>CM065776.1:162969687-164169687 GCA_033296515.1 Macrochelys suwanniensis | reverse complement strand
TTTTAAAAATTAAACTTGTTTAATGCATTACATTTTATGTGTGTTATTACAAGGAATGAACCAGGGCAGTAAACTCAGATCCCTCATCACATTTAAAGATGAACAGACAGTTGCTAAGCAAAGGGATGTAACCACAACTATGGCAAAGAATTATACAACTATTATAGAGAAACTAGATCAAAATGTGTCCCTTTTCCTCTCTCTTCCTCCCTACTCTCTTCAACACATGCAGAACTGAAAACTGCTAAACTGTAAGTTCAATGAAAGGAAATCATTATAAAAATATACTATTACATCTCTGTGAATACCCTTCTGTTCCAAACTTTTATTGGCTTTTTTATTTTTTGTAACCCAAATGGCCTTTTGTAAAATCCCCCCATAAATATCTTTAAATTATGTCCAGTTGACTTGTGACGTACATACACCTAGCATTCTTTCCTGATGTTACTGAAGTGGCTGACTGTGTGATGTAAGTGGTGTTACTCTGACGGTACTGAACAAGCTTTTCTTGTATTAAACGTACTACAGGCCAGATTCTGCCACCTTACATGGAGTAGTTCTTTATTCCCTTAGCAGTTCCGCACATGGCAGTGGGACTACTCTAGAAATAAAATAGTAATCCCCATAAGTAAAGGTGGCAGGCCCTAAGTGGGCACATGCATGCAGTCCCCCCTGCAGTCCTTACACAGACAAAACACCTACTGCTTTAATAAAGACTTCAGGATAGGGTCCTAATTTTGCTGATCACAGATGATTATTCTCCCTTTCTCTGTGTTATGTTTCAACAATAAAAGGTCAAGGATGAAACACACATCAGAAACCAAGTTATCCTTTTGTCAACGTAATGGTTAGCTGGTGATGATAATTTCTTTGTTCAGAACAGATACAGAACTATTGTCTTGGCCATTTTAAATTGGTAAGCCTTACCCCATGCTGTCTGCAAATATCAGTATGAAGCCATGAGGAGATGCTGAGTATACTATATAACGGAGGTCTTCCTGTCTAACAAGAACTGCATTTTTTTAATGGAAGAGAAATAATGAGACAACCTCACAGCATTTTTGTCCATATTTCTCCATCTCCTCCCCATAAATGGTCTCAAAGAAATGCAAAGCACCACTGAAGAGTTCAAAGACATACCTCAGAATGTGACTGCACATTCAAGGCATACTGACATATTCAAGACTGGATAGCTCTACTGGCACAAAATAAAAACAATATTAACAAAAAGAAAGAAAGGCTCAGCCTACAAAATGCAATATGCAATATTTAGTTCTATTGTGTGGAACTCATTGCGTTCATTTTGTTCACAGAGTAAAGTAGATCCCAGAGTATAACACATACAATAAATCTATCCTGTTCTTCAGAGGCAGTGGTTTCTAGAGAAGCTAACAATTACTTGTTGTAAATGATGCAGAGGCTGATGCAGCTGAATTTATAAATTGAGTTGAAAAGTTTGACATACTGAATTAGATTATTCCGTATAATGCATCACTAAGTAATTGATATGTACAGTATGTGCAAAGAGAGAGACCAGTAAACTCAACTTTTTTTTTCCCATTATTGTGTAATTTGGCCATCATTGTCAATTGAACATTTTTAAAGAATTTCCCCATTTATTAGATGAATAAAAATGCAACTTTTTATAGTGTGGGTACTTCTAAAAAAACCAGAAAAATGGCTGAACACATATCAAGGTATTTTAAAGCCCTGATAGGGAAATATTTTTGGAAGTTTCACTTTTATTTTTTCCTGAAGAAATGCCCAAACTCACATTTAAATGCATAATAATATTAGTGCGCGCACACACAAAGAATCCTAAGGTTGTCAGTCTTCTCTCAGCTAAAAGAAAAATATTTTGAGAGTTCACAAAAGGCCATTGGGAGCAAAATAAGAATCCTTCAGAAAAGAAAATCTCAATTTTTCAATAGCTATTCAATGTATTTCAAGCCTTGTGGTGATGATCTGCATTTATTTCAAAAGAGACTAAAGTGTTCCCTCTGTAATTACTAGAATGTCTGCACTGCTCCAATGCTGATTACAGTTCAGAGTCTTAAATCTCCGTAATCTGTCTGAAATGTTATTAAATATTAGATTTTTGTATGATTTGTTTTCTTATCACTTTACATGTAACTTTACTGCCACTCACTGCCAAGAGACCTTGAACATGAGGATTTTGCTTTAATCTCAATTTATTATACTAAAAATGCAAAAATTAAAGAAAAATGAGGGAAGTTTAATATTACCAGGGAACGTGATTGATAACATTGTGTCATTTTTTGACTTTTAATATTATAAACTGAATTTTATGTTACTCTACCCTAATAGTGACATATTTAACTTTTTAAGACTGGATATAATAATTTTATGGTTCAAACTGTGTATTATTAGACTATTATAGTGTAGTGCTTTGTCAAATGCTTGTATATTCAATTTAAAAAATCCACAATCTAATAATGGTAATAATCTGATTTCTACTGAGAAAATTATAATAATCCATCCTTAAATCTCACCTTTGATTTAAGATATCCCAGAGGTTTCCAGTCAGTGTGAGTTGTAATGTACAGTATTTTCTGCACTACCTAGATGTATGGGGGTCAGGACAGTGAGAGTTTACAACATAGTGGCAGTTTTATTTTGAGAATGACAAAATAGGAGGCTTTTTTATATCCCTGCAACTTGTGCTTTGCTTGCAGGCAACTCCAGTTCAATGTATGCCATAAGGTGCCCAAAGGATGTATATCAAAGTGGGATAAATGCCAGGCTGCCTTGAAACAGCCTGGAAGCAGCATGATAGGAATCACTTTTCTCATGCATTTTCTGGTTGTGGATAACGTCTTTAAATGGAGACTTTCTCTTCCTTCTTCCGTAAATGGTTTGACCTCCCTGATGTCATCAGCAAGGCTCATATCTGCTCAGCTTTTAATTCCCTCTTAAAAGCACACTTCTGAAATGCTGCCTCATTGATTTGTATAAAAATTTCCTTTTCTTGTTCCCTTTCCCTAACCTCCATCTAAACCTCTTTGTCCATACATGCTTAACCTATGTGCTACTTGGGGCACTATATATATATATATATATATATAAACGAAAATAAAATGGACATTTGAATCAACCCACCTACGCATTCCATACTCATGCTGATATCTATACAGGCATACATATTTATAAAAACAGGTATGTATTTATTTTTTAAAGGAATATGGCATTTTTTTCCTCTTCTGGACTGAGAATTTCACTTTCTACTTGGAATTAATTTTTATGGGAGAATTACTGATTCCCAACTAATGCCCAACACTGATAAAACTCCAGTACAGCAACCAGGGCCAGCTTTAAGCCGATTCATCCGATTCCATGGAATCAGGCCCCGCGCCGAAGGGGGCCCCGGTCTGGCAGGTTGTTTTTTTTTTGCTCCGACAAGTTCGGCCGGAGGGTGCGGGACCCCGACGTCGTTCTTCGCGTGGGGTACCCGCTAAAGCTGGCCCTGACAGCAACACCAAGGAGTATGACTACTGCATGCTGTATAGACATGTCACAAACTGCTCTGTGTGTGACAGTATAATTATGTATGTAATCATATATGTGAGATGCTCATGTGTAGAAGGGGCGCACGGGGGTGACACTGGTTTCACAACTTGTTGCAGCTATGGAAATTTTCAAATTTTTGTACAAACTGTGCAGTTCTGTTGGACTTCGTCTGCCAGTGTCCTTGTTAGCTACCATCCAAGCAACATTCTACCTTAACAGACTATCCTTAAAGTGCATGTAATAAAATGAGGCCACTGAGATTTGTACATGTCTGGCTCTCTCTACTGATTATAATTCACTAAGTAGAAATGCTGCACAAGGTCAATTTATGTGGAAAAATCCATATCAGCAGCACATGTTGACCCTCCTTTCAGGACGAAATGTTAGGATTTGGACTATGATTTACTAGTTAGACAGCTAGGGCTCCATGACAAGAAAGGTGCTTGTAAAAGATGATAACACAAAAAAATATACACACAGTAAATGCTTTTCAATGAAGCACCACAAATGTATTATTTACACAGGCCTCTCTGGGGAATTTACTATCAGGATTGTAAAGACCCCCAAATTTAAAAGTTCCAGATCACTGAATCAGCAAAAACATGAGATTTGAAGCATTTTTCAAATGTACATTAATTACAGGGAAGAGTTAAGATTAGGAATCCCCTAGGTGTAAATGACTGTATTAAAAAGATATTGTGGTTGCGTCTGGCACTCATGAAAGGGTTAATTTTGAAATAGGCAGTTTTAAGAAGCTGATAGAAACAGTGTTATAGCTCCAAGGAATGCTCAGCCAATAAGCAGTTGTTATGATGATGTAATGCTTATAACAGGAGATTTTATTGGTTAACTGTGAAGTCAGTTGATATCCTGCTGATGAGATTTAGGGGTAGAGCTTTATGAAGATTCTCCCAAATAGGGTGACCAGACAGCAAATGTGAAAAATCGGGACAGAGGGTGGGGGGTAATAGGAGCCTATAAAGAAGAAAAAGATCCCAAAATCGGGACTGTCCCTATAAAATCGGGACATCTGGTCACCCTACTCCCAAATGCAGTTTAGTTAAGTGGTTACTAAGCAAAGTTAGGATTTACATAACTCACCTCTTCAAGTGCTGACTCTTCATTATGATTTTTCCAAATACAATAAATGAAATGACTTTAACTAAAAGTCTAAGTACTCAAGATCTGTGGATAGTAACCACCTACAAGGCCAGTAGTAACTGGTCAGAGACTGTGATAGCTGAGTAGCTGCAGAAGGCAAAGGAAGGGGACAGACTCAGTCTTTATGGGTATGTCTGCATTGCAAAAACAAAAACAAAAAACCCATGCAAGCAAGTCTCAGAGCCCAGGTCAGCTGACTTGGGTTTGTGCAGGGCCAGCCCACAACATTTTGGCACCTGAGGTGGGGAGCTCAAATGACACTCCCATGCCCCCTTGCTTGGGCCAAAACTTTGAAAGGTCTCGATTCTGCCTTCTTCCTGTTCTACTCCTCTCATGGTACTGCTCTGCTACCTACCCCAATAAAGAAGAACTAACAACTTAAAATGCCTTTTTCAAAAATTTTAAGTAATACTTAACTTCCAAACGCCTGAACAGCAAATGTAACTTTTCTTGTCTGCATAGTAAACACTGGCATTTTTATCTGTTTGAATAATCAAAGTGATGCTTTCCGTGCCTTCTTGGTTGCAAAGATTTGAACTGCTTCCTGAAGGTCCACAGTCTGGGCCAGCTCATGCTCTATTGAAATGGTTGCAAGGCCGACCAGCCTCTCCTGTGTCATTGTGGAGCGTAGATGTGTTTTTATTAACTTCAGCTTGGAGAAGCTGCGTTCTCCACTGGCAAGTGTTACAGGAAGTGTTAGAAGTATGCACAGAGCAACAAAAGCATTTGGAAAGAGGGTGGTCATCTTATTTGTGCACATATATTCCAGAACAGCCTTTGGAGTTGATCCTGCTGAAATGTATCTTGAAAGGGCTTTTAGTTCATCACCTAAATCACTCACATCAATATCACATGTGTCAACACTGTCTCTAGTGCCCTGCATTGCTGGTGTAGGTCTTTTTCAGGTATAGTGTACAAGTGAACATCTTCTCAGAGATGCAAAATCACATAGGTCAGCAACAGGACCCCAATAGAAATACAACATTAAGTAACAATGTAGCCAATATAACCACCTCTATATTCCTCCCCCAGATTAACCAATCCTGTACTTGCTCAAAACAAAAACAAAATTATAAAGAATTTAGCATATCCCTTTCCCAGCCACTTCCTGAAGAAACCAGGGCCTGTTGTAATGAGAGAATCTGGTTTTAGTTTAAAGGAAAAATTTTAAATGAATGATGAAGTCACAAAAAGCCCCTATTTTGTTCATAATGATTCTCAAAGCTTCTAGTTTTCTGTTCAATCCCTCTGTGATGTTACAGTAATAGGTCAGAGGATGGTCATGTTAGATTTATGCTCTCTCTAGTTAAGGCCCTATCTTTCAAGCCTTCTGTGCATTGAACTTCAGTTTGCTTCAGTGGGTACTCTGTAAACCGGGGTCTGCAAGATCAGTCCCTTAATTACTCTTCTTTGGAGTTATAAACAGCATAACATTGGCTAAGATTTCTAATACTGGATGTTTCCATTTATCCTTTCTTCTTCTACTACTGCCTCAACAAATCAGAGGAAACACAGTTGTGCTGCAATATCCAACACCAAACTCTCAACCAGAGTGAGAACAACCACAGATCCTTCTAATGAGCCTCCCCACCTCATACAGTACTAAATTTCGGAAGCATTCAGAACTTCAACAATACAGTACCAGGAAAGTGCATTCCTGAGACACCTTAGAGATCATGGGTTCATCTTCAAGTTCTACTGCACCTTCAGGTTCTCCTGTAGAAGTCTCATATAGCACAAGCCCGAGTCTAGTGAGATGCTGAGCCCCAAAAATGGAAGCTCAAAGCTAAATTCTTCCCTGGTTTAAATCTGTTGATGGCAATCAAGTTAAACCAGGATTAATTTGGCCTTTGCTCTTCTGTATGTGATTTAAACCTGGTATCAACAATGGCAAAGATTAAGGACCTTTGACATTCAGAAAGGCCCTGAGAAATAAAAATAATCTGCCATCCTGGGATTGAATGAGTGGGGCGGGGAGAGGTAGTAAGAATCTTCCAAGCTTCACCCATAAAAATACGCTCTGCCTACTTGAGACACCAAAATGAGATGCTGCTCTAAGTAGACTAATACTGTTCTGCCTACAATGGAAATGGTGAACAATATCCAAGGACTCGTGGGATAAAAACAGAAGCCAGTTTTGTTAACAGTGAAAGAGAACATATTTATAATGTAATTGAACAGTGATTCTGAAGAACCAGCAACTTTTACAGCAGGAGAGAAATACATTTTATCTGATCATACAGTATATTTACACTAATTTTTTGTATTTGCTGTTTTGAATCCAAAGTAAGGAAGTTGGACTGGGTAATCTGCTTTACATTTTGCTTTTTTCCCTTCTTCTAAAATAAAGGAAATGGGATTGGGAAGGAGGAAGCTGAGGGAAAAAAGGAAACATTTATCTGAGCTGGAAAGCTTCTTTTTAACCGCCCCTCCCCAAGATATCAGCAAATGTAAAAAGATGCAGTAGCAATGGAACAAATGATTACAAATATTAGGAGCCACATATTTTGCATCAGGTTCAAGTCCCAGCCGAGTTATAATACCGAACAAGGAGCAGCTAGCAGCACTGTGAAGGTTTACTGCACTGACGTCAGACAATCCTAGTGGTGTTATTTTACTGACCTGTGAAACAGGACAGCAATACAGTCAGGAGCCACAGGAAATGGCTCGGGATGGCATACTGTTGAAATCCCCATTGTCCACTAAGTATAATAGCATTTAAGTGAAAGGAAAAGCACTCTGTTTACTTAAACACTGTGAGGTTCTGTTCTAAAAACGACTGCTTCTGACACATGATTGATGCACCTTGGCTCTCTTCTGTATCAAAAGCAAAAGGATCGTCCATCCCTCTAATAGATGAGTTTGTTTTACAGGAGCATAACGGTGTGAGCTTCCAATTGTCAAAAAAATATTAAGCAGTCTATTCCAGAGTGGTAATACCACAGAGCTAATTGCAGGGACTATTTTACATTATGACATGTTAGAGGCACAATACAGCCATCATGTTTGGGCTTGTCAAAACAAATAAACTTCTTTTTTTTTTCCCCAAGTGAAATCTATTGCACAAAAGAGCTAAACAAATTATGGGCTAGAGGCAACCGTCTACCACACCATCAGCATTCAAGACCTGAAGAAAAGAGTGGAAACTTTCAGGGACTGAATGCAAGAGTGGAAACGCTAATTGAGCACAAATGAAAGGATCTATTACGGATGGAAGGATAAGTAAGAGTAAAGGCAGGACAATAATCTCATTTATGATTCAGCTACTCGTGGGTAGAGCTGGACAGCTTTAAATACAATTTACAGCCTTGATTACAAATGACTATGTGCATCATCTTGGAAGGAATGCAAAGACTATGAGAGAGAGAGAGCCTGGCTTGTCCAAAAGAGAAGTATGGGGGATAAGTGAAGGCAAAACTAGGCTGGACATTCTGTAGCAACTGGAATGTACAGAATAATGAAGTAGCTCTTTTTTTAAACTGGAGATGAATTGATTAGTGGGTAAGAAGACCACATTTAAAGTAACTGATTTACCCAATGACAAGATTATAATGGCAATTAACACCTGATAATTATGGTGATATTGGCAAAAGGGAGCTCATACTATCCTGTGACTTTTGAAAGCCAAATATAAGAACACAAATGTAGTAAAGGCAATAATAATAATAGCTGGAAATATAGAACAAGGGCATGTTCATGCTTTTATTGAAGTCTGTGGCCGCTTTTTCTTTGACTTCAGTAAGAGCAGAAACAGGCCTCAAGCTACCATAGCAAAGGGCTATTTTCCATCCATAAGATGCCTTTATCTTCAGACTGTTCTAATTTTTTTCAAGTTCTTATGGACCAAACATTACCTCTAACTTTGTTATTTATTTCTCCAAGGACAGTGATAATTAAGACATTCCATTAAAATGCAGACAGAATCTGTGCTAGATCATCTTCTACCATACAGCTGAAATGACTGGGATTTAACAGATGATCACTGGCACTCCCACGAGAGAGGACTATTAAAACAGCACAGACTCCAATGCTGACAATACACAGATGACACCCATCTCTACATCACAGTCCAGCATTTCCCACCTATTCCAGAGCCTGCGTGAAATCAGCAATTTGCTGAAGAGTAACTGGTTGAATCTAATTCTGGATAAGACACAGGTGATGTTGTCTGGAAATTGAAAATATTCAAAACTAGCCAACACCACCCCATCACACTCAGTCGGGGGTAATCAAGAAATCAGTATACATGGGGTCCTTGTGAACTCTTTCCTTGTGCTGGATATATTAATAGCAACAGATGCAAAATCATCTTCCTCTATCTACCAGAAAATGTGTCTCTTCCTTGCTCAAAATGATCCATGCATTCATAACCGTTGGGCTTGATTATCGCTGTCCACTACAGTACATGCTTCAAAATGAAACCATTTACACTTTAAAAAGGTGCAACTGGTGCAACATGCAGCAGTCCACTTACTAAACAACAGTGCAATCACAAGTGCCCTGGACCTCAATGAATACCAGATTAAAGTTAAAATTCTGATTGGGTTTTCAAAGTCTTTGATGCGGGGGACGGGGACTATTGGATTACCTCTCTCCTCACAACCAAGACTCCGCAGGAAGAATGGAACTTGGCTTCATGGTTGCAGAACCCTCACCTAATAAGCATTCAAGATGGCTATTATATTGACTGCACACAGGACACAATGCTGTTCATCTCTTCAACATATTTTTCCCATCACAACGATACTTATAAAGGACAATAATGCTACCTGTGCTAAGTGTGTATTTAGATTTCCTTTCAGATTTATAGGATACCATAAGGCACTCAGATACCCTGGCATAAAAATCTAGATAGAGCAATGCAGATAGGATAGATTGCAAGTAGAAACAGTTCACTTACCTCCCAATTATTAATTTTAAAGAACAGTGTTTTTAAAACTAAAACAGAATCAAACTCCATAGAAGCCGTTCAATATTCACTATTGTCTTCTGCCCTCAGAAAGAAATCGGTGTGGAAGAGAATAATGGCCACATGCTGCTATACAATGAGGGCTGTCTTGGACAGGAATGATTCTGATGTTTGTCTAAGCAACACCAACTGGGTTATTCACCAAATAATGAGACACTCAATGAGTCTACAGATTCTTGGCACCTGGTAAATTCTTACCTTGGACTCGCTATTCTGTTCTTCAAGAAATGGTTTGCTCATCCCAAGAGTTTTCTGAAATGACTCCTCAACTGCAATTAAAAACAAGTGACAGTGGCCTGGGAATTGGTTAACCTCTATGTGTTCAATGAACGGCTCACAAAACTGCAATAGCATTTTAGACTCCTGCCATCAGCTTTGTAAACAGTTTCAATGAGACCCTGTTTTCACAAGACCATAGCGCTATGAAAAATTCACCTTTTGTGTTTGCTCTCTGCCCAAAGATTACTTATTTCCCAAAAGTCTGAATAAAAAAAATCAGCCATGTTTTAATTCTGTGAGTGAAAAATGTGTTTACAATTTTTTTTAATTATCACACTTTTTCAGGTAAATTTCAAAAATGGCTGAACTTTGACCTGTGAAATGTAGGGTGTGAATCATCTCAGTTGAAGAGTATGGCCATAAAGTGTCCACATGTTTGAAGCAAGTGGGTTGGATAATGCAGTTATAAAAAAATGGACCTTCAGTTGTAAGCTCCTCAGTGAAGGGACTGCCTTTTTTTTAGGTATTTTTACAGTCAAAATGGGGTCCTGGTTTATGACTGGAGGTCTGTATATTCAACTGCAATACAAATAATACATTAATAAATATAATTATTATAATAATACATTGGTTACAGCACATGCTTAGTACAAAAGTTTAGTTGGCATAGCCACCAAAACTGGTTGGAAAATTTCACAGGCACCAAAAAAAAAAAAAATCTCTTGAAAAAATGTACAGACATTTTCACCCAACTTCAGTATTCACACTTACCATAAGGAAAAGTTCTGCCCATGAGAGAGGGGACACTCTTCTGTTTAAGATACTTGACTTTGGTCTCAGAAGATCTGATATTAATTCTATTCCTATATGGCCTTGGTCAAAACACTTAGCCCCGCATATTTATTATTAATTATAATGATCATTGCTGATTTTTATTACCATAGTGCCTAAGCACTACCACAATACAAATAAACAGTAATAATAGAAATAATTTTCAAATTGGGTGCCCATATTTAGGCACCAAAGTATGGGGCCTGATTGTCAGGTATGCTGAACACCAGAGCCGGATTTGGGGGCAAGTGACCCAGGCGACCGTGTGGGGTGCTGGGCTTGGAGGGCTTTGGATCTCTCTAACGCTGTGCTTCAGTTTGCGAGGACGAAGGGGAGAAAAGTGAACTTTTGAACTAAAGGACTGGGGTTAACATTCTAAGGCTGTCATCTGCTGTAACACTATTTAATACTGGTCCACCCAATGTGGGTGACGAGTTCAATTTCTTGATGTTAGTACATTTCAGTTATTCTTAACATTTAAAAGTTTCTATAAGTTTAGAGGAAACAATTTTTTTATTTGCTTATATGGCATGAATAAACAGATTTACAGATCCTAGCATGCAAATTTATTGTCTCACATGACAAGGATAAATCATGCATGTAAATCATGCGTCAAAGTCATGAAATGGGCTACAAATGCAATAAAAAATAAAGTATTCAAAAGTTTACCAAATGGAGGGGAGGCGCCGAAGACCTTCCTCGCCTGGAGCCCCATTTGGTCTATGGCTAGCCCTGCTGAGCACCCACAGCTCCTAGCTGAAGTCAGTGTGACCCAGGAGTCTTCAAGACCTCTGAAACTTTGGACATCTACTTAGGTGATTAATCATTATAGATTTAGGTACCTAGCTTTAGGAACACCCGAGTTTCAACATTATGGCCGAAGTCTGCCCAGTCCCCATTTCCCCACCTATAAAATGGGTATAATAGCACTTCCTTACCTCACAGGGGTGCTGTGAGAAGAAATCCATCAATGATTGCAAGGTGCTCAGATACTTATATAGCCTCCCATCACTGTTGTATGTCAACAGGTAGGCAAATAGACCTCCACAGATACAGAAGGCCCTTTGGGAGTAAAACTTCTACAGTTCCACCAAGCAAGGGAGGAGGGTTGGGAGGAGAGAGAGAGAGAGAGAGAGAGAGAGAGAGAGAGAGAGAGAGAGAGAGTGTGTGTGTGTGTGTGTGTGTGTGTGTGTGTGTGTGTGTGTGTGTAACACACCTCAACACGGTGCTCAGCATCGCTCCACAGGAGCTACCTGCATAGCAGCCTGCACCGGTTCTTGGGAATAGGATGGGAGATGGCTTCAGAAAGGATACTGCCCTAGGATCCACCATTATGCAGATCCTCTGGACCTTCCTCCTCCATGAACAAAATCACTCCAACCTGGAGCTGCCTCCTCACAACCATTCTGCTGTGGCCTTGGCAGAGGATCCCTCTCCCAGTAGACATCTCGGCATTCAGCTGAGTCTTCGATTGTTGGAAGGAGAGTGAATGTAGGGATTCTTTATTTGCTCTTGCACTAACCAAAGATAATTTGGGGGCCATACACTTCATATGTATACTAAGCAATATAATGGATAAACCTAGGCTTATATGAAATTTTCAGGTGATTCTTGAGTTTGACTTAAGTGATATTTTCCTCTGTGCTAGATGATAATGAGTGCCCTGCTCATAGCTGCACATTGCCATCATGTAAAGCCAGAGAAAGGTAGTTCCCTCAGTAAGGACCTCCATTGACCACAGGATGGGTTGGAGCAGGTCCTGAGGGAACTCTAGTGGGCCCAGGTGGTGATAGTGTCTGAGCTTGATCATATGACATGTTTTCAAAATAAGAATGACAGCTTTTAAAATACTAGAGCTGAACAAATCATTCATAACAAATCAATTATTTGATTATTTTTGTCTCATTTTCTGTTTGTGAAGTCAGTGAACAGGTCGCAATATTCTCAAGTTATTCATTATTAAAAAGAAGTTGACACAATTTCGCTGAGTAATTCTAGGTGTGCAGCTGTTTATTATGAATTGATATGCAAAATTTGAGTTGTTTTCATGAGACACATAGGTCAAAGGGTTTGTTTCTGTTCCCTGACTGCATGACTGTCACCTTTGAAATCAGGCTTCTTGTGTGAATATTCTCATGTAGGAATTCAAAATTCAATTTCTGTGAATATTCTCCAATATTCACTTAAAATTCCCTTGCTGAATTATCTTCCTTAGCTATGTAGCTTCCCGACTGTATAATTAAAGCCTTTTTCTGGCCAAAAAAAAAAAAAAAGATAGAATGACTATTTCAATGACACTTTCCCCCATGGTTACTACTGATTTTTTCCTGGAACTGAAATAAACTCCATGGTAAAGCCAAGTCTTTTAAAGAGTTTTAAAGTATCATTTTCATTGCTTCTGCTCAGGTGATTCCTTAGGAAGCCTGAATCTGTTTGCCTCCACCTTTTTAGGCTCTGTTTTATGTCAGATTGAAACTTTTAAATGGGCCTTTCTGCCAAAGGAAATTTTTTTAGTTCAAACGCTAGGAGCCAAAATATGCCATCAGTTTAAAAGCAGATTTCTTGATTTAAATGGGGAGTGGAGCTTTAAAATTGGTGGTGGTGCAATTTGGTTACAAGCATGTAGGTGGGTTGGGTTTTTTTTACATAATTCTACATTTGTAAGTTCAACTTTCATGATAAAGATTGCACTATAGTCTTGTATTAGGTGAATTGAAAAATACTATTTCTTTTGTTTTTTTACAGTGCAAATACTTGTAATCAAAAATAAATACAGAGTGAGCACTGTACACTTTGTATTGTGGTGTAATTGAAATCAATATATTTGAAAATATAGAAAACATCAAAAATATTTAAACAAATAGTATTCTATTATTGTTTAACAGTGTGATTAATCATGATTCATTTTTTTAATTGCTTGACAGCCCTAATTCTTTTTGTTTATTAATGTCTGTCCTTTAAAAAAAAATCTTACCTCCTTCCAGCTGGACAAAAGTGATATGTTTGTTCACAGATATGTTGTGTAATTAAAAATTAAGGCCTTTAAAAAAATTAAGCTTCAAACTTTCTCTATTGAATTCTATCGGGAAAAAGAATTCCCCATAGAATTTGCTAGAGTAACCAGTGGCAGCACGACCTTGCTGGCCCTCATTCTTACTTTCTCTTTATATAGAGTAGCTTCTGGCAGTGTAGAAAGAATGTAACATAGGGAGCCCTGGCCTGGGTAAGACCTTCCTGCATTAAGTATTGTAGGACAGCAAGTAACCATCCTTTTCTAGCCCTGGTCAAATGCAAATGTTCACACCAGGCACTTTACGCACTCCCTGATGGCTAAGGGCCAGAATGTTGCTAAGTCTATGCAGCTGTACAGGAACACAAGGGAGAGTAAGCCTTCCTACCAAGCCCCTCTGTGGCCTCCCAGGACTTTGGAGTCCAGTGCATTAGGAATAAGTAAGTACTACATGCTCACTACTCTTCCCCCAACAAGTGGGTGGAGAGTAGGAGGAGCCAAAAGTTCCATCCCTAATCATCAACCAACTCAGCCAAGCTGCTGGAGGGAGAGGTAGTAATCTGGTACTGGTAGGGATCAGTAATAGATTGTTATCCCCCTGAAATAAGGTGGGACAAGGGAAGAAATCCCTGTGCTGCTCCTTGACCAGTGCAGCAAGTTACTGTCCCTTATGTAGGGCAGATTGTACTAAGAGAACCAAAATGTAGATTCCTGTTTTGTTTTATAAAATGACATTAATGGTAAGTGAAGAAATAAGTCCACTAAAGGAAGAAAATTAAATATAAAGACATCATCATTAACATAGGCATTGTGCCCAAACATTGCCTGGAGCATGGCTGGGTTTGTTTCTGATCCTTAGCATTAATGTAGATTTTAGAATTTAAAGTTTCTTATTATTTTTTCTAGGTGAGCATAACTTGCGTTGAGATGGCACCCAAGAGATTGGATTAAAATTGCAAGGGCATTTCAATACCCTGGAATTAATGAATTAATTGGAAATAAATGGCTGATTTACCTCAGGAAGGACTTTGGAATAAGGCCTCAGAGAGTCGGATAATGTTGTTGTTAAGGTACTGGACTGGCATTCAGGTGATATGAGTCCAATTCCTGGCTGTGCCAAAGACTTCCTAAGTGATCTTAGGATGTCACTAAATCTCTTTGACTCAGCTCTACATTTGGAAAATGGAGCTAATAATACTTCTTTTGGACTAATCTGTGACTTCTCTGTTTAGACTGTAAGCTCTTTTAGGGACTGCCTCTATGTGTTTTTACAGTGCCTTTCTCAAAGGGGCCCCATCTTGCTTGAGGATGCTAAGCAGCTCTGTAATCCAAATATGGACCTTTAAAACATAACAGAAACTCTATAATCTTGCAAAAAACTATTGTCCCTAAAGAAGCATTAGAAATGATCTGGAGAATAACTAAAAATACATATTTTCCAATGAGTCACTCAGAAGCTTCTTCTGATAATTACCAAATACAGTTGGTAGAGCTGCCAAGGAATGTAAGAATTTTTTTTTAAAGTATTTGATTTGACCTCTCCAAACGAGCTTCAGTAAGAACGTTGGTCAAGTCCATTTAAAGCCTACCAGCAATTACTATTATAATGATGCCTGTTCCCAGGATGTCAACTGAAACAGTCAACTATTTCTCGCAAGTTCAAATTACTGGAGTCATTCTGATGAATGCAGCAAATTTCTGGTTACAACATTCAAGGAATGTTTTTCTAATCATTTGAGTTTACTTTTATTTTTAAAAAATCTAGTAACAGTTATGCGAAAGCCTATTTTTCTTCAAAATACTCTTAGGGTACAACTCCAAGAACTAAATTCATGTGGCTTAGAGATGATTCCAGCTATCTTTGTGTCTCTTTTGAAGTTGCTGTTAAATCAACAATGGTAGCTAATTTTATCCCTGTAGAGAATAAATTTACTTGACAAAGAATTTCATTTCATGCTTAGGAAAGTCAGCACTAGCAATGAACTTATTGCTGTTTCTCAAACTGCTTCCTTTACACTTCCTCCACATGTAATTCCTCACATCATTTTGTATTGTTGGGGCATACAAAAGCCATCTAAGTACCTTATACAGGGAATACCTTTGGTGTCTCTTTCTATGAAGGCACTAAAACTTTTGGAGACAGTGTAAAAAATGGAGTAGCCCATAAACAGTGCACTATGAAGTAAATCATCAGCCTTACTGGCAGCAAGTGAAAAGCCTGTGTCATTTTTTGACACTTACTCACTGCCTGTCCTTCCTGCTGCCCTGAACTGGTAAATTGCTTTGTCCAACATCACCTACAACACTGAGCAAAAGGACGGATCTATAAAATCATCCATCAAATTATCTTTAGCAGCGACAAATGGAGAATTCACCTGAATTTCCCTTGGGTCTATTTGGATTTATCCCTAGTGCTCAGATCAACATGTCTCAAAGAAAAAAAGAAAAAAGAAAAAAAAAAGAAAAAAAAAAGGTAAACGCAGGCTTCTTGAATGATACTGCTGCCCCTGCCTACACTTGGGCAAAATTCTGCAGTAGTCTGTACTTGCACAGTGGCTGGCACTTACTCAGACAAGCCATCCCAGGATCATTGGCATGAGTTCATGTAACTTAGTGTGGCCCTGCAGGGGGCAGCATGCACAAGACAAGCCTGGAAAGTCTTCCCAATTGGCCGAGATGTTCCTGGCTTCAGCCACATTCTGCACCACTCCAGGCTAGTGGCTGAAATTTCCTGATGTGGAGAGCTGATGAGACACTCTCTATAGTTAGGGCTGCTCTAGGGAGTCTTTGCTAGGAGTCCTCAGTCTAACTATAGAGAGACCTGGTTGGGATGACAATAACCATAAAGAATACAATCCTTCAAACCCCATCCCATGGCCACTGAGTTGGAGATAAAGCTAGAGTGACACTCATTGGGGCAGAGTTCTAGCCACCTCTCCCTGGCCACAAAGGAATGAGCCAGGGGGCAGGCAGAACCAAGGCTGGAGGCCTAGTGAGCAAGGGGCAGGAAGAGCTCAGCACCCAGCCAGGAGACAGCAAGCCCAGACAGAACATCCACAGCCAATAGCAGGAATCAGACAGATCCCGAGCTCAGGGCAAGCAGCAACCAGAACTAGGGGCAGCAACTCAGCCACATCCCTCCACCCCTTCAGGACAAGGAGCAATCGGGCAAACTATCTCAAGGAGCATCCAGGGACTCCAACCCAGGTTGATGCGAGAGCCAGCCAGGAACACACCGATTCCAGTGTTCTTAAAGCTTGTTCCATGCTGCAGTCTTGCCAGGCTTTCTTAAGGTCTCCCTCCTCAAACTTCAGCTCTAGCCTCAACATACCAATGGAATCTTAAGTATTACATTGTTAGCTGTTAAGATGACACCTCATCATTGACTCATGTATAGAGGGGCAGGCTACTGTGCCAGCAGCTGTAGCACTGCTCTCACAAAGGTTTGTGATATCAGGAGGGAACAATGCTGACAAGATTCTACCAAAGCCGTAGTTGCCATATTTTAAATAAAAAAGGAGGAAAAAGGTTAGTCTCCTGCTCAGCATAATTAATGAAGGCATCAATACGTATTTAGCCAATACAGCTGTACTACCCTGCTGGAGTGCACACAACTACCAGCTGAGCCTGGTATTATTACTCTCATTGCCCGTTTGATGACAGTAGGTAAGATGCTTGGCTGAAGTTGAGTAATCCTGGGGAAACCTTCCAAAGTATCTGTCTAAACATCACTCAGACACCATAGTACCTGGAGGATTTCCCTTTGTTGCCTATCAGCTGGGCCTTGCTGAAAGGACTGAGAGCTCATGAAACAAGAAGATAGCAAATCAAATACAAGAAGTATTCAGCTCTTCTCTCACAGAAGGCCTTATTTAGAACTGGTGGGGGAGGGGGTATCTATGACACTCTATATGGTAATGTACTTTAGGCTGCTCACTATCTTCCTGTGGCAAAGTACCTGCTTCTCCTCAGCGGTCTCTGTCCTTTTAAGTCTTGGAGACACAGGCTTGGGCAAGGTAAACCCTTACCAGTAGCACAGGGTCTGGCTTTACCTTCCCCCGGTCAGTCCCTTGTTTGCTTTCCTTTCCTTCTGGGAAGGGCTCAGTGTCTCGTGGCACCCAGCCCACTGGTATCTTTCCTGCTTCTATCACACTCTCTCTCCATCTCTCTCACCTCTCTCCTCCCTGCCATGTACACAAGGGAGGGTTTAAAAAGGTCTCCAGCAATTGCAGCCAGCTGGACCTAATTAGTACCCTAGTAACCCCTTTCCCAGCTGAATCTTATTTCCCCACAGTCATCTCTCCTGAGTGGATAGGGAGAGGCCTTTTAACCCCCTGGGACCAATTACTACCCCCGCTTTTGTAGCTATTTGTCCTGGGTTTACCACATATCCCCCCCGCCCCCTCACCCCGCTCAACACTATGGGGTTGGGCTATTTGGGTCGGACAGCAGTGTACTCGGGACAGGCCATCTGCATTGCCATGCTGGATTCCAGACCTCTGTCGTACTGTTAAGTGGAAGGGTTGGAGCGACAGGAACCATCTTGTTACTCTTGTGTTTCTGTCTTTGTTTTGGTGCATCCAGCGCAGAGGGGCATGGTCTGTGACAAGGGTAAATCTACGTCCCAGTAGATAGTAGCGGAGGCTTTCAATGGCCCATTTCACTGCCAGGCATTCTTTTTCTACTACGGCGTACTTCCGTTCTCTAGGCAGGAGCTTCCTACTGAGGAAGAAGACGGGGTGTTCATCGTCTCCAACCATTTGTGAAAGTACCACCCCCAACCCTACTTCGGAGGTGTCAGTCTGTAGGATAAACTCCTTCTTCCAGTCTGGGGCTACTAGTACTGGGTCTGTGCAGAGGGCCGACCTCAAATCTGCAAAAGCGTCTTCGGCCGCGGCAGACCATTTTACTATGTCTGGGCCCCTAGCTTTTGTCAAGTCCGTTAATGGGCATGCCCTGGTGGCGAAGTGGTGAATGAACCGTCTATAGTACCCCACTAGTCCCAGGAATGCTCTGACATGTTTCTTCCGGAGCGGTCGGGGCCACTTCTGTATGGCTTCCAACTTGTTGAGTTGGGGCTTCACCACTATATATCCGAGGTACTTGGCCTCAGCTAACCTGATTGAACATTTGGAGGGATTCGCAGTCAGCCCTGCCTTCCTCAGGGTGTCCAGGACCGCTTCCACCTTCTCCAAATGTGTCTCCCAGTCAGGGCTATATATAATGTCGTCGTCGAGATAGGCTGCCGCGTACCTGCCATGGGGTCATAGCAGCTTGTCCATTAGCCGTTGGAAAGTAGCAGGAGCGCCATGCAACCCAAAGGGGAGGACAGTGTACTGGTACAGACCTTCTGGAGTTGCAAAGGCCGTCTTCTCTTTCTCGGCCTTGCTCAAGAGGATCTGCCAATAGCCCTTGGTCAGGTCAAGGGTAGACATAAACCGGGCTTTTCCTAGTCGGTCAATTAGCACATCTATCCGGGGTATAGGGTATGCATCAAATTGCGACACCTCGTTCAGCTTACGGAAGTCATTGCAGAACCTCATAGTGCCAATTAGTACCGGACGGCAGTAAGACCACGGGACTTGACCATTGGCTATGAGACTCTTCAATGACTCCTAAGGTCAGCATTTTCCTGACCTCTGTCCTGATCTCTTCTCTTTTGGCCTCTGGGATCTGGTACGGCTTGACGTTCACCTTCACTCCAGGCTCTGTGAGGAAGTGATGGTGAACCTCAGTAGTCCTGCGTGGCTTTTCAGAGAACACATCCTGGTTGCGTTTGATCAGGTTGATCACTTCTGATCGTTGTTCCGGAGTCAACTCTGGAGATATCCCCACCTGGTCGGGCTGGTTGCTTTTAGGGAGGGGTGCCCCTAGCGAAACCACCGGAGCTTCTCTATCCTGCCAAGGTTTCAGATATAAATGGTAGATCTGCTCCAGCTTCTGGCGGCCCGGCTGTTGGACCTTATAGTCGACTTCTCCTACCACTTCTATTATTTCGTAAGGCCCCTGCCACCTGGCCAGGAGCTTACTCTCCGCCGTGGGTATGAGCACCATTATCCAGTCTCCCACCTGGAACTTCTGGTTCACTGCTTGGCGGTTGTAGTATGTCTGTTGTGCCCCTTGTGCCTTCTCCATGTGTTCACGCACAAGGGGGGCGACTTGGGCTATCCTGTCTTTCATTTGTAACACATGTTCAACGACGTTTCTCCCTGGGTTCAGCTGTTCTTCCCAGCCTTCTTTAGCTAGGTCCAGTATGCCCCTGGGGTGGCGCCCATATAACAGCTCGAAGAGGGAGAATCCCGTGGAAGCCTGAGATACCTCCCGTACAGCAAACAGCAAGTATGGCAGCAGGGCGTCCCAGTCTTTCCCGTCGCAACTAACCACCTTCCGTAACATACTCTTCAATGTCCTATTAAAAAGTTCGACAAGACCATCGGTCTGGGGATGATAGACCGACGTCCTGAGAGACCGTATGTGGAGCAATGTACATAGGTCCTTCATCAGCTTGGCCACAAAGGGGGTCCCTTGGTCCGTCAGGATCTCCTTCGGTATCCCTACTCGGGAAAAAAACTGGACTAATTCTTTGGCCATGGTCTTGGACATAACGTTCCGTAGGGGTACGGCCTCGGGGTATTGGGTGGCATAATCTAGTACCACCAGAATGTACTGGTGACCCCGGGTTGACTTCTCCAATGGCCCTACGAGGTCCATAGCTATTCACTCAAATGGGGTCTCAATAATTGGCAAAGGGATCAGAGGGGCTCTCAAATGTGGTCGGGGCCCATGTATCTGGCATTCCGGACAGGACGTACAATATCGCCGGACCACCGCATAAATGCCGGGCCAAAAAAACCTCTGCAGGATCCGATCAAGGGTCTTGTCTACCCCTAGATGGCCTCCAAACAGATGGCTGTGGGTCAGATCCATCACGCCCCTCTGATGTTTCTGTGGAACCAAGAATTGTTCTACAACTTGCTCCTGGACCCGGACTACTCTGTATAATAGATCATTCTTAATCAAATAACATGGCCCTGGGCCCTTAACTCTCCCCTCCACGGGGACCCCATTTACCTCGACTACTTCTTCACGGATATTATGGTATAAGGGATCATTGGCTTGATCCTGACCAAAATTCCCGAGCGTAGTCCCCATTTGTCCCAACTCAGGGGGGTCCACCTCCAACTCCCCCTCGGGGAACACCCCTGGGGAACCTGGTCCGGCAACAGGGTTGTTGATCACTGGCCCATTGTCGGTTTCCCCTACCAATGCAGACTTCTGGTGCTGGGCCAGGATCCTCGTCCCCCTCCTTTTATCCTCCCTCCATTCCCTTCGAGTCTTCCGGGGCTTCCCCGGTGGGGAGAACAGATCCTGGCCAAATTCATGGAAGGCCGGGAGGGGGTTAACTATTGGGGCCACCCCCTGGGTTCCAGGGTCATTATTCTCTACTACCTCCTCCCCAGGGAGTAGGCTATCAAATACAGGGAAGTCTCGTCCGATAAGGACTGGGTAGGGGAGTTTCGGAACTACACCCACCGTCACCTTAGTGGGGTTTCTGAGTACTATTTTTACGGGGATGGTTGGGTAGTAGTTTACATCCCTGTGTACACAAGATATTCCTGAGCGCTTGGCCCGGGATAGTTGGTCCTGCCCAACCAGCTTCCCCAAGACCAACGTGATCGCACTTCCCGAGTCTACTAACGCGGTGGTCTCTATACCATTCATTTTAACCGGTCTAGTGTATCTATGAGGGACCATCGCAACCCCAACCAGACTTATTAGTTCACATGGTCCCCCTATATTGCCCAATTCGCACTGCATGGGCTCGTCTAGGTTTGGGCATTGGGCCGCGATATGCCCCAATTTGCCACAGGCATAACACCGATACCCGGCTCGGGACAGCCCCCTATCTTTCGGGCTACTGGGCTTTATCCCCTGAGTCCTCCTTCCCCAGTCCTCGAGTCTCTCCGGGCCTGCCAGCTGATCTTCCGCCTCCTTCCTTCCCTCCATGGCCCGGCCGGGCGCTAGGGCCAACTGGGGTTTCGGTGCAGAGACTTGTCTTCGATTTTGGCGCCTTCCTTCCCCAGTGGTCCGAGAAAGTTCTTGGGCTGCAAAGTGTCTCTTGACCAGGGCAACTAGTTTGTCATAGGAGGAGGGATCATTTTGGCAGACCCAACCTCGTATGTCCGGAGGCAACCCCCTCATGTACCTGTCCAACACCAGGATTTCTACTACCTTCTCTGGCCCATGGGTCTCGGGGTGAAGCCACATCCAGGCGAGGTGGATTAGGTCAAATAGCTGGGACCTTGGCGCTTTGTTCATAGAATCATAGAATATCAGGGTTGGAAGGGACCTTAGGAGGTCATCTAGTCCAACCCCCTGCTCAAAGCAGGACCAATCCCCAATTTTTGCCCCAGATCCCTAAATGGCCCCCTCAAGGATTGAACTCACAACCCTGGGTTTAGCAGGCCAATGCTCAAACCACTGAGCTATCCCTGCCCCCCGGTATCTCCACTCGTGGAAGCGCTGGGCCCTTATGGCCGGCGTCACGCCTGCCCTTGCCAGGATTTCTGCCTTCAGTTGGGGGTAATCCATAGCTGCCTCTGTGGTCATATCGAAATAGGCCTTCTGGGCCTCCCCGCACAGAAACGCAGCCAGGATACCTGCCCACTGGTCTTGGGGCAAGGCCTCCCGCAGTGCCATCCTCTCGAACGTGAGGAGATATGCCTCTGTATCATCGTCCGCTGTCATCTTCTGTAAATAGTTGCTTGCCCTCAGCGGCCGGGTCCCCTGGGGCCCATGCGTCAGGGCCTTCAACTGGTTCACTACTTCAGTCAGGGTGGCTCGGTCTTGGGCCGCCTGGTTCATCAGTAGCTGGTTTGTCTCCTGTTGGACACGTACTGACTCTTGCTGGGCCGCCATTTGTACCCGGGTAGCCTCTTGTTGGGCCGCAGTGGCCTGTATCAACGCCTTCACTACATCCTCTTTTTTTTTTGTGTGTATGATTTACCCTGCCCTGCGGTGGCTTGCCACAGAGCCTCACTCACAGATCCCACCGCTGACACCACGTGTGGCAAAGTACCTGCTTCTCTTCAGCGGTCTCTGTCCTTTTAAGCCTTGGAGACACAGGCTTGTGCAAGGTAAACCCTTACCAGTAGCACAGGATCTGGCTTTACCTTCCCCCGGTCAGTCCCTTGTTTGCTTTCCTTTCCTTCTGGGAACGAAATATAGCCCTTCTTCTGGGAAGGGCTCAGTGTCTCGTGGCACCCAGCCCACTGGTATCTTTCCTGCTTCTGCTTCTCTCACACTCTCTCTCCGTCTCTCTCGCCTCTCTCCTCCCTGCCATGCACACAAGGGAGGGTTTAAAAAGGTCTCCAGCAATTGCAGCCAGCTGGACCCAATTAGTACCCTAGTAACCCCTTTCCCAGATGAATCTTATTTCCCCACAGTCATCTCTCCTTAGTGGATAGGGAGAGGCCTTTTAACCCCCTGGGACCAATTACTACCCCCCACCCCCTTTTGTAGCTATTTGTCCTGGCTTTCCCACACTTCCCCTTTTGCTTTTTGCCTCCCAGACACCCAAGTCCATGGGCATAGTGGGGAATAGAACATGGAGGGTTCTTCACTGCTTCAGTCCCAGATTCTGGAGGTCCACCTTCTCTTCTGGAGCACAGTGCAGATAGGCCCTGGGTAACAGGAGGGATCAAAAAATACTTCCTCCAATGATCCTTACAAATCATAAAAACTAACCCCATGGTGGTAAGAATTAAGGGTCTTTCCCCACTCTGTAAACATGGGTTTACTTCTCCTGTATAGCTTTCCCATGTTGTTTTCATAGGTTCTCTGACATTCTCACTTTACACATCAATTTGTTTTTCAGAACACCACAGTGGAATTCTATGGAATACCCTAGTGGCAGGAACCACGCTATCTACTTGTTATCCAAAGCCATTTCCACATAAACTAGAGGAATCTGCTTCTTAGGGTTGCTGCTGAACTGTGGATTTAGAAAGAGCTGTCCCACATTCTTTTGCCTCTTGTGTCATAACTGAAAGTGGGCCACTTCCAACACTAATAAAGCCTTTTCCTCTGCCTAGAGAATCTTCCTCCCCTTGTGGATCTTCTACGGCACAGTGCTTGGGCTGACAATGAGCTACACGCAGTAATCTCATTTCACAGGAAAGGTTGATGGGTACCATTTTCTGACCTCTTCAAGAGTAACTCACCTTTGAAGGAAATACTGATGACACAGGTAATAGAGCCTCTCTCCAGGAGCACAAACATAAAGCCATGCATGCCACTCTGCTGCTCACCATAACGTTAGACTGTGGTTGTAAGAATTTCAAAGGTACAATAACGAAGGTGGGAAGCCATTTTAACAGTAGATGTATTTTCTTAAAGGCGTGAGGCATCCCCAGATCTTTTATGCAATACCCTATGATGTGACATACAAATACAGTATCCTGGAGAGTACTGTCTGTATATATCCTCCAGCAGCCTCAAAGGATCTGCTTAAAAATATTATGCAATGCAGCATCTGCTTAAAAAATATTGTCCTCTAAAGTGATGATGTTCTCTGCTTTGGGGCGAGTCAGAGTCTGCTTGTTTCTGTAAAAGATGCATTTTTTGGAACTCTCTGGGGACTGGAGAAGTCTTTCAGTCCAGCCTTAGCTCCCATAACATCAGCAGCTTTTCCCTGGCCACACATAGTCATATCTTTTGATGGTCTGCCAACCAAGGGAATGAGGGTCCAAAGGTGTTTCTCATTTTTTGTCACAAAATAATTCCAGTTCAGGCAATGAGCACCTGTCTTGCAGGATAAAATGACATCAGTTTTAAACTATTGGAAGATTCCTGTTGCTTCCAGTTTGTCTATTTTATTCCCTTAATTAGAACGGGAGCCCTTATAAAGTAGGGCGGGGCAGACAGACCTTCTCCTAGCTACGTTTCATGATCTCTACTTCATCCCCGTCCTTTTAGACATCACTGCTGCTTTTTCACATTGTTGACTACACTTTTCATTACATCTTCGCCACTGAGTTCCCATGCTAACCTCTACACCATTTCTAACTTGTCCCCATATAGTCCTGTATCTTGGATAACTCCTCCTGGATATCTCACCATCAATTTCAACTTAATGTGGCCAAAACTAAACTTCTTATCTCTCCTAAACCCTCTCCACTAACCCCCTCTGATACGGTAAACAACATTCTCCTTCTTACTCAAGCCCACAATCTGGGGGTCATCTTTGACTCATCCTTCTCCTTGCCTCATACATCCAAGCTGTTGCCAAGTCCTGCTGCTGCTTCTTACTCAACACCTTGAAGAACTGACCTATTCTATCTATCCCCACAGCAAAGCCTCTCATTCACACTGCCAACAAGCCTGTAAGAAGCAATTTGGAAATACTTATCCTATTTAATACCTATGTATTTCATAACTGCATATATGTTTTGCTGCTACTCCCTACCACCCCCCTCCCCCATCCATTTGTCTGTCTTTAGGTTGTGAGATCGTTAGGGAAAAGTATTATACCTTTTTCTTTGTTTGGAAAATGCCTAGCACATGACAGGTGCTATTGGAAATAAATAAAGATTACACTTTACCCTGAGATGGTTAAAGAGGTCAGTCAATTGTTAGTTTGGGGCTCCTACAGTGACAGATGATAGAAAATTTCCCCAGATCAATCCAATTGCAATATAGTAATTACTGTAACAGAGCTGAGATCCCAGCATGCAGCCTGCTAATTGTCTTCAGGGAATGCCAACATATACACCCTTATGTGGTGAGCCAGCTCTGCTCTTTCGTGTGGAGACGATATAGGGTTGTAGTTCCAGTTCTCCCTGTCCCGTCTGCACTGGGTAGTGCCCTAGAAGGCAGTAGCAAGAGGCAGTCTGTGCTCTCAGCAGAGTGCAGGCACTCAATGTTTGGCCCATGAACAGAGGGGAGATATCTCGAGTCATACCGCTTCCTTCTGCACCTGTGCTGGCACAACGCCTTCCAATATATGATGTTCTTAATAAAAGAGGTAAGGGTGAGTTATAAATATTTTTGTTCTTAGTGTCTTTAACTTTTTTCTGAAACATACTGGGTCCAAACAAGTACACATTAGTCAAAGCTCCCACTGAAATCAGTAGGAATTTTACCTAAAAGGGCAGAATTCGACCCAGTATGGAACTGTATGATGAAAGCAAAAACACAGTAAGTGACTTGGAGGACCATGGATTGCTTTGCATGAAACCGATGAATTACAAAATCTGGGCTTATGTTTTTTAAATGAAGAACAATCTTCTTGACTTGCAATCCAACAAATTTAAAAATGGCAGAGAACCAACCTTGACCTGGTATCCTGCTTCAGACTCTTCACTCCAGTCTCTCTCCCCCCACAGGCTAGTTAAATCACACATTTTGGGAATTGCAAAAGAGAAATTCCTAATGTATCAATGCATTCTCATCATTTCACAGGGCTTCACAAATATTTCTATAAATACATGAGTACAGAGAAAAACGTACAGGCCAGGTTGTGAATGCCTTACTCCCAAAAGTGAGCATCTGAGAGTATGTACATACCAATGTAAGTAAAAGGTTCACAAACTAGTCCAAAAAGTATAGTATACTTTGAAATATTGAATGAGACAAATGTATATGTGCATTCCGAAATATAAAAGTGTTGTATGCAGCGTGAGGCATTGTTAGAAGGTATCACGCTTACACAGATTACCATGAAATGTACACACTGTCAAAGTCTGGAGATCACTCAAGAGACAGATTTTACCTGACTGACAAATACAAGCTGATACTTTCTAAAGGATAATTTCCTTTAATTAGCTGTTTTCATGTAAGCAGTGTCTTTCTTGGGGTGGGGATGGCAATTTGTGCTGAGTTTTTCACTAAGTGGTTTTGAAATACAAAACTAAAACCTGCTTTGGCTTTATGATTTGCTTTCCTTTTTTTTTTACCATGCAAGAATTTATTCATACATTTTTGACAGTAAGAATTCCAGGATGCAAACAGAAACACAACAATACACTAGTTGATTATCTTCAAGAAGAGGCTACTTTGAGTCTGACAAAATTTTGGTCAATCTAAAACATTCACTATAGAAAAAATATTGTGGCAGAGAATCTTTCTGTCACCTGCTTTTTAAGTATGACGAAAAGTGAAAGCAAAAAAGAGAGAGAGAAAAAAAGGGATGGCAGATACACTGAGAATCTGCAGTATAGATAATCATACCCTTTATTGGCTAAGTTACATTAGACTGCAATACTGTAAAAACCTGTTAAGGAGAGGAAACAGTAGATTGGCAGAGGTAGTAGAAAGTCTGTAACAGTCAGAAGATGGCTTACAGGAGTGTGTCATGCTAAAAAATCATCATGCTGTTTAAAAAAGCTGATCAAAACCAATTAACTAAATAAATAAGGAACACAAATCATTTTAAATACTATGGTCTAACTGAATTAAAAAATCAATACAATACAATGATAAAGAAGGAACAAGAAAGCCTAGAATTCACATCTGAAAATGGCTGGTCTTTGAGGTTGGCTTTCCCCCACCCACTCCTCCCATTTCTTGTTTAATTATGTGAAAATCTCATTTCTGTGCTATACACAGCATATAATTATTTAAACTGATTTCCCTTACTGTTGTTCTTCATGTAGCTAAATTATGATTGTAACTTTGCTGATTAGTACCCCGGTAATGGCAGTGACAGCACTATCCTCTCCTCTGTCAGGTATTCTGGAAAAAGGTTCCAGAAAGCAATGTTTGCTCTAAATATTAACTGTGATTTTCCATATCAACTTGCAAAACAGGAAAAAATAAAAAAAATTACAAATGTACACTACACTTTTGTGCCATTTTTGGGTACAGAAGAGATTTTAATAACTAAAACACAAACAAATAGGATAAGCAACTAGCTTTCGTGCATTCCTGAACTGTCATCATTACTTTCATCCACGAAAAATATGACTCAGAAAGCAACCAAAAAAAAAGCTAGTGCAACCCCCAAAATGATGATCAATCATTAATCCACACAGCAATTTTGTGTGTATGTGTCTGTGTGTACACAGTGGAATGTGTCTGGCGACTTCTCTCAAAATAACTTTACAAAACAGTCAATGACAGTCACTTATAAGTATTTGCACAGACATTCCTAACTACACCAGGACTACAGAGAATTCTGGTATACATCTGGTGTAAAAGTATGAGGAAAAATTAGTAAAAAAAATTACATAAGAAAGTTATATTTGCATTTTTGCAAGTGTTGCAAAGTAACAAGAACTGTCAAGTAATTCACAACAAGTAACAAGTAGTAGCCAGAACCAATTATTGACTAGGTTTGAAAAACAAACAAAAAAACCCTATAAAAAAAAACAAGCAAACAAACAAAAAAAATTGTTAGAACAGAAAAATCACGCTTTATGTTTTTTTAAACAAATCTTTGTGTCAGAAGCCCATTTACTACAAAAACAGCACTATTCCATTATCGTATTACGTAAACTGTTGCTTTCGCCAGTATTAAAGGTTAGCATCATTTCTGTACATGTAAAATTATTGCTTTTTTTGAAAAATATAATTAGCATGCGAGTTTTTTTAATCCATTTCCTGCCTTTACAAAATGTTACAATTAAAAAAAAAAACCTAGTAAAGCTTTTGCAAAAAATTTCACAGAACATTTTCTTTCAAGGCAGCAGTAACTTTTGATAATGCATAAAATTATATGTGCAAAATCTGAAACTCTCAGAAATATTACCATCACACATAGTGTCACAGCAATGAGAAAAGAAAATATTTATATCTGTGGAATACATTTTTTTAATTGCTTACACTGCATGGTTTACCAACCTATGTGCCACAACCTCCACCTTGAAAACTTGCATTTAAAAGAGTTACTGTAGAAGAGGTATATAAAGCTCTTTTTTCCCCCTAACACCACCAGTGATCACCAAGTACAAGACATGACACATTATATGAACATTAACCTGTCACCACAAAAGAAGTTACTCATCTTTTCAAAATGTCACCAAGCCCAGAAAGGAAGGGTAACTGGCTTGCTGAACAAAAATACAGGAGCGTACAGTACCCTAAGGGCCTAGGTCAGCCTGAAATTGTTCAGCGACTCCTTTTCTATTAAAAACGTACAGATCAGCGGCTTTAAACAGCTGAATAATTTTTTAAAACGTGCAGACTTCCTTTGTGATCAGGTCAAAGAAAGTAGCCCTGTTACAAAAAAGGTCCTGAGAGTAAAACACCAAAGCCTATTTTGTTTAGTGTTCAACCAGCTTTTTCTTTTCCAAAGCAGAATATAAGCATTTCTGTGGAAGTGTTTCTATTTCCATATTCACATACTATAAATGGTGCGCAGTCAAGAACAAGAGACTTAGAAATGCAAGTGGTCCCCAATCTGTAATGAAACAAACCATTGTAGAATGATAGTCTTCTCTTTAGTCCTTCATCAAGCACTGCTCTCCAAAGCACCAAATGCCACCTCTTTCTCCCGCCTCTCCTCTTTTTTAAAAGTTTACTTTTCCGCATGACAAGCAGGGGCAGTTTCATTAATTAATACTTCGTCGGCCCCCAAATCCACTGCTGTTTTTCAAATGTATCAAATAGTCGTTCTGAGCATCAGGGAGGTTTTTGTTACAGTACTTAAATTCTTCACGCTGTCCAAATCACATATAGTTTAATTATTCCAGTGTCTCAAACTTATCTTGATTAATATAGATGCCTTGCACTGCCACAGTGCTTGCCAACTCCACTGTTTATTATAAAGGAAATAAGGAACCATGGGACTGATTAGTACGTCAATTTATATATATCTTGTGTAGCATCTTCATTTATTTTAAAATGATTAACAGTGCAGAGGCATCTCCATTCTAGCAGAGCACTGTTTTCACTCTAGCACAGTGACTCCAGAGATTTGATGGCTTGTAGGGAAGTTTTCCAGCTGTTCTTCTATAAGGTTGTTGGGATCATCGTTTTGAGGTTGTTGGAATCGCCGATCAGGGTACTGGCTGTTGTCGAAGGGTACCCGGTGCACACACTGTATATGTGTTTTTAGGTTCCCTTTCTGAGAGGCACTGTATGGACAATATCTGCATTGGAATGGTCTCTCCCCTACAAGAAAAAAGACAAAGAGAAAACCTCATTCCTTCCTCTTGTTTTAAGTATAATCTTCTTATTAACACTACATCTCTGCTCCTATTCAGAACCATCATGCATATTTGAGCTACATTTTTTAGCATTATGCACATTAATTTTGACCTAATACATCACAAAGAGTTATTTTTTAATAATCTCCAGTGAGAGCAAAGCATGTCAGGCTCCTATAAACTGTTTGACATACTAGAATAGCAAATAATAGTGACTGAAGGAGCACTTAAGAAAAGGTTAAGAATGGCTGGGAGAGGAAGGACTCCAAAAAGCAGAATTCTGCAGTAACAAAAAGGGATTAATAATGGAACAATATTTTTTTAAAGGGGAATTTGAGGGCCACGGAAGGAGAGAGAAAAGACAGGCAAAATTTTAATATAGCTCTGTCCAAACCTGTGAGGGATTTTTTTTTTTTTTTTTACCAATTTTCATAAATAATTACCATGTTGGAAAAGCAGAAAGGGATATTCTAAAAAATCAAGTGACCTGCAAGATAAAATTGGGAATAAATGGGAGCCTGTAGCTCCCAGGGTAAGCTTTAAAATGACATTCAGAAATCACTGTATGAACAATGCAGTTTACAATCATGATGACTAAAACAACATGGCAAGATTAATCTTACATAAATACATTAACCTTAAGCTAAAGTCTTGATGAAGTGAAACAGACCATTTTATACTAGCACGACATAAAATACGACACCCATGGAAATTCCCAGCAAGTTTCAAGCTGTGCCTACGGCAGCCTTGGAAATAGCTAAAGAAAGCCCAGCTCTGGTTGACATAATGTATTAAGTGTCTCTCTTTTGTTAATAGATTTAGAAAATTCCTAATTAAAGCTGGCCTGAGATTCATGACATTTACCAGTCAAAGTTTGGGGTAAGTCAGAAAGATTTGCAACAAAATTAAAGAGAAAAAAAAGCTGCTGTACAGGCTGCAGTATATTTGAAATGTAGGAAATAGTAACTGAACGAGAGATGTGATAAAACTTCCTTAGTTGGATGCTGAATTTCCTGCAGTAAACTAAGAAAGATGTTTTACATTTTTGCACGGCTACATCATGCCTAAGAGACAGAGCCACAATTCCAAGAGAAAGCACTATCATTAAAACATCTCGCACTGAAGCAGCTAGAGATACACTGGGGAACATGGGAGAGGATTCTTTGTGCTGGGGGGGAGAGAAGGGGGGAGACAGGGACACATCTTGCCCCAGTTTCTCTGGTAAGAATTGTAAAAAGGACCCTGGCCTGAGGATGCAATTAGGGGTAATTCTGTAGCACAGCTAAACCACTCAGTACTTGGGAAGGAAGGTTTGCCCTAAAGGTCCAGCTGTAATCCACCCACAGATAGAGTGCCACCAGTAGCACAGTAACATGAAAGGGGTTATCTTCCCACAAGATATCAAAGTACAGAGGGAACCAAGGGCTGTGGTGGTGGGTGGGAGAGGCTGACAATTCCCTTCCAAACAGGCCAAGTTAGCAGAATTCTCCTAATTACAGCTTTAAAGAAGACGACCACTCCTAAGGGCCAAATTTTCCTACGCTGAGAGGAAATCTCAGCCTTCGGCAAATGTGAATGTAAAATGGGAGTGTACAATTTCCATCTTAAGAGAAATAGCAAAAAAATACATGAGCGGAGATCACACAAAATGTTATTTCTTCACGGCGGGGAAGGAGACTTCGAACTTTTGTAGGCCAACGCAGTCACTCTAGATTGGGGAGAGGGAGGCACTGTCACACCCGGTAAGCACTACAGTGTTAACGGCACCTCAGTGCTTTTGAATCAGCTTCAGAGAGCCATCTGACTTTGTGCCCGCAAAAATATTCAGACACAAATGCCTGCTCACTTGCATTTGCACATGCAAATTCGATAGATGGCGGTCCATTAATTGATTTATCTGCTAAAAACTGGGAACGGTACAATTATGCAAATATGTTTCTGCAAGCAGAAAATTAAAAGCTGCTGCTAAAAATTTGGCCCTTAAAAGCGTGCACTGCCCCAGCTAGTGTGTTGTGTACACTTGGCATTTTTTAACATATGGAGATGGGACTATTTCTTCCAAAGGAGGAACTTTGCCATTTAAAATGGTAGATTCTTCTCTCACTAGTGGAAACATAACTCCTTTTAAGAAAAGGAGATGGCTGTCTTAGATAGACAAAACAAAGCTACCAAATCAAAACTAGTTTGCACACCTAATCTCCCTTGTGAGGACTTTCACATGTTCCGCTACAAGTTGATGGCACCTTGCAGGCTTTTGTACTTATATTTGGATAAGTCTGTGTTAAATTACTAAAAAATATTGCAATACAGTGACAACTATCAGTTTGGAAAAGGTTGCCTCTTTCAGTTTGCAGGTAAGTGGGAAAAAGTTGGGACGAGCTGCATTCACGGAAGTCATCTGTGATGGTTGTGAACTAAAGGACATACAGTATATGCATAATACTCATGTTCAAGTGCAGCAACCTACATGATTCCTGGATTGTTTGCATTATAATCCACATCCATGAATGAGACAAATTAGGTTGCCATTTATTTGTTCATTATCTATTATTTTGATTAATGGAATCCTTGTTCCCAACATAACTATTTAAAAATAACATTTGCAATAATGTGAAATGAACTATTAATCATGATCTTAAAAAAAACTCAGTAAGGAACTGGGACATGACATTTCATATGTGAGCAAAATGTTATAAACAGGACTTTTAATTGCCATTATTAAAATTTGAAATGTATAAAATAAAGAAGTCAATAGTATTAATATTTTTATATGAACAATTTTTGTCCTGAGTGCTCTCAGATAGGTACGGTAGTATAGCAAGAAAGATAATAACACGATAAAGAAAATAGCACCCCTCCCCCCCAAAAATAACCCCCAAACTCTAACAACATAATGCTGCATTTCCCCTTGGATCCTAACAATTCATTCATTCCCCAGAAGTTTAATGATTTGCATTTATGGAGGATAGATGCTGAACATTACAGGAAACATTTTAAACAGCTATACTGAAGATAATGAGGGTCCATGGTTATGTCTTCTTACTGACGTTGAATGGCCTTCCAATGTAAGACCAATCTTAATTAAAGGGATTTCAAGAGCTGTGCTAGCTATAGACACTGCTGCCATTTGCAAAGTGTGATAGCCAGTGGGTTCTAACACCATAGGAGTAGCAGGACAGAGATTTCCAATGACAAATATTTTTCTGGTCAGCAGCTTTTAAAAACTGTTTTTTACTTGTTTGTTTCAGATGCACAAATCAGCATACTTGAGCAGAGGACTTAAAACCTATGCTTAAAGTACTGTAAAGATGCTTTAAATTACACATATCATCCCAATTAGATGAGGAGTCATGATCTTGTCATCCATCTTGCAAATCACATCTCCTGACAGCAACTACTCGTCCTTTACAATTTTCTAGAGTATTTTGTTTAAACAAAATATTTGAGCATAGAACCAAGGATGGGCCGTGAACCCTACAGGGTAGACAATCATGTTGTTTTTTAAAATGAAACAGGAAGGGTTAAATTAACAGTATCGGTGCCAGAAATTGCTATCAATACTGATGCCATTTTTAAGGCAAACTATGGATGTTCCTGTGCCATAGAATTCATTGAGACTTTGGCCTTTGAGTACAATGCCACAGGATCCAGTTTTACCTGTGAAATCCACCGCTCAACACTTTAGGAAACACATTGCCTTTAAAGTCACGGTGGTACACAAGTCTGTCTATTCAGACAGTCACAGTGATTGTTGCAAGAGGGAACTGGCTTCATTTTGCACCCCTCATGTGATTGGACTGTGCTCCCAGAATTCATGCTTATTGAATCATGTCTTTGGAATGCTATTTAGTGTATTCCAAATGTGATACATATTCATGGTGGAATATGCAATCTTAATTATGGATATATTCAGATATTTAGCATTTATAAAAATATTCAGAATATTCAACGTTTAATATGGCAGCATTTCAAGCAAATCTGCACGAGTTTGCACTGCCTGTATTGACTCAGGTTATGTAGTGTGTATTCTTTGTCCTTCGTAAAAGATTAGGAACTATACTAGGGTACTTAGGAAATGTATTTGGTGAAAATGTAATTTGTTTTTAGACAGGGTCATGCAAAAGCAGAGAGAAAGCAGGAAAGAATATTATGACTCAGGTACCCACCTAATTATTTCCTATATTTCATTTGGTTACATTTCTTCATTGATGGTGATACAAGAAACCCTTATAAAGTTATAGGCTAGGGCCAAAATTGTCAAACTTGGGTGCCTATAGTCTTTATAAAGGAACCTAAGTAAGCAGCCTAATTTTCAGAGGGGGTCAGCAGCTGCAGCTCCCAATAAACTGGTTGCTCACCACCTTACATTAGGTGCCCAAATATGGATTCAATTGCCTAATTTTAGACAACCAATTTCAGACTCATTGTGATAGTGCTGGCTTTAAATTATTCTACAAGAAAGTCCCCAAATAATAGTAACACTATTGTAAACTGCTACATTTGGGGCTGCAGAATTTGCTCTCTCTCTCTCTCTTATAAGGGCAAGTTATTCAAAAGTTTCATTGTTTGAATACAGAAGGGTCAGGGGAACTGTGGTATACAGTCTTAGATCAACATTAATTTTGTTCACTTTAAATAAGTGCTCAAGGGAAGATTTCTTACCTGTAAGGAGACAACTTTATATGAAATGAATTCTCTTAATGTGAAAAACCTTTATTCTAAAGCTATTGCAAGTGATGGCTACTGGTTTTTGCTGGGAGCAAGTGTATGGCACCTCTGAAAGTTGAACTGAAATCACTGTAAACTCTAAGAATAGCACCATCTCCAATTTTAAAAAAAACAGTGGAGTGACAATATTTTAATTGGGAAATAATTGTGTTGCCAAAGTGCTGGAGGCATTGTTCTCAATACATTCGATGCTTCTAAAAGCTCCCAGAGTTGCAGGTTGAAATTAAATTATACTCTCTAAAACCTCGGGGATTTACAGGTGAAATTTGGAGGAAGTGGGGGGAATAAAGTCATTGTTTATTCTGAGGACACGGACAATAGACGACTGAACATTTTCATTTTAATTGACAAAGACACTGACAAACTAAAACAACGGCTGAAATCAAAGAATAATTGTGCCAAAGAAGAGGAAGAGAACTATCTGTGGCGGATGGTGAACCTACTGGAACTTCTGTGGAAGAGAGACTGAATGGCAATAGGCTGAGAAATTGGTGCAGCTCATCTCAGCCCAATCCTGTGGAAGCTGTTGCATGAGCTACAACATTTCTCTCATCTGCTACAACCGAGGCAGACCAATACCAACTAAGACTACAATAGCGAAGTAAGTTTGGTATGGAAGAAATTAATCAATAAATTGCAGTACAGCATGAGTTTGCAAATACAAATAAGCTGTTACCACAGCTGTTACTCCTAGAAATGACCTTTTTACAATTTGTCTGTGTCTTACAATAGACTTCCAGTTGCAATCTTATTTTTTCTTTCAAAAAGCATTGCCTTCAAAATCTTTGATGTCAGCTATGCCTGGGACAAGTCAGAAAAGGAAAAGAGACGAAAGAGATCCGACAGCACACACATTTTAAAGATGCTTAGGTTTGCTCAATTTATGTTAATACATTTATGAGAGCTCACCAAAGACCCCCATTGAGCCACACAGTGTTTCACCGTCTGTCAAATACTTTTATCAAGGAGTGATGCCTTTCTACCAATTTAATGGATCATCGATGTAAGCAGAACACTTTTGGACTGAATTAATCTGCAATCTCAATATGTAATTCTCTAATTATGGCATACCCTTGCTGTTACTACATTCCCTTCCCCCTGCCCCTCTCACCAAAAATAAGCATCTTCTTTGTGGAACAGGAGTTGCATTTCAGTTTTAAAAGGTCAATGATTCCTGATTCAATTCAAAGCCCTACAATGTATGAATCTTATTACAATCACTGAGATTTTTTTTAATCACTAAGGCATGCGTTCATTAAATTACTAAAATAGGATTTGTGAGGGGAAGATACTTTACAGTCATGAGGATAAAAATAAATTCAAGGGCATACATGGATTCGTGTTTGTGTTTCTAGTGATGGATCTTGTTTTAGTTGATAAAACCCTTTCATGGAGACGTTAAACAAAGTTGCTTCTTATTTTTCTGAAGTTTCTCATGTGAATTTATTTTTGATAAAAGGAGGCATGTTGACAGCCCTGGAGAGGGAAGTCCTGCGTTTATCCACAAAACAGGAACAGCATGGGTAACAGCAATTCAGCCCACCTCACAATAACCTGGAGAGACCTCTTCTAAAGGGGACAGGGTAGTTGAGTCTCCATGACCCATTCAATCCTTGGTGCCTCTGCTGAGATTACCAACAGAGATACCAATTAGGATCAACTGTGGTGACTGTTGAAGTGATATGAACGTCTTCCCACTGAAAGATGGGCTGAGAGCACCAAACCCATTTCACACAGGGTAATGAGTGGTCATCGGATAATAGCAGCTTTTAGTCGCTACTGACCTGGGGTTGGTTTAGCACTAAAAGATAGGTTTTTTATAGAGATGGTCTTGGCCATCCCAATGGATTGATGGTGGCACAACACACTGCAGTGACGGTGAGTGGGCTTCCAGACTAACCTCCAGCCTTTTTACCCAATAAACCAACACAATGGAGAAGACTATTAAGAGTCCTCATGAAGAGAGCACTCCATGAACTGCATGAAGCTGTGGTTTCCGATATGACTTTTTGTGGGGATGGTTTTGGATCATTGACTCTAATGACACTTTGGATTAGGTCCTTACATTTAATAAAGGTCTACATTCAGAGCTGGTATGGAATTGCACCTATTTACCCCAAAGCTAAATTTGGCCCACCCTGTTTTCAGGGGCTTGGTGGGAAAGGAAGGACTAGAATATTATGGCAATAAAAAAGAAAAACTGAAAATAGGGAGAAAACGGGTAAAAAATCATCATTCAAGATAGAAATTTGCGTGAGAACTGCTTATGAGAAGATGAAGCCCACAGCCCACTTGCTAAGGCTGAAGAAGGGAGTGGATAGATGACGTGGTTTTGTTTTATTTTAATACATAAAAAGCCCAATTCAGAGAACTGAAAAGTGTTTGTCAAGACAGGAAACACTGTACATTAGAAACAGGAAAGCACACCACCACACAGAGTCCACAGAAACTGAAAGGTAAGAGCCTTTCAAAGATATCAGCTACAGGATATCACGATAGGAATACTCTTCAGAAAAACACAGACCAAGTGTTATTTGTGTTGTTGCAGTGGATAACTTTTTAGGTGTAAAAGCAAATCTCTCTCTCTCTAGCGATTCTTAAATTATGATCTTACATATATACCATTTTGTGCATTGTACAATTACCCTTCCCACCCACTCCCACTACACAATGTTAACATCTTTGCCTATGCATTTACTATATAACCCACAGTTAACTGTCTTCTATATGTAACAGTCTTTGGTAAAATGCTAAAAAAGTTTAGGATCTAAAAATCAAAGCAATGTTGTTATTATTTACACATTTGTTATAAAACAGTCAGTGCTTTACTGATGAGTATCACTGTGCAACTTTTTCCCAGCTACCACATTAAAAATCAAACACCCAATTAATTGTAAAACATACTTGTTTTGGGGCATCTGCGGAGGTGGTGTGAACTTCAGTACCTCGGAGTCCATTAGACTCAAATACCACTGTGGGAACAAGGGGGCTTGTTAACAGATGAACATTCAAGCTTCGTTAGTGTGTGTACATTACTTGAGACCATTACAGATTAACCACATTCAAAAAAAGACACCAGCTACTAGCCTGTGGCCGGAAAATACCAATTTACCGTAACACTTACTGTAAGAGAGTGTGCTAATGGCAGCCTAGGGGCACTGCCCTTTTTAATTCAGACTTCGGTGCTGAAGAAAGCAATCACTGACAACATTAATTATCAGTGTATGTGTAGAGGGACCCTCTTCTTGCATTACTTACCATTTGGCCTCTGTCATTTTGCATCAGACTGGCTTATGTATGCATCATTCACACTTCTCAAAGAGAACCCGCTAGTCTCACTGTCTCATGTAATGCTTATGAGGTATCTTGACACTGGTAGCTTTAGCTGGCTACGTTCTCAACAGTAGATCATTCTAGGGTAAAAATGGCTGACAGGGACTTCAGAGTTTATAACTGACCAGTCTGAGGAGGATCTGGTTTCATACAAAACTGTTCCCGTCAATAGCAATGATGAAAGAAAACAAAGCCTTATGTTCTGCTGAAAGGGACTACTCTGATTTCAATTTGTGCTAGTGGCAACAGAATTCATTAGCATATTCATTTCTGAGTATCCTACTCTCTCATTAAAATAAAGCATTTGCAAACAGGCTTATCTCAAATGCATTCCAATTTTATGGAGTGGTGGGGGGGGAGGGAAGTCAGGTATGGAACACGTAGAGAACAAGAGCAATACCAATCCAAATCAAACCTAGGGTATTGCATATTGGAAAGTATTTAAATTATTTAGGTTAGTACAGGAGGTAAAACTAAATTCAACATTCTGTTAGTTGGGTTAAAAAATAGAACAAAACAAAACAAAAAACTGGTGAGAAAAGATACCTGTGTGGGACCTCATATGAGTCCGGAAGTGACTGTGCTGGTTAAAGCATTTTCCACATTCTATGCAGACATAGTCTCCTTGGCGTGTTTGTGTCCTAAGCATCCCTGTGGTAGATAGGAGGGAGAAGAAAGGGAGGGGGAGCGGAAAGTTGAGAAGAAAACATTATGCCAGAAGAAAACATCATTAGTATGTCTAATGTGTCATTATGTGAGGCTACCTTCAGGCCCTGGATGACAACTGTCAGCCTTCATCTAGGCACTGGCTGACAGGCCAGGCACACACAGGACTGCAAGAATGCATAAATTACATTGAATTAAAAAATGCTCCCCATGATGTGCCCGCACCAGGACTGGCATGTCAGGTGTGCGCTTTTCAGAGCAGCTGGATCCACTTTTCAGCCATCACCCAGCTTTGTCAAGCAGTACATCAGGCAAATCAAAGTGACTCCAGCGTGGCGGAGACAAGTCACATGGATAATAGGAAGTGAGCAGAACCAGAGCCCGAATGTCCCCCCCGGGCTGCAATACCTTGGAGACAAATACAGAGTGAGTGGAGCCATCACAAACTGATCAAACCTTTAGCCCCTGCTTACCTGCCTGCCGGTGCTGCTTTGACCTCAGACCTCTGAGGCACAGACGAAAGACATCTGTGAATGAAAGTGTCATTCCGGACATTTTGAGCTAGTAGCAACACAGCAGCCTTCTACCAGCCCTTGGTAAACATGTTTTCTAGGCCATTAGCATTTGTGGAAAACTACTCAAACCTCTCCTTTTTTTCCAAAGGTCAGTTTACAGTATCTGACTTAAAGGGCTGGTCTTTGTCTTTTTGCTGCTGATCAAAAAAGACACATTTGACTTTTATTGGGCATTTCTTTAAAATGTCTGAACATCTTTTCTATTTTGGTAAGAAGCCCTCTTCAAAAGGAAAGAATTGATGTTTTAATTTACCATTGGAATGCCTTGGCTTTTAAAGCAAATTCTCAGGGGTTTGTCAGTGAAGGATCAGCTTTTTTTTTATGTATTTAATTGACCAATGCACAGGAAAAAAATAAAAATTCTAACAAAAAAGTGACAATTGTTTTTAAAAGCTAAATTACACTTTTTAATCAATTGTAGCAAGAAACTGATATATGTCCAAAACGTATATGGTTGGTGTGATGCCCACAAAACAAAGGGCAAAGAAAATTAGGGACCAGGCTGTCATTCACTCTTTTACCATGTAAATGATAAATAATAATAATTGGCTCATTATAAAATTAGTTCAAAAAAACTGCTGTACAAGTATTTCCTCTCTCTTCATTACAGCACCCTGAATATGTTCCTTTCCAACACATTGCTTCTAGAGAGAGAATACAGAACCACACTGGTTTAGCAAAGCCTAATCCTGCTCACCATTACTCACATGAAACTCCCAGAGAATCAGTGGAAGTTCTGCGTGAGTAAAGATGAGCAGCAGTAAGTTTTACTATTAGGATTAGGCAAAACTCCCATTGATTCCCTGGGAGTTTCATTTCAATAAAGTGAACAGGACTTTCCCCATGATCTATGAAAGATTAAAGCAGATTTTCTAGCAGTGGTCTAGCAGATTTTCTAGTTTCTAGCTAACAGACTATAAAAACCCTATTAGCATCTGTCCCCAACAAGACAGAAGTAACTATGGCTGTAATCCGGAGACCAAAGCTAAACGCAGTGCTTTAAGGGACCCTGATATGTTTTCCCATGAAATCAGTGCTGTTATCTCTACACCATTCATTTTGGGACTAAGTCAAAATACATCCCATATAGAGGAAGGACATTCTCATAGTTAAGGCACTGGACTGGGACTCAGAAGACTTGGTTCAATTCCCAGTTTGGCCACTGACTTCTTATGTGGCTTTGAGGGAGATGTTTAATTTCTCTCTGTTCCAATTCTCCAGTAAAAAGGAGATAACTATACTTCTTTTCTCCCAGCCTTTGTGTGTCTCCTCTAGTCAGACTGTAAGCTCTCTGGGGCAGGAATTGGCTGTTATGATGATGCCTAGGACAATAGACCCCTGATCTTGGTTGGGGTCTCTGAGGGTACGTCTATACTACCCGACAAATCGGCGGGTAGTAATCGATCCCAGAAGAGCTCCCCGTTGACTCCGGAACTCCTGCTCGGCGAGAGGAGGAAGGGCAGTCGACGGGGGAGTGAGCCTGCGCCGCGTAGACCCGATGTAAGTAAAATTACTTTCGATCTAGGAAACGTCGACTTCAGCTACGCTATTCTCGTAGCTGAAGTTGCGTATCCTAGATCGATTCCCCCCCACACACAGTGTAGACCAGCCCTGAGTGTTATTGTAGAATAACCAACAACAACTACAGTCACAGCAAGAAAGAACAATTTAGGTTTATTTTCTCATCAATCCACAGATGCTACTCATGTTAAAGTCAATGAGAGTCACTCATTAGGGTACGATACAGATTATCCTAATGGTCCCGTCCAGCCTCTATTATCCTGGCCCTTTCAGAAACTAAGGCCTGATCCAAAGCCTTATGAAAACAATGAAAAGACTCACGCTGATGTCAATGGGCTTTAATCAAGACCTGAAGTTCTTTTGGCTAACCATTCTGGGCCCAATCTTAGGAGTCATGACTGAGTAAAAAGTCCCATTTCAATCAAACTACTGAGAAAATCAGGAATTTTGCTGGAGTAAGGACTGCAGGGTCAGATCTTCTATATTGTGCACTCACCGTAGCTAGTGACAACGTTTATTTTTGGGTTATATTTCTACATTTATTTCTAGCCACATCTTTGCGCCATACCCCTACCTTAAAGTTTTAGCCTATCTCAGCACCAGAACAGCTAGTTTTTTTGTTTTGGTTTTTAAACATGTCTAGCTGCATACAAATAATATTTAGCTAACCAGCTGTGGAAACCAGCCCAGAACATTTTACATTTTAGTAAGGGGAGAAAACATATCAGTTCACCTCTTAATGAAGATCATATGTGAAAACATTTTAAATGACGGTTAACTGCTGGGTGCTAAGAGTCTACAGCTTAAAATGCTTTAAGCACAAATAGTGATTTGCCTATTGAACATGACACTTCTAGAAGAGAAGGTCCATTGCAGTATTTTTTTCTTACACAGTGTGAACTCTTCCAGCTAGCTTACTGTACATGAATGCGTAACCTAAGAATTCATTTAGCATCTCCCTTTTCCCCTTCCGGTTTGCTTTCTGGCTATTATTTAAAAAAAAAAAAAAAAACAGATGGAAGATTACTTCCACATATTTTTGTCACTGTTTGATTTCTTTACGAGAGACATCATAAGCTTTTGGTATTTTAAGGCTTTGTCTTGATGGACACCATTGTCACAACATACTGCCTCTGTGAGATCATCTCTCAGGATAAACTATACTTGAATAAGAGCGGGGCAGATGACCACAGGTGTTTGGAAATTAAGGGATGCAAATGAAAGTGACTATTTTCATGCGAGCTCCTGTGAAACCGGCACTCAGTGCTGGTCTCACGGGAATCCCAGGGGAAAGGGTGCACCTGCTACTGTAATATGTCCTTCCTAGTACCATGATAGTTGTAAATAACCCTATGAATAAAAAAGAAAAATCACCTCTAGCAAACTTTTAAAAAAGCCCCTCTGCTCCTTAAGCAGTAATCAAACTATCTAGTCCTTGATGTAAAAGCCCTGATGTCTAATATTAGTACCACAGGAGTACTTTCAACTCTTTTTTCCAAAGAATCGAAGAAACACCAGACTACTAGCAGAAAACAGAACTGTGCACCAGTCTCATGCGAGCAGATATAGCCAATTTAAAATATAAAAGCAAAGGCTACAAACATGCTCCAGCTACAAACATGCTCCAGCACACACCAAAATGCTTGAAATGGAATATTCTATTGTGATCAAGGCTGATCTATTGCATGAGGTACTGTACTAAATATCCAGAATTAAGAGGCTTAGGAACAACCTATGTAATTGGCAAAACATCCCTAAATTCTTCATAATGGCAACACAATCTCTCTTGGCAAATTGAAGCCTTGTTTGTGTAATGCATAATAAAGACTCACTGGGATAATTCTGTCCTCGGTCGGGATTGACTGCATGTAATTGAGGGAAGAGTTGAGTTGTGCTTGATACGTTATTCTAACAGGTGAGATCCTGTCCCTTTCATGTGCAGTAGTTTTACACCTTTAGTCCTCTGAAAAATATACAGCGCCATGACAATTCATTGGTAGTGGCACCAGCGACCTGCAAATTCTATATGGAATGAGCTCATGAAAGCTATTCAAAGGCCACATACAAGAAAACCAGGCCACAAAATTCTAAAACTTGGCCATTACAAACAGTTCTAGGTTAAAAGAAAAAGAATACTTGTGGCACCTTAGAGACTAGGTTAAGGAAGAGATTTCAAAGGCACAAATGGGAGCTGGCAACCAACTCTCATTGAAAGTCAAAGTGCACCTAACTTTCATGTGTGCCTTTGAAAATCTCCCCCTAAAGCAGTATTTACACAGTAAAATCCTACTTCAGAAGTAGATCAGCAAGTAAATCCTTCCTATAGAACTCCTCCTCTGCCCCAACGTTTTATGAAGAAAGATAGTACTATTAATCATCAATTGATTAAGCAAAACAGACAACAGGTTGGTCAAGATGTGCATGTTTAGGACCATTTCTTGAGCAGACTCATGATGCCATCCTGCCTCCCAAAAAAAATCCCAGCAAGCCTGTAACACAGGGTATGGGTTTTCTTTCCTTACCCACACCATGACTGCTAAAATCATCAAGTACACAGCTTCCAGGCATTCCACCAAAACTGTCTCTATGCTGTCTACTTCTCTAGCTACAACTGTCCTGGTTTTTCATTTTTAAAATCTAGCAACTTTAACTTGACAAAACAGAAAGCATTACGCTACTTCCTCCCCTAACAGATGATGTCCCCAGCATCTTTCAGCTCCGTGAGTGAAAATCTTCAGCTCCTATAGTAAAGATCTGACAAAAGGGGTTCTGTTTGAGTTAAATTCATTTTAGAAAGATTCATGTTGCACAGATCCTACTGAAAGAAAAGTGAAAGAAAAATTTAAAAATTTATAAAAAGGTTTGCTCCCAGGGTTTTTCCCTCCCTAAGAGTAAATCTTCAGTTTCCACAGACACAAGCAAAACCTGGCAGGAAGTCAGAGAGAGAGACGGTGGTGATTAGTTTCAAAACCGAAAAGGTGGTTTTTTTGGAGGGGTGGGGAAGGGTAGAGACAGATGGAAGGAAATTCACGGTACTTTTTTGAATGCTGCTTGTAAAACTACATTAAAACATATTAGCCTGTGAACTTTAAATTGGCTATTTATACATATGCTTTTCCTGTCAAAGTAAATTGAGATACATTTTTGTAAAATTAGACACATACAAACAGCTCAATATAGTCACTTGAAAAATATTACTGTCTTCTTTTGAAAGATATGGACAATGAAGATCTTAGGATTCTTTGTTTAGAAAGATGTGTAAGTATGTCTGTCTGTTCCTGGAAAAACGGTGCGTAGAGGAAACTGAACAAGATAGCCAAAACAGCATCAGGACTAAGCCCTAGAGGATGTTTATTTTGCCCAAAGTGAAAAAGTTATGATTTGTGCCAGGACCAGGATCATTAGAATCTTAGTGTGACCGAACATCTGTGTAACTCTAGCCTACTTGAAGCACGGGGACAAAGGACTAGTAAACACTCTAAGAGGAAACAAATACGTCTGACCTGCGATAGAAATGTCACACAGTGTGTGGCAGGGGAATCAACCATACTACTGTACATGAGGAAATCTAGTCAAACCCACTCAACACTGATAAGACCGCTGTTACTCAGAATATTAGCAATTATGTCTACATGTACACTACGAGCTAGGGGTGTGATTCCCAACTCGTGTACACATGCTCGTGATAGCTCTCACTGAGCTAGTGTCATCAGGCCCGCTCGCATGCGCCACCACTGCCAGTGCTACAGCACCTACACTACTATTTTTAGCACGCTTGCTCAGATGAGAGCCAGCATCACAACCCTAAGCTCATAGTGTAGACCTAGCCTAGAGGACAAGTAGAAAGATAAAATGGGAAAACAATATAATTAACCAAAACAAAAAACATTTAGAAGCCTTACCTGCATGATCCAGTACAGGGCTATTGGCTCCCCAGGTTTGGTACAATGAAGCAAGGTCCTTTGGAATGTAGGTCTTAAAAAAAATGTCCAAACGTTTCTCGTGCCCCTCTGATGCTGGTTCTTGTTTGATGGAGTGTAAAGCTGGAGAAGCTCCTGCTGTGCTAGGCTGAGGCTGCATTAGTGGACTCGCTTTTGCTCCTGTTGTGCAGTTTGCCAATGTCCTCAGCTCATTCCCAGCCTTGGTGTGAGATTCCCGTTGAGGCACTGACGGCTCTTCATGTTTAGTGTACTGCTCAGTTTTGCACAGAGGGTGATACTGAGGCGGTGGGTTGAATTTGGCTTTTATGGGATCAGATGCACAATGCTTACTTGAAAGGGGGAAACCAGCACTTCCTTGGGGAATCATGTACTTCTCCACCTGTTTACTGTGGGCAGGCTGTGAGGTGGGCCTTGATACGACTGTCTGGGTGGGTGTTAGGCTTCTGCTAAAGCTTCCCGCTTGCATCAGTTTGGAGTTTACTTCATATTTAGCTTTAAGCTGAGGCTGTTGTGCTGCTATGCTGTGCTGCTCCTGCGTATGGTTTGATTTGGGCTGCCTGTACCCATCAAGACCTGATGACCGTGGACCGCAGTGGCCAAACGAATGGCTGTCCTTAGACTGATGCATACTACCAGGCTTTGCAGTCATTCCAACAGGGGAAGAATTGCTTTTGGATCCTGGCAACGCACTTGGTACTTGAGTGCGTGTAAACCTGGCAACAGGCAATGGTGGGCATTCTTTACCACCAAGGGATGGAGGAGGACCAGTGCGTCCACTTCTTGCCAGAAAAACCAAGTTGTTTTTTATACTCTTGAATCCATTTTGTTGAATCCATGGTGGAGCCATCAAGTTACAGCTGACTTTGTGCCAAATTCTTTTGTGCATCCACAGGACTTCAGGGTAATAGGTCTTATGATTACAGTAAGGACATGGGTGGACAATCAGATCAGCCTGCAAAGATGAGGTAAAACCCTTATTGCATGAATCAGCCCTCATTGATTTTTCACTTAAGTCTAGTGGAACCATTTCTTGTGCCTCTCTACCTTTTTCGAGAACAGGGTGCTCCTTGTGCAAGTCTGAGAAATTTTCTTTAGGGTGACTAGCCTGCTTTTCCAATGAGGTTTCCAAGTGTACTACCGCATCTAAAGATGTCTGCCCCACTCCTGAAGCAAAGTCAGCAGTGTTACTGGAGCAAGGAAGCTCTTGGCTAGGTTGAAAAGCTGGCATCTTTACGTCTGAAGAATTTCTCTGACTTTCATACTTTGGAAAAGGCCGTTTGATATTGTTTTCCAGGGTAGATACCAAGGTTGATAGATCTGGTTTAGATTCACTGGCATCTTTTTCTCTGGCATTGTCACTTCGAAATTTAGGAAGCTCTTCTACCTGAGATATTACCATTGGTGTCCCCTCTTCAGAAAAACTGCAGTGGTATGGCTTTTTACCTGAACAGGACAATCAAAAAACAAAATTACCAACTTATGTCAAAACCAAGAAATCAAATTCAAGATTAAAATAAGAGAGAGAGAGAGAGAGAGAAGAGCAAACTTTAGGAAGTTATTCTGTTATTAGTGTCCTATAAACTAAATGTATTATAAAACCAAGAAAATCATTGTAATAAGACACAATAGCTCAATTTACTTTGAAAGCATCACTCTGAAGTTTGGATAAACTATCTAATGATGCATGTTCATGACATTTTAAAGGAAGAACAATTTGATAATCCAAACTTGTTAAAATTCAGAGAGTGAGAGAAAGATAAACAATATGCAGCCATTTAATGCTTTAACAAAAATAAAGATAATGGAGCCAGATAAGACTGAACTAGTTAAAGGTCTGTCACTGTTTCCATTAAAAGCCTCTATTTTCAAAGGGTTTATAACTCGGCCATAAAAACTGGCTCCACACTGAAATCTAGCATATAACGGTCTTATATAAGTACTGCAGCACATATAGCATATACCATAAATCCTTCTCTTAACAGAGACCTTTGCAATACCCAGGTATAATAGGATGAGGTAAAGACAGTCTAAATTCTGAATTTCCTGGCTTTTGTTAGTTTAAAAGCAAATGCAACTTTATTTTAACATAGTTTTATGTCTGTGTTGAATTTTAGGTATGCTTGTGACTGCTGAATTTGCTGATTGGTATGGATGCCTAAAATACCTAACTAAAACAGGATATCCAATTTTCTGTTTTCTCTTTCCTTTTTTCTATCCTTCCTCCCATTTTCAGACATGCAACGAAATATTTCTTCTAAGATATAGTTCAGAAATGGAACATAGTTGGTAGATTTTATAGAAGTTCAGGGGGAAAACAGTATGATTTAGATTACTTAGAATGTTCCTAAACTGCAAAAATTCTCAAAAGGCTTATCTTTAAGAGCTACTGATAAAGTCTTTGAATCCCTCCAAATCAGTTCACAATCAATTCCACAGAGGTTTTCATCACAGCAGTAATGCTTACTTCACTGAATCCATTTAACATGTAACAGAATTGAGTCATCTGACAAACTTTCAGTTTCAATTAACATGGAGTTAATGAGCCACTGTTAGGCAAGTGTAAGGGGACCATGTTCCATCTAAAATGTCAACAATCCAAAGTGATCACCATAACTGGGGGAGTAGTGAAGATGGGGAATGAGTGAGCTGTTCTATAGTTGCATATCCTCTCACATCAACTCATAAAAGGCAATGTTTTAGAAAATCAAGCACTGTTGTTTAATATAACATTGGCGCCATAGGCATTCTAAACCTGCACAATGTAACAAGTCTGTTTTAGGCTGAAGTTTCACTGCAAATAAAGTCTATTTAGCTTCAGCTTTAATTCAGGCAAAAAGTCTTAAGCTTTTGTTAATTCAGTGTAATTAGGTTAAAAATAACCCATAGATTTGCAGTCTTATAAAGGTTGAATGCTCACTCTGTTAAGATAATTTTTTCTTCAAATTCTCAAAGGGATAAAGTCTGAAAAAAACTTGTTTTTCCTATGTTAGAGGGAGGAAGGCCTTCTGAAAGCACATGAACAACACAACCAGCTAAATGTATAATTTGAAACAAAGACACTGCTGCAAGAATGTAATTTGACACTGCACATCTGTGTTATTTTCAAAGCACATCTGTCAAATATTTGTGAACTAGATCTTGGGCTTCCAAATGGTGAGGTCCTTTGACCAACATGCTAAATAATAAAGTAAAGTAAATAATAAAACATTCAATTGTAGTGATAATCAATAGAGACTGCATCATGCATAATGGCTAGTTTGAGCGCAACACACAGAAAGTCAGGGGTTCAAGACAGATTGTGGAACTGTTGCTCAATGGGACTGTGGAGTTGGGAAACACTGGCTGCCACTGAATCGGAAATGGATTAGGATGCTTAAATGGACACATGGGATAGAAGCCCATTACTACTGTGAAGCTCTGTGCTAGTCTGATACTTCTTGCTATTGATCTCACTTTGGCAGTGGCACAACTTGCCAGCAAAGGTTATTGAGCTGAACTAGCATTGCAGTAGTGATATGCTCAATTTAGGATTGGACTTGGGAAAGCACAAGGAGCCTGAGAACAAGGGGGAAAGGTAGCTCATCCAAACCACCTAACAACAAATGGTACAGACACAGGGATGGGAGCTCTGGAGTAGGTTGTTGATCTTTCTATCCACACTAGTGCAGTTTAGCTACCAGGGAAAGGGGATTGTGTGGGTGAGAAATGCAGCACAGAATGAAGAAATACATTAAATCATTTACACACTAACTAATGCACAGTTGTTAAATCAGCACCTCGGGTGGGAAGAGTTCTTTGGCATACAGTATGGTACACCAGGAGGTAAAGGAAAGCCTCCAAGGGGCAGATCCTCAGCTGCTATAAAGGGTCATAGCTCCACAGGAGTCAGTTGCTCCCATTTACACCATTGAAGAGCTTCTCCTAAACATTCCAATTATTCATATTTTCACTAAAAGAATCCCACTAACTCACAAGATGTCTCTAAAATCCTGCAAACTAGGTCAGCTCAGCTGGACCCACAGTTTAGTGCTCACCTGCCTTTGAATACAGCCCATTCAGAAGAAGGCACTTTGCTTGACATGAAAATTTCAGTACTCCAGGAAGCCACTCTTGCCATCAATCACTGGCAATCAGAGCAGGCCTGCTTATTCGGCATTGTCATGGGAGAGACGATCAGGAAAGTGCACAGGCGAGGCATAAAAAGACCACAAAAGGAGATACAGAAAAAGAAAGGGTGTGTGTGTGTTTATAAGAGAGAGAACCAGAAAGGAGGAATCTGATTATTTTTTAAGCCTGAAAATAAAGTATAACAATGAAAAATCCAGGTCAACGCTTATTTTTAGGACCCTAGTAACTGGCATATCACATCATAGCCGTGGCTCATCTGATCCAGAACCCTTTCCCTGGCATTGACTTGTAAAAGCAGCTTAAGAAGAAAATGCAAAAAAAACCCCAACAACCCATAACTGATTATTACAGAATACTCTACCCATTGGTGAAATTTCTTCCTGATCCCAGACAGCTAGTGGTTGTGCTAGTTGCCTCAATAATATGTTGTGGCAATGAGTTCCAGAGGTTTATTATACAGAGGTAAAACAACGAATGCCAACCCACACTGTTTTATGATGTATGATCCTTTGCAAGATGATTACAAAGCATAGTATTTAACTGGTCTTTGTAGCTTCTTTTTGGATACAATTTAACTGAGATTCCACACCGCATAAGGGATGTCCTTAATATGCAGGATGGATGGATACTTTAGGCAAAATACCAGCAGCAATTTTAACAGGTTGGCTCATGAGCATTTCCATAAGCCAAACTCTATGCCATATATAGACAATGTTTTGCCACTATTCACATGTAGGTCCAAATGACACTTCAGGTCAGTGCGAAGCAAAACACAGCTGTGACACTGTTCTAATCCCCAGACTACTTCTCACCGGCTCTTCGGCTACTAATATTCAGATTAAACTGCAACCCTGCAAACACACATAACCAATCAGAAGTGAGTCATGGCCTATTGTTCCTCTGTACATACGTATATAGAAGACAGTATTTGATCTAGTAAAAGCTGTAAAACAAAAATTTAATATTTTTGCCTGTTCCCCAGCCCCCCACCCCAACTGAAACAGGGTGCTATCTCCTTAAATCACTGGTATAAAATATTGGTCTAGTCAGTGAAACGCAAGCATAACTGTCACAAGAAATTTTTGAGATTTTATTATGGCCTGGTCAAAGCAAAAAGCCATGAATGGGATGCCTTTTGGATGATCCTGAGGGACTATAATTCACATTTGCCATAGAAACATTTCTTGGCATAGCAGTCCTTCATTTTCTTTTCTCCCTCCACCCACCTCTTTCTCATTTTTATCTTAAGTCATTATTTCTTAGTCAAACTTAAACTATCTCATCTGCTGTACCTAAAAGGACTTTTTGCACTACAAAGCATCACACCATTGCTACGGTTTTGTCTGCCATTGTTAGCTGGCCAGCAACCGGAATGGAAGGATTCTGTATGGAGCAGCTGGTAGGTGGCTGCTGATATTATCTCACGCCCTCGGCTTAGGCACAATTTTAAATATTGATGACATCACAAACCACTGGAGAGTAAAGCAGGAATGCATGAAACACTTAACTTTATGGGAATCCAAGGTCTAGCAGTATAAGAACACTCTGGGATTAGACCGCTTCTCCAGGAATATATCATTTATAATTGCCCCTGCCTGTGCTCCATTATGCATCCTACACAAGCAGATGGAAAACACACACACACACACACAAAACTTGTTTCCTCCCCAGCTCTGCTCCCCACCAAACAAAAATTCAGAATGGGTTGTACATCTGTTTTAACTATTTAACTCACAGGGCTTCTTGTAAAATGAGGAAAAGCCTCCGAATCCAGGCTAGAAGTCTGAAGATAATGGAACCACGATCAATATGAAGCACGTGTTTATAAAGAACTGAACTAATTAGATACATTTGACTGCTTTTTTGGACAGCATTTCAAAAGTTGGGGAATGAAGGAAAAGCGGTAAATGTAATGTATTTAGATTTTAGTAAAGCATCTGATACAGAGTCTCACTTGCCTATGAACACTATCACATAATTTGAAATTTGGCTGAAGACAAATGATAATGATAAAAAGCCAAGTATCTAGTTTTGAGAAGGTATCTAGCTGTGATACTGTAGAGATCTGTATGAGGTCCTATTTCATTCAATATTTTCATTAATGATACAGAAATGACACTAAACAACACGTTAAATTAAATTTTCAGGTTACATCAATTTTGTTCATAGATTCTTAGATTCCAAGGCCAGAAGGGACAACTGTGATCATCTAGTCTGACAGACCATAGAACTTCCCCATATTAATTCCTAGAGCAGATCTTTTAGAAAAACATCCAATATTGGGTTTAAAAACTGTCCGTGATGGAGAATCCACCACAACCCTCAGTAAATTGCTTTAAAATTTGGAGGATTTGCAAAAACCAATGAAAACAGGGAAATAATGCAATGGACTGAGAGAGAATAAAAACATGGGCTGAAATTAATAAAATGAGATTCATCTCAGAAAAAAATGCAAGCTAAGACATGCGAGGGAAAATTACCCAAAAACCAGATGGCTAATGGAAGGGACAAATCTGGAAAGCAGTGATGCAGAAAAAGGCAGATGTAACAGTGGACCCCAAATTAGACATAAGTTTGCAATACACAGAAGCATCACATCTTGGGAAAGGATGGCACAATTATCCTTTTCTACATCACTCTAGTTACTGTACATGGAATATTGTACACAGTACTGGACAGCAGCCTACTAGGAAAATACTGACAATCCAGAGGGAGTTCAGAGAACCGCAACAAAATAATTAGGGGGCTGGAGGAAAGGACGTAAGAAGAAAGATTAAAAGAGTTAAGTACATATAGCTTGGCTAACTGATGGCTAAAAGGGAATAAACTAACAGTCTAGACAGGCAGATAGACTGGATGGCTTGCTAGGCCTTTCCCATCTCTCTGCAAAACAAGTCAAAAACCTTAAAAGGCTAATATCCACACACCGGAATTGCACTGGCGATAGATGCTAAAACAGGTATAGACTAATTCTGATCTTTACATGCATATTTACCCAACATGTCATCAGACTTGCTTTCTTTATAGAGCATAAGACAACCTGCCATTTGGGTCCCATGATCCAGCTTAGCAGTAGGTTTGTCCTGCACATGTGACCAGACTGTCATCAGGGATGTTTTCTCTTACAGTAAATGTGTTCCCTGTTGCAGAGGGCGCTGTTCCGCCTGCAGAGCATCTGCCTTCTCTTCCTGTTTGTACCATCTCTAACCTCTCCTCTGCTGTCTTCTCTCTCAGAGTTTAAATGCAACAGTCAATAGTGAGTGAGCGCAAGCAGAAGAGGCAACTCCTCAGTACCTCACTTGTCTTTCTAGCAATGATATCAGACCACTGCCCTCTCTAGCATACTGGTAGAGGGCGGGAGACAGTATTGCACTGTGTAGAATGCAAAATGTGGCTTTTCTTTCGTATCTGCTTCTCTCTCTAGGGCCGGAGATGGCAGAGGAAAAAGAGAAGGAGACATCATCGTACTGAGGGGAAAAAAACTACAGCAATGTAAAAAATATGTCTGTTGAGGCCTACTCAATATCTATTTGAGCTTAAATATAATGGCTTCTCATTTCCAAAACAAAATGTAGGACAGTTTGCAAGGGAAAGTGGTAACTTCAAACAGTGACATAAGTTTTCTCCTCAGGAATATTACCCTTTTTTTTTTAACTTTAAGAGGCAACATACGTCAAGAACACCATGTGTGTGCGTGTTTAATTTGCATAAATATAACCCCTATTCCTTGTTGTTGAGATGCTGCTAAAACTTCAAAATTATTTATAAACTCTTTTAAATGTGCTTCCAGAACTGTTCTTCACTTTTTCAGATTCTCTGTAATAATCAACTATTAGACCAACTGTTGAATTTGGACTACACCATTGCTGTCAACAGTAAAAGATGTAGGTTACTGAAGTTGTGTGATTTCAAAGTAAGTTTTTTGGACCCAAATATCTTATCTAGTGGTGGCCAAAGTGTAGTCAGACAGACTGTAGAGCCTGCTCTGGTAGAGCCCTGTGCGGATACCAAATTTATATCCACGGATGTAGATATCCACGGATATAAAGTGGATATCCGAGGAGTTGCAGGGCTCTACCGGGAACAACAGCAGCAAAAGCAGCCGCACATCTGGCCACCGCTCGCAAGAGTCAGCATCCAGTGTGGGCAGCTCCTTCAGCGTAGCTATACCATCCCCTGCCCTAACCAGCCTTAGCATTTTGCATGCTCCCGGACTAGTGCGACCAGGGACAGCTACCGCTGAGGTGAAGGCTAGAACCAAACCTGAAAAGGAAGCTGTGGCAGAGGGCTAGATAGCTCCTTTAGGCTGAGGAGAGCAGAAGACTGCAGGAGACTCGGAGACTTCAGGGACCAAAAGACTCCAGCCAGGTAAGGCTGGGAGCATCCTGACAAAAGCAGGGTAGAACCACAGTGAGGCTGGAAGGCTTGGATCCTCTCCTGGGAAAAAGGGAGAATCCCCAGGATTGACTGAGACGCCAGGGGGGAAAAGACTCCAGGTGGGAAGGCTAGGGAGGGGCCCAAGAGAGAAAAAGATTCTTTTCTAGGTGAAGGGGGAGAAGTCCCATGACTAAACGTTGTTATGAATAATATATAAATGAATGAATAAATAAATTAGACCATAAGGGAAATGTTTTAAGGACTCTGGACTGGTGGAGTTTATTTACAGAGCCCCAAAGAGGGGAAACTGAGGTAGGGCACCACAATGCCACTCCTAGCCACGTGGGAGGCAGCTGACCCTTTACAGTGGCAGAGTTTGGACTTGTCCTTATATAGGGATGCAGACTTACAAGGACTAAACTGGAGTCCTCACACGCTGCTGGAAGAACTGTACTCTAGCAGTTAATAGGGTAGTATTGAGCTGTACAAGGGACAGGATTAACCAACCTCCCACACACACCCCACTTCATTCTTGTACTAATTTTGGAAGTGACACTTAATGGCTAACTTTTTTGGCTGTTAAGTCTTTATACTACATAAATTGACCACTGTTCTTGAGATTCAGGCCTTTACTGATACACAGTTTGGTCAGTTTGATTCAGCAGACTTGACTCACTAATGCACTCATTTTAACGGCGTGACGGCAATGTAAACTGGAATAACACTCTGAGGAATCAGAGCTCAGGAATCTAAGAAGAACAAGTTCCAACTTTTCCACTCCGCCACGTATTCCCTGATTATCTAGTTGTGAGGCAGGACTTTCTATTTTACACCACACTGGCTTTTCCTTATTACATTTCATTGATACATCTCTAGCTGGGGCTGTTGGGGATGTTGCCTCTGTGTTTTACTACAGTAGTTGAGAATTTGAAGAGTGTCTTTTTTTTTTGTTTTTTGTTATAGCCACAGATTGGTTAAAATACAAGTGTGTTTTTATTTGTAGCAAATGTGGAGACATGGATAATAGGTACATTTCTTTTATATTTCTTAGTATAAACAGGTTCGGATAATAATATTTTTGAACATATTCCTGCAAACTTGCTGCCTTTTAATTCTTATTTTACAGATTGTTTATGGTCTCCAGTGGTACCTTGGATGTTTACTCCTTAGATTTCCTAAACTGACTTCTTGTTTACTTTTTAATCTCATGATTGACAACTTCAGTGCAAGAAGACACGAAAATTACTGGTCACTTTAACCTGAATACTTCTTGTAAAGGACCTGAACAAAGAAAACCAATGCTTCTACAAGTACAGAGAAAAAAGAAATACATTTTTTGTATCGACATCTCTTGCGGGGGGAGGGGAGAATAGTTATCTGCACAATACAATTTGAAGTCTTTTTGGAATTTTTCTGAGACAATTTAGTTTCCTTATTTCCACTCTTCCCATCTCAAAGTAGGTTGTACTATTGCACTTGCCATGAGGATTAAATGAATGATGCTTGGAGCTCTGAATTCCACATTTATTTTCAGTTGTGTTTCTTGAACATTTTTTTTCACAATTTCCCCCTACTCTCTGAAGGATACCACAACATTTATTCCAAAGGGCCATTTGTTTTATTATGTAATTTTATACTTTGCAACTTCCAGCTTCACCCACAAACTGCACTTTTTATTCTTGCTGTCAAACACTTTAAATATTGCATTACCCAAGTTCTGTGGTAACCATAGCCCCAGTACATGAATGGCTAAACGACCCATTATATTGTTCACTTCACTTTCTCAACAGAACTGTGAAACATTCCACAAGATGAATGAGAAAATGCCAACTGAATTCACAACTCATAACTTTCTTGATTCTGAATCTGACTAATCTCTCCAGCATTGTCTGGGAGGACACCTGCTGCTTGTGAAAACAAAACCTACTGAGCTCTTACAATCTGGGCAGCAGAAAACATGAATAGGCAGCCAGCAGTCTAATTCAATAAAGTTTGTTCAATGAAATAAATAATATGGAGATATGCCTATCTCCTAGAACTGGAAGGACCTTAAAAGGTCATCGAGTCCAATCCCCTGCCTTCACTAGCAGGACTAAGTACTGTCCCCTGACAGATTATTTTTTTTGCCCCCATATCCCTATGGAGTATCTGTGTTCAGGCCTTTAATTACGTTTTAAAACATGATCCATGTAGTTGGGGAAATGGATGGCTCAGAGAACTGGCAATGAGATAGCAGCCCTTTCATCTCTGTCACTAGTCTAGGGTTGGTGATGAATTAGAATCATCACGTGGCAGCAGTTGAGTGACCTGTGAATTTATTTATAGACATATCTACGGCTTACTATTATAGTATGAAAACAACAAGGAGCCCAGAGGAACCTTAAAGACTCCTTATTGTTTTTGGGGATACAGACTAACATGGCTACCCCCTGATATTATAGTATGGGAGCACCTCACCAACAGTGATGTCCTGAATGCCCTCTCAATTGCACGAGGTGACACATGGTGAAAAATGAGGCATAGAGAGATTAAGTGACTTGTCCACCAAGATTCCTGACTTTTAGTCCTGGGCCTTAACTTCAGACCAACCTTCCTTGATCCCTAGAGTAAACTCAGGGCAGTTCTCAGGGAACAAATGTCCATATACACTGTATGGAGTTTGGTTTGGTTTTATAATTCAGGCATGGAAAGAAAAATCCAGTTTGTGTAGATGCATAAAAAAATGTTTCCAGTGGAGCTGGAAAATGATGACTCAATTATTATTATTTTTTTTAACAAGTGGCAGCCTGCCTGTGTAGGCACTCCAAACAGAGAACCAAACACGGGTAAGTCCTCTTGGTGCCAACACTCAGACATGCCAGAATCTCGGCTACTTCACTGACCACCTGTTCACCTTCCTTACAATGTATTATTAAATGAATGAGGCTTTCCAAGTCAGGAGTGTGGAAAGACTGATAAAATACTTAATTCTTGCTACCAGAAACCAGGGGCATTACAAAATTGACAAAACCAAACCACTTCTAGAGGGAAGTAGTAGGCATGTTGCCTAAAGATCTCAAGACCATTATTTCTGCTTCTTTCCTAGCTGGAAATAAGGGGCTTTGACAGGAAAGGAAATAATGCAGTCAGAACCGTGACAGGGCAGCTGGTGGATAGCAAGGATGGCAGACTTCTGGAGGCAAATATAACAAGCAACAGCAATATCGGTTGTAGGCTCCACTGGGTATAAGACATGACAGCCATTTTAGGCCGGAGGATCATATCCATAGTCAATGCAGCACCATGACTGAGTGAAATGACTGAAGAGGATCAAAGCAATAAGATGAAATGACAATTCATGTTAAAAAGCATCTCTAAGAATTTAGGTCCTTCAAGTAGCTCTAAGAACAGTGAGTCTACAAAGAGCATGGTAGCAACTGGAAGAATGAGGAGGTCAGTAACCACACCAAAAAGCAGCCAAATCCCAAGTGGCCAAAGAGGAGAAGAAAGGAAACCTTGAAGCCCAAAAACAGAAGAGGAGGCAAGAAGTAGAAGAGAATTCAAACTACAATTTTCTACATTCTTCCTTTTAGAACCCTATGGGCTGAGCTATCCCTACTGAAGATAGTGTCAAGCTTCCTGGGTCATGGCCATGCACACATTTTTCCTGCATAGAGCACAATACAGCCCAAACTTACACAAAATAGGCTGTAAGTGAGATTGGTGCTGGTGAAAGATGCCAGGCTGAGAAACCCAGAAAAACAATTCCTTTATCCACAGGACAACACAGACATTCCACACGGCCCCACCAAATGTATCTCAACTTTGAGCAAGAAGAACCAATAGGTGTCAAAGTTGTATTTCAGGCTGCATGCTGACTACATTCGTGTTACTAGTTGTTAAGAATTGTTTGTGTCTTATGCAGCACTAAGCAAACTAATACAGACCATGCCCCTGAGGCACTCACTGGGTATGCCTATAGGGCAATCATAGCTAGATCTAGCTTGCTTTCTAGCTAGCTGAATAACTATAGCAGTGAAGCTGCGGCAGCACTGGCCCAGGACCCTGGGTATGTACTTGAGCAACTAACCCATGTTGCCACGCTGCGAGCTAGCTAATCAAAGACAGTTCAGGTATGTCTACACATACTTCAGTCTCATGTCTGACTGCAGTGTGGACATACTATGTCTTCCTTAGACTATAGGGTAACACCAGAGCAAAGTGTTAACATGGAATGCTATGTTTTCTATAAGTCTTATTGCTGACAGCTGTTCCCCAGTTATGTAACGCTGATATGGAGAAGGCAGTTGCTTGATGAGGCTCAACGTTTGCAGGCCTCACAGAAGAAGCTAGTCTTTAGAAAAATTTGAATGAGAAGGCAGGCGGTGACAAGCGCACTGGGATTGGGAGGTCATTCCACGTAGCACAGAATGAATGAGCAGACACATCGGAAGAAACAATGGGATGGTTAGGATGTCATTACTGGAGAAACAAAGGGATCAGAGGGACAAGATAAGAAACAAGAGCCAAGATGCAGCCTGGGCAGAGCTGAGCTGAACTCTGAAGGTGAGGCTGGGAAGTTTAAACCAGATACAACAGGCAACAGGGAGCCAGAGGAAGGATTCACAGGCAGTCTGACAGATGAGGTGGTGGATGGATGAAAAATTTATTTTAGCAGCTGTCTTTTGGATGGACTGAAGGGGAACAATGCGGGAAATGGGGAGATCTGAGAGGAGGTGGCTACAAACACAAGATTTTGGCCTCTCTGCTGAGCTGCCAAACAGGGTGCCATTAAGTACCCACTGTGGTAATGGCAACAGCCATCCACTAGGAACTGAATTTAAACCAAGCTAATTGCACATAGACCATAGAAAACCTTCACTGGGTAACTTTAAGCCACCACTCACTTAGGCCTTTGAACCAGTAGCCTAGAGGTAAAAGGCTCTGTCTCCAGCCACAGTATTCATCCTGATGAGCTTGTATGCCAGTAAATTCCATTGGCTGATTAAATACTAGGTAAAACTTCATTTCCTTTTCCTTTCTTTCCTGTGTCCTCCCTTGCTGCTTTGAATATGAACAGAGGAAACTACAACAATAACTATGAGTGGCATTTCTAAAAAAGTCAATGGGCCTTTCAGCCCGAGCATGAAACAACTCTGTGACAGCCTGACTGAGATCACCAAAGATTTACTGGCAACTTTAATAATCCCCTTTAAGAGCTAATGGACAAAGAATCCTAGAAGCTACAAGAATCCTCCATGAACAAGAAAGCAGAGAAGGGGATTATTTTTGGGTGAACTGCACTTTTAAAGTTTTATTTTTAGGTAATTTTTCTTTTAAATTGAGGGGTGAATTTTAAAGCTTGTGAGAAACTGAATTTATTGGCTTACTCAAAGCCCCCAAGTTCTTAGCAATTTGGAAAGCGCACACACACACACGTAAGCACACGCACACAAATAATTTCTTTGAAGATGTAGCTAAAAACACTTTTCAAATGTCAAAAACAATTTTTCTTTGTCTTTGCTAGTTTGGTCTTCCAATTTTAAAGAAAAGAAACTCTTCTGTTTGAGAGAGAAACCAAATGAGAATCCTCCCATGGTGCATAATGTAGATCAGAAAGGTCAGAAGACAATGGGGTGGCTCAAAGATGCATTGAAAGAAAAAAAGAGAACCAGCTGGAAAGGTGTTTTTCTGAATCTTTGGAATAACAGTAACACTGATATGGGTAAGAAAAGAGGGGGGGGGAAATCAAACATGTAAAAAAGGTTGGTAACAATATATCATGTTTAAAATAAGTTTAATATACAATGAAATATTAATTCTACAGCTCAGCAGTGAGTCATAATTAGTTCTACAACTCACCACTGTAGGAAGAGATAAAGGATCGTTGTTAATATTGTAAAACTTTCAGTATCTGAACTAACTACTGCACAGTGAATTCAGGAATTTTCCCAAGTATTCCAATTAGTAACAAGGCTTAAGCTTTAAGTGCGGGAGAAGCAAAGGAAATGCTGAAAAATACTGCCACAGGCTGGTTTAGTTTGGAAGTTCTCCTTTTTTAAAAAAACCAGAGGAAAACATATCCAGAGGAGCTGGAAAGTCGCTTGGATTTCTCCTCTCCTCCTCACTCTCTTTGTTTTTGTTTTCTTTTTTAGAAGGGGTACAGGAGGAGGAGGATTGTAGCAAACATTATCTACGTTTTGACCTCTCACCCCAAGAGATGTAACACTTGCAGATACTGCTTTCAGTTGTTTTAAACATGCAAAACTCAAAGGAAAAATGGGGAGTGACCACAATTAATGCTACCAAAAAAGAAAATGTCGTACTATAGAAAGCAGACCCTTTTTGGTTGCTTGCATCAGTCTTAAGGCATAGTCTCCAGTTATCAACATACTTCAACATACAACGTACCAACAAAAAAAAAAAAAATCACATTTGAGGCCTCATACTGCTCCCACTGGCAAAACCCTACTGATGTCAAGAAGACCAGGGAAAGGCCTAAAAAAGAGCAAGCCTAAGAAATAGGCCCATATAATCTAGATTTTTAAATATTATTATCATCAGTGAGGAAGACACGGTTGCTATACACGGAATAGATCTTCCAAAACTGAAAAGGTACGTAGTTACCGCTTTGCTCCCATCAATCAGGGTATGATAGGAGGAAGAAGAGTAGGCATAAGTACTATTACAGTGATGGAGATGAGGCAATGTCAGTATCAATAACATATTTTTTAAATCCTTTCATACATAGGCGCACAGAGATTCACATTAAGTATATTCCTTCAGACCTGTTTAATCTGTGTTTGGCTTATCTGCATGTCTGGCTATGAAAGGTTTAGGTGGTAACTAATCTTTATAACATGAACTGTATACAAAACTGACTTGGTAATGGGATTTTCTTCTTTAATGAACATAAAAATGTGGCTTCTAAAGTGACTCAGAGTAAGCAGGCCTGACTATATGTAGGTTAATGAGGTTACATATCTTCACAAATTAAGTTATGTATCTCACAGCATTGTAATCAAATCTACTGTATTTCTTCCACATGAAGTCAGGGTCTAACATGTAATTAAATGACTTCAAGTTTTACAGTCCAAATCTCTCAGTCCATCTGCAACACAACTGTAGTCTGTCCTGTCACAAACACATTCTAGAAACCACTGAGTCACTGATTGTTTCCCAATAGCACAATTATAGTATAATTTGTCATGTATATATGAGACTGCAGTGCATACAAATAAAATCTCTTATTTCCACTGCCATTATACATGTTTTGTATAGTTTTTTAAAAATCATAATAGCAACCTAGAATGTTTTAGTGTGTGCTCTTTGATGGGAAAGAAATAGAGGCTTAAGATACCGAAGTTGACAGCCATGATGATTTAGTACTAGATTCCTCAACTAGATCACCCACCTGAGTTTTGTAAATCCATCCTTCCTACAACTTCTGCAGACATGCTCATAACAAATACATACATTTTCCTCCCACAGGCAATGGCCCAGCACTGAAGAAGCATTAACGTAGCTTCTGTTATATAAAACCAAAACAAAGCATAAAAAACAAAAGAGATGATTAACAACACTGCAAAGAAAACTTGTGGATCTGATTTGCCAACATTTACATTCCATCTCACTGAGTCGCCTGATCCCTGGAGGGGTTCATTCTGAAGGACAAAGGTGGTGGTTTCCAGTGGTGGTGGTGGGGAGAAACAGCTTTAGGTTCCACAGAAGCTCTGTAGCTAGAGGCCACTGTGGGGTATGTGTTCAATCAACCAGGGAGTGCGATGAATCAATCAATCAGCTGCCTTGACTATGCCCCTTCCCCATCCAGAACTACATATTTTTTAACAAAGCTAACTCCTGTACTCTCGTGAGAACTGTCCATCTTGCAAGCTTTCCTCCTTGGGGGCCTTGCACATGGGTCTTTATTGGCTTCTTGTGCTGACCCCGACCCTTTAAACTACTTTTAAAATAAACCAAAAAAGGAGTTAGAGCAAGTTGGGAACTTTAGCCCATGGGCTAGTTGGGAACTTTAGCCCAGCTCCTCTTATCCTTACTCAGGCAAAACGACCACTGACATCACTTCCTGAAAATCAAGGAGAGTCTTCTTCAAGTAAGGACTGCAGGATTGAGTATCATATGCCAGTATATTTCCCATTTGGGGTTCCACTACTACGGGTGCCTCTAAGTATGAATATAGAATCTCTGTTGTTTCTAAACATTGCACTGGCTGTAGTTAATCAACACAGGGTCGATGCATTAGGTTAATAATGTACAAACTCCATTACAATACCATGTGTCATCCTTTAAACTGGATGCTTGTGATATAAGGATAGGTTTGACAGTTCTACATACAGCTGTGGGGAATAATGAAATCTTTGAAAGACAGTAGTGATAAGTGACCTTTTAAGAGCTTTATGCCAACCTAATAAATTATAACTCTGTATTGAAACAGTATGATTTTGTTTAAAAACTTCCACATATAATGTTAACAACTGGCCCCAGTTTTTAAAGGCAAAGCCATTTCTTCAACTGTTTTGAAACTTTTTAGAACTGCAAAATGTTTATAATGTTCCGAACAAGGAACATTTGATAATATAAATGGTCTTTGTTTAGAATGTAATACAATAAGATGCTGGCATTCATTCAGAGAACAGCTGTCTCCAGCATGCCCACTATACATTGCATTTACTCAAAATATCACTAGATGGCACCTGTTCACAATTTATAAACCAAACCACAGTCTTTCAATTTGCATTGTGTGTGGTCCAAGTTTCTTTGGAAGCTGTAACTGACAGATTTTCAAGCTTTGGCCAACAAGTGGAAATTAGAAGGAATATACAATATCTTCCAGATTCATCTTAACATATTCCACCCTAAGATACACAAATGCAAGTCAATGGAAGTTGCACACACATCTCCCAGGGCAGAATTCAACCCAAGATGTATCTGCATTTCTTAAAAATGGATTTTTTCATTTAATATTTCTTCAGATCCAGTGTTTTATTTTCACTTTATCTCAATTTCAGAACAGTTAGCCGATATCTTCTCACAATTTGAGCCCTTCAAAAGTAGACAGAAAAGAGATTTTCAATTAACCTTTTTTCCCTCCCTTTGGTTTAAAAAAAAAACCCTCTGAGCAATCAAGGGCCATATTCTTTCTTAGAGAAACACAGTAGAAATGTACCAAAACCTTGCCTTTTCTGCACTGGTATTCTGATTTGCATTCTTATTAGCATTCCAATCAGACGGCCACAGTTGCTTTTTTAAATTCCAAAACATCACTGAATGAGGGGAGAGGAGGTTGGTAGAAATTAATAATTTACTTCAGATAAGTAAACAAACAATTGGGTAAACTTACTATCATACTTAGATAAGAAGATAGGACCAACCTTCCCCTCTCCCGGGGAAAGCACACAGTGAGGGTCAGAGGAAGAAGGCAGCTCATAAAGGAAATTTCTCTTATTTTCCCTGATTCTTCCAATGAGGAGGTTGAAGGGGAGGTGGCAATTTTGTCTCCTGGGTGTAAAGCTGGTACAGAAAATTCCAGTTTTTGATACGTTTTCATTAACATTTTCATCAGTTTTTTGGGCGGGGGGAGGGTTGGGGTTTTTTGGTTTTTTTGCAAAAAACAGTTGCTCCTTTTTTCATATGGTAGAATATTTTTGAAAATGTGACAAAAAATGCTGTGCACATTTTTTAAATTATGTTTTTTTCTGCGTTTTTCAACCAGATGATCACGGCACAGGCAGGGATGTTCAACCCCAACTCCAATGAATAGCCTGAGATCCACATGGATTTCAGATCTACTGAAAGGCAGCAGCATCTATGCAGAGACTTCATGGACTTTTACTCTCCACTCTGGTTTCTTATCACGGGGGATCCAATGGAGCCAAAACTTTTTTGCACAAAAAATATAGTAATTGAACTTTAAAGCTTGACACCTCTGTCTATTTATATGTTGCTAAAACTCCCATCTACACAGTATCTAGGTGCTATGAGTAGATAATGTGTATGAATAAACATCATTGAGAACCACATAGCCTACATCCTGGAGCTGGAAGAGGCAGGACAATCAGCAGCCCTCGTACCCAACTGGCCAATGGGTGCCAGACTGTCCAAGAGGGAGGGGCGGAGGAGCTATCTATTGTCCCTCAGCAAGTGTCATGCTAGGGTTGCCCCCCTACACCACTGGCCCCATCAAGTTCCCCCACATGCTACAGATGGGTGGCACTTTTCAAAGGTATTCTTGAGTGCTTTTAAAAATTCTATTAGGCACCTATCTGAATCTTTAGTCACCTACATACCTTTGAAAATCTGGCCCTAAATACTTTTGTTACGTGTGCGAAGGAAAGAAGTGTCTACAAACAAGGATGTTATAAGTAATTTTTAACAGATCAACACGCAACTTAACTTTTACTACTTTTTTCCTTTCTTTATTAATCTTTTTTTTATTGTTTCAGATTACATGGATGGAAAGCATCATGAGAAGTTATAAAGGTAAAGATGTCTCAGGCTCAGGAATGCATTAGTGATTTCACCAGATATATACAGGTGATGCAAATCTAATTAATGGTGGAGTAAGGGAGGAACGTTGCAGAGAGTTACGGTCCATGTTGATTATATTATTCTGCATAGTTTATAAAGGGTAATCATCTAGCTATACCTGAGGGATAGGCCCTACGTGATTTTTTCTAGAACAAATAATTTTTATTGTTTTTGCAAGCCACTCATCTAAGGTTAGGGAATTTCAGACCCTCTACTCTACTCTGCTAATGAACTAGGAAGCAAGAAGCACTGACAATGTTGATGTGACTCCAACTCAGGTAATTATCAATTCAGAGTACAGCAAACCCAAGAGGTAGCTGTATCCTTTTGGGGTGTTCTTCCCCATGCAGAGAGCTCTCCCAAGGCCTTATGCACCACCTATGCTGGGAGTGGTTTACTGATGCGTGTGACCTTGGCTAGGCCCTCTGCACTGGGGAGAGTTTCGTCCTTATTGAATATATTAACACAACTTGTGTTCAGATAAGTTCAATGGCAGTATAACATCACAAAACATGATTAAGGTTTCTAACAACTTTGCACCCTCTCCAAGATAAATTCATAAGGGAGCTGTCCATGTTTCATAGCCTTTTTGGACTACAACAAGTTCTTGGATAGAATTTGAAATCATAATGATAGCAATACTGTGACATATTTGTGAATATTATTCCATTATACTTCACCATGAGAGAAATTAAAGTACTTTTGCTATGATGAAATATGTGAATTACCAGTGAGAGAGAGAAAGGGAACAAAAGTATCTCACAGAACTTCATGTTACACCTTTACTTACTGTAGATTTTGCTAAATTCTTGAGCTCAGAGAAGGGGCTGAGCAAATTCTCTATGCTCCAAATAATTAATGCATAATCCTGAATTATCGGGATGGAAGTCATTTATCAATATTATATTTGGTATTCTGATCAGAGGGGGAGCACTTCATTCTCGTAAATATGACAAGATAGTCTCTCTCTGTGTTACTGCTTAGATTACTTTAATCTGGTGTATTTAACAAAGAGGACCAAATTCATCCCGGTGCAAACGTAACATTCGAAGTTAAGCGAAAAATCAAGCCCTACTTATAACTGACACTGTATTTGGTCTGGGGAATAGAGATGATTCCTGGATGTTATTAGACATGCAGATAAGAACTAGAGAATTTTAGATATTCTCTTCTACATAATATGCAATATTGTATAGTTGATTTTTAATTGAAATCAATGGCCTAATAAGAGGATAACAGGTAAAAAGCGTTGTCTATAGGAAGGAGCATCTTTGCCGGGAATGAAAGGTGTCTAATTTTAAGGAAAATTGAGATGCTAAGGAGATTTCAATTTCAGCTCATGGCTGCACTGGTTAAGAACAAAATAAATAAAATAGGGATTTAATTCATGCACCTAGTAGGAGAATGAGGTAATGCCAATCTCTATCTTTCCTCTAACAGAGCCATTCCTTGCTGATGTAACATAATCAACTCTCACACAAAGTGCAGGAAAATACAATTTAAACTCTAGTAGTTTAGATACTAGAGCTAAATACAGGGAAAATACAATAAAAGGAAGAGGAGATGAGAGAGGAGGGAGGAAATATAGGGTGCTCACAAATTTAAAAATTAGTAATGCCTCCACAGCTCAAACTGAGAAAAAATTATTAAGGAGTAATAGGGTAAATATATTTTAGAGGACAAACCTTTAGTTATACGTAACTAAAATAGAAAAGCAAATAAATTAATAAAAGATAACAGATGCAATAAGAGAACAGAGAATTATGAGTAGATATTATCTGATTTTTGCATCCAGATTATGTTTAGGCTGGAACTGGGGATGGCAAATCAGAGCGAGTGTTCCGAGGCACCAAACTATTGTGAAAGGAGATGTTGGTCTCAAATGGCAGAAGTCTTGCAAAATCCACTGATCTCACAAGATTTGGGCTACATCCAAACTGGAACCAGGAAAAAAAAAGTGGTTTTGATTAAATCTGAAACCAAACTTGTAGACCTTGGGTTAATTCTGGGGATTTCAATCTAGCACCATTCTTCATTCTGCAGCAAAAATTCAAAGAGGCAGCGAGAGGAGTTTTGTATTCGAGGGCCTACATCAGTGGTGGGCAACCTGAGGCCTGCATGTGACTCGTAAGGGTAATCCGCTGGCAGGCCATGAGACAGTGTTTACATTGATCGTTCATAGGCACAACCGCCCGCAATTCCCAGTGGCCACGGTTCATCGTTCCCAGCCAATGGGAACTGCAGGAAGTGGGGTGGGCTGGCTGCTGCTTCCCATAGCTCCCATTGACAGCCAAACTGCGGCCACTGGGAACTGTGGGTAGCTGTGCCTGCGGACGGTCAAGGTAAACATTGTCTCGCAGCCCACAAGCGGATTACCCTGACGGGCCACGTGAGGCCCGCACAGGTTTCCCACCACTGGCCTACATTTTCAAAAGGTACTAGTGATTTGTTGTGCCTCCATTTTTAGGTGCCCAACCTGAGACGTATTAAAGAGGCCTGATTTTCAGAAGGCAGGTATACAGTACTTTCTGAAAAAAGCAGGTATCCTTAAAGATGCTTCCAGCTGGGCACCCAAAATCCCTTGGCACATTCATCTGGGTGTGGTTCCTATTTTGATCCATCCACCTCAGTTCACAAAGGGTCACAAATATAAACATAATCAAGTAAGAAATTCGTAACATTGCTGTCAACAGATGACTAATGAATTGTAAACAAACAAAAACAGCAAACACTGAATATACCATTTAAGGATGTTTTATCATCTCTGACAGCAGAAGAATGTGTTGGCATTATGGTAAATGAGAGGATACCTCACTTTGTTGGACAGTGTTCTCTAAAGTTTCCCGGAAACTTGGCATAGGTGATCGGCCTTTAGGCTTAATAAAGTCAGCAGTTTAATCAAGGGAACAGAAAATTATTCCAAAACGTATGCAATTTGCCAAGGAAAATTACAGCATAGTGGAGCCACAGCTTTCCAGGGACTCCCTACAGCAATGTCTTATTTTTGTTACTCTGTTATTGAAATCCTGGAACTCCCAAACTCATCACCTATAATTTCTTTTTCATCTCTAAGTAGCCTTTAGGAATCTCTCGCTCTCTTTTTTTTTTTTCTTTCTAAAATTAAGGACTTTCACAAGAATAAGAGCAAGAGTTTTCATCTTGTCTTTGTGTGCCAGTGAAGCCTTATAAACACACATTCAATCCCAGGAGAAAGTTCTGATATCTAAGGAACAACATGCTTTTGCCGGTGGATATTCTATTGTCTTTTGAGATTCATTTTCAAATGCAGCTACTAACCACACCCTCCAAAGAACAGTTCAGAATTCAGCAGCTGAGGTTCTTGTGGTACATTAGGTTACGAAGAGGTACAGCTGTGTGAATAACTGATTTTTTTAGTTTGCTGGCAGTTCTGGAAAAAAAGAATTTTGAGTCAAACTCAAAATGAACATTTTCCAAAATTATTGGCAAACCTAAAAAAAAAAAAAAATTATTTTGGGGTCAAATGAAATATTTTGCTTAGCTTTTTTAACATTTAATTTTTAAAATAAGCTTGAAGGAAATTTCCAACCAAAAAGTCACTTCAAATTAAAAAGTCAAAATGTTCCCATCTGAAAATGTAAAAACAAAACCTTTTGATTTTTTTAAAAGTTTTCTCAACTGAAGCTACTTGGCAAAATTGACACAAATTTTCAAAAAAAGTTTTGGTCACCCAAATCTACATTTTTGTGCTGAAAAGGGTTTCTGTCAAAAAGTTTCATCCGGCTTCAGCAAGAGGTGTCAGCAGAGCATGATTTGTTGAATCAGTCTTTTATGGCCTTTTCTGATTTCCTAAGTGTCTTGCATTGATGCTTCCCTCCTCCGCCTCTTCTGCTTGAATCTTTGTTTTCAGTGTTCCTTCCTGAGGTACCTGCTGCATTGCTCAAATTTATACGGAACGTCTACAACAGAGCTAGTAGCCGACTACAGGTGACCCAACTCCCAGTCCTGTGCTTTAGTTACAAGGCCATCTTTCAGCTGTAAAGGCCACCTCTACGTTATTTGTTCCCACTTTCTATCTAACTACTTCCCACTTTTCCTTCAAATATCTCTAGATCCACTTCTTCCAAATATACTTCCTCTTCCTTCTTCTCCTCACCAATAATCTTTCTTTGCTCTACCCTCCATGTATCAAGTAAAACTACACAATGAAGGATGGTTTTATGGTTAAGGAAATCTGAGTTCAATTATTGGTTCTCCTCCAAAATTCAGTCTGACCTTGATTAAGTCACTTAATCTTGCTGTAGCTCAGTTTCCCATCTGTAAAATGGGGATAATTCCCATTCTTTGCATGTCTTGTCTGTTTAGATTGTATGTTCTCAGGCACTCTCTTTCAGTATATTTTTTTATTTAGCAGTTAGCACAACGGAGCCTCAAATTGGTTTTCAAATCGGTAGCACTGCAACATAAATAACAATTTACATTCTCCCTTTTCAGTTGCTAATAATTTTCTTTTTAAAAATTCCTTTAAATTCTGCGAAGTTTTCCATGTTTTGTATGTGTGTGTGTTCGTGAAAAGTGGGAGAACTTGCTTGAGGCAGTAATTCTTCATTTACTCCCCTCTACCAAAATATAAAGAAGTTCAGATTTCAGTTAAACTCCATCAATATTTCATGGGTCAACATTTTACTGTCACTTGCATTGTGCTAAAAGCTAACAAGCCACTCAGTGTTAGACCTGAGTGTGAAATAAAATGTTATGCTAAATAACTTTTCATTATACAATAGTTAAATATTTAAGGACTGTGATGTACTTTTAACATTGCAGTAAAATACAAATCACTATGTTTTCAAACATGTTATAAAGTATACAGCACAAGTATTGGTTTGGCTCTTCTACAAAACACTCTACTTTCTGTCTATCCAAAAATACCTTTATTAGGTTACTGGGATACTGTTCTATATTTACAATCTACAGCTTCGTTAAAATGTAGTCAGATTTCTTTTATATGCAGTACAAGTCTGAAACTGATCCATTGTTAATGGTGGCAAACTTCTAGCTATAAAGTTAAGAGTCAGAAACTGCATTTTTAAAAGACAGATTGTTTTTATACAACCTAATTATCTAGGTTATTATCTGACTCACCTTGTTACTAGGCTGAAAAAACACCAGAAACAAAGCAATACTTTGTGTACATCATTACTGAATCACAAAAAAATCTGAATGATTTTCAGTGAAAGAATGGTGATATATAAAAGACAACATCGCTCTGCCCGAAAAGATTTTTTTTAAATATATTTATCTCTTGGAATCATTCTTAATAATTTTCAGAAGAACTCTGAACTTCATTTTAAATTTAGAAAGAGAAATTTCAAATATTACTGCCAGCACAGAAATGGAATTTTCGCTGCTCCAAATGCTAGGCTGACAGGTTTTACAATTCAAATTAAAAGGAACTTGTGACGTTGCACTCTATATGATTTTATGAAAATATGCTATAATGTAACTGGAATATGCGCCATACAAAAGGTCTCTTGTAAGATATCATTACAAAGCTTATAATCTACTGAGTGTGGCCATCCTATTTGTATGTATGTATCATTCTTGTATCTGAAACTAGAAATACGAAATATAACTCTGAGGGCCTATTGTAATTATGCAAAGTGTGGGCCATTAATGGTGGTTTGGACTCTTGATGGCTCCCATTAATCAGAACAATTGACTGTAGATGGCTGTTTACATGCAAGTCTTCCTGTATACCTGTGTGCTGGCAAGTAGGTAATGAAGTCTTGTGTCACCTGAACTGGAATTCATCTTTAACCTGGTGCTTTTCCATTTAGAAGGAGGGGTGGGAACCCAGAGAGAGACAAAGGATTCCCGCCTTGTGCAAAAGATATATAAGGGGGTGAAACAGAACAAAGGGGGCTGCAGTCATGAGAAATCCCCTAGCTACCACCTGAGCTGGAACAAGGGCTGTACCAGGGGAAATAATTGTGCCCAGACTAGGAAGGCGTCCAGTCTGTGGTAGAAGCTTATTGAAACATCTCTGAGGGTGAGATTTTATCTGTATTTAGTTTTCTTACTGTACTAGGCTTAGACTTGTGTGTTTTATTTTATTTTGCATGGTAATTCACTTTGTTCTATCTGTTATTACTTGGAACCACTTAAATCCTGCTTTTTGTATTTAATAAAATCACTTCGTACTTATTAATTAACCGAGAGTATGTATTAATACCTGGGCGGGAGGGGCAACAGCTGTGTATCTCTCTCTATCAGTGTTATAGAGGGCGAACAATTTATGAGTTTACCCTGTATAAGCTTTATACAGGGTAAAAGGGATTTATTTGTGGTTTGGACCCCATTGGGAGCTGGGCATCTGAGTGTTGGAGACAGGAACACTTCCTAAGCTGTTTTCAGTTAAGCCTGCAGTTTGTGGGACGTAGTTCAGACCTGGGTCTGTTTGTAGCAGGCTAGCGTGTCTGGCTCAAACAAGGCAAGGTTCTGGAGTCCCAAGCTGCCAGGAAAAACGGGCTCAGAGGTAGTCTCAGCACATCAGTTGGCAGTCCCAAGGGGGTTCCTGTGATTGCAACCCGTCACAGAACTGACATGGGCCTGTGAAGACACACACAAGGGTGCTTCTCTTTCTCTCCTATCCCTCTTAAGCTAGGATTGCCCAGTGACTTATGATTGGACACCTTTAATTTGGAGTTAAAGAGATGGGAATCCCATAGGACTGGGTCAATCCTGCAAGATGTGTGGGCGCGCCACATGAACTAGATCCTGTGAAGTCTGTTTGGAGGAGCTGGAATTGCTCTCAAAACTGAAAACACCAATACAATCCTTCACCTCCCCTTGGAGAGGCCTCTCTAGCTGTCTTCCGTCCCCCAAAGCCCAGGATCACTTACAACCCTAGATTCCACCTGGGCTTAAGTGGCAACCTCTACCCCTCAAAAGAAATCCCCATATTCAGTACAGTCCATCTACAAACTTCCAAGACATGAACTCAGTGGAAAGCTGTGGATGAGGCAGACTATGTGGTGAGATAACCTATTCTAAAGATAGGTCAGCCTGCTGCAAAGGCTAAAATAAAGAAGCAGCTGTTTTTCAGGGAGTTGTGGAGCTGACTGAGGGGAAGAACAAATGAACTGCTGTCCTCCTGTACTCTAATATTCCCTATCCTTGGTCCAGACCTTCCAATGTAAGCCTCAGAACCCACAGGAGTTATTTACAGCCTTAGTACTGGATTAATCTCACCACACAGTTTATGGCCTCTACATGGTCAACAAGCAACGTTATAATTTACCAAGGGACTGTGGGTTGGAGATGGAAGAGGAGGAAGCACCTTCTGTCCCCTTAATCACAGAGCTAACAGAAGGAGGACACTCTTAAAACCACTGGTCTGTTAGAAGCAAGCTCCTTCTCCCCCAAATCTCCTGATCTTCATTTTTCAGGGGTAGCAGGAGTAATCTTTGGACTACATAACTCTTCTCAGTTCCCATGAGAGCTCCAAAATGGAACTGTCATCTAGGAAGAGCCTTCTTCAGGCTTTCATCCATTTAAAATTCTTAACAGATTTTTCTACCAAGTGTCTGCCAACAAACAGCCCTGCCCCCCATATCAGGGCACATGTGGCACATTCGAAATCCTTTGACGAATGCATGGAGTGCTACGACTTCATAAGGTCTTTCTTCAAGGGGAATTATTGTGTGGAAATTCCACATATCTGAAGGATTTTAATTTTTTGTTGGCACTGGCAAAAAAGGCACCAAAAGTCTATAGTCTTTCCAGGATCCACAGTTTTTAATAAAACCTTAATGATATTGACATTTAGGGCCAAATTTCTGAAAAGTGACGCCTGACAGCCGGTCAATGCAGTGACACTGTAGAGGCAAAGGAATCTGCAAGGTCTTGTTCAATCCTTAGCACAAAATGAATGTTTCTATGAACCAGGGTTTGAAACAGAAACAAAAAGGATTGAACTTCCTCTTGGATTGAGTTCACAGTACATTAAGGGAGTACATTAAAGTATATACTTTCTGACAAACAGCTAACCATTACTCCTTGCTGGCTTTACTTTGGAAGCATGGTCACCTGTTGACAATTACCCTTGAAACATCAGCAGCAGGAGCTTCCTCAGGTATCTGCTGGGACCTGAGATCTGAGTAAGGGTTTTAACTCCCCAACATGTAAGTCCCTGTAGGTGGCCTATCCATTTCATTATTGCTCATTCTTTACATCACTGTAGTGCCTAGGCACCCTAGTCATGAACCAGGACCCCCCTGCGCTAGGTGCTGTACAAACACACAACACAAAGAGGGTCTCTGCCCCAAAGAACTTATCTAATTATCATACATCTGCACAACTGCACACTCATTTTCACGCATTCCCATTTTTAGGTGTGAAATTTCTGGCATTAAGCATTTATTCTTGCAGGAAGACATACGAATTATAAAGGACCAGCTAATATAAATGGATGTACAAATGAGTTAGACAAATATTTGAAAGGAAAAATGTTGGTACTGCTAACTCACAGGAGCTGGATCTTGATGGGTTTCTTGGCCTGTTTCCATCTTAAAATATCTGATGATATTTTGGACCTGATATGAAATAACTGAAATTGTTATAGTGTTTTCCCATTGAGCATAATAACTTGTCAGGAATGGAAATGTAGGAGACTCTGCCCCAAGTGCTCCAAAGATATTTTGAGGTGTATCAAACTGCTAAGCAGTGAAACATCCCTGTAGCAATGTAACTCGGATTAAAAGTCATAGTATAGAAATCTCCCAGTGACCTCATTATCACCCTAGCATGGAGAAAACAAACCTGCTCTTGGTATATGATATTAATGACTATTCAGGGAGCTTTAATCAGAAGGAATTTAACCACACAAATAACAGTGGCTCCAGTCAAAGTCTTTGGAAAAATTTCTAAGAATTAAAAAAACAAACAGCAAACTGTACAAATGTTAGAACAGCAAACAGAATTAAAGCACTAAAAACCTTTAGTTAATGTCCATAGCAGAAGGTGCAATTCTTAAATCTCAATGTCTGTAACTTCAAATTTTAAGAAACACCAAGACACACCAGTCCACTCATATGGCAAATTTGAAACCTGACTCTGCTCTCCCACCAGTTTTACACCACTCTGACAACTAAGACTTCACTGCAGTTTACTCCTGATCTATATCAGTGTGAAAGGAGAAACAGGCCTGTAATTTCATATTTTGCCTTCTATAAAATTGGTTAAAATAAATTTTGCTTTTATTCATAAAATCTAAATTCTTGAAAATAGGGGCTTATATAATAAAAATGTTAACAGATGCTTAATTATAAAGGCACTATTATGGTAAACCCACATGCAGGAAGACTGTAACTACCTACCTAAAGGCTTAAGTATTTGCCATACTGCTATTACACTAGAACTTTGCTAATCCACAATTTGCTGATTCAGACACCTAATAAGTCTCTCTCTCTCTCTCTCTCTCTCTCTCTCTCACACACACACACACACACACACACACACACACACACACACACACACGCAAAACTGCTGATTGAACTGCACTTGTCAACAAACGTTTAAGAGTAGGAGACTAGTGAGGTTTCATGTTACTAAGACGCCATTATAAAATACACTAAACACCAGTTACTAATATACTATGAAATAACAGAAAAAAAACTGCAATACTCAAAATCAACATATAAAGAACTTTTTGTGATGCAACGTCTTCTTCATTACGCTTATTCATTAATTCACAAAGTACAGTGCTTTGCAGCAGATCTTTTAGTCATTTATGTAAATGAGCAGGGTTCTGCTGTATGTCAGAGCATGTCAGTGGCAAGATAGATTGGATTCTAAATCCCTATTTCTGTTGGTTCTTATAAGATTCTTACCAACTGCTTATACTTGATTTCAACACTGAGGAAGACATTTTGAAAAGTGAGACAATCCATTTAAGGATTATTTAAACACACAAATATTTTTTTAAGAGAAACGGAATATTTTCAGGTGCTCTAGGGCACTTTTGTGACTAGAAGTTTTGCCTTGGACTTCAACTGTAGCAAGATCTGGCCCTTTATTTTCTCAGGTAACTCAACAGCAACTTGGTTTTAAGTCTTTAACCAAGTACATAGTCTAAAATGAGGAAGATTTACTTTGCCATATTTTTAAATTGTGTTCTGAGCATGCACAAACATGAACTGCCTTCCTTACTGATTTAAGAATGCATCAAAGCACAATGTTTTGACTACTCATGGGTCCCTGACATCATTCTCATAGCTATCAATGATTCTACTTGTCTTTATAATCAGGAGAAGTGCAAGTCTCCGTCTGGTTCATACATATTCTTCACAGAGCTGGGATCTTTTACCCACAGTGAGCACCGCTCAACAACAAAAAAAGACGGTTACCTGGTAACTCTTTGTTACTCGGTTACAAAGGGTAGGAGATGGGTAGTCTGTCCCTTTCATGTCAGGAAGCAACAAACAGAAACCAAAGATTTTCCTTCCCTCTAGCCAATATACTTCCTCACCCTTCTCTTCAGAGGCAGATGAAAGCTTCCAGAGCTGCAATTTAACTCAGAGTAAACATTAACTTTAAAATACTAACACACCACTTCTTTGCAGAAAACTATTGAAGGGTAGGTATCTGCACCAATATAGCCAGATCTCAGGAAAGATTTTCCAAAATAGAATTTTTTGATCTTGCTCATCACCACTGTAGGCTGATCGGGTCTGAGTAGCAACTGGTAACAACAAAACAGAAAGCTGAAGACAGCAAATAGCTGTAACAAAAGTGAACCATTATCCCATGCTACGTCCCATAGATGCTAGAACTAGAGGTGCTGGGGGTGTTCCCGCACCCCTGGCTTGAAGTGGTTTCCATCATATATAGGGTTTACAGTTTGGTTCAATGGCTCTCAGCACCCCCACTGTACAAATTGTCCCAGCACCCCTGCCATGTCCCAAAGAAACTGGGAAGGCCTTCACCAGAACTAGATAAAAATAAAAAGCAACAAAACTTTTGGAGGTATGTGCGGGGAGGTAAAGGTAGGGGGGGGAAAGGCCATTGCTTTGATGATAGTTTTGTCAAAAAGCATGGCAATAGAAGCATGAATATGGAGGCTATGCAGGACCATATTGTCAACTGGAGCCATGGTTGTTTTCTCTAGGGCCTCTAACTATCATTAAAGTGTCTGGTTGGTAGGGTAGGTGTCTTGTTGTAGTTATCCTGATGTTCTACCAATATTAGGAATGATCTATGCTCTATGTACTTCCGAGATGTGTCACTGATTTCCCCCATCTTTTCCCCTGGATTGAGACAGAAACTGAGGAAACAAATTTCCTGATTAGTGTGTGGTTGAAATGACCTTGAATATATCTGGGGCAGGGTCCATATTCTTATTCTTATTCTTTGTACAGCGCCTAGCACCAGAGTCCTGGTTCATGACAGGGATTCTAGGTGCTATGGAAACATAAATAAATGAATATACATGGAGAAACACCTGCATACAGTGGGATGGATAAAGACTTGGTGTAAACAAGTCTCCACACTGGGAACTACAAGCTAAGATTCCTAGGTCCCATTTGAGAGCCTATCTTGCTTGTTCACATGCTTTGCTGATATATCACATTAACATCTTGGTTACTTTTACAGGAATCAATTCTCTTTTGGTTACAGAATGAATAGGGAATGATTTCTCAATTCTGAATCCTACCAGAAAAAGAGGGGGTCCAGCACATTCTTTATTTTCTAAATCTGAATGAATTTTGTTCCTGAGTTTCACTGTAGTTTATGAACATGCACCACATGTGAATCTCTGACTTTCTGCACATTCTGTTCTCGGTCTCCGTAGATCTGCATTCACTGCACTTACGAATACATTAACAAAAAACAGTATGATCAATAAGCAACATGAGTGCAAAATAATTTTAGTTATTAAAAGCTTTCTTTAATTTTAGTAATGCTACTCTAGTAAGACTGTGTGTGGACTGGTTAAATTGTGTACAACTGGTTCATATGTTTGAATTTTTAACCTTTTGTATTACCTTAGATGCACATCTGAAGCATTTCATATCAGAGAATATATGATGTTTTATTACACAATGAAAATCCCTTATGTATATGATTTTGTGATTAATAGCTCAACTTTAACATTGTATTAGCCTAGTATCTGCATTTATAGACTATGCGAATATGAATAAGGCTTAAAGCAAGGGGGAGGAACAAGAGAGCTTCTCTTCCTTTCGCTGGCTTAAATGATGCATGCTGCCTCAGAGCTCCCTCCTTCTCCTTGTCTGGTCAGGTGACAGCACACCCTCTCTCCTGTCGCAATCTACATTAGCTACTGAGCATTATATGATATGCACAGTTTGTGTTTCTATTGAAGTCACTGGCAAAACTCCTATTGACTTCAAGGGAAAGAGGATTGACCCAAACAGTATGAATAGATCATATGAAAAGAACTCAGGGCATTCTACCAGCTATGAAAAACAGAGGTTCCTGAAGACCCTGTGGCATAAACAATGAACAGCTTATAAAACTCAGATAGAGGAATTAATAAAATGACCATAAAGTCATCTATAGCCTCTCAATCACTGTACCACTTATGTGTTATACTATGGTAGAAGGATACAAACATTACTATTGATAGATATTGGCTACTCTGAGATCCATCATGAATAAATGATAGAGGTTATCCATTTGAGTTACAGCCTATTATTCAAATCTTTCAACCTGCTTTTAGTCAACAGTGAAGTAGTAACCATGAAGAGCACTCCTGAATGAAGGAGGGAAATATTTCCCTCTAGGACTCCTTCAGCGCTGTACGAGGTGAGATGGGGAAGAACATTATCTTAAAATAAAAGCTGAATTTTTACTGAAAACCCCAAGGACCACCCCAATGAAGCAGCGAAACTGTCTAAAGGGCATTTCATCTCACCAACTCTGCTTATTTTGCACAATTTACCTGCAAGAATAAAATACTCCAGCTAAATCTAAACTTGATGTTTCAGTCTTAAGTCTCTTAAAAGCTTGGTTGTTCATGAGTTGCAGGGCTGAAAAGTGCATTTGTCTCTTTCGTTCCCGCTACATATTTTGCATTCAGCATCTAGTATGCCACTTCTTTGATAAAATTTCTTTAGCCTGCAAATGAGAAATGAAGAACCTTGCTAAAAATAGTCCAAGGTTAGAATATTACACTTTACTTAAGAAATCATTTTTTTTAAAAGAAGTAATAAATGCAGAGCTGTATTTATAAACTATATGGGACTCTTGAGGAATTGAAATTTGCAAAATGACCTACATTACATTCATTCTTTATGCAACAACTACCTGGCTAACTTACTTGACTGATGGTCTTTTAATTCCAATGATAGCAACTGGCAGCACAGTTTTGAAACTGGCATCAAGGGTAATGCACCAAACAGCAATTTTCTAACCACTAACAATCCTCCGAACTATCGCCTTATAATATAGGGCAATATATTTACAGTTCACAGTCACTGAACTAAAGGAGACAGCATCTTGAGCTCTAAGTAAAAGCACATATTGCAGAGGTATTACAAAGGGGTGTAATTTCATCTTGGATTTACTAAGGCCAAACCCCTCCTCCCCCGAGCTTTTCTTGTGTGGTTTATGATGTCAGAATAATCCCTTGGTGAAATAACAGTCTGAAGAGTGTACTCAGTAGAATGGGATGTCTGAAAACAGAAGATCTATTGCCTATTTCTTCTAACAGCAACTAATCTTCACCTGTGGTGTTTAGGCAAGCCATTCTGTATTTATACTCTTGTAGGGCCAAATCCTGAGAAGCCTGCAGTGGCCTCATAAGGCCCAAACACTGCAGAAATACAGCATTTCTGTTGTGCAACATGGGGGGCAGGCAGTAGAAGGCATGAGTCTTCTGCAAATCCCTGTATGACATGGGTCAGAGCCTTATTAACTTCCCTCATTGGAATGCAATGTTATAGAGACCCTGTCCAGGTGGGGCTGGCTTTAAGGCTCTTTCCCTAAGTACAAGAAATACTGGAAGTGTAAGGCTTGTGAAGGAAGTATGGTTGGACTCAATTGTAGCGCATTAGGTAACTCTTTCTATAGGATGTGCTGTTCCAAAGCATCTGCTTGATAGAAGCAGTGGGGGAGGAATCTTCTCTGATTACATTCATGAAGAAACCAGACTGAAGGAAGTTTTTGAACTATTAGTTTAAATCTCTCTCTCTCTCTAGGAAGTTTACCTTTGTTTTGACTCTGAAGCCTGGATATACCAGTCATTTGGATTTCAAGACCATGACTTTTCACAAGCACTCACTCACCAACCCACTACCTATGTAGTATGACTTACTTTACCAGAAATTAATTATATAAAAGCCCATAACCCATCTCTACTTCCCAAAATACATTCCTCACAGTAAGTATTAGAAATTTTACAACCATTTGTACACAGTGGCCAGGCTCCCTCTCAGTAGTTATAAGCCCCACATGGCCTGTAGTTACACCTTGTGGGCCCAATTCTCATATACCCAATTCCTGAGGCAGGGATAGAGGCATCAAGACAAACTGGAGAGAACAAGTTTGGGATTTCAACCATTTTGGGGACAGGATAGTTGAAGAAAAATTGGAAAACTGTCACATGAGAAACTACAGGTGAATTGGCAAAGTTGGGTTAGGGAGAAAATGCAAAGAGAGAGATGGACTCAGTTTTATGACAGAAAGCCTCACAAACCTCACCCTGGAGAGAGACTACAGTGTCTCCACAATTCCACAGCTAGTTACAGAAAGACCAACAGAGTATTTAGTGTTGGTCAGCAAAGAATATGGCAACATATTGCTATATTAATTATACAGATTAGTGTTGCCTTATGTTTGAGCAAGATGCCAGATGTAAAAGTAATCTGCATGCCATAAAACAGAAGAAACAAATGCTAACTGCACTTAAAAGGAAGCTTAGACATGAATGTAAAGTTACTGCACAGTCAGAAGGCAGCTATTTATTAGTATATAATGATCACATATTTCAGCTCCTTTCAGCTATGCTTATATCTTAAATGTCAGCCTTATATGGAAAGAAGCTTTGAAGACAGTCATTTATTTGTGAACGCTTTCCCAGCCATTTATTATTTCTCACTTGTTTTAAATGTTTAAAACATTTTAAGAATCTCACATCTAGTAAGGATGTTGTCTTTTCCATCTTTCCTATTTTTACAAGGCTTTAAGCTAAAAATACATCTGCTAACAAATAAGCAAACCCCAAAATAATGTATATACCAATAGACAGCCAGTCTCATAATCTGGCAACCATAAGTAACGTATTTCCATAAATAACAAAGAATACAAGGTCATAATTCAGAACATTTGGAAATATACAGATTTTCACAATGCTTCTCAGTTTGCAGTAACCATTTGCTGGGCTGTTTTATTTACGGTTTGAAATGGAGCTTGGCAAACGGTTTCATTAAGATACCACTGAACTTTAAATGTGGGCTCACAATTGAATGGTTCATCCAGTCCCTTTTTCTCAGCAGTAATACATGGTATCTGGTGCATGCTGAGAACAGTAAGTCACTACTGGTTATATATGGTTCAATTTTCAAAGATTTTTGTGCATTTGCACGCACACAGTTTTCATGCATTTACATGTACAAATATTCTATGCACACATATCTGGTTATTTATACATGTGCATGCCAGCTGCCTGGCAAACTGACTCTGCATATGCACAAAAACAACCACTGTGCTCATCCACATCAGCTTCGTATAAATACACAGAACTGTATGTCCGCAAATAGGCAGGCACATGTTTGAAAATCTTGCCCACTGTTTTTTATTCATAAGCATTACTGATCGTCCTAATCTATACTGTTTTCTATTCTTTACTCCGTAGTTCCATTGTTTCATGCAATGTTTAAAGAGCAGCTGACATTTCATGGGAAACTTTGACAAACATTGCATTTAGAAATAATTCTGTGAATATGTCACTTGGCTTTTTCTTTTCTCTTTAAAAAAAAAAAAAAAGATTTGATATTTTTGTGAAAAATGCAAACTGTTTCTTAAAGGAAGCCTGTGAAAAAAACATATAATTAGCTCAGCTGATTGGAGAGGGAGTTTATTTTGTAGTTATTTTTGGTTTTAGCAACTGTGTGAATTAATGCAATAGGAATCTGATGTTTTTTCAGACTGAAAATCTTCGGGAGGGTGGAAGGGGTTGTTTGTTGTTTTGTTTTGCTTCCCAGATTTTATGTGCAGCAGATAATTTCTCCAAGGAGGAACTGAGAAATGTTTTTCTGCAGGTTTATGAACACAGCAGTTTCTCAAATCCAGTCAGTTTACATTCATCACAACCTTAAGGGTTAGAGACCTTTTTTTAAAAAAAGCTTAAGTTCTACAGAAATTGATAGCACTCACTCAGAGAAATCTCATCAGAGTGGAATGAATATTTCTAGCACTGTTTATAATTGTCACAAAATTTCCCATGAACAACAATAAAACTAAAAAATATTTCTAATAGTTTGTCTTTTTTTTTTTTTTAAACATCTAGGGCCCTATTCTTGTCTCCCAAAGAAAACACAAGTCCAGAGGACCTCACCTAAGAGGACTTACATCAGGGCTGAAGGAACAGATCCTGAAACTACCAGCAGAAGGTAGTGGACGAGCTGTTCATAAATTCCCATAGTGCAATCAAATAGCCAAAATCTTCAGAACTAGCAAAAGTTAATGGGACTATGGTTCTCAGTTTAGTTTGACAGATGATTTTTGCCATTAAACCTCAAGCTATTTCAAACTAAATGACTCCTTAAATTCAATATTTGTAAAAAAAATGAAACTATTAATAAGTCACTTTACTTCTAAAGAACCACATGAATGATTTGGGTATGTGTTTCTTTTATAAAATCAACGGCTAATGGCTATAAAAAACTTGCCAGGTGAATTTTCAGAGTAAGAGAAGATAAAAGTCGCCAAGAGAGTTAATGATATGAATAAGAAAAATAAGGTACAGCTTCTCAACTTTTAAGAGCTGTCCAAAATCAAGGGGCCAGACTCTAAGATCAGTTATGCCATTGTATATCCAAATAAATTCACTGACTCTTGCCCCTTGAGTCTGAATATGCTCAATAACTGACTTCAGTGAAAATGCTGTGGATTTACAAGTATAAATGAGATCAGAAACTAAACCTGTGACTTCAGGTCATGGGGGATTTTAGTACAGCCTTATCTCCATCATGCTGCCTTCTTGACCTCCTACTTGAATTGAACCCCCTGACTTCTGCTGTAGGGATTTCCTACAGTGGATTTGCCCATACTTTCTCAGTTCCTACCAACTGATTATTATTGCACCTGTGACAAATTTAATTAGCCACAGGTCGACTGGCAGAGGCCTAATGGCAACCAGTTGTCAGGAAACAGTAGATAGATTTGGTCTCTCTTTCTGAATTAAGCTGTATAGATGTGATAACTGCTACTTTTCCCCAGTCAGGTAAGAACATCTAACTTAAAAGGGAAGAAAGTTTAAATTACACTAAACTTTTTTCCTTTCATTGCGAAATTCCCTTTTTTCTCCACTCGACTTTTACTGAGTTACAGTCACACTGTAGTACTCAATTAACCCCTCAAACAGGGAAATACTGGGAAAAGAGTTTCCCTTCAGCTATCATGAGGAGTAACTGGAAAAACAGACCAGAACCACAATGCAGAGTAAAGGAGAATTAACAGCTTTCATACAACATCTGTCTGACATTTGCATACATTTCCAGTGAACACAGAGACTTCAAAACTAATGGGGAATACCCCCGTGTTTTAAAAAGAAGAGGAATTCTTCATCCTTTCTAGCTCTGCTCTGAGGACTCCCTAAACAAGACAAAGAGAAGGCAAATATCTCCTAACCTCTCTCTCTGTGTGTGTGTGTGTGTGTGTGTGTGTGTGTGTGTGTGTGTGTGTGTGTGTGTGTGTGTGTGTGTGTGTGTGTGTGTGTGTGTGTGTGTGTGTGTGTGTGTGTGTGTCTCTCTCTCTCTCTCTAGGTATCTAGAAGTTTCTTAAACAAATAAACCACATTGTTACACGTATGCAAGCTTTCTTCAGGAATAGATTAAGGTTCTGCTTTCAGATAAGTGCCCTTATGGATGGATATATAGAAAAGAAATATAGAAAATGTATCTTTCTATGTGAGTAGAACCACCTCTGAATATGACACTCAACATTAGATCTCACCATGTTGTTAAGCTAATTAAACCAAAACAAAGAACAGAAAATGTGAAGAACAACAATGTAAAATATATATAACAAGAAAATATTACTGCCAGTGGGCATGAATTAGAAGAGTTGGTTTCATTAGTGATGGTATTTTCCTTATTTTAAAATACATGCAAAGGAAAAGTGTCAAGAATCAAATGTAAACTTCTAAATTACAAATTACTGTTGCAATGGGTAAATTCATTCAATACAACATACATAACTGCTCCATTAAATCAATCTGCCAGCAAGTTACAAATCTGTCTTTAGTGATGCATTTAAAATGATGTGCAAAGAACACACAGGTCCAGCCAAACCAGTTGTTAAACTGTTATGTTTTCAAAGTCCATCCTAAGTGACAGATAGGCAAGGTGTGATTAGTTTATAATTCCACACATCTTTTGTACATTTGTGTACTGTATCCAGTAAGGGATATGCAGGACCAATTGAACATGTTTGATCTATTTGTGTTGCATTCTGGAAAACATGTAAGTTGAACCTCTCTAGTCTGGAACCTGATCAGTGCCGAACCAGAGAATTTGCCGAACCATGGGAGGTCAATATTGTAGCGAGCGGGTCTCTTTTTATTTTTATCTCCCCAAGATGAATAAATAGACCAGCGCTTGTAACACCATTGCTTGTTACCGTCTCTCTTCATAACAAAGTGTTAGTTTTGTTACACAATTTTACTGTATTGGCACAAGGAAATAAGTAGATAAAGGATAAAAAACATAAAATAATAAGAAAAAACCCATAATAATACAGATAAATCTATAATTTACTCACCTAAAATGATGCCTGAATTCCGCTTCCAAAGTGATGTGACAAGAACTGCTAACTCAAATTACATGCGAGTTACATCTGGGGTCTCAGCTGTAGGTGTATCTGGGGTAGATGAAGTGGAGGCAACAGGATTTTCGACTGTAGAGTGCTGCTCACTGCTCCTCTTCGCTACCTTTAACCGATCTTCCAGCGGGGCTTGTCTCATGTATGTTGTGTTTTCTTTAATGAGTTTTACTCGTATCACGTAGAGAGACATGATCTCTTGTTCAGAAATTAAATGTCTTTGCTCCAGTCCTTCTATTACATTTGATGTCAACTGAATGCATTTATCTATAGAATTTTTTTCTGTGACATCCTCATCATCATCACCACCACCATCACTGGCTTCTTCGTTATCTTTGGTTTTTCCCTGCTGTACCATTTGCACAATTTCTTCATCCGTCATTTGACTAGCAATTGGTGCATCTTTGTCAACTTCCATCCAGTCTAGTAAATTTTCCTCTCCCAAATCCTTGGCCAGCTCAAGCACTACACGGTGGGACATACCTCTGGCATACTCATTAACTCACTAACAATTTTTTGGTTTTCAGACACTTGAAATCCAGTGAACTCAGACTCATCATTGACGTCAGGACTGTCCTCAAACATTAGGGCTGGCCACAATTTGTGCCATCCATTCTTCAGATGGAGTTACTATGTCCCATGCTCTAGCTGTCCAAATCATATCCTCGAGGTTAAATTCTTTCCTAAATGTTGTCAAACTCTTCCCATCATTAAGCGATACTAGCAAATTGTGCATAAACTCGAACCTGTACATACACTTCAGGGAATCGTAAGATACCCTCATCACAAGGTTGAATCAGTGAGGTACAGTTTGGGGTAAATACAGTCCCACCACATTATCTTTGACAGCAGCTCTGCTTTAGGGTGGGCAGAGCAATTGTTGAGAATCAGCACAATTTAGCACTTCGGATCCAGACCGAGATGCAACGGGCTCTTGCCTCCGGTACAAAATATTTCTCAAACCACTCGAGACATAGATTAGTCGTTATCCATCCCTTTGTGTTGCCACGGTATATCACTGGGAATATTTTCACCCCTTTGAATGCCCTTGGGTTCACACTTTTCCCAGTAACTATGAGCTTGCATTTGTGCATGCCTGCTGCATTGCTACAACCAAGGACAGTTACCCTGTCCTTCGACTCCTTCGTACCAGATGGTGTCCCCTCTGCATCAGTAGCCAAAGTTTTCTTAGGCATACGACGCCAATAGAGAGACGTTTCATCAGCACCGTATACCTGCTCTGGGGATAACTTCTCATTTGCAACTAACTGCGCAAATTTGTCAATGTACTTAGTGGCACCTTCCGTATCTGCACTTCTTTTTTCACCACACACATGATGTAGACTAATACCATGCCTGTTTTTAAATTTCTGATGCCATCTTTGTGAATAGTCTCTCACATGCTGCAGGTTAAGTTCTTTGTGGGATATTTTTGCTTGTGCCATCATCATCTTGCCTGAAATCGCTGCTCTTCTTCTCCTTCAATGTCTTATGAACACTCATACTTTTTTTTACTGTCACTTTTGGCTAAAAACTTAAGGATTTGATTCTTTTGCTTCTTCAAATCATACGCTGTAGATGACCCTACATTGTAAAACTCACACAAGGCACGTACCAATGTGCCTTTTTCCAATTTCTGAAGCAATTCCACGTTTTGCTGTATGGATATTGACACATGTTTACACTTAGCAGCATTACCAATACTTCCACTGCTTGCTGGTCTCTTAGAAGACATATTTAGGGGTAAATCAGAGCTAAATAACAGCACAGAAACTGAGAACCAGGACTGGCAGGACTTTGCCGAACTGCAGGAAACTTGGCCCCAGCCACGATAAGAAGACATCCGGCTAACTAAAATTATACCAGACCATAAATGTTGCCGGACCAGAGAGTGCTGGACTAGAGAGGTTCAACCTGTATTATTTTCTTTTTATTCTATGACATTTTTGGTGGAAAATAAACAATCCAACACACCAAGAAAAATGAAACAAACTGCAAAAATTACAAATGTCTTTTTAGAAATTATTTTTCAAACTTAAATCAAATACCTCAAGACACTTGCAATTGATGTTATTCAATGATGAATAAAATAAAGTAATATTTTGGCTTTAGTAGAAAAAGCAATATACAGTCATACATAGAGGGAGACAGCCAACATGGTGATTTTATAAAGATTTTATCAAAATGGAATTGTGCATTTATATACTTGAATTTGCTGTTATCACCTCTTCTTAACTTCCCTCCCTCGCCTCCTTTCATTTTACCTACCTCACTACATCTGTAAGAAATGTATGACCTTTTCATTTCTCACTTCCTCTACCACCTAGCATTCACTGAGTCCTGGCTCTTCCTCTTGGACACAGCCTTGGCAGTTGCACTTGTAGGCTCTCCTCCCACAAACTTTGCCTGAGACGTTTGAGAAACATGGTGGGGTTGCTTTTGGACTCCTGTCTTGTTCCTAACAATTCCATCGCCTTCCTCTCCTCCTCACTCATTCATTTTCTTTATCTGAACAACACTCAGACTCTTCTCTCCTCTCTCCCTCCTGGTGGCTGTTACCTACAGACCGCCTGTCTCTCTGACATGCACTGTCTGCCCTGACAGTGTGCTTTTGCCATTTCTGCAACAAGCACCTTCATGTTTCCCATAATGCCCGTTAGGTGCAAAACACCTTTCTCACACAAGTCCATAAAGCCACTACTCTGTCCTCCTTTAGATCCAGTTTTGCTGTGATGCCTACAGCAAATTGCTGCCTGTTAGTAGCCAGCAGGAATTACTGATATCATTGTATCGCATGGAGGGTGGGATTTAGGATATAAATAAATACTCATCACCTGCAAAGTTGTGCTTAAAGCTATTCTGCTTAGCTACATCATGTTCCTATCACTGTTACCCCAGTGAGATTGAGTCCCATTATGTTATCTGTTCAACAAAGAGATGGTAAGCTCCACAGTGTAGGGATATTCTTCCTGTCTAAATTAAGCCCTGATACAACTGAGTGTAACAAACAAATGAAGGGCGTATGGATGACAGAGGTGACAAGGCCTTACTGTAATATCAATAAAATAAAAAGAAATATTTATAGTAATTTAAACAATATTTTAGGACCCTCTTCTTCCCAGCCTACCAAAGACTATCAAAGCTAAAGACCCTAGTGTATCATTTCACTTGTGGACTGTACCTCTGTACAAAGATGTACACTAGCGCTTCTTTTAGTATGTGAGCATCAAAACATACTTAGTAGAGTCATTGGGAAAACTCCCACTGACTTCAACAGACCCAGAATTTCTCCGTCTCATATAAATGCTGACCACATTTTGCCTTAAAAAGGCCCCAATACTGCAGTCCTTCCACATACTTAACTCCCGTTAATTTCAATGGGAATTCCATGTGTGCATGTAAAAATGAGGGGATCAGGCCTGAAATTAGATTTCTTTTTCCATTGTTCATGAGTTAAAATAAATCTTACATAAAGGAAGTTTTAGTTTCCTGAAGCTGTATATGTTGAATGCCAGTTTTGATACATAAATCAGAATGTACTAGTATTATGTTTAGGAAACCAATTCCTAGTTAGTGTTGTTATAATGAAGGAATTTTTTAGCTTGTACTTCTGCATACTGTCTGTTCTCCAATACGAACATTTGGAGGTATGTCCACATGTGAGGTCTATCTGGAAGTATCAACGAGCTTGAAAGATTTATATTGTTTGTTTATTCTTCAGTCTCTAACATTTGGATGAATCATAGAATATCAGGGTTGGAAGGGACCTTAGGAGGTCATCTAGTCCAACCCCCTGCTCAAAGCAGGACCAATCCCCAATTTTTGCCCCAGATCCCTAAATGGCCCCCTCAAGGATTGAACTCACAACTCTGGGTTTAGTAGGCCAATGCTCAAACCACTGAGCTATCCCTCCCTCCACATTAAAACATCAGCTCTTTCTCTTTATACATATATATCAATGTTTTTTTCTAAATGCACACAATATTCTTCTTAGCTTTCTTAAAGTTTGCTGAGTCTCATGGAGTTTTTATTGTACAGATTATTTTTGGCCTATTCTGGCCTGCAGTGTTGCATATCCATATTAGTACTGTGACAGACCCAGACAAGTGGGATACAGAAGTCTCATAGAAGGCAAATATAGCTGGCCATTGGATGAATAGTTTTCTGTTCCCTGAGTGACCAGAGCAAGGGCTGCACTAGAACAAGCAGGAACTTTCTGGAACCAATTTAAGGCAGGCAGGCTAATTAGGACACCTGGAGCCAATTAAGAAGAACCTGCTAGAATCAATTAAGACAGGCAGGCTAATCAGGGCACCTGGGTTTTAAAAGGAGCTCACTTTAGTTTGTGGTGGGGCGTGCGAGGAGCTGGGAGCAAGAGGCACATAAGGAGTTGAGAGGGAGAAGAGTTGAAGGACTGAGGAGTACAAGCATCAGCAGACCATCAGGAGGAAGGTCCTGCAGTAAGCGTAAAGAAGGTGTTGGGCGGAGGCCGTGGGGAAGTAGCCCAGGGAGCTGTAGCTGTCACGCAGCTGTTACAAGAAACCCTATAGACAACTGGAATCCACAGGGCCCTGGGCTGGAACCTGGAGTAGAGGGCGGGCCCGGGTTCCCCCCAAACCTCCCAACTCCTGATCAGACACAGGAGGAATTTGACCATGGGTTCTACCAGAGGGGAAGATCTCTGAGGCGATCAAAATCCACCAATAAGCGCAGGACTCACCAAGGTAGAGGAGGAACTTTGTCACAACTGGTGTCAGGGGTGGGATCGTGGTGTGCACAGCGCGGCGGAAGAAGAGGGGTGTTTAAAAAACAAAACAAAAACCCAAAAAACAAACAAAAACAAAAAAAGGGGGAGCGGGTTTATTTTTTTTCCCACCACAATGGAAGACATAGTGCGAGCACTGATACAAGCCACAGCTGCCCAGCAGGAGGCAGTGCGGCTACAGACCAATCGCCTATTGATGGACCAGGCCGCTCAAGACCGTACTATGTTGCGGGAATTAGTAAACCAAGTGAAGGCCCTTACGGAGATGAACCATGGCCATGCTGGGACGCAGAAGATACGGGCCAGCAATTGCCCACAGTCATCTTTTTGGGGGGCATTTGGGGGTAGAGAAGACCCTGGCAAGGGTTCTACGACGATTCTTCTGGCCCGGAGTACATGAAGAAGTGCGGAGGTACTGTGCGTCCTGTCCAGAGTGTCAGCTGCACAGTCCCCGTCCCCATTTGAGGGCACCTTTAGTACCCCTTCCCATCACAGAAGTCCCCTTCGAGCGAATAGCCATGGACCTAGTGGGACCCCGGAGAAGACGGCTCGGGGCCACTAATATATACTGGTTGTTTTAGACTATGCTACTCGATACCCAGAAGCCATCCCCCTGCGGAACACAGCCTCTAAAACGATAGCCAAAGAACTGGTGGGGATCTTTGCCCGAGTGGGGCTACCGAAGGAGATATTAACAGACCAAGGAACTCCATTTATGTCGAAGCTAATGAAGGACCTCTGTACGCTGCTCCATATACATGCCCTGAGAACTTCAGTCTATCACCCGCAGACTGATGGGCTGGTAGAAAGGTTTAACCGAACCCTCAAGGCTATGATAAGGAAGGTGGTAAGTCGGGACGGGAAGGACTGGGACACCCTACTGCCTTACCTTATGTTCGCTATCCGGGAAGTACCTCAGGCCTCAACTGGGTTTTCCCCCTTCGAGTTACTATACGGGCGCCACCCCCGGGGCATACTAGATATCACCAAAGAGATCTGGGAGGAGAAACCCAGTGAGGGGAGAAATATAATAGAACATGTATTGCAGATGCGAGACCGGATAGCCCGGGTTACCCCTATTGTACGGGAACATTTAGAAAAGGCACAGGAGGCCTAGCGAACCCATTACAATCACCAGGCAAAAGTCCGACAGTTCCAACCAGGGGATCGGGTGATGGTGTTGGTACCCACAGCAGAAAGCAAGCTTCTGGCCCAATGGCAGGGGCCCTATGAGGTGATTGAACCTGTGGGAGAAGTAACCTACAAGGTGCGGCAGCCAGGACGCCGGAAACAAGAACAGATTTATCACGTCAACCTTCTGAAACCCTGGCATGCGGAAGAGGCATGCGCAGCTGTCCGAAAAGACCTACCCCAGGAAAATAAACCTCCCAAACAGGTGAGAGTATCTCCTGATTTAACACCAGACCAGAAGAATGAGGTGTCTGAGGTGATCTTCCGGAACCAAGATGTGTTTTCGACAAAACCGGGTCGAACAACCGAGACATATCACCACATCGTCACAAACCCTGGGGCCAGAGTAACAATGAGGCCCTACAGGGTGCCAGCAGCCAAAAGGGAAGAAATAAAGGCAGACGTAAAAAAAAAATGCTGGAGTTGGGGATCATCGAAGAATCCCACAGTCAGTGGTCCAGCCCAATCGTGCTGGTGCCCAAACCTGATGGCACCACAAGATTTTGCAATGACTTCCGGCGACTAAACGAGGTATCCCAGTTTGACGCGTACTCCATACCTCGCATAGATGAACTAGTGGACCGTCTGGGCAATGCCCGTTACTTGACTACCCTAGACTTGACAAAGGGGTACTGGAAAATTCCCCTTGCCAAAGACGCAAAGGAAAAGACTGCGTTCTCTACGCCAGAGGGTCTTTTCCAATATACCGTCCTCCCTTTTGGACTACATGGGGCCCCAGCTACCTTCCAGCGCCTCATGGACAAGCTATTACGCCCCCATAATCATTATGCTGCTGCCTACCTGGACCATGTGGTCATTCATACCCCAGACTGGGAAGCCCACCTCAAGAAGGTGGAAGCAGTCCTCGATACCGTCAGGCGAGCTGGCCTTACAGCAAACCCTGCCAAATGTGCTGTAGGGTTTACAGAGGCCAAATATCTTGGCTACATTGTGGGGAAAGGTCTCGTAAGACTGCAACTGAACAAGTTAGAGGCCGTCCAAAATTGGCCCCGACCACGTCGCAAGAAACAAGTCCGGGCATTCCTAGGGGTGGTGGGGTATTACCGACAATTTATCCCCCACTTTGCCACAAGGGCAAGCCCCCTGACAGACCTAGTGAAAGCCCGTGGACCTGATCTGGTGAGATGGTCTGATGGAGCAGAGAGAGCATTCACAGACCTACGGACTGCCCTCTGCAGTAACCCCGTACTGACAGCCCCAGATTTCACCAAGGAATTTATTCTACAGACAGATGCATCGGAAGTAGGGTTAGGGGCCGTTCTATCACAGATGGTCGGGGAGGAGGAACATCCAATTCTCTACCTCAGTAGGAAACTCCTTCCGAGGGAACAAAAATATGCCGTGGTGGAGAGAGAGTGCCTCGCCGTAAAATGGGCAATGGAAACGTTGCGCTACTACCTGCTTGGGTGCAGATTTGTCCTCGTGATCGACCATGCCCCTCTTCAATGGATGCAGCGGAACAAGGAGAAGAACACAAGGGTGACCAGGTTCTTATCCCTCCAACCTTTCCAGTTCCGTGTGCAACACAGAGCAGGGAGCCGTCATGGCAATGCTGATGGCTTGTTACGTGTCCGTCTGCCGTCCCAAGCTGCCCAAACCCTTGGTGTTGAGCATGGGGGAGGAATATGTGACAGACCCAGACAAGTGGGATACAGAAGTCTCATGGAAGGCAAATATACTGGCCATTGGATGAATAGTTTTCTGTTCCCTGAGTGACCAGAGCAGGGGCTGCACTAGAACAAGCAGGAACTTTCTGGAACCAATTTAAGGCAGGCAGGCTAATTAGGACACCTGGAGCCAATTAAGAAGAACCTGCTAGAATCAATTAAGACAGGCAGGCTAATCAGGGCACCTGGGTTTTAAAAGGAGCTCACTTTAGTTTGTGGTGGGGCGTGCGAGGAGCTGGGAGCAAGAGGCACATAAGGAGTTGAGAGGGAGAAGAGGTGAAGGACTGAGGAGTACAAGCATCAGCAGACCATCAGGAGGAAGGTCCTGCAGTAAGCGTAAAGAAGGTGTTGGGAGGAGGCCGTGGGGAAGTAGCCCAGGGAGTTGTAGCTGTCACGCAGCTGTTACAAGAAACCCTATAGACAACTGCAATCCACAGGGCCCTGGGCTGGAACCCGGAGTAGAGGGCGGGCCCGGGTTCCCCCCAAACCTCCCAACTCCTGATCAGACACAGGAGGAATTTGACCGTGGGTTCTACCAGAGGGGAAGATCTCTGAGGCGATCAAAATCCGCCAATAAGCGCAGGACTCACCAAGGTAGAGAAGGAACTTTGTCACAGTACCTTATTTCTTCCCTCTTTGGAAACTCTCAAAAGTAAGGAGTGAAACTGGACACTGACCAAATACATACTTTATAATGTATAGTATTTTGTGCACTGCATCAGTCTCACAGAGTAAATACTTGAGAGTGAATCTAATAAATTAAATATTTCAATTTACTCAACACATCTTAAAAATGATTTTTTAAAAATAAGGTACACACTGTGACAAAGCTCACAAAGAAAAGGTCAAACAGTATATTTTTTGGCTAGTACATAAACAATTTGTTAAACATTAATAACACACTATTCCCATAAATATTTTCTTTTATTAGGCTCTTGTGCCCTGATAATGCAGGAGATGAAAACTAGTAACTCATTTGTAAAATAAAATCGTAGGGCAGAATTGCTACCAGAATTTTTCTAAATACAGTAGCAAAAATGGGAACCTCGACCTAGGCCCTGTGTTTCCTATACAACTAGTGAGATTTGGGGTATCCCTTCCAAACATGCTTGTCATCTGAGGAAAGGCAAATGCCCCTCAAATACATATATCTCAACCCTCCCAGTTTACCTGCAAGTCTAAATCCCTTTTTTCCTGACTCAAAACATCCCAGATAACTGTTTTCTGGCAGGTAAAAATTAAATCTTTCCTATTAAAGTTTCAGTTGGTTTTCAGCTGCCTGACCAGTTTTTTCAAGGCTCCTCGATGTGGGTGTGAAATAAACTTAGAAAAAGAGACTGCTGCAAAGTATTATGACTGAAAGTTTTCAGAATTAATATGTTCCATGTGCATTGCGCTGTGTAAGCTCTACTTCCTGAATTCTCTATTACGGAAGAGAAGGATCCATTTGTTTAATTAACTGCTTAAAAAGGCTTTACCACCTACTGAATAAAGGTTGAATCACGGAAACCAGTATGCAACTGACTTATTCAGGCTCTGCGCTCAGGGCAACATGTGAAGAAGGTGAGGGAATGAAGGAAATACAGTCGACCCCCAAATGCAGGGTCTGCTGCCCTACCTTGGGGTAGGTTGGGGGAAGGGACAGATGGAGCCTTGTATACTTGTACTATTATGACCCTGATTCAGCAATGTACTTTTATTCCTAGCATTAAGCAGTCTATTGAACACTTGATCCAGCCCCTTTAGGTCTGGATTCTTGATTTTTAAATAGAATCATAGATCAGGGTTGGAAGGGACCTTAGGAGATCATCTAGTCCAACCCCCTGCTCAAAGCAGGACCAATCCCCAATTTTTGCCCCAGATCCCTAAATGGCCCCCTCAAGGATTGAACTCACAACCCTGGGTTTAGCAGGCCAATGCTTCAAACCACTGAGCTATCCCTCCCCCCCAAATACTTGGGGTTGGCAATACTGAATCTGCTAAATAAACTTCCTTGCTACTAACACTATCCAACCAGGTAGACAGTTTTCATTTCTGTTCTCTGAATATAAACTTTTTTGGAGAAGAAAAGGGATGTTATTCACAGATGAATTAATGCTGGTTTGTACACCCCATTAGATTTTAAAAAGTAGCCAGTAACTGAAAAACAGAACTGATCAATTTTAGTATGATGGTATCATGTTTGCACATATACATAAAATATTTTAACTTCACAAAGTATTACAGATGTCCAACACACAAAAAAGTATTTAAAATTTCTGAAGGATTAACATTTTTGGCTGTCTCTATGTGAACTCATGTTTTATCAGCGTTTTAAAATGGCTAGCCTGGAATATAATTCCCATAGTACACTGGGGCTAGGTAGTCTTTCAGCCTGATGGCATTTGCGCTTGGCCCTTATTGTTAAAATACATGCAAACTGTTTCACAGAGACAAGGAAAAAGTACTGTTGTTTAAACTTTAGGTTTACATTTCTGGAAAAAAAACCCTCAAATTTCCACAGTATAGGGCAAATAATAATCCAGACTTTCTTCGGAGTTTTTTCCTATTATTATTTATTTAATTTTTGCTGACAGCAACTTGCCTCAAATGCTATTTAAGCAATAAGACATGACAAGACATATGCTATTTTGAGATAACACATACCTCTGAAGTGCTGTCAGGTAGAGCTGGTGCCTTCAACAGTCTGACGAATCTGTTATCTCAAAGTAACACAAGGTTTAGCAGCGTCTTCTATTACAATTATAAACTAACTCCAAATTCAGTTTTAAATCAATGTTTCAGTATCCCTGCAGAGGGGGGAAAATGTTCTTGTTTGGAGTTTCACTATACTTCTGGAACTACTATAACTTTATATATTAGGGGTTACACAATAGTTTAATAATACCATCATGAATTGGCAACAAACTCAGTTCAGTTGATATCTGTTCTCAGACTTGGGGCATACTACTACTTTGTCGTATTTTCTTGTTATTTAAAGTAACAAGAAATGTTAAAATTAAAACATAATAAATTGGGGGTTGTGAAAGCCAACAGATTGAACTGGCGGCTTGAAACCAAAGTCTTCTGTTTATCTAGTGTAAACTTCCCCAAAATAACCTATTTACATGTTTCAGGCATGATCTGGATAGATCACCGCTAAAGGGGAAAAAAGATGGTTAACTCTCCATGTCTAACTGAACTTGTGTCCTGTGGAGTTTCCAATATGCATCAAATTGTGATGGTAATTTTTTGATTTTTTTTTTTTTTTTTGCTATATGGAAACAGCCATTAGAAATTGGAAGTTTTGCATTTAAATATGTAAAATGTTCCTTTTCCTTCTTGTTAATAGCAATATGCTGTAGTCGTATTTGTTGGCTTAGCAAGTGTTAATATGACAATTCTCCAGGGAACTTATTCCTCCAGTTTGGCATGTTCTTTACAGAAAATGTGCACTAAACAGATTACAGGAATTGTAAGTGGCACTGTACAAAACTTATATTGATGTTAGGGTGCAACTACTACGATTGTAAACTAGTCAAGGTAGCTTATTATCTTACCTTTGAAGTAACTTCCAACAGCTATAACTAAAACATAGAGGTGCAAATATTTAGGCATGCTTTGGTTCCTTGAACCCCATTTCCCCAAAATGAAAAAGAAAGTTGACCACCACCATGTTAATAATTACGGTCAAATCAGGCCACAGATTATATACATGCAATCAAAGATAGATTTGACCCTAAGAGACTACAAACTCAAAATCCTAAGGTGCTGAGCACTTAACATTGACGTAAATGGGACTATTCATATGCTTAACAGTAAGTAAGTACTTTATTGTTTTGCTGGATTGGGGCCAGAGTGTTCAGCAACTAGTAGCATCAAGCCCACTCTTTATACAGACATGAAAAACAAAACCACCATAGAAACAATTGCCTACATTTCTACCAGTCCATCACTTTCATTTAGAGTAATTCATAGATATGTATCAAAGAGAAATGGCATAATAGCAATAGTCACAAACTTGGTACAGTAAGAAATTTAAGCCAGAGTCCTAAGCAGGCTTTAACAAGCCATCTTGGTGCATGATAATGAATCTGGCTCGAGGTTGCATTATGAAGTGTGTGTATGAAGTACTACCGTAGCATAAAAACCCCCAAACCTGAAATTTTATGAGCAAAAAGAGCGAGTCTTCATGTCAGTGTTATAAACCATGAGAGATTCTATTCTGTAAATCTGATCCAAAGAGTAAAGCAGCTCCAAGGCATAATACTCAAACAACCCAGACATCAAAAGATGTAACAAAAATCAGAGGTGTCATCTCCAAAACAGCTATGGTCAAACACAAATTCGTTCTCAACTTTGCATCTTCCAAGTACCCCCAGTGCAGGTCCTGCAATGTCTTGTAGGCAATTAAGAGACAACTGAAAACAATGGGCCTCACGGGTGCTCTCACTCCAGTTTTATACCAGTGAATTCCATTCACTGCACTGGAAGTACTCTTGACTTATACTGGTATAATTCAGAGCAGACAATATGTTGTCTGAGCAGAGTAAGTGGATGTCCATTTAAGCTAAAATAATCTTCTGTCTGGGTAGATAACTGGTGCAGAGAGAGAGAGAGCCAAGAATGAGTGCCTAGTGAATACCACAATTGTAAAACGCAACTTCCGAGAAAAAGTTGACCATTGAGTGATACTCGGCCAAATTCTGCACTAACTTTACATCATTTCCAACCATTCAGAATGTAGTCCATTGTATCCACTGAGAGGCACACTGCACCCACTCTTAAATCTAAAGCACTAACAAAGAAGACCTGAGTCTGGATTTAAGGTGGATCAGGGGCAAACTGTGAACCAGGATATTAAGAGCAGCAAAAAGATCTAACATCAAAGACATCTGTACAAATCCCTTGTCAGCAATCATTTACGGATCACTAGAAACCCTTTAAAAGAAGCTGCAGTGCTACAGAAATATTTGGAAATCAGATTCAAAACATTACCGTTATCAATTCCATTGTCTGAAACAGGTTTCACTGGCTGGGGTTTTTAATCTCACAAAAAACATTGCAAGACAGGGGGAACCTCTTAATCAGATCTACTTCCACATTTCAGGACATGATTTAATTAATATAAATGTCATGTTGACTGACATAGCATTCTGTAATAGAAACATTCAAAAGCCCAGTAATAAGCAAATCCAGAGTTGCTATGCAGACTTTCATAAACCAACTAGACTAAGGATCAAGAGGAGAGGTTCTTGAGGAAGTCAAGTAAGTTACTCTCCAACTGGATGCAGAAATTGAAGATGCATGTATGCAGATGTCCTTAACATTTGCTGACGAAGAGCAAAAAGTCACATACACCAGCGATCAAAATACATACAACAGATTTAACCTAAAGGGGGAGATTTTAGAAGGAACAAATGAGTTAGGTGGCTAACTGCCATCTGTGCTTTTCTGAATCTCACCCTCAAATGTTTTGGTTTTTTTTAAATATTAGAGTATTCAGTAAATGAAGAATGGATGCTGGCCATACAAAATAATGTAGACATGACTAATCGTTAAATGCAGGTAACTCCAGTCTATGTACCTTTCCCAGACCTGAAGAAGAGCTGTGTGTAGCTCGAAAGCTTCTCTCTTTCACCAGCAGATGTTGGTCCAATAAGAGACCTTGTCTCTATGTTTTCCAGAAGTTACATCCAGAAGCTTACTGGAGTTATATTCAGATCTAGTGGAGCTTAGCACATCTTCAACAGAGTTGGTATGATCTTACATGTCTAGGTAGTAAACGTTTCTTATACTGTCTTCCAAATCTTTTCACAATACAGTACCCTCACTTTCCTTGTTTTCTTTTCAAACACATATGGCTGCAAAGATCAGGAAATCCCTTAACGTGTTGGTACAACTTTTTTCTAAAGGGTGGAATTACTAATATCTACAGCCTCATTTGATATACACTGCCATGTGCTCCAGCTAAACATGCTGCTTCATCACAGCACTTCATCTGCAGTATAGCACAGGTCTTCAGAAATTATTTAGCCTAGTTGTGGCCCTTTGTGCACAAAAAGAAATGCATAAAAAGAAACCCTCTGCCTGGCCCCTTTAAGAGAAAGCAGGGGGTCCAGTGCACCTGTGACTGACTACCTGCTGCTCAACTGGGCTTAAGGGAAAGCACCTGGGCCTTATAAAGAGAGAATCAGGAAGAGGAAGCTGGAGAGAGGAGAGCTGCTGTGGTGACAAGCAACCTGAGCATTCAGAAAACTCTGCCCTAAGAAGGGGAGGGGGGGTCTGTGAAATCCCCCATCTCAAGGGGAGAGACAGAATCATCAGAGCCTGGGATGAGTTGATAACTGTGGCTAGTGGAGAGATGGAGCCAGAGTGACCTCTGGGAGGAGGGGCTGCTCCCATTGGGAGACTAGGATGAAAGAGACTTTACTTTGGGTTTGACTTTACTCTGGGTTCATTTTATGTTAATAAACCAGTCCCCAAGAAGGGATTTTATAACTGGAAACCTATGGAAGGAAAACTGAGGCAGGGGCCTGCAGTCTCACCCTCGGCTATGAGGATGTGCTTGGGAGTTGGCTGCCCTTTCACAACTTACCAATTATAACTAAATGCTTCAAGTGAAATCATCTACCGCAGTTTGGCAAAGTGCAAGAAATGGGAGAACAGTCACAGCAGCAAACCTACTATTAATATATCTATAACCTCTAAATGCTGCTAAAGAAGTTTTCTAGGAGCAGCAAGAAAGATTTAATTTCTGGGAAAGAAAGCAATTTAACTATTGAGGTGTCCACAACTAGGCCAGCATCCCTAAAGCACCAACTTGACAGGACCAGATATTATCTGTACCACATTATCTGCTCCACTGTGAGAGGAATTTAAGCTACTTGTATTGTATGCAAATACTTTGAGCTCATCTACGCACAGTGCCTCAGATTCAGTAAAAGGGAACCTAGAAAAAAGGAACTTCCCAATCAGAAACACAGTGGAAATAACCCAAAATGCCTACAGGATAAAAGGTTAGTTTGTATGATGTCAGTATAATACTTAAAATTACACGGAGCACAGCTAGCAGGCCAATACTCAGCGTGTATTTGTTCAGCTCTAATCAGTCACTTCTTCCATTAACTGCTACACACCTCTTGCATTCAGCTTAAAATAAGGGAAGGCCAAGCAATTTGGTGTGTAGACTTTAAAGCCAGTATAATTGGAGGATTAGCCATTCCCATATACGTCCCCTGGCTCCTCTGATCTCTCACCAACACCCCTTCAGTGCTTCTAGCTACCAAACCTTTCCTTGTCATCCATTCCCTTTTGGTGCAAAACACTCATTTCTGTTTTGTTTGGTCCCCTCAGCTCCTCTCTCTATTCACATTAACCCCTGGTAATCCAAGGATAAATGGAAGCAAATTGTGACCACTGGCAGTAACACTAGAAAGATACCCACTTATGACCATTTCCACTGTGGCCGGAGCAACTTACCACACTCTTAAAAGGGGTGCTGTAAGATTCTGCTGTGAAGGGGTGCACTGGCTCAATGAAGGCTCACAAATAGCACTGTGCCATCTATGATTTGCAAACACATTCCAGGCCATGCAGTAGTAATACCACTGTCTTCCTGTGTGTGTTAGAATAGTGCTCTCACAAGAATGGTGCCAAAGAGAAACCGATGGCACCAGTGGTTCTTGAAATGTATAGAATCAACCATGTTTCAAGCTATATACTGATCTCATCTTGGTTTCATGAGTTTGCCAAGAGTGACAGCTTGGGCTTTGCCAAATCCCAAACCTTACATAATTTCTCTTGTGTGTGACTGAAAAGAACTGGGGCCTGGCCTGTGTTTAACCCCCCTATTCTACATTTGTGTCATCAACCTGCAGTGATATTTGAAAGTACTGGCATTAATCACCCTTTTGTGTGTGGTTCTGAATTAGTTTTGCTAATAAAGTATGCATGGGGGGAGGTGTTCTATACTGACAGTCAACTCAGACATTGTCAGATTTTGCTGATGTATTGTGCAATTGTGGCATTATGCTTTTTTCTTCTTCTTCTTCATTTGTATTCAACTAATCTAAATTACTGGAATTGTCCTTATTTGTAATTGTTGCACTTTGTGGAAGTCTAAGATGTTTTCGTGCACAAATGGTTTAGTGTCCAGTCATTCCCCTATCCTTTCCTTTTCAGGTTCTCTTAAGGGTTTGCCTTTCCATGGCAAACCCTTAAGCTTCAGCAATTCTAGTCTTGCCATTTATTAGGAATCTCTTAGAAAACATAAAGCAGTATTGCTAACTCTTGTGATTTTTATCACAAGTCTCATGATATCCTTCTTAAAGTCCCAGTCAACTGATTATATAAGAATCTCAACTTTCACTGGAAAACAAAAAAGTTTCAAATCCTCATGGTTGAGGGGAAGAGCTGGAAATGTGACCCAAGAAGGCAAAAGACCCAAATTTATTTTTTCTTAAAATTTCATGATTTTTAAGCCAGTATCATGACATTTGGGGAATGACTTTAATATGTTTGGGGTTGGCAATACAGCTAAAGTATTGTTATGCTAATTTTAATATCTCAGGCCTTTTCTATTCAGTGCGTTCATCCACATTACAGTGGTGTAAATTTTAGTGTGCACTAGCATGTTGAGCACTAACTGGCCCATGTGGATCCTGTATGGTGCGCACTAAAAGGTCCCATTTCAAAGAGTACTATATTAACATGCATTAGTGAACTTCTAGTGCACGCCAGCAGGATCCACACAGGCCAATTAGTGCATGATAAGCTAGTGTACTCTAGAATTTACGCCCCTCTAGTGCAAACTAAACACAACTTTTGGGCTTTGCCAGATCCCAAACTTGCCTTATTTTTCTTGTGCCCACAGAGTAACAACATAGATGCATTCTACAGAACGTTAAAAACCCTGACACAAGAGTATCCCACACTGAAATATCCTGTTCCTTACAGGGACGTAGGAAGCCTCGGGCCAGAATTAGGGCATACAGAACCACATATGCATCTGCTTACACCTCAGCTGCCCCAAGACAGAAGGAGCACTTGTATGTGCAAATATGTTGTAGATTATCTCCCCATTTGCCCTCACCAATAACTCATTTCTTCTTCCCTAAATGTAATCAATCATACAAATAAGAGCTCTGTGTTCTTGGGGCTTTATTTATTTTAATTTTTTTAATTTCTCAAAAAATAGAGCTTTTATCACTTTTAGGGAGAAAAATTCTCATACTTAAAGATAAGCACATTTTTTTCTGATATTGTCTACATTTTCCTTTGCTCAGTATCATCCCATTATTTTTAGTTATACCTCCTTAGACCATCCTAAACAATTGTCAGCCAGCTCTAGTATCCACTATTACCCCATGCCTCTTTGAGGATAACTGCTTTCCAAATACTTCTCTCCCACTGGATATATTGCTGTTAGATTACTAGGGTGAAATCCTGAGAAATTCACACTGTCTTCAATGGGTCCAAGAATTCACCACTTCTTCCCAAATGTATTAATTTACAATTTTCACAGCTGATTCTCATTTTATTTCCTGCTCACATTTCTAACCTCCCAAAAGGCTAGTGGTCACTACGTAGGGACAGTCTCTATTTTTTTTTTGCAAAATAATTAGCATTTTCCCATTCTGTTCCTGCAAAAATCTCTCCTAAAGAATTTCAACAGACTTCAGAGATTCTTCCCAAATACCCCAATGTATAGATATCATACGCTATCAGTTATGTGTCTCTATTATGACTGTGTGCTCAGTGTTGTTTGCCACACCTCCTGATGTACATGTAATAATATGTTGTTTCCCCCTCTATTTCAGTTCATTAACCAAGATATTACATAAAACAGCATCTAACCATTGATTCCCCAAGAAATCCCACCGGACAAGTTAAAAACTAAAACAAAACAGGCACTTCTCCAGTGCCTAGAACTTCAACCAGAGATCAAGCTCAAAAGGACACACACACAACCAAATAAAACCCCAAACCACCACCCAGTTACCTGCAGACAGAGATCTAGCTGGATCACAACAAGTTAATGGGGAAGAAATAGTGTGGCAGGTGTCTTCCCATACTGTTTTGTTTTAATGATTACTTTGATATGGAGAGCAATCATTCTGCCTGTTTTGTGCTTTAGGGCTGCCCATGGGGGGGGATCAAATTAGGGTGCCCACTTTCAGCCTAAAAATAAAGACACTATCTTGCATGTCCTGACATTATTTTTTTTTTGGCTCACCAAATTATATACTTTGGGGGAAAAGCAGATGGGCTAAATATAGAGATTGTTTCTCCTTGTACTTATATGGAAATGATGCATGACCCCTAACCTACCACTTTTAGTTAAGATCTGAAACTAATAAAAAAAAAAAAGCTGAAGTCAATGCAAGTGCTGAGCAACAGCTGCTTGCACCTGGCTCAGGCAGCTTCAAATGCATCATAATGGCAATGCTGACATAACCGTATTTGTTAGTGCCATTCATGCCACTGACAAATGGTGCACAGAGATTATATCTATTCATAGTGCAGTTCCTTCTTAACTGACAGTATAGCTCATCGGCCACCTCTTCTCCCTTTGGCTATCACACAGACCACTCCCCTCTCATTTGCATAACATTCCTATGGCAACTGCAGTGACTGTTTACATGGAAAAATGATATTAGGAATGCAATTTTTGGTCATCTTTTAAAATGATTAACAGCTGAATAAAAGGAGGAAAGCCAACACCATGTGACCTGCCAGCTTTTCACAGACCATCAGCAGTTTGCTGGTTGAACTAGAGTAAGTGGTGGATTCTCTGTAACTTGAAAAATTTAAACCAAGATTTGAGGCTCTGAGTAACTCAGGGGTATGGGCCTGTTGCAGGAGTTCTGTGGCCTGTAATGCTGCAATAGATCAGTCTACATGATGGTCCCTTCAGGCCTTCAAGTCTATGCAGCTATAAGTACTCCATACACCAGTTTGGGAGTCTCGGATGGATGGTAATCTAGGTTTGCAAACACAACCCACATGGCTGAGAAAGAAGAATGTGAGTCTAGTGATTTGGCAGAGGATAAGTGAAAGGTAGGAACACTGTATTTGAGACACTCAGAGCTATTTTGCATTTGGTGCATGCTCTTTTTGCTCCTCTAATATAACTCAATTCTGCGAGGTGCCATGGATTCTGGCCCCAATCCAGCAAAGCACATGCTCAGCTAAATTGTACTGTTCCCATGTTTAAAGTTAATTACGTGCTTAAATGCTATGTTGGACCAGGGACAGAATGTTCAGCCCTCTTGCAGGAGCAAGGCCTGTTGCCTTTCGGGCTCGCAGTCCCACAGTAACATATACAAGTTATGGGAAAAGGAAGTTAAGATGTGAAAATAAAAGTAAATAATGTAATTTTAAATAGTCTCATGAGCACCACGAGGTTTGCCCAGCCACATTCTGAGTAAAAACAACACTGTAAAGTGAATGTGGGGAAAAGAAACTGTAAAATTTGAGAACATCGTTCACTTACAGCTATTGAAGATGGCTACTGCTGTTGCTGCTCGAGCTTTGCTATTGACTAAAAAGGCCACCTGACCCTGTGAGATTAACTAGAAGAGCCTCAGCAGAGGGTAGCAAACCTTAACACTTCTAGGACAAAAGACAATTTAAAGAGCATAACAAAGCATTTGATTTTAATGGGGCTGTCTGGTTGTAAATGAAGGCAGAATTTGGCCTATACTCTATAGACTTCAAGTTTTAGTTCATAAAGGAGGGGGGAAAGCCTCATGAATTGAATACGCAACCTCAAGTGGGATAAAATTCCTTTATCTGAACAAAGTATTCATACAGCCTGATGGACAGAATGACCCAATCCTCCATCTCGAAACTGGTGACAGTATAAAACAGTTGAATAGAATATCCATTAAACTGCCTTATCAAAGAAATATAGAGGAAAATTAAGATACTGATCTTGGCCTATAAATGATTGTGTTCTACTTATTCTATTTTCAATTGGAAAGCTTTGTCAGCTGTGAAAAACGTTCACTTCACTGATATCACTAGTAAATATTAAATAAACTGCATTAACAATGTGAAGTAGCAACACGAAAGTTCCTTAACTATACAGTAGTCCCTTTGATTAACTAGCTCTTCAAATGTGAAGTTGTGGAATATAAAATGAAGCACACAAACAGTGCAAATGCATCCGTTTACTGAGATTCATCTTTATTTAGCTTGATCAGTTTGCTACTTTCTCACTGTTCAATAGGGAACCAATTTGCCAACTAAAGAAAATGAGTTTCCTATTGGCACTGAGAGAAATTGCTGTGTAACTTTAAAATGCTTTCACTTCTGAGATCAGCGTTCAGAAGCTGAACTCAGGTAGGAAAGAGATAAGGTTAAAATCAAATGATTAAGAACAGTACAGAAGAAGAATTTACTCTTTGAGAACTATATGAAAGGCTCAAAACAGCAAAATTCCTATCTCTGGGAAGATGACTTTCCATCACAACTGTTTCTACTAAGGTATTGTGCATTGCACTGGTAGAATTTCACAGCCTCATTTCATTCTGAATGAAGCTGTATTTCAGTAATTACATATTGAATCAATTGTACAGGAGCATGTCAGAGAGTGCCCAATGCATTTTAACATGAATGCAATGAGTATATTTTCATAAACTTTTTTAAAATTGCATAAATACAACAATAAATGGACAGACCAAATTTTGGGCCTACTATTTGGTCAAGTGAGCATGACATAAATACTTAGATTGGTCTGTCACTAGTACTTATCAGAGTTGTGGTTTTTAAGATGGCCAGGGAAGCACATAAGAATTTGGCTTTGGTATTTCATTAATGTAACCTTCTAATCTAATGCGCCCATGATTTCCCATCTGGGATTTAAGTCCCAGTGAAGCTAATAAAGTTGACAACTCACAGTGAAGTCAACCCAAGACAAGTTTTGTTCCCAAAAAGGACATTTTAGGTACCAAAAAAGGGTTTGATTTTTATAATGATTTCAACCCTTGGGGGAAGAGAGGGGAAGAGGATCTAAGTATTACATTTAGAAAGGGATATGCCTTGGAGTTTCGGCTCAAACTTTGAGCGCTCTTAAAATGATCATACTCTGATGGGAAATGTCCAGTGACAAAACATATCCAACAACACATCATCACTGATGTCACTAAGGATCAAATATATAACTTAATACATGATCCTGGAACATGTTGCTGTTCTTCTATAACATTCATTAGCCAGCTGAGGAAGCACATGTTAACTAATATCTTTTTAAAAAATTCCCAGAACTGTGTTGGTGACTTCCTCACTGATGCTCCTGAAAACAAGTTAAACATTACAAAACCTAGATTAGTTAGTTCTTCATGAAAGAAAAAGAAAAAGAAAATGGGGGGAAATGTTATTGTTTGCCAAATGGAAAAAGCAGAGGGCTAGTAAGGAAAGAAATGTTTATCACTCATTTCTAACAGGGTATTATAAACAAAGGAGAGTAAACAACAAAAATTTTAAATGATACGAAAGTGCTTAGTGTTTCTTTAAATATTTACTTTGCTGCTATTTGGGGAATAATTTGTTCCATTTAGCTAGAGTTGGACTCAGAGGACTGCTTTAATCCAGAGAGATTAATTATAGCCTTGGAGTTACAACACAAGTTTGGGGAAGCAGAGCACAGAAAAAGAAAAGAGGAAGGAATGCCTTTCTCGTTAGCAATTAACAAGTTTATGTGCTTCAAGGTTATGGCAGGCAAACTGTGCTCTAACTACACCTGTATACTGACAGCACAAATGGTGTAAATCATAACAAAATTGGGCCCGGAGATGTCCAGGAAAGATACTGCTATACTGAAGCTAACAGCAGAAATATTGAAGCAAACAGCAGAGGTAACTGAGTTGCTAGGGGTAACTAAGCTACCTCTCAGTTGTCCTTCATTTGAAATCCAAATTTACCTGTATCTTCCAAAGACCTCCTGTGATCTCACTTTTATTATTTACATCAGAAATGTTGAATCATCAAGCTGGGACTATAAACAATGTTAATTAGGCTACAGAATTGATCCACATTAATTTTAAGCTTCTTATGGTATTTTACTCATCTATCATTTTGATCCTTTCCTCCTTGCTGTGTCCCACATTCAGGCCCCAGGAGGCTAAGAGGCATGGGATCTACAAGAGCTAGAGACAAAGAAAAGGTAACATAGGCAAAAGGTGGGAGAAATGTTGTGTATGAGCTTACCTAGTGATGGTTCAGGTACTCCTTCCTCAGAGCTGTCCTCAGCACCCTCCTCACCCATTCCAGAGGTCACAGAATCTTCTGGGGCAGACGCTGAGCCTGGAGTGCTTGGCCCACTAACAGAACCAGAATCCCCTTCTTCACTGCTGGATCCATACCGGTCTGGCCGAGCAATGGTCCCACTCTCACTGCAGCTCCTGCGTTCTTTCCTGTGCACCCGCGAATGGAGCACCATTTGGTGGTAGGTGCGGAAAATCTTTCCACACTCAAAGCACTCAGTGGACTTGTTTTGGGATGCCCTTCTGCTCTGCCTTGAGGAGGGTCTGTAGTCCAGGTCGCTCTGGGCAAGGATACAGTTTTCTCCTTGTTGCACATTGCTGTTCTTCTCCAAGCGCCCACTGACACAGCTTTTCTTCTTGGGGTTGCTGGAGGAGCTGGGTGAATCCTGATCTCGCTTGCGCTTCTCCTGGCTGACAAGAATATATTCTCTTTTATCCTTGTCATAAGTCACATCTGCATCAGCAAGAACTTCATCCCATCCCACATATTTTACATACTCAGAAGGCTCAGCTACTTTTCCTTTGGTGGCCAGCTGCCAGGCCTGGTAGCTACTGACTGGATCCAGCTCAGCTACCCTTTTTCCAGGCTGTCCTCTTGTAACTCTATCTATCCCTACAGCTGGCCTCAGATTCAGACACTGTAAGAAAAACTGCTTATTTACAGATGGATCTAGGCTTCCATCAATAAACCCCTCAGCTTTGTTCTCAGTACTGCTTCTTTGAGCTCGGAAGTGTACAGCATTATGTGCTTTTAGGCTTTCCATATTTGTAAACAGATTCCCACACTTGGTGCAAACTTCATACAGAGATAAGCCAGTCACAATTGTTTCCTCCTGAATCACATTATTAATAGTGGCTATGGGCTCTAAATCATTTTTTGGTTTGTTTTTGCTCCCCGTCTTTGGACCGTGTGATTTCATGTGGTTTTTGAGAAACCAGGGTTCTTTAAATCTTCTGCCACAAATGTGGCATCCATGATCAAACGATCCTCTATGCTTTTTCATGTGAGCTTTGAGAAACCAGGTTTGACTGAAGGCCTGACCACAGACTTCACAAGGAAATTCCCCTGCATTCAGCTCACTCTTGCAATTCTCGGTGTAAGCTTCCCCGTTTGGAATTTGAGCTGTAATATGGTCTTTTTCTATGTGGTTTAACAGCGTCTCTTCTCTTAATGTCATGTAGTTACAAAGCCTGCATTTGTACGGCTTATGGACTTGATGTAGGTGCTGTTCCAGGTCTTTCTTTCTCTCAAACTTGTTTTTGCAGAAAGTGCACTGATAAGTGGGTAGCTTGCCATCTTCTGCAGGCGGTGTCTCTGTGACAGCCTCCTTCTTGCTGCTTCTCAACAAAATCTTGCTGTTGTCTGCCTGGGTTGCCCCGTTCAGAATCTTGTTGCAGGCAGATGTACTTTTGGTGGGGCTGGTGCATCCGTCAAGGCCTTCTGAGACACCCATCTCTCCAAGCTGTGCTTCTCCCATCTCCACCTCATGCCCCTGACTTAAAGTGCCTGTTCTGTGACTCCGAATGTGTATCTTCAGATTGCCCTTTTGGGAAGCTCTATGGTCGCAATAAGGACATTTATAGGGCTTCTCTCCTGTGTGCTTCCTCATGTGCTGAGACAGGGAGCTTTGAAAAGGAAAACTCTTGCCACAGATGCAACAGCTGTGGCACATGGACTTGTCTCCATCAATGTCGTTCTTGTTTATCTTGCTAGGACTAGAGGATCTTCGTAATTCCATTTCTGCCTCCTTGCTGCGATCCATCTGAACTACTGCAACATCAGTCGTACGGGGCAAAAGGACAAAGCCTTGTCCAACAGCAGAGGGCTGGGCTGTGGTTTCAATCATACGGTTCTGTTGAGTGTTTATCTCTTCATTATCAGGTTAAAGTTTCCCCTCTCAAGCCTGGGGTGTCGCTTTATTCATGTATGTTCTGTACGCGGATGGCAACGAGCACCTGAAACAAACAAAAACAAAAATACAAAAACCGTGTAAGTAGATTATTCAATATGTTTAAAACTACTTATACTTTTCCTTGGGCGATTTTTGTCACCAGCCCCAATTTCAAAAACATATTATACTTTGATTTATTTTAATAATAAGCATTAGCTTATATTCATATTCCATAACATGCACAATTTTAGTTTAAATGGTTAGCATTCAAAGCAACATTAATTAAAATATCATTTGTGGTAAAAACAATGACCTATACACAGGGACAAGGGACATCATGGTTTAAAAGAGGCATGTGCGCCATGGGCAGGGTGGATAAATATCAATGATTTTTTTTTTTAAATATCAAAAAAATCTGATTTTTTTTTGATAAAATACCTTTTGAGGAAAAAATCTATCTAAAGATAGTTTTAATTAAGATACGTTATAGCTCAAAGATATCTCATCATGGAATAGGGATTATAAATTCTAATTCTATAGTATAAGACAACATATTCATATAATGTATAAGAAAAGTTTTGTAAATTAATTCCAATAGTTCATGGATTAGGGACCCAATTTTATGGGGTTCCACAGGCTTCTGTATAGATTATTTAGGTTAATCTTTCTATCTACCCAATGGGACTCAGGGCTCAGTCTAGAAGATACCATCAGAGATGCTTAGTTTTGCAGTTCTCAAACTGTGGATTTGTGTCTCCAGAGGTAACATCAGCGCTGGTGCAAGGAAGTTTCGTGCCCTAGGCAAAACTTCCTTGCACCAGCCCTGCACACACACACACCCCGCAACTAACACCGCCCCCTGCAGCAGTCAGCTCCACACCCCACCCCACCCTGGCACCTACCCCCGCAGCAGCAAACCACCCGTAGGCCGCGGCGGGGGGGCTGGGCTCGGCTCCCCGCGCCCCCACCCCGCGGGCCGCGGTGGGGGCGCTGGGCTCGGCTCCCCGCAGACCGTTTAGAATCACAGCCAGAGCTGCCGCCCCACAAATCCCGGCGCCCTGGGTAACATGCTTGTTAACAGCAAAAACGTTTTTAAATAAATAAATAATATACAGAGGTGAGAAATAACAGACCTCAACCCTATTGTCCCTCTGCAAATTTATGTACACAGAGTCAATCCCTTACCTCTCTCTAAAAGTGCAAAGTTTCAAAAAGTTGAATGAATAGAAGATTGTTGGGGGTGGAATAGATCTGGACAAGGAGAAGACGTCTGGAGATAAATGTGAAAAGAGAGGGACATATGCTTGTTTTGTTAAAATATTATATGTTTGCTGTTGAAGAAAAAAATCGAGAATACGTAACGTAGTTGTTTTAGTTAAATAAAACAATTTAAATGTCTGTCGGGTGATGTTCTCCTCCTAATACAGCATGGCAAGAAAATCCTCCAAATATTAATGATTAACCTGTTGAATTGGAGATAATTCACCTCTCAATGACTTCGTAAATACCTGCTTCAATTACCTTTGGTAAATGAAATAACCAACCAAACAATCATTCATTTTCTGATATAGCTGTAAAACTAATCTGAAAAGTTTTCAAAATAAGTCACTGTTTAAAAATGTATAGTGTGTACCTTCTAAAAGTGAAACCTACATCTATCTGAGTTGTGAAGAATATGTATTAAGGTTATAACAACCAACAAGAATGCACTTTTATGTAGAAAACCATGATTAAATCGAATCTTCCTGACTAATTTAAATCATGATTTCAATCAATTTGATTTAAGTCAAATTCCCCCTGGCCATGGGGTCCTCCCTGTGAAAAAAATAGTATGAATAAAGTCTCAACAACAGGGAAATCAATTTTTAAACATTCTTATATTTCTTATTTCAAAACCAAGAGAGAGAGAGAATCTATATGTCTGTATGTCTCTGTGTATATATATTTTACATTAGGAAACCATTTCTTGAAGTGGTTGTTACACTTTAAGTCTGTGGCTTTACAGTCATGTATAATTTCATTTAAAAATATTTGCTTGCCCAGAGATAAAGTACTTTTCTGGAGACTTTCTTTACAGAATAGTGTACCCCTGTTGAAAATTACATTAAATTGTATTTCAGGCAGTTCCGCTGTGCTTGATGTAACTTCATGTAACAGGAAAGCAGGCTGCAGTGCACAACACATTTTGATTAAAAGGGAAACCATAATACAGAGATTGACAAAGTGTTCTGTATATTTAAAGATGATTTCCTGTTGGGCATCCAGTACGAAAAAAATGCTGATTCAAGATTTAGGCCCCAATTCAACAAAGTAAATAAGCATGTGCTTAAGTGCTCACTGATGTTAATGGTGGTTAACGTTATGTCAACGGAACTTAAAGGTAAGCCTGTGCTTAAATGCTTTGCTGAAGCAGGGCCTTAGTTATTAAAATCACATTGGTCAGTGATGAATAAATAGAATTTTAAAAGCTGTTGCATGACAGTATGTACAGTAATAACTATCTTTAAAACTGGGCCCCTTATTTATCTCAGCTACACAAGATGTATTTCCCCATCAACTTGCCACCCTGAGTACACACACAAAAAAAGAGAAACAACATTATTAACGTTATAAAATAAGCTTTTTCAGTCCCCTTATAAATACAAAGCAAAAGTTTCTTAGTTATTTGTAGCCCCCTTAATCAGTTTGAACAGCAAGTTCTATCTGAAAGAAAGAATATTGAATGCACTAATGGATGGAGTCAATCCATTTCTTCGGTAGTAAGAAAAAAAGCAATTTCTTAAGATGTGGCCAGATCTAAACACCACCACTACAACCACACATATACACTTTTCAGTGGAAACTTCTGATGCAAAAATAAAAGAAACAGATTTACAGTTGCAAAGTCTAAGGCCTTGTCACTTTGTTCACCTCAGATTATTCTGAACTGGGAAGTGAATAAATATAGCCTGATCATGAATAACATCATAAATCTAACACAATCTAAAATAAAATAACATAAATCTAAAATAATTACATTATTCATCTCAAGCACTCAGTTACATTCCCTGGTAATAACACGAATCTAACTTTTCATTTTCTGAAAAACAATTCAGTTTAGATCTTAAGGGTAATTAATTTTGGTTACTAGCTGTTTATAGTTTTTAGAAGTAAGCATCACATTATCTACCTTTTCCTCAAGGAAAATACAACTACAAATATCTGCAAGAAACACGTCTCAAATTCAATTTAATTTCTTTTAAATAAAACACATTTTTATATTATGACTATGTCCAGAACTGATGTACTACATTATCAGGGGAAAATCACATCCGATCAAGAGCTCAAATGTCTAGCTGAGCAACAAGTTTGCAAAGAGAGCATGTGAACTGCTGATCCCTGAAATTAGTAGTTTAGGACTGAGTTGAGGGACAGCCCCGCAAGACACATACTTGGCTAAATAAATAATGGCTGTCATTCAGGCAACCAGAAAGATGTACCAAAAGTACAAACAAGCCAGAAAACCCCCACATAGGGTAGTATTGAGTGAAGCAGTTCAAATACATTAATAACCCAACTTCAACCATAACCAAACTTTTCCTGAGCTTCAATCTCATTGCCCTATTATTTTTAATTTTTCCAGGCCTGGAAGCAGTGTCAAAATGGTATGTTGGACAGGGACCAAGTAAACGGGAAATCCGTTCTCGGGAAATTTTGAGACCAGTTTGTTGAACCAAGAATTTCAGGTAAGCATCCAAGCTCTTGGGACAGATTTTCAAAGGTATTTAGGCTCTTTTAAATGCAGATAGACACCTAGTGGGATTTTCTAAAGCACTTATGCAGGTTAGGTGCCTAACTCTTATTGATTTCAATGGGAGTTGGGTGCCTAAACTGCTTAGGCACTTTTGAAAAATCTCAGTAGGCACCTATCTGCATCTTTAGGTACCTAAACACCTTTGAAAATCTGGCTCTTGGTTACTGGGATGCTTCTCAGGGATGCCTAGGGCTGCGAGGAACGTCGCTACTACCTGCCCTTAGTGTGAGGAAGCTATGTTTGTGCCTATCATGGGTCAGCTCCCTGACTACACCAGCCACGAGCAACCTAAGCATTCCCCTTCAGGTCTTGCAAGCCCTGCAGTCACTCTTAGGTTAGCGATTGGAACACCCCAGCCTTTGAGCCCTTCGATCACTTCCCTGGAGTGTCCAGCCCCTGATCCACATAAGACCTCCAGTATTCACAGATTCACTGCTTCCAAAGAAACAACACATCCTAGCTTATCAATTCCACCTCAGCTCATCGTTCCACTTAACTCAGAGCACTCAAATATGTTTATACTGAAAACAAGTGTAAGCGTATTAAACAAAGCACAGCAATTCAAACAGTAGCAAGTAAATATTGGAAACAAATGGTTACATATAAAATAAAATCATAACATGCACACTAGAACCTAGACTTAATTACCAAGATACTCTCGTGTCTTGTAAAGTAATTCTCACCCAAAATCCTTGCAGCACTTTACTGCAAGGCTTGGCATTGACCCTCCATTTATGAGACAAGCACGCGGTCCGTCTGCCTCCTGTGTGAAAGGTCTCATGTGTTCCTTTGCACTCCTAGATAAATCAGAACAATTCCTTGTCTATATTAATAATAAGCAGGCCACTCCCCTGTACACTTCTTCTCTTGTAGGTTTTTCACTCTCTTATTTAGCCCCTGGCTTAGTATGTCAATAGACATACATGTGAGGCACTGAATATTCAGATGGTCAGACAGGGAGATATGTCTGTTATCTGCTGCCTGAAAGGACCTTTCCGAGGTATGTCACCTCACTCCCTGGGGACCTGCCTTAACTCCAAGACCGTAAGAATGTAATTTTCTGTATAGATACGTAATCCTTAAATATTCACAATGATTATGATGACCAGTGGGCTTCTGGTTCTCAATAGAGATCTCACATGCCACCCTTCAGCATACATCTGACACAGGAGATTCCTGTACAACCCTATGCATCCCCTGCTCCCTCTGCCAGTTGGCACCAAGGGGTCAGTTACTTATTTGACCCCCAAACCATCAACCTTTTGAGATGGACCCCCTCATTGGAGAGCAATGCAAGCTTTTCTAGTGCTTCTGATGCCTGTCTGCAAGTCCAAAGTCACATGCACAAGAGACAAACTCAGGGCTTGTCTGCACTGCACTGTAGCATGGACTACAGGGGTGTGAATTGCGGAGTGCACCAAAGAGCTGTGCTCTAACCGCCCCATACCGACGCTGCTGGCACAATCTAAGAGGTACCTGGCTCATGTTAACGTACTCCTTTTTCAAACAGGACTACAACAACATGAACTAGGTACCTTTTCCTTCTCACTAGCAGCTTCCAGACGTCGCAGTTAAGAGTGCATCTCTTTGTAGTCACATCCGTGTAGTCTGTGCTACGGTGCGTAGACATAGCCTTAGTCATGTGAGAAAAGTCCAAGGAAAAGGCCCAAAAGAAAAATGTTGCAGCTGGAAAAGAAGGAAGGAATCCTTACTCCTCTCTCTGTATGTAGGGCCTTGGACACTCACACAGTTGCTATTGCAGAGAGGGAAGGAGTCCTTTTTTATATGCCCATGACTTCCCTCTGCCCCCCCACACACAGCTGTGGCATATTCCACATTTAATTTTTATAGCATTTTCATTAGTGAAGAAAAAAAAGTTACTTATGTAAAATCAATCACCCCTCCTTTCAGTTACAGCTGGTCAAAAATTTTCCAACTGAAAATGCTGATTCAACAAAATCAAAATGTTTCATTGGAATATATCAATTTCATCAGTCTCATGGGAAATTATTAGGACTGTCGATTAACTGCAGTTAACTCACACGATTAACTCAAAAAAATTAATTGTGATCAATCACACTGTTAAACAACAGAATACCAATTAACATTTATTAAATATTTTTGGATGTTTTTCTACATTTTCAAATATATTGATTTTTATTACAACACAGAATGCAAAGTGTACAGTGCTCACTTTATATTATTATTTTTGATTACAAATATTTGCACTGTAAAAATGATAAACAAAAGAAATAGTATTTTTCAGTTCACCTTATACAAGTACTGTAGTGCAATCTCTTTATCACGAAAGTGTAACTTACAAATTTCGAATTTTTTTGTTACATAATTGCATTAAAAAACAAAACAATGTAAAACTTTAGAGCCTACAAATCCACTCAGTCCTACTTCTTGTTCAGCCAATCGCTAAGACAAACAAGTTTGTTTACATTTATGGGAGATAACGCTGCCTGTTTCTTATTTACAATATCACCTGAAAGCCATAAAAAGGCGTTCGCATGGCACTTTTGTACCCAGCATTGCACGGTATTTGTGCCAGATACGCAAAACATTGGTATGCCCCTTCATGCTTCGGCCACCATTCCAGAGGACATACTTCCATGCTCCTTAAAAAAATAATGTGTTAATTATATTTGTGACTGAATTCCTTGGGGGAGAACTGTATGTCTCCTGTTCTGTTTTACCTGCATTCTGCCATATATTTCATGTTATAGCAGTCTCGGATGATGTCCCAGCACATGTTCGTGTTATGAACACTTTCACTGCAGATCTGACAAAACGCAAAGAAGGTACCAATGTGAGAGTTCTAAAAATAGCTACAGCACTCGACCCAAGGTTTAAGAATCTGAAGTGCCAACCAAAATCTGAGAGGGATGAGGTGTGGAGCATGCTTTCAGAAGTCTTAAAAGAGCAACACTCAGATGCGGAAACTACAGAACCTAAACCACCAAAAAAGAAATCAACCTTCTGCTGGAGGCATCTGACTCAGATGATGAAATTGAATTTGTGTCGGTCCGCACTGCTTTGGGTTGTGGTTGAAGCATGAAGGGACAAATGAATCTTTAGGGCATTTGGCATGTAAATATCTTGTGATGCAGGCTACAACAGTGCCATGTGAATGCCTGTTCTCACTTTCAGGAGACAGTGTAAACAAGAAGCAGGCAGCATTATCTCCTGCAAATTGTAACCAAACTTGTTTGTCTGAGCAATTGGCTGAAGTAGGACTGAGTGGACTTGTCAGCTCTAATGTTTTACATTGTTTTATTTTTGAACGCAGTTACTTTTTTGTACCTAATTCTACAATTAAAGATTCTAGAATCTTTAACTTTCATGATAAAGAGATTGCACTCTAGTACTTGTATTAGGTGTATTGAAAAATACTATTTTTTTTTGTTTTTTACAGTGCAAATATCTGTAATCAAAAATAAAGTGAGAACTGTACACTTTGTATTCTGCGTTGTAATTGCTTGACAGCCCTAGAAATTATCAATTTCAACCTTATCATTTCAATTTGTGTTATAATTTGTAATACAACGCAAGTTGAAACAAAATATTTCAGCCTTACCAGAAACATTTCAAATTATTGTGTGAAAAATTTGAGGTTTTCACTTTGTCCCAATTTGAGATGAGACAAAAATCTCAGTATCTCCTGCAGGATGGAAATTGTTTTTCAACCAGTTCTAATTTAAGGCTTCTTCCTGTATTGTATAGAGGCTGGTTCATTGTGTCACGTGTAGGCTTTGGAAGGCTGAATGCCCAGTACGCACACATATGGTAGATGAACAATCTCAGAATCTCTCATCTAACTGTTTGAGTGCTATGTTGATTGTCACATTGTTAGAAGGATTCTTTGCAGAATGCTGTTCTCCAGCAGGAAGGGAGGAAACGGTGAGTTCAAAATGAAAATATCAACGTTGAAAAGAATGCTTCAATGCCTCAAGACTGAATCAAAAAAGAAAAAGAAAAAAACTATGCTTAGATGCTTCAGTTAACATTCAGATTAGTGACTAATTGTTTCCTTCAACACTTAGCCTGGTGCAATAGGTGGAAGCCATCAACTGTTAACTCACTACAGCTGATTACTGTTTTAAAATAGATGTAAAGGCCCTGATCCTTGGGTCCAGCTGAGGTGTGTTTGGTATGGAATCTAGGGTGAGGCTGACATTACACCACCACTGAGCTCCCCCACTGTCCCCAATACTATTTACAGCTTGATCCAGCAGCAACTCTCCACACACACACACTTCTGTTCACCATGCTACCTATACATGCTGGAAACAGAGGATGAAAGTATTTGGCTACATGGTAGAGATTTCTCAGCTGGCCAATTAGATCACCATTACTGCCCTTTTGTGCCAACAATGGAGTTGATACAATAATATATATTTATATATATGAAACCTAACCCCAAATTCATGGCTGATGGCTCTAAAATACTTACATACGGACAAATGCTTCAAAAGCTTAGATAGGTAGGTTATTTACTTCTTTTACAACATCCTGAAACCGTGAACAAGTCTATTAAAAAAACCGAACTTTAAAAACTGTATTATGTGGACTGTAGTGACCATACATTACATGAAGGGACAGGTCTCCACTGACAAGAAAAACTGCAGAAAAGAATCAGATATGGGCAGTTATAGTGAATTTTTTCAAGCGACAAGACATTTTCAATTCAGACATGTGAATTCCAAGCCCTGGATGAAAGGAGCATAGAATCCACTGTAGAAATGTTGCTCATCAGGTCTCCTAGAGGATACTGGATATAATGCAGATCATCACTCCAGTACACTTCTCCAACAACAACAAATGTTGGCACATGATTGTGTGAAGAAGGGATCCTCCTGGTAAAGGAGCAATAGTACACAGCAAATATAAATATGGGTGAAGTAGTAGTATGTATCAAAAGAGTGATAACTCAACAACCAGGCCTTCCAGTTTTCAGGAAGCTCAAATTAGACAGCTGAAAGACTTTTCTGTTCAAGGGCATTCACTGTAAGGGAAAAAGAGAACTACAGTATCTAAAAACAGGGGATAAGAAATAGAGAAATTTCCACCATTTTGCAGCATTGCAGCCTCAATGATCCTATACAGTACTACTGAAAAACTCCCAACATTATAGGCCTCACACCTGTGCATCCCCATTGATTTCATGGCAGAATTTATATCTTCTGCAAGAACATTACAATGGTTAGTTTTATATTGTTCTGATCAAAGTCATGAGCCTGCTGTTCTTACTTGGGCAAAAGTCCTACTGAAAATGCCTTCTTTAGTCCTTTTATGGACTGCTTCATTTGTCTATCTCCCTTTTACTCTGTCTTCAGCAGATAACATTCTTTCGACCAAGATGGAGGGTGGAAGAAAGTGTGTGTCTTTAAATAGTAAGCCTACCCTTGAATTCACAGGAAATCCTGGCATTCTGTGGCCTACAAAGTAAACCAGCATTAGGTAAAGACAGCATGACTTTGCATTGATTTTCTGAGAGCTGTCTAAGTTAATTCTGCCAAAAAGCTAGCCAAAAAACTGTGCCAGTTATAAAGGAAGACTTTCTAATTTTTTGAAGTATTTAATTATTTAAAGCAGAAATCCTAACATCTCTTGAGGTTGTTTAAACCTTCCAAAATTGCCACAGACTGGAAATGAGAGAGTTAAAAAGGCTGCTGGAAAAATAAACCAGGCATTTCTATTACTCTGAGTTTACTTCAACTCACTTATATGTTTCTATTTAAATCCTAGAGTAGCATTTTACTGTATTTGTTAATTGCTCTGTTCTTTTTTCCCCTGAAGCTGAAGAGTCTACTCCTTTTGTGTTGAAAAGTTTGCAGTTCTAACACTGACACATTATTTTGAGCTTCTTTGATTCTCTCCTGCTCTGATCTAATGACATTCCACAGCATGCCTCAAACGGACAGCCAGGCCTCAGAAATCAGAGTCAGGCCATTCTGAATCAGCACCACACCCTTAGCAGAAGAAAGTGTGTATATCTTATACATATATACATACACAGTGCACTCCTTTTATAAGAATCACTTCTGTCCTGGATTATTTGATTCTTATAAGCAGAGCATAGTATAGGAATGATTTTGTCCCAGTGGGTTTGATCACTATATGCAGTTGATCATATCAGTGATTCTTATAAATGGAGTGTGCAGTGTATATATATACAAAGATAATAAAGACACCTAATGCTGAAAAGGCTTAGGTATCTGCAAAGAGGTGATGTGTCGCAAACCAAAAGCCAGCAGAACAATAAAAAGCCCATAACCCAGTTTTTAGTGCTTTCTAAAGAAGCAGTTCTATGAAAAGGTTATTCTTGTGCACTGCTACAGGGTATGTTGAGAAACACAGGGCTGTCACCCACTCAGTACATATTTTGTGTTTCAGTGTACTGTGCATGTTTGTCCTCTTGGAGACAAAGAAATGTTCTTTATTAGTTACACTGTAGTATTATAAGCAATGAATTAAAATACATCATTAACATCCTGGACAAGCTTATTTTACTACCAAAACAAAGGGACTATTCTTTGAACAAATAGGGGGGGAAAAGCCCACAACAACAATAAAGAGTTCCTCTCCCTAAAAACTGTTCTGAACAAGATTAACAATTACAGGCTTATATTCCACAGACACGGGTCCCAAATAGCTGCATGAAGTGATGCATTCACTACTAGGAGAGTAAGTACCATTGATGACAAGGCCTTGGGGCTTCTGCTGTTCTCAGACCAATCAATAATCCATTATGAACAAACTACATTTCCACTCTAATATGAAGAAATGAATAAAAGGGAACTAGTATCAGTAATAATTCCATGGAAAAAACATACATACATACATACACACACACACACACACACACACACACACACACCACAAAACGCCACCATCACAAGACTTAAACTAGTGGTGATACGTGATACTGACAGAATTGCCTACAATAACCCCCTTATTTAAGACAGTTACTAAAGACCACTATATTACAGTCTAAAATTAAAAAAAGTTTATTTTAAAGGCAAGCCATTTTCAAGAGTACTTGTTCTGGCTACAGGACAAAATAAAAAAGGCATAAATCTTCCAGGAGAAGAAAAGAAACTTAATATATAAATCTAATGGCTTCCTTTAATTTATTTTCTAATCCAAACTAAATAAGAACTTTGAATTAGAGGTGATTGCCCAAATGTGACCAGTAGACCATAACATGGCTTTACTACAGCAGCTGTGTTATCGTCCAGCAAGAACCATTGCAACTATTTACCTCTTGTTGCCACTTTCGCATCCCGCAGTACATAAGAGCGATAATCAGTTTAAATCTCCTTGTGCACATTAAAACTAGAGCAAACTTTTTTCCATTCATGATCAACATACTTTCCTAGAATTTTCCAAAGATTCTGTACACAGCAGAGGAGTGGAAAAAAGTATCTTAAATTTCAGATAAAATATTTAAATAAAAATACACTTTTTAACAGTTACTCATTTGGTGAAGGTATAACAATTTAGTCCCAGAAGGAAAGACTGAGACCAATATTATTATGCATAAGGCAGTCTATGTCCTTCTTCTGAAATATAAAGACTAATAGTTAAATTTGACCTCACAGGAGAGAAAAAATAGACAGCTGAATACTCAATGTGATTATTGATTAGACCTAGAAAGGCCAAGAACTGAACCAGTGCAGATGTGGGGGGTTTTCCTAGGGTCATTAATGATCTATATTAGGAAGTCAAAAGCAGATATTTTGGTGTGTTATAAAAATCATTTCTAATTTTGAATATAAACATTTTAAATTTTAACAAATGCCTTGGAAAAGAGTCCATTTTACTTCACTTTTGGACATTAATGTACCCGTTTCCTATTTTGCTAACCCCCCCGAAGGAAGCCACTTTATTATGTTCTGTACCGAAACTAAAAAAGGGAAAAAAGACTCCCCAAATCTGATATCAAAGCAAAAATAAAACAATTCCCAAATAGGAGCAAATCCATCTAAATACTGTACAGTATTTTCTTATTCTAATCAATGGCATTGATGCTGTCCATTCATGCATGTGTGTGAATAAAACATGCACAGAATTTTTACCGCACGCAATACTGCTTTGTAGTTAATGTTATCTCGTCAGGACTTCCATTATAAACCCAATTTACAAGGGTTTATAACTTGGCCATTTCAAATTGCATGGGTCCAAAATTTGTCAGCCAGGAGGCTAATACAAAGTTGCTTAGGAGTATTTTCATGTTTTGCATTGGATGATTTTTTAAATGCATAAAAATACTATAGATAGGCTGATATTTGCAGCACCATGGTTGAAAATAAAATATTTAATTATTTTTTCACTTACTGTAGAAAAATAGGGGCCAGATCCTCAGTTTGTACAAATTGTTGTAGTTCTGTTGATATGCCATATATATACACATACACACACTTTCTTACTATTTCCTCTCAGATTTGCCCAATATAAATGTTGTGAACACATGTACACATTAAGGGCCAGATCCTCAGCTGGTGTAAGTCAGCATAGCTCCACTGGCATCAGTGGAGCTACAATGATTTGCATCAACTGAGAATCTGGGCCTCTGACTGAAAATGGAAAAACACTGTGCCATCAAGAGTCAAGATTTCAGTGGCAGAGAAACTTGTGGACCAGTTACAAACTAAAATGAAACAACAGCATATAACAATGGGCCAACTCTCTCCCTAATCCCACTAGCAGTTACACCAATGGGGAACTGGATCTAATGATTTATAATTAGAGTAACCAGATGTCCTGATTTATAGGGACAGTCCTGATTTGGGGGGCTTTTTCTTATATAGGCACCTATTACCCCGCACCCCCATCCCAATTTTTCACACTTGCTATCTGGCCATCCTATTTATAATATATGTTGATGACCTTGCTACAGCAAGATCAGATTTACTATATATGTACTATATACGTACATAACAATAATGACTTACCCAATAAAAGCATGCTGCATCCCTGAATGCAAAGAACCATATATTACAACACAGTGAAAATTTAATAATAATAATAATAACTGCAATTATGTTTACAGCGAGTTAACAGACATTATAGGGCTATTTCTAAGATAAGTTACCATGAGATAAGTTATGCAGAAAGAATTAAGAAATTCAAGGTAAGTAATCAGTAACCCTCACACCTAATATATCCTATTGCTCAAATAAACACAAAATAATTCTACCATATCAAGTTATTGCCAGCCAGTAACATGCTAACAGATTTAAGATTACAATGTTGTTGTTTGATTAGCTATTAAATCTTGGATGTAATAAAAAAAAAGATTTTTAAAGTCACAAAGCAGCAGTGGCAAGCTGTTAGTTTACTTTTTCCACCTAGTATTAGAATAGAAACTGAAAAAGACAAACAAATTCTTTGACTGCCATTATTATCTCTTTTCAAAGTTCCATTTTGTGAAAGAGCTTTAAAAAAAAATCCCATCATCAAAAAGAAAGAACTGTGGCCTAGAATATAAAGAGAGATAATTATGTGCAGTAAACCATAAAAACATTCTGTTAAACATTACCTTCTGATGTAGCACTATTTAGCACAGAAAGTCAACATAAAAATCTAATCTCAGAATACACAGCACCAAAAACACATTATCAGTTTTCTTTAAAGTTTTTGTACAATAAGCTTTTCAAAAGTACAAAATTGGTCTATTTTTCTTAGATTTTTTAATCTGATCTTGTAGTTAATATTTTTGATTATCATTTGTACTACATCAATCAACAAATTATGAATGCCAAATGTTCACTGTATGCCCCCCTTCCAAACACAAACATTTCTTATATGCTCTATGGATCAAGATCCCCAGCTACTGTAAATCATTGTTGCTCCATTGAAGACAACCAAGTTCCACAAATTTACACAAGCTGGGAATCTGGCCCTATATGTATAGGATGCTCTATGGCATTATTTCTATTTTATACCAATTTTGGTTTCAACTGAATTACCTGGAGTAACAGTGATAAATCAGGCCCTGAGCGTGCGAATATGGAGATGTCCAGCACTTTCAAAAGACTGTAACTTGACCTAGTTATCACTAATGTATATAGTACCTTTGACGATCACTTGTATCTGCAGCTAAAATGAGTGATATATCAGTAGAAGCAACAAAGAGTCCTGTGGCACCTTATAAACTAACAGACGTATTGGAGCATAAGCTTTCGTGGGTGAATACCCACTTCTTCAGATGCATGCAGTGGAAATGTCCCACTGCATGCAAATATATCAGTGTATATTTACAAAGAGCAATTCCTGACAAGTACCATATAATTATTTTATGAGGTTGGTAAGATATCGGTGATTACTAGTGATTTAATGAGTCATTGCGAGTTCCTGGGTTCAACGGTAGTTTTCAAACCCAAGAATCACCTATTGTTGTTTTATTATCTAATCAATCTATTTTAGGGTTATCTATAGCTCCCATCATCAGAGCATATGAGCACTTTCAACATAATGCATGTTTAAAATCTAATTATGAAATATACTGAACTTTGCACTGTTCTATCATCGTTAGTCTAGAAAAGCAAACATTTCATCTCTAGCTTGTGTAACCAAAACAAAGTTACTGCAGTGTATGAGCAGCTTATACAACAGGGGCATTATTTATTTATTATCATAAAGGGGGAAAATGTGTAAAGTGAGAGTCCTGTATACCAAATACATCTGAAACACAAGTTGACAATTTTTGAATTTCAAAGCTCCCAGCCACAATAATCCCTGGAGAGGAGAAACTGAACCTGAAATCAAACTTTTCAGCTATCAGTCTAGTCTGTCTTATTTTGGTATAAAGTGCTAAACTATTTACACAGAACATCACTGAAAAGGGTCAAGGAATGAGACAAACAGGAATCCTACCAGTTGCTTATAAATATGTTCCTGATCTCCTTTGCACTCCACCTCCCACACACACACACACACACAGTCTCTCTCTCTCTCTCTCATTTGCCCAGTCCAAATATCATGAGTGTGACAGAAGTGCAATATATTGCTAGGAGACAGATGAAGATTATGAAAGATTGTGCACAGCACAGGTGATGCAGCAGAAGATGGTTTATTCAAAGACCATTAAATCTATGGACCAGGTCCTCATGTGCAATGAGGTGGCTTTGTGCTGCACTGCCAGAACTTGACCAGGGAAGATTACCCAAGTGCAGGAATGATCCTGGAATAGTCAAGGGCTCTTACACCATGCACCCTCTCTGCTGTCAGCGGAAGGAAAGGGGGCATGGGTAGGACAGCCATACACCAGGCCAATCCTGGGCTGCATTTTTGGCCTCCTGTGGCTGCTAATGGCCGCAAGAAGTTGGAGCAGTAGGAAGAGCTGTACACTGAACAGCACCAGGATCGGGGTAGGCAAAGGAGAGATTTAAGCCCCTATGCTTACCACCCCCTGACCTGTGCTTTTTTCATTTTGACTCTTCCAGGTTATCTGATTCTCAACATCTGCCACAAAACATTCTGATATTGCCACTCACAAAGGACAGCAAATAAGCCTAAAAAAGTCCACTGTCCAAGTTCTTGAATAAAGTAAAACCGCACCTTCGTGGATATATCTTATTGTTTTCCTTGGCAATAAATAGGTATCACACGCATACCAAGACACACTAAACATTAATGAGTAAAAAGTGCAAGCACCATGAAATATGTTACAGTAACACTGTAGTTAGATTTTTAACTATCTAACTTGTAGAAATGTCACCACACCACATATCAAGTTTCTGAAATGCTCTTATCGCCAGAATTGAGAACTTAACAGAATGACTAATACAGTACTGTTCTTCACCAATGGAAAGTGTTTTTCTTATAGCATCTATGTAGGGGAACCTTCCGTTTTAGTACGTATCCTCCTTTGTCTCATGCATGCAAAACACTCTTAGCTCAATTCTCTCAATTTTCAAAGCAGGCCCCTATAGCCCTTACCCTAAGAAATACTCCTGTGACCCACAATCCTATTCGGCTGCCACCCTGTATTCCTCATCCCCTTTGCCCCCCAAGCTCACTGACTGTGCCATATGTACTTGCTGCTTCACCTTCCTGTCCACTAAATCCCTCTTGGATTGTCTGCCTTCAGCATCCACTTTCTCTACTCTTCTGAAATTGTAACTCACATCCTTGACCTGCCCAAGTCTAAGGACCCCTTCACTAGAATTATTCCTTTTCAGGACACTGTTGATCACTCCTTTTCCCTCTGTTTTTGTGATTCTGCTTTCTCAGTTCTTCCAACTCTTCTGAGTGCCTCATTAGTGCCTCCTCTCCTCTCCTCTCCCATGATCTGTTCATATTCTCAGGAGTAGTTCCCTATTATTCTTATTCTATGCTCTCCCTAAGGAATCTTATCCACTCATACCATTTCAACTACTGCCGCCTGGTCCCAATTCAGAAAAGCATCCCTATTCAGGAAAACACTTAAACACATGCTTACATGCCTTCCTGAAACAAGGCACTTTCCCTCTAAATCTCTCTCCCCCCATAACAAATCCTTCCCTTCTGCCAACTCAGAATGTCCATGAATACCTCTATGTCAGCCCCATCTAAATGTCCAACCATAGTCGCCGACTTTTACTTTTCCCCGGGGGTGCTCCACCCCGAGGCCCCACTCCCACTCCGCCCCTTCCCCAGGGCCCTGCCTTTGCTCCATATCGTCCCACCCCTGCTCCGCCTCCAAGGCCCTGCCCTTGCTCTACTCCCTCCCAAAAGCCCCCACCCACCGCTCCCTGGTCTCTGCCCTCTCTCAAGCCCGACCCAGAGCTGCCAAATAGCTGATGGGCCACTCCCCCAATCAGCTGATGGGTGGTGCCACCAAACAGCTGTGACTGGTGGGTGTTGAGCACCCACTATTTTTTCCCCAGGGGATCTCCAGCCTATGTATCCAACTGTCCATCTCGAATTTAATATCTAAGACTAAACTTCTCAACTTTCTTCCTCCTTCATCACTGATGAAAACAGTACTATATCTTCAACATCCCCAAGGCCCACAACCTCCTTTTCAAATTTGACTCCTCTCTTCTTCTTCTACATCATCCTCAATATCTCTAAAAATCCATCCTTTCTCCTCCATCCCTATTCCTAAAACACTTGTCCACACATTGGTAATTGCTCTCTTCAGCTGCCGCAGCCTCCTCTCTGGCCTCCCTGTTCTCATCTTGTTCCCCTTGGATCTATTCAAAATGCTGCTGCTAAAATCATTCTACTCATATCAATCCAATCATGCCACTGCCCCATTCAAACGTCTTGCATATCAAAAGTTCAAGCTTCCTTTCTTCCCCTTATAGTCCCCACATAACTCCATCCTACCTAAATCTCTGTTCTCATTTTGTCTTATTCCCTTTTGTGCTGCTTAAGGTCCACTCCAGTTTCCCTCCCTAATGCATCTTTTGTACTGTTCTCTCATTCATGTCCTCACATCTTTTTACACGGCATTTACAGTGACCTTTCCCCTGTGGCACCAAATAACCTCTCTTCCGTCATTCTAATACTTCCTTAAAACACATTTCTTCCATGAAGTCTTCCTCCAAAACAAGAGCAATCACATCAGCTTTGGTGCTTCTCCCAGCGTGTAATATCTGGCTAGTCTGAATTGTAGGATGTAAATTTCTCAGAGCAGGGACTCTGAATTGTTTTATACAGTGCCATATGTACTGACTTCCAAAATATTTAAGTGCATATTATCATTATGGACTCAAGCTTCTTTTCAAACAGTCAAAGTTTCTCCATTCATCAGTGGGCACTGCTAATGGATGGAAAACGTCCGTTCATCTCACCCAATCCCCACAATAAAACTAAACTCCTCCATTGCCTAGCCAGACCTCATCTCTTACTGAACTAAAAAAATAAAATAGAATAGGTAGTCATGGCATGGAAGAAGCAATAATCAAATGTCATTAAACTCAGTTTCCTTGAAGAATAAAGCTTTGTCACTTCAGATAAAGACAGCTTTGCTACTCTGGCTCCTCTGAGAAACCTTAGCTAAAGTGAAACAATTGATGCTTACTTTAAACCACACCACTAACCAGATTTCTTGGGAAGCTTAAGCAGCTCAAGCAGAACCTTCCACTGCCTTTCTGAACCCTGGGGCTGCAGACAGTCTTACCTATTTAGCTACATTGTTGTACGGCAGAATCTGGGGTATTGGTTAAGAGTGTTAAGCAAGAAGAATAACAGCACATCTGAAGTCATGCACAACTACATGCTAGCAAAAAATTTCTCTACATCTTTTTAGTACATAAATAACTGAGAAAGAGCTGGCCATGCAGAGCATCAAATTAAAGTATAGGATTTCTAGTGGCAAATCTCAGAGCTGATGTGTTCTTTTTAAAGGGATTAGCCCACCATCTAGTCTACCTAGTCCTAGCTCTTACCACTACAGCTTTGACTTAAAAGCCTATCAAAAACTTTACACAAATAAAGCCACGTGTATATATATCACACACATTACTTTTCTATAAATACAAATACTCCTGTGCTCTTTAGGCTGATGTTTAAACCAGTACATTTGCCACCAGGGAGGCACAATCTAACAGTGACTCTAACTCTAAGAGTACAATTTGAACCATACTACTAAATCCTTAAACCTGTTACACAACAAATAAGCATGGATTACTGCATGACTGATTCATTATGGGATGTTTTGTGATTCTATTCCTAACACACAAATGCAGTTTGTCTTTGCTACATATTTAAATGCCATCATCATATTTATGTGTTACTTGACTTTTATTAACTTTCACTTTTCTGTGCCGCCTGTTTATGGTCTGCCCATTACTTTTAATAAACGTATACATCTGAGAGAGTAGTAAATAATCAATAGTTAGTTGCACTGTATAATTCTTGATCCCTATATAAATTACTAGCTGTACTATCATTACATAGTACTTCAAACTACACCATATATTTTATATAATACCTTTAGCATCCCATATCTACTTTACTTTCAGTTCTAAATATAGAGCATGTGTATAAAAAGGATCAAAATACCTCCAAGTGAATTCAGTATACTTTTATTAAAAAGTTTTGTATTATAACAAACAAATTTAAAATATCTGAATAAAAAGACACTTCACAAATGTATCTTGGCAAGTTTTCAACAGGCAACCATAGTATTTGCTAATACTTAAAAGGGTTTTCACCTTCTTAAGACTAAAATCACCTCCAAGCTTAGATAAGCACACCTATATTTACTTTCTTAGGTAATGGTAGTTTTGTCAAAGTCATTGCTTAATATCTGCTTTACTTGCAACAGTAACGTAAAGATGTTATGTAAAAATCACACCATCTTTCAAAATCAGTATAAAGGGGGGGGAAAGCATTCTTTACAGAAAAATATAAAAGACATTACTTGTGTGCAGGGTCTCCAAGAGAGAGTTCTATATCATTTCTTTTTTAAACACAAGGAGGTTCTTTTCATAAAAACATGTTGTTCCAGTCTTGTAATCTAGTAGGATTCCTTTCAATGTCACTTTTAAAATACAGCTTCACTAGGAAATGAAAAATACCATTTTTCTTCATCACTGATAAGCTTTATACTGCCTTTTCAGAACTCTCAGTGTTTTTAATGTTATTTATTAAAGAGATGGAGATTTTATTTGGTAAACAGTACCTACCTTCAGATATGTTTTAAAATCAGCATCTCATGCACATTAAAAAATAATGAATACGGTGTTATCAACTCTGACCATTAAAAAAATCAGGAGTCAGGTTTCCCAAAATTATGACTGGCTTAAAACTCCTGAGATGTTTAAAAAATAATACATTTTCTTTTATTAGTCTTTTTTATTTGCTTGCTGGGATTCCTTTTATTTGCTTGCTGGCTTTTGAGCTTTGAGGGTACACTCAGTGGATGTTTTCAAGCTTTTCTTCACAACCATGAGGTCTAGGACTCACTCTTTGTTTCAAATTAAAACTGAGATTCTCTTGTAATCATCTGATTCCAGAAGCTGAGACATTCAGAAAATCACCATCAATTCCAAAATCATAAAGGTCAGCAACACTGTTAAAATGTACTCCCCCCGCCCCTTCCTCCATTTCATCTGTATAACAGTTTTCTCAGAAAGTTACGGCACATTGCCCAAAGTTTTCGAATGTAGGTGGCCTGACATTACTCACCTAAATCTATATTTTTGGCATGTACATAAATGTGACCTGAATTTCAGAAGTGCTGAGCACTTGCAGCTCCCACTGACTTCAGAGGAACTCTGAATGCTCAGAATCTCTGAAAATCAAGCCACTTTAGTTTTCCAAATATGGATGTAGATCAAGTGTCTAAAATTAGCCATCCAAGTTTGAAAATCTTTTCCTTAGTCTAAAGCATTAGGTTTACCCACAGGTAAAACTAGGTAGTAAAATAGATGAAATTTAAAAACCATCTTCACCTGGATAAGCTTGTGTAATGCTGATTACTTGAATGTCAGTAAAGATGCCTTGATCATTTGGTTTTACCACAATTTTTCTTGAAAAGTATAATCTCACTATCATAATTAGGATTGACTATAATATTATCATTAATCCTGTATTGTCATACGAAGGAAAATAATGAAAAAGTCACTTCTTCCACTCTCATAAGCAACATAGCTGTGGAGCTGTGCTGGGATGGACAAACCACATTGTGGTCCAGGGCAAGAAGAGGTTAATGGCCTGACCTGGATATAGGAGCTGAAGCCAATACCTGCCAACAATATTGAGCATGGAGGGCACAACAAGGGAAGGAGCAGGCTTCAGAGTTGTTGCCCTGATACAGGGAACTTGGTAATGAGGCACAGACAATGCACTGTGAACCCAAGGAGTAGCCAAGCCTCGAGAAAAGACTTGGATTGGACTTCATCTTGTCCTCTAGTTTGTAACGAACTTCAATTCCAGGAGGAATTATGGACTATGCGCCAGACTGGGACTGGAGAGAGGTGGGAAGGTGGTTTTATGTCACCTTTGCACCTCGCCTGTGACAGGATTGCCATAAAAGGGGTTAGGTCAGATCACAGGCTGCTCTATCTTATGTCTATCTACCAGGAATAGCCAAAGAATAGCTATGCCCTTGCCACAACCCTCTTATCCCAGAACTGCCCCTGGAAAATCCCTTTCACCCAGGACTTCGCCAGGTGATTTCATTGGGCCAGGGTAGAGACTCCCCTATGATGGCAGTATTCCTCTAGGAGGATTTATGACAGCCTCCTAGCTCTCTTATGCCGGCAGAGTCCTGGGGCACCCATTCAGTCTTAGAGCCAGTGGTGAAGTCCTTTGCTCACAGGAGCTCCTCCCCTCCCACCGCCCACACACACAGCTTTTGTTTTTATAATCTCAGTCACATGGGTGTAAATCCAGAGTAACTACATTGACTTCAGTGAAGTCACTACACCAGCATTAGAGAGGACACTTCAGTCTTTCCTCTCTACCTACAGCACAGCCATTTCTATCTTCCTTTATATTAAGGATATTTCTAAATTTAAAATAACTATATTCCCTTTTATACCCTAAAACTATGAAGGTCCTTTTCTAAGTTTAGACTGACTTCTATGACAGTTCCATGTACACAGAAGCCAGAGAATCAGGCCCCAAAATAGTAAGAAAAATTATCTCTCTTCTCTGACCTTTAATGCTATTTTGTTTATGTAAACAGGGTGCCTTCACTCCAAAACTTAAAGCACCCTCTCCCTACAAGAATAGGATTGCATGCAGATCTGGTTTTGGTCCAGGCCTTTGTATGTTCTAATTCCTTCAGCACAGTAGCTTTAGCTGTTGGCATTGTTTATAGGTGGCCCACAGAGATTATGGGTGGCCCACAATGTGACTCAAGGCTCTCTTATCTTTAACAGGGAGTTGCAAGATAAAAAGCATTACTGCATCCAGCGTGCACTAGTCCATCTTTATCCAATGCACTGGGAGTACCCCTATTTAAGACCAGCGTAGATGGAATTCGCTCCTTTTAAGCAAATCTGTGGGGGCCCTCAATCTCCAAGCAAGCTGCCAACACAAACCCTTCAGTTGGACACATTTTGAACACTCTTGGTGTACCCAGAACAGATCGAAGAACATGTACATTTCTCCCACTTCAATTGTCAGCTGTTTTGTTTCTGTATTTTAATTGTGTTTCACAAAGACTTTGAGACGGCATCATTGTTTCATTATTGTGATTGACCCTATTGAAAAGCCAGATAAGATTACAGCCACATAAGAGAGACTTGAAATCACAGCAGTTGTGTTTCAAACAAACGCACTGTAGTTACAAAGTATTTTTACACCTGAGCACTAGTATGTTGTTGATATGAATGGTATGTTAGTGTAGCAAATACTACTTTTAAAAAGAGGGGGTAATTAGCAATCATATCTAAATGTTTTTCTCTTCTGGGTTTTTACTGTACGTGCCCAATAGTTTCTCTATTTGAAACACTGACTCATGTATAGGTCTGAATATTTTGAGTCTAACACCATCATTTGATTTCACTTTCTCTTAAAGGCACACGCATTATTTTACAAATACCATCAAATAAGTGAAATTTTAGTTATAGCCACACTGGTAGCTGCTAACGACAGCATAGCTATTAGAGCAATTCTGTTAAGCAAGGTAGTGACCAATTGTGTAACAGTGTGACAAAATCTTATTCACAGCATTAAGTTAATTATTTGATCTTTTCCCATTAATTTACCTTTTGTAATAGTCTATTTAATTGTTTATAATTCTCCTAACAGAACATCCATACAAGGACTTCCAAATACTGTAGCTTAGACATTGTAAAATACAGGTGTACATTTAGAGCAATACAAACTGTAATAGTTATAGTAGATGTGCTTTTGATCAAAAGCTCAAATTATTTTCACTATGTACTATTAACCTGTCTTTACTGCTCTTTCCACTTTTGCATAACAATGCTTCTTGGAACTTAAAGTAAAACAAATTACACAGATAATTTCATATGCTTATAGATTTACACTTATGACTTTAATTTCCACTAAGAAATCATGTTTTCCATCCATACTAAACATTGTAAAAGTGACCAATGTATATGAATATAAGATCAATTTGTGATACTATATACTAGAGAACACTTTATTGCCTCACCTATAGAGTTAGAAGCTAATTAAGGCAATGCACCATCTTGATATTGAACTGTTGCTAGGCTGTGTGATATTACACTAAAGTTACTTACACTGCAAGAACATATATTTATATTCAATCTTAGTTTCAACTGCACTGTGCGTGACTACTGCATGCAGATTCAAATTTTTAATTCATTTTCTGATTCATATTTTTTTAGAAACCTAAAATGTGCTGTGCTGTGTTTCTATACACATGCACTTATTGCAGAGAGCAACGGAAAGAACAGTTTGTATCACCTTACACTTCCTTATAAGGTATGTGCAAACCAAAAATATTTAAGCCACTAAGATATCCTTTTGTGATATAAACAGACTAAACTTGAAGGCATAAAACCACAACATAGCTCTTTAGCACAGTGCAGAAATACTTAAATTGAAAGTTCATTTATTTTAAAATGCTTCTTTATCAGAAGAATGCTTACTGTTTTAGATTCATATTTCCATTTCTCCAGTCTGTTGTTCAAATAAGTGAAATAATATCCATGCATTTTATAAATAAGTTCTCTCTATATTATTATTGTTTTCCACTGGTGAAAACGCTAAAGGAAAACATGCAGCTGTCATGCACTGGTGATACTCCTCAATCAAAGTAACGTATAGAACAGAGAACAAAGGCTAAAGCCAAAAGTTGTTCTTATTGACTCAGCACTATAAAAGCTTTCTAGGGAGATTCTCCATGATGATCAAACAAAAACAAGTACAAAATCACAGTTGTTTTTTTTAAAAATTCTGTTTGTGTCTTATCATGAAGTTTGTTCTAACATTTTTTTCAGCAGTGCCAAGAAAAACAAACACATGTCAAGGTCAGAGAGAAATAGCTGGATTTTGCTTTATCTGAATTCCAGTTGTGGGCAACAAAAACCCAACAATTTAAACAGGAAACTATTCTGATAGTACAGAATTTAACTTTCCTGTGAATGTAGAAGCAAGCTACATCAAATCTGCCCCCTTCCTATTTGTTGCACCTTGAAGATTGAAAATAATTTATCTTTGGCCTCTCTGGAGAAGACTGAGTAACACTTGGAGGCCTAGTGGTACTATTCCTCAATAAACATAGGAGGCATATATTTCAGTGCAAGATGTTGTTACTTTCCCAATACAATAGTGAATGTTTCTAGTGCATAATAAGTCTCAAATACAGCTAAGAAACACTATCTTATTAGAAATTAATCTAGGACATGTGGGGCCAGACCCTCAGCTGGCACTGATCTTTGTAGTTCTACTGACATCAGCAGAGCTACCCTGATTTACACCAGCTGAGGATCTTTGGACCTTTATTGGCTGTACTAATATGTAAAAGTAAAACCAAAAACAATAAAAGTTATCAAGTGCTGTCCTCAACTCCCAATTGGTACTGAGGCAGAGTTTGCAATAGCATGCAGATGACCCCTTTTTTAAAAGATTTTTGAGTAACACGAACAGTAAAACATAGAAAAAGTCTTCACTTTTCCTAAAAAGAGATTATTACTTAGGAACATAAGAACAGCCACATAAGACGAGACCCCTGGCCTCTCTAGTTATGAATCCTTTCAACTCACAGTGGCTAATACCTATATTCAGAGGAAAGCATAAAGCAATAAAAAAAAATGTACAATAACATGCTTATAAGGGAAATATCTTCCTAACTCCAGGCAGTTAGTGGTTGGCGTATGTCCTGAAGTATGAAACTTGATCCTAATTTCTATCCTAGATAGTGTAACTGCAGTTGTTTGTCTCAACCATATATTATGGCAATAAGTTCCACAGATTAAAACTTTTCTTTCACTTGTATTCTTATTTCTTGTATTATGAGAAAAGGAAAATAGGCAAGCCCTATTGACCTTCTCTAGGCCAATCATTCTTGCATATACCAATGTGAAGAGACTTCAGATTTGTCTCCTCTAGAAATGTCAGGTGTGGATGACAAATTTTACTGTCAAACCTTCTTAGTTACCACAGAGACAAATTTCTGAGTCAAATTACAGTCTGATCCAAAGCCTACTGAAGCCAATGGGAGTCTTCCCATTTTTAAAAATGGTAAATGTACATTTTTTTCATGCTGAATACTCCCGCAAAAGGCTTCAAATTTCAAAGCCAAAAACCCTGTCTGTGAGCTAAGGCAAAACATGTAAAATTGCAGCCCCAAGGAGCTGCTTGTAAAAATTAGGACCAATTGAACCAGAGAGATTAGAATAAGAGATGGAACTGAACCTTAACTATAGTAGCAGCTGCTTCCTCAACTGCTATAATTAATATGGCAAAGCTTAATCAGATTGTCATATGCTATATAGTATGTGTGCATACACACACACACACACACAGATGTAGGCTGGGATTGTCAATGTAGGCTAAGGGAGTTGGGTGCCCAACTCTCTAGGGCTCCTTTAGGAAATCGCAGCTGTGATTTACAATACTCTCTCATTTACTTGTTTGTATAAAGTGTAATCAGATTCCATGGTGATAAGCACCACTGCAATGCATATACAAAAATAAAAATAAGTATGATTTAGAGAAAAGGCTCTGACCTACTATAGTTGAAATTATTGACCAATTTTTTTCAAGCAAACCCACTTTCCTCTCCCTCTTAGAATATAAAAGGTCTCAATAAGTTCTAATTGCTAGCTAGAAAGGGACCCATTATCTTCTGCAGAACAAGCCAAAAAGTATCTAAAGCTAATAAACCATTCTGGATAATACCTGGAAGTCATTTTAAAATGACACATTGTGAATCCTGTTAAAAGTTTAATAACAACAGGGAAATGTATGTGTTCTGCAGCTCATATGTTGCCCATATTGTATCGTGGTATTTCAGGATGTATTTAAAACTACTATTTTATGAACAGGTTTTTTTAAAAGATGAAGTCATAACATTTCCACGTGTTTTGCTGTACGCTGCCTACATATAAATAACTGATGCACTCAAATTATAGTGTATTAAAGTGCCCTGCATTAGAAAAAAGCTTGATCCGTCTCATGGCTCTATGTAAAACCATTAAATAGCTCAGTATGGTGAAGTCAGCGCTTCAGAATTAGAACTTAAAATTATTATTATTATTACGGATTCTATGTTCTATTTTTCACACTGCTACTGAAAAAACGACACCCATTACATTTTCTTTTTTTAGAGAACATCATGAAGATACCTTTTAGTAAAGCTCTATGAATGTATTTATTGTACTAAGTGGTGAAATATGTTCAACTTAATCAAAGAAAAATGAAGCTGTATAGCTTCATTAACTGACACTTTACCAAGGCCCAATCCCGCAAGAATGTATGCATTTGAGTATCTTCACCCACATAAATAATCTCATTAAGTCCAATAAGATGACTCATATGTTTAAAACTAGTCACATGTATTAAGTGTCAACAGGATTGTGTCCTACATTTTGTTTAACTTAACTGAAGCTGAAATCAAAAACTTCCATATGTAACTGCACAATTTTCCCAAAAGACAGTGCTTTAAAATACTGGGACTAATCAAATGTTACTAATTTTCTGTAAACAAGAACAGCACTGTTTAAAGTTCTTTGAAACTAAGGCTGAAATTTTTAAATCTAGGTGCTAACATTTTTATGATAGTTTATTGCCTCAAGAAACAACACAGGTTACCAATGTAGGTAAACATTTTCCAAGCCCAGGTGTCCAAATTTAGGCTCCTTAATCCACAGTTAAGTGCCTAAATACAAGTGCCCAATTTTCAGAGGTGCTGAGCACCTGCAGCTCCTATGGATTTAGATGGGATTAGTAGTCACTCAGTGCTTCTGAGGATCAGGCTACTTACACTTAAGTGCACAACGGTGGATCTGGGAGTCTAACGTTAGGCGTCCAGGCCTGAAAGTTTTTGCCTAAATCAGTAATCTGTGTAGCCTTCCTAGCTGTAATAAAGTATCACAAAAACCTACAAAATGCATGCTGCTTTCCAAAAAATAAAGTGAAAATGTGTCAATGGAAGGCTAGGACATCAATTTTCCTTTTTCAGTCAACCAACCATGTGGCTAATGGTGGTGGTGGAAAAAACTGTAAACCTTCTCACTGAACTTTAAATAGGGTACTGACATCCATATGTCGGACGTTAGCATGACTGCACCTGAGCACTTCTTTAATTTTTTTATCTTTTGTCATCTAAGCAAATGGCAAAACCACCCCATCATACTTTCCCTGTATTTTTAGATGACATCTTCAACAAATTGGACACAGTATTTGGCAGTCTCTTTTCAGATGTAGAATCGATACTATTAAGTGGGAATGCTTCTCCCTTCCCTCCCCCCCCACCAGTGGTCTCAATACTTGTAGCTATTACTGAATCATTTCTCATGCATAACATCAGTGTTTATTTCTGCAGTCCTTCCTTTCATTTTTCCTCTGATTTTTCATTTACAGAATGTACTAGTAGGCATGTGAGGAGTTTATCCAGGGTGACTTGCTTCAATCATTTCTTTAAACTGCCCTTTTTTTTTTTTTTTGCGACGTTGTAGGTAATGCTATTAGCATAAAAAAAAGGCTGTAACTTTTATTGTATAATCACTGACAGGTATTTTCCATTTTGGGGTGTTAAAAATGATCCTAAATGAAACTGAGGTCAAAGAACTGCTCAAAAGCTATTTACATCTTGCTACTTAACAATGTGTACATTTTACTTGAAAATAATACCTTTTTTTTTTACTTCATTCAATCATCTATTTCCTAGCATTTCTTTCAACTACTAGCACGCTGAGTTAGATAAATTCATTCAATGATGTTTGACAATCACAAAATATAAATCACCTGTTTCACATATTAATCAGCAGCTCTTACATTTACAACCATCAGAATCAGAAACAATCATTCAGTGACTTCAACACTGTGTAGACTCAAAGAGGAGCTAGCCATCGTTATTTAAAACCATCTTACCTGTCCACCAGAAATTTGTACATTCTAGCAAACAAAGCCCTCTATAACAGATGACAATTTTAATGATTCCCCTCTCTTCAACACCCACAGTTGATTTCACCCTCTCACGATGCCCCTATCTCCAATCACCAATGACTCTTCCGTTTTTCCTCCTTCTTCTCTAGGCTTCTAACTTTCTTGTAATTTCCTTATCAGCACACCAAGATTCTTGGTATTTCATCACTTCCCTTTTAGCTTTTAAGAATAACTGAAGTTTTCTTTTATCAACTGAAATTAGAGCTTTATGTTTCTAGCATCAACATATTCTCAAATAAATGTTTTGTTCTTCAGAGCCACATGGGGGGAAAAAAGAACCTGATAAAATCTGATAAAACCCACTGAGCTGGTGATTTTTATAACCCTAAGGCAGGCAGGCATAATTGCCTAAAAGTCTAACTGCAAATTAAAATTCTTCTGCATAACCACTAAGAGGCTTACTTCCACCTGCTGAAGTCAGGAAACTACTGTGTTAATCAAGGCAGCATGCCCGTGGTCTAAAGAGCATAAGAAAACCTGATTTTCTCTTATCTACATTAGCCAAAAGGGACAAAGGTAAAAAGTAAAGCCACTTGTATGCACTGATTTAGGATAAGTTTGGAGAAATTATGTATATGTGTACTAGAGATCAACAAGATGGAGTCTGATGAACAAAGGTATTAAGCGTACCTTCTCTCAACCTTACTGCTATTGCAACTGAAATGACAATTGTGACTTTAAATGGTGAAAGAGCAAGCCATACTCAGGTAGGCATAGCATGCTATAAACACAATATTATGAATTCTTTATTTCATTAATTTTAATCACAATTACACTAATACAGGCTGTTTTTCCCTTCCTCCCCAGCCCCCAATTCCCTAATATTTTCTTGCCACTTCAAGATAATCAGCTGTATTTTGTGGGTTTTTGTTCATGCAGAAGAGTAAGATTTCTCAGATATCTTTTCTTAAATAAAAAAGTATACTAGGGCAGCTCAAAAATGTTTCATCAAAGCTGTTTTTTGATGGAGAACTGGGATTTCAACTAAACACAATTTTTGGTGAAAGATGTCTGCTTTCTGTGGCAAATGTTTATTTGTTATAGAAAAACCCAAACTTTCCATTTGGAAATATCAAAGCATTCCCGAATCAAAATTAAACATTTCAACATTGCTGAACGAAAATGTTTAGTTTTGACTCAGTTCAACATGAAACCATGTTTTCTTGAATCAGTGCAATGCCTCATATGAAAGCCGTAGTTTAGGTGCCTCCTGGCCCCACCCATAGTGCATCACAAAAGATTTAGTCAGCATAGGAGTCTGGCCCATAGGGTGGAGAGGGGCATGAGGAACCTGATTTAGAGTTCTCATCAGGCTTCCTGTCAGGGAAGACACAGTTTAATATCGAACTGAGCCAAAATGCAACATTTTGATTTGGTGTGACAAACCAAAGTATCTCAATTCAGATAAACCCAACCTGAAACAAAACACTTTGTTCTGATTTTATGCCATTATAATCATGAGATCTTATATATATGTACAGAAAAGTCATCTGATTACTTACTAGAAGTCACCTGATGCACTAAAACAATGACATTTTAGATACAATCATCTTGTCCAGAGAAGTCAATAATTCTTCTTAAAATGTAAGTAAGAAAAGGAAAGCCCTCAAGGACAGCTTGCATAAATTGTCTATTGTAAATTAATGGATGTTTCTGTAAATACAGAATGGTTATATTTTAATCCCTTTGCATTAATAGAGAGCCCTGGTTTATCTGAATTAGTCTACAAGCTCCATTTTTTTAATTTGGCTTTAAAAACCCCTGCAGATTATTAAATCAATAGTACATGTATAATATACAATAAGTTGCCTCTTAAATACTCAGAGGCCCTTAGGGAAGTCAGGATTTCCTGATGCACCAATAACTGCAAGCCCTTTAACCTGCCAGTGCCACGGGGTTATCTTTTCAAATAACCAAGGAGATAGTAACCAAGTACAGACCGGTTAAAACTCACTATACATTGTTAATTACATAAACTTGGCCTTACCGTGTTTATGGGCATGTTGGCCACCCCATAGTTCAATCCTATCTCCTCTCCTTTTCAAAAATCTATGTAGGATCTCTAGCTCATTTCATAACACATCATCGGCTCCAATGCCACTAATGTGCTAATGACACTCACCTACCTATACATCTCTTTTACCAGACACAAACTTCAGAGACACTTAGATGTCACAGTACATGAGAAAAATAAGGCACATCAATTAACAAGAAACTGGCTTAATATCAATCCTATAAGAAAGAAGTATTTCTGAGAAGAAGAGAATGACATTTTAAGGAAATGTTCAAAATGCTGGTTGACCTTTATTAAGAGTATGTGTCCACTAATTCTCAACGTAACATGCAATTTCTGTGGACTCGTCACTGTTCTAAACAAAGATTACTTACAAAAGGAGAAATGCCTTCTTCCATCTGTGACTAGCCAAGATAATATGCTCACTTCTTTTGGACAAAGATCTAGCCTGAGATCAATACTTTTTTCATCACTTTTTCCAGATGTGACTGCCGCAGTGCACTCTACCGTGGGCTGACGGTGATGGCCTACATCACAACTCCATCAGGCACAGTCACCTTTCACAAGGCTGACAGGAGCACATCACACTAGTGTTCATCTACTCAACTGGCTCCCCGTTCATTTAAAAATCCTGGTCTGAATACCTAAATCCCTTTTTGGGTTAGGGCCTAGCTATCTTTGAAATTGCTTCTCCATCGAAGATCCAGTGAGACAACAGTGCTCTGTTAGGAATGATGATGCTCAAGACTGCACGTTACAGAGCTGAGGACAGGGTGTTCTTGCTTTGCTGTGAAACTCCATGAGCTGTAGAACTCTGACACCAGATATCAAGTTAAGCCAGAGCTTGACCATTGAAAGGCCAGAACCCTTCTTCTGAGAAGGCACTCCCACAGTTACAACAGCTGAAGAATGGATTTTGCATGAATGTTTTTTAAAAATCTCTCATTAAGTACCAGAAGTTATATCAAGAGATGATGGATCCTTCTCAAACAAAAAGAATGGGCTAAATTGTCTCCCGACCCTGTGTAGATGTGTGAGGACAAGGGGTTCCAAAGCACCTTCCTCCCTGTCTTAAATCACCTTCACAGTGACAGGTTACAATTGAAGCCCCTTCCCCTAAGGGTCTGTAATTAAAGGCACAAGCCAACCCAGCAGGGTCAGGAAAGGGAGGAGGTGAGATCATGCTGTCCTTACACTGACCTGCAGAGCTAGCTGGAGACTGGGAGCAAGCTGCACCACACTACCTCTGTGTGGCAGGGATGTGCAAGGTGAAGGACTGTCTCCTGGGGCCTTAACGGTGCCTGGAGTTCCCTCTAAGAAGTGCAGCTCCACACCACCTCTTAGTCAGGGCCACGTATAATTTGCACAATCTGGCCCAATGTGATTCTTAATTTAGTTTTTGCAGCCTAGATACCACAATGATTAGCCCAGTAAGAAATGCTTTGATGGATTCTCATGAAGCTTTCAGCTGGCTGAGTTCTCCCCAAAATGGCCATACCCACCACAAACAAGTTTACTTTAGCTGAGCTAACACTGAATCATTCGAGTGTATGGACATAACGTTTTCAAAAGTACCTCTATGGTTTAGGAGCCTAAGTCTCATTTGCTACATCTACACTATAAGGTAGAGGTGTGCTCACATGCACCTACTCATGCTAACTCTCATCAAGCTAGTGCACGTATAAATAGAAGCATAGTCCCAGTAGCACTGGCAATTGCAGCAGAGGCTTGGCCATCCAAAGTACAAACCCACCTGAAACAGGTGGGTACGTACATGGCACAGCTAAGCCATGCCTCCACTGCTCCTGCCCATGCTACTTTTCCTTGTGCTAGCTTAAGGAGAGCTAACGTGAGCAAGTATAAGTGAGCAGAGGAAACATATCCCACTCATAACATACACAGAGTCATCGAAAGTCAGTGCGATTCAGCTGTCTTAAGTGGTTTTGAAAATTTTACTCATGTACAGATATAAACAAATTGGGAAATAAACCAATGGTAAATAAAATAAGGACTGTGTCAGCCCAGTGATTATTTCTGCAACATTCCCAATCTAAATATAGTAGATATGGAAAATGCCATATTTAAATAGCACTTCCCTTAAAAAAAAAATCAAATGCATTGGGTATTAAGTGGACAGTTGCATGCATCTGAAGAAGTGGGTTTTTTACCCTCGAAAGCTTATGCCCAAATAAATCTGTTAGTCTTTAAGGTGCCACCAGACTCCTCATTGTTTAAGTGGACAATTATGTCTTTTTTCCCATAATAGAAATCAATATTAATTTGATGGAATGGTGGTGTCTGCATAGCACATTGTTAGCAATAAGAATCATACTTAATCAACAAACCTGACTCCCAGCATCAAGGGATTAAAAAGAAATTGGGCCCACTCCCTGCAAAGACTTACACTGCTTAACTTTGAATAGTCCCATTGAAGGGTCAATGGAGTTACTAACAATTTGAAATGGTAAGGTGTGTAAATCTTTGCAAGATTTTAATTTCAGTTTTGTTTGCAACATGAAGAGTTTTCTCCATTCAAACTGAGGGGCAAATTCTATGCTCTGATCTGCCCCAGGATCTCTAAATCTAATTAAACAAATGCATCAATCTTGCTTATTTGCTTAAGATTTGCAAATATTTCATCATCCCATGGAGCCTGAATCTCCATTTGCACCGGTCTTGGACATTTACAGTGGCTAATCTGAATAAGAGTGTAGTTTTGATAAAAATAGGCGTGACTGACTCATGGAAAACTCCCATTGATTTAAGCAGCCATTTTGGATGGCACCTATAAAAGCAATTCAACTTTGCTCAAGCAAGGAAGTCTTGTCAGCAAAAAAACTTGAAGGGACTCCATCACCTGAAACTTTTTGGAAACATGTCTAATTTTTAAAAAAGAAATCCTGATTCTGATAAAGCACCTTATAATTTGAGAGGGCAAAGGCTACCTCTTTTTAAAAACATGAAATGAAAATGATTTTTCTGCTTCCTTATCAATGTTTATAAGGATCTATTCAGCAACGAAGAAATTTACCATACAGAAGAAACTGAAAGTGACCATGCATAAATGAACAAAATAAACTGAGAAAAATAACTTTCTTACTAACTCCTTTCAGCTGTAGTAATCCCAGGTATTGTGTGTGTGACCAGGTCTCCTGGCTGTCACCTCATCCCAGCATCTAGATGGCTCCTGAGTGTATCAGGGAGTGGAGGCTCTCAGGAGTGATGTGCCCCTTAAGAGTGCATGGCCAGGCAGCATCAAGGATGCGGATGAGGACATCCTGACATCACCTTAGAACACAGAGAGGCTGCTGCAAGTGAGCTCAGATAGGGGAGCCACACTAGCACAACTGAGCCACACACACACTTCCGCCTGATGCCATCATGCTGCAGCATTTAGGGTAGCTGGGCAAAGGAATGAGAATTGGGCCACTGCTACAGTTTGTCTGATTGAAATAAAAATCTGGTATATTAAATATTTTGCTATGTTTGTTATTGAACGCCCCCCACCCATTCAAATTATTTTTCTTCTCCACTTGTTTCTCAAATGAGGTTGTGCATTTATTAGGAAAACTCTCCATACTGAGTTACTGGCTCGGCCCCTGTCGTAGATATGATTTAGTTTCCTTCAGATTTCCAGGTGGAAGAACTGGACCCAAGGATCATTTGCACTAAGGCCACAGTTCTAACCCCTGTAAAGCTCTGTCTTTGTTGTAAGGAGTAACTATGCTTTTTAACAACATTAGGTACAAAATGTTCAGGCAAATGTGATTTTTCAAGTTGACAGTAACCCTTGAAGATGGATAGTGAGCCATTTGACTAAACGTAAATTAAACTTGACTCTGGAAACAATAATCTGAGCTCTTGAGCTTCTTTGAAAGCACAACCGGTTGGGAGCTGTATGAGTACAGACGTTTTATAGATTTTAAAACAAAATCTGAGCTTCAAATACTAAATCTAGCACTCAGGGACACTGTGGATTTGTGACACTTCCAGGAAGACTTTAGAGCCATAAACTAATGGATAGATTACACTGATGCATAAAATATAGTCTTTTTGGATAGCAGATAGCAAGACAAACATAGAAGGGAAACTATTTAAAGTAAATCACCCATTTTTCACATTCAAATATTCTGGAAGTTAAAAAGATCATGAAAACCAGTGTGATGAGTCTGAGTTCAAAAACTGGCCAATTATGAGTCTCAGGCTGCATTTGAAATCAAGCCTTCGACTGTGCAAAATGACCCGTGTGAGCAAACCTTTGCATGGACTTCAGTGGGGCCACCCAGTGGTCACTAGTGTCCGCCTACATGGATTAGGGTGGAATATCAGGGCCAAACCATAAAAGTACGGGAAGCATTTCCAAGCCTCATACTGGTGGCAATTATTTTGACTGAAAACGGTGGCAGTATGGATGCCCCGAGCCAAAGATTTTAAACCAATTTAATTTCTAACTTGTTTTAAACTAATCTAAAAATCAAACTAGAAAAAAAAAACCACCCTTGAATATTTAACAAAAATTAGTTAAATTAATTCCTGGTCTGACTCCATTGACTCCACTGACTGTGGCTCTTAACAAGGACAATAAATTTAGTAGTCCAAAAGTTTAAAACCCAACTGGAAATGTAAAGATGCCTTAGAGTACCTATTGGTTCTGATTAGCACCACACACCTTTATAGTTTGAAAATAAATCTGTGATATTACTCTGTGTGTGTGTCTCTCTCTCCCCCCATAAATTGTAACAATTGCAATGTTGCAAACACACACAAAGTTATAAAGTTTCAATGTTAGGAAGTTTGTCCAGATATAATCATTAAAATTTAAGACTGGTAAAACCAATGCACATCTTCTGTAAAATGGAACTGTTTCTTATAGAGGTAAAAAAAAAGTCAAATCTTTTGCTCTTTTATCAAGACATGAAATGTGGAAAGCAAAATTCTGAACTATTGCAGGGTTCTTAAGTCACTATTAAACTGAATCCTCGCCTTTGGCATTTACTGTATTGTATATTTACTGCTAGTCTACTGAGCAAGTACATTTCTCTGATGTTACTTAACAAGTTATTCTTTTGTCATATTCTAGCAACTAAAGAAAATATACAGCATGTCTGTGCCATGATGACATCTTTAGGCAAAAAAATGTTACCCTGGCTCTTCTCATTTCCTAAACCTGCATTTCATTCATGTGCCATTTTTTCTTTCACAATTAACCAGCTCCTACTTCATTCATATAGTGCACACATGTACCTCCCATATACACAGAAGAACAAAACTTACCCTTAGTTACACCCCTGCAATTTCAATGAGGTTGTTGGCATGTAACCAAGGACAGAAATTTGGCCAGACAGAAGGAAGGGCCTGGGGAGGGGGGAAAAGGGAAGAAAAGGAATATTTATTTTTATCTTTTACTCAGTTTCAGATAACTGTGTAACAACAGATTGTATTTTTCATGTACTATGTATGAGATTTTTATATACACATTCCTCAGTTCCATTTTTAAATGATTGCTGATGCTGGTGGTAGAAGTGAAAACAACATGCAAATCTCACACTTGTAAGAGAATAGCCTTGTAATACTAAAGCTCTTTTTGCAGGAAATACCAATCCAAGGACTACTGAGCAACTTTACCCCCATTTAGGAGAGGACTGTGCAATCATTACTGAAACTGGCGAGCACTTTCTCATGAGAAGTCCCATTGAAGTCAATGGGACTACTCATGTGAGTAGTAAGTACTCAATCAAGCCCTTGAATTTCATATTTTTGTGTGCGTATGCACACAGAAGAATATGTGCTCGCACAAACGGGCCAAGTACAGCAGAGATCTGTGTGGTAGTGTAGGTTACACACCTGGAATTATGATCAGAAAGTGAGTTTAAATTACACTGATTTTGTATTCTATAGGAACCAAATTCAGCACCTACGAAAAAGGGAGTAAGCAAAGTTTGCCCTTGCTTACACCAGGACTACATCTGGGAGTGCTGAAGATGATGCAAGTTACATTGAAACATGGAGTCCTCCATTATCTTATCTCTTCCTGTTAATTAGTTTTCCTGCTACAAATGGCTACCTGCCCCCTCCGCATCTTCTATGCCCTGGCATATAGATTATGTTAATTTTGAAGACCTCGGACTAAATGCTGATTTCTCTTATACAGATGTAAATTTCAATTATTCTACTGAAGTCAATGGAGTTATACCAATATAAATCTAGAGTAACTGAGCAGAAAACTTAGCTCCTAAAAAATGCCAAATTGGTACAAATTCCACTATTTTGCACCATACACAAATTTCTGCCCAATTTGTAATTTACACCACTATTTACATCATCACTGAATTTGGCCCAAAGGCTGCCCAGGGAGTTTCACTAGTTTATTCCCATCTGCTTTTGGTTCACAGAACGTACAGAAATGACTCTTGGTTCACTTCTATGTGAGGACTAACTATGCTGTATAACCCACTAATATCCCGATATTATAAAAAAAAAGTTTCAATTGTTTAAAAATTTCCATTAAAGTTTGAACAAAAGGTAGGAGGCTTATGTACACCATACCACCCCGGCTGAGCATGCAAACACTTTGAGCCTACATGAATGCATTCTACACAAGTCAAGCCAAATGTTTCCCCTTTCCTGCTTTTCAAAAAGTACTCTGTGCCCTTTCACTATGAAGCATGGAATCAGCCTCCTGGTATCTGGTAAACTCATTTGCTCAACAGCGAAGATATTCAGGCATCTTATCAAGTATCTAAGCACTTCCCAACAGCAACAGAATAATTAAGTTAAGGCTTCTCTATCATTGCCGCTTTCCTAGAAGTCCTAGGAATGATGTGATGGCACTCACACTCCCTGTGTGGCACCAGCTGATTTTTGAGAAAGCATTTCCAAGCATGACCATCCAGATAGCGTTTGATGCCAGGAAGATTATTGCCAAATGTCCAGGTTCCACACACAGCACATCTTTCAAATGTCAGCATGGAGCCAGATATTTCATCATTCTCTGATTAACTGCCTGGTAAATGTACAGTAATTTTGAGATTATGCAGATTTTATTTAATTTGTGATAGTTTAATACTAATTTGAATAGGTCTTTGGTCATTACCAGCCATTTCTTAACATTTAACTTGATAGCAAGCCTTGAAGAATGTCAACGACACATTTAACAAATCCATATAACCACATGCACACAAAAGATACAGTCAAATCTCCAGGGCAGGGACTGACTCTAACTTTGTGTATGTATATCACCTAACTTTAGCACAATGGAGCTCTGCTCTCAGTCATGGCCACTAGGAGCTACTATAATACAAATAAGAAATAATCATAATTTAACTCCAACCAAGCATAGTGATTAGAAATGGAGCTTTTCTAATCGTCTAAAATGTTGAACTTGTGTCACACAGAAGTGTACGTGTTTAGTGTGTATGGGGTAGATGGTTGTGTTTAAGTGGGTTCTGTTGGATGATTGTTAATCAAGGGAATTGTTTTTAAGTGGAAAAAGGTGTATCATGTTTATTGTTTTTCAGTGTTATAGTTTATATTTATAGCAATGTTATTAAGGTGATGTTATGAGGAAGACCAATGTTTCCTTCTTTCAACCGTCAATGTTTCTGGTCAGATTAGGGTTGTGAAGGAAGCGGCAGGTGTGGGTGGTGGATATGCAAGAGGTAATCACAATTGTAGATTTCAAAGGTTGTGTGAGTACTTAACTAGTGATTCGACTCCTGATTTTTCTTAAGAATGAGTTACTGGTATGAACTCTTGATCAACCGTAACTGGTGTTAACAAAAAAAAATGTGTGTGTGTGTTTGATGGAACTTATTTAAGAAATCTCTGCAAATGCTAAACATTATTCAGATGAATACAAGATAAGAATATACTCTGCCCCCTAATCCCAACCGTATTCCTTCCCCTTGTTCACCGGCACAGCCCAATTTCTCCCATAGTCTCCAGTGCATGACCCAGATTGCCCTCATCATGCCACTTCATGTCTCCCTACAGCCCCGCGCCTCAATACACTTCCTCAACCCACAACCCCACCCCCACCCCAACTACTCAGGCTTTTTATGTCAGTGTTTAAAAGCCTAATATGGCCAGAGAGTAGGAGTCATGGTGCGGACCAGGGGTGCATATGAAGGAGCAGGGCTATGTGAGAGTAGTATGTGAGGAGCAAGGAGCAGTGGGGAGAAGATCTATGTGCACTCTGACAAACCATAAATGAGTCATCAGAGATTATCTAAATTCTGATGAACCACAGGTGGTTAATCAAAGTGGAACTCCTCTCCATTCTCCCCACCACACACACACACACACACACACACACCTGCTCTAGCTCCTTCTTCTCTATGCGCCACTTCCCACACCCCAAGATCTCCACTTCTCACCCTCCCCACTCTGCCCATTATTGTTATATATCAGTTATATTACCATAACACCTAGGAGCCTAGTCATGGACCACATTCTCACCATGCTAGGCACCATCAAAACACAAGACAATCCAACAATCCCCTCCACACAGTGCTGCTGCATGGTATACCACAGGGCTCAGGTCAAATGTCTCTACACTAGTGCCTAAATAAAGAGCCTCTGGGTTCCCGGAATCACCCCAGCATCCCTGCATAGAAATGGATCCCATCCACAAGCATCTCCTATTAAAATCTTCCATTTACTCCAAAGCCCTGCTCAAACCCCACTCACTTTGCCTCCCCGCTCTCTTCCTTTACCTGCTGCTGCCCAAGCCCAGCTCCCTATTGTCTGAGTGAGGAGCAGAGCTGGTGAGGTAGCAAAGCAAGCTTTCCGCACTGGAAAACAGCTGCAGCTGACAGAACTTGACAGTTCCATCAGCTAATCTTGGCAGAGTTCTGTTAGTTTATCCTGAATGAGAGGAGTGACTGTGTGTGTTCAACTTCAGAATTTCAAAAGTGGCCTAGCTCCAAGATGTGATCAAAATGTGTGTGTCCTAGCATGGGAGACATTTGGGTTCCTCAAGCTAAACAACCACTGTCTGCACAAACCACAAAGGAATATGAGAAAATCAGGGTAAAATTGGTTTGGGGGGGGGGGGGCGGTTTGAAAAAAAAGTATTTTTGTTTCTTCCGTAAAAGGTAGTAGATATTTTCTCTTTCAAAAGTTACTGAGGAAATTTCAATTGTCCTATGAAGAATTATTGTGCCAAAAATGTAGACTAAATTCAGTCAGAGTGTGAAGCAGATGGATTTCAGCCTTTTAAATGCCATGCACCTCCTTAAAATACATTCAGCAAACCAGAGTGAAAACAGAAACTTAAGGAAAACAACAAAAATTTGCTTGACGTCTGATATCCTTTTAGCTGTCACATATCTCCTTGTCTCTTCCCTTTATTTAGAGATCTGAGAAGAGCATGCATCTTCTTGAAAGGGGAAAAGAGAAGACAAAGGCTCCCTGACTGTGTTCTCTCTCTCTAGAGACTTATGTGACCCAAATGGCACTGTTCCCATCTTAGAATTGGCTGAGAGAATGAAGGGTCCCCATATGCTGCTTAATAACCTGTCCCAGTCTACATAATTAGGTTATGGAAGAGATAGGACCTAAGCCAAAACTCAGGCAGACTTGTTGTTCCTGGCATTACCCTGAACCCTGTCAAAGAAAAACTAATCTCTGTGTTCATTTTGCTCTCTCCGCATCTGATCTACTCTACTCCAGAGTTGCAAAATTCACACACTGTACCCAAAAGAGCAAGGTTAACCATCTATCTCCTCCTACACTCTTTGAGGATGCAAGCCTTGATCCTTCTCATCATTCTAAGAGGGCTGCCCCTTCAAAATAACTAAGAACACTGAATTTTTCAGGAGTATTTGATTTTTAATTAGAAGAAAAAGGAGACTGGTATTATAAAGGCAAGGAATTAACTTTTATGACACTTCTCAAGGACTCCACTCTTTTCTCCTCCCCTCAAACTACTCAACTCGCCAATGTCCTTGCAGCTATTCATTCATCTAACATGAGAACAAGTACATTTGGCAGCCCAACCTCCAGCTTTCTATGCGGCAACCTTGATCTTCCACTTTCCATCTATACCACTTTGAGATTTCTCTGCTTGCACTAGAATCCTCCCCTTCTTCTCTTGTAAGAGCCAAAGTATTAGAGAACAATTAGGATTTTGTCTAGTGTGTGAATCTTCCTTGCAGTGCTCCAGACGCATCTATTGTACTTGGCAATTTTCTTTATCTGCCATTTCACTTCCAGTGGCAAACAACTGCATTTCCCCAATGTGGCTAGTAATGAAAAGCCTATAGACTGCAGATCAGCACAAAGCAGCAAAAGCAATGGTATCTCCCAAGACAAGTATAGAAAGATGCAGCAAATATCTGAAGGACTCCATTGTGACTCCTCTCTGTCAGGGAGCCTCTCAGAATGTGCCAGTTTACACCAAGTGTTGTATGCGTAAGCATAGAGGAGCATGTGACCTATAATGTAAGTATGAATGGTAAAAACATGAAAGACTGGTACATGGGAAGAGAATTTTATATCTAAAAATTAGAAGATAGCACACAAGAGTCACTATTAAAACAACCAACTTCTTCCATACCTCAACCCCCTTGTCCAAGTTCATACCAAGACCCCCCTCCCAGGGGTAAAAGTAGGCTGGTATGGCGTACCGGTAAGAAGCCGGTACCGGCCTATACGCAGCACTTTAACGTCATTGCCCCTTTTGCACCCCCCGGGCCACCGACAGGGGGGAGGGGGGGCAAAAGGGGCAACTGACCCGGGGCCGGCAATTTAAAAGGGCCCGGGGCTTCCGGTCACCGCTGCCGCAGTAGCTGACGGAGCGCTGGGCTCTTTTAAATCGCCACCGGAGCCCCTGGCAGCACGGGCCAGGCAGTGTGGATGGGCTGACTGGGGGAGGCTGACCTCCAGCCCCGCCCCTTCTGCCCAAGGCCCTGCCCCTTCCGGGGGCCCGGAGCCGGCTCCTGTACTGGTAAGAGTTTAATATTACTTTCACCCCTGCCCCCTCCCCTCTCAGCTAGCTGGGACTCCCCCCACTTCCAATCAGCAAAGTGATCACCACTCCTTGACACCTGTTCATAACACTCTTCCTCCTCCGGGGTTGTGACCCTCAAGTTGAGATCCACTCATTTAAAAGAATGTGCACATTATTTTGATTAATCAGAAGCACCCAACGCATGCTAAGGTTCTGCAAAGAAACCTATAAAGACACAGGCCAAAAATTTCAGCACTAAAATTAAGCATTAAAATAGACGGCCTAATTTTCAGAGATGGCAAGCACTTATAGCTTCCATTCCTCAGCACCTCAGAAAGTCAGGTCACCTATTTGGTACCCAAATACTATAAGCATCCACTTTGGAAAATTCTGGCCACAGCAGATGCCCATCTAAATGAGTATTTAAAAGTTATCTGACATTGCTTTTAATATTTAAAATAACTGTGTGTGGAATATTAGCAGTGCCAACACAATTTACTTTTGCAGTACAAATACAGAGCAACCTATAATCCCTAATCAACCTAGAAAATAACTGACTGATAAACCAATCTGTTTGTAATACCATTAACAGATTCTGACTTCTCTATCAACAGGGTAATTTGCTGAGACCACTTTTAATCCCTACCACTAAACCATTAATCCCACGACTTTCATGTAGTATTGTTTTCTAACTTTACCCAAGATTTACCAAATAGTTTTGTGGCTCATTAAAAACTAGCTGAATAAATAACAGCAGCAAAAATACCCCTGTTGACATTACAGAATTCAGAGACTCGCATTCCTCCATTGATCCCTTTAAAACTGTTACTTTCTAATTGGAAGGAATCATTCAGAAGTGAAGCTGTATATCTGTCAAGTCATTTGACACCTGGTGTGCACTGTTCATGATAACATGAACTCTCCAATATGCTTGGCATTATGAAAAGGAGTGAATTATTTCATCATACCACTTATGGTTATGCCACAGGCATGGATGTTTCTACTAAAATCAATTTCAATTTAATGGGACCAGGGTTATCAACATTAATTGTGATATTTTCTCAAACTGGCATTAAAACATTCCTCTAGTATCACTGTTAATGTCAATATAAATTATGCATCACGGTTCATAGCATTCACTTACAGAGGTAAAACTCATCTAGAAAATAAGAAAAGGAACCAGGGTTTATCTACATGCAGCATGTATTTATTCTGTCCCTACAGGTTTTCCTGAAAATCAATGAATACACATTTATCTCTTTTTTCCCTTGAAATACGTTGTCCCTGAAATCAACATTAGTATTGCCATTAAATATGGTGTCAACAAGGTATTGCTGTTAAACAACGATAGGGAGACTAAATACAAAACACTGCAAGGGACCAGGTATGAAAATATATGAAACCTGTAGTGGCATTCAAGGAGATATCAAGAGGACAGCATAATGCTGTGGAATACAGATTCTCCCCAGTGCACACCTCAATGGTTTCAAAACTGGAGGGAAGTTGGAAATCTTATTTCATGTTTCATTTTACTGAGGTTAATAGAAGAATTATACAGAGCTCTTCCAATGACATGATCTAAGAGGTGTACCATGTATTTACAATCACTATAGTACAAATCAGGCCCTGCACAACTCGTAAAGTGGCGAGGGCCATATTACTCCAAAGAAAACAGCTGAGGGCCGAAACCCGCCGGCACCGCGGAAACAACCCCCGCCCCAGCGCTGCCTGCCCCGCGGAAACAACCCCTCCTTCCCCAGCGCTGGGGTGTGGAAGCCTGTAGAGGGGGAAAGAAACAGCGCGCATAGGGTGACCAGATCACAGCAGTAAAATAGGACCCGACCCCTCCCCGCTCAGCCCCACCATAACATCTCTCTTCACCCACCCAAGGGTCACTATATTACTGCACACAACAGTCAATCAATGGAGTTGTAGATAAATCTCTGCATTATGCATTTTTGTATAACTTTTATATGACTTTGTATTGAACCTTGGTAATATGTTATAGTGGGCCCCAAGGTAGTATAATTAAGGTAAAAGAAAAATGTCTTTTTGCTAGAAGTAGAATAAGATCTTCCCCCCACTTTGTATTCAATTGCCCTGTTGAATGAATGAGGTGTGAATCATAGAATCTCAGGGTTGGAAGGGACCTCAGGAGGTCATCTAGTCCAACCCCCTGCTCAAAGCAGGACCAACCCCAACTAGATCATCCCAGCCAGGGCTTTGTCAAGCCTGACCTTAAAAACCTCTAAGGAAGGAGATTCCACCACCTCCCTAGGTAACCCATTCCAGTGCTTCACCATCCTACTAGTGAAAAAGTTTTTCCTAATATCCAACCTAAACCTCCCCCTCTGCAACTTGAGACCATTACTCCTTGTTCTGTCATCTTCTACCACTGAGAACAGTCTAGATCCATCCTCTTTGGAACCCCCTTTTAGGTAGTTGAAAGCAGCTACCAAATCCCCCCTCACTCTTCTCTTCTGCAGGCTAAACAATCCCAGTTCCCTCAGCCTCTCCTCATAAGTCATGTGCTCCAGCCCCCTAATCATTTTTGTTGCCCTCCGTTGGACTCTTTCCAATTTATCCACATCCTTCTCGTAGTGTGGGGCCCAAAACTGGACATAGTACTCCAAATGAGGCCTCACCAGTGCCGAATAGAGGGGAATAATCACGTCCCTCGATCTGCTGGAAATGCCCCTACTTATACAGCCCAAAATGCCGTTAGCCTTCTTGGCAACAAGGGCACACAGTTGACTCATATTCAGCTTTTCGTCCACTGTAACCCCTAGGTCCTTTTCTGCAGAACTGCTGCCCAGCCATTCGGTCCCTAGTCTGTAGCAGTGCATGGGATTCTTCCGTCCTAAGTGCATGAGGAAGGCGTGGAAGGCAGGCACCTCCAGACAGCTGCAACCCGTGGAGTGGGGATGGGAACCAGACCAAGGACAATCAAACTTGTCAAGTGGGCTGACTAGAGAAGAGCAGACATACTGACGGCCTCTGGGGTTAGAAGCAAGCACCTTCCTTTGGCAACACCCTCTTTGCAGGATTGGGACAACCCTCACTCCCCAGCCTGCCACTGGCCTCTTCACCAGCCCGCCTACCTGGCCGTTGGCTTACCCCACCCCACCGCTTGCTCACCAACATATGTACTTCACAGTCAAGCCCAAAGGGCACAAGAATGCACCTTTTAATGTGGACAGACTATTGGGGCACTAAAACTAAGTCTTGCTTAGCATATCCTCAACCATCAAAGGTGCAGCTCTAGTTTCAGCCAGCAGAGACTGCAACATCTCACCCTGCAACTCTTGACACTATGTTGTGTCATTGACTATTGTGAATAAGTCTTCCCACAAATCATTTCAACATTCAGAACTGGATTATTTTTTAAGGAAATTATTTCAGAGAGAATAAAAAACGCTTACTCATTAACCTAGTATCATTGTAACAGCAAAGCACAACTGCTAAACACAGAGTTCCATTGCACAACCTTAAAAGCATCATTTACTGTACGAGATTTCAGACAAAGAACATTTTGAAGTACTGAAATAAATAAATCAACACTTAAATGTAACTCCTAGTCACTTCATACAATATGGTCTAAATGCTACCATATGGTGAAGAAACACACATGTTGCCCTTTTTAAAACAAAGAACATGAATAATTTCCTTTAAAAAAATCTATTTTTAATGACAAATACAGAAAATGTTTTTAATTTTAACTATAACTGTGATCAAGACACATTTTGGAAAGTGTCATACTACTGCCAAAAAATTCTGAAACCTGCAGACTGTTTTAAATCAGGGTTGATAAATAAATTAAAAATAAAAACAGCACCTGAATTTCCATCAGTCTGTCACAGTATGGCCTGAAAGCTAACACCATTTCCCTGCTCACCGTCCTTTTAAATGAACAGAGGGGGGAAAATTAATAATAGTGCAGCCATATCAAGGAGCCTGATCTGACATGAGCAAAAGTGACATGCCAACTCAATAGTGTTCCTTTTACTTTACCTGTTGGAAAAGAAAAATATGTACATGTGCCTTGAAAACACTAAAATACATTAGTTGGTCTTATTTTCAGCAAACATTCAGATCCAGAACTGCCTGATGAATACAGTAGATCTTTCATATCTTCTTTATATTCTTTTCAGTAATTTCATGAAATATATTATTTTATTAGCTAATGACAAAAAAAAGACTGAAGCAATCTATCAGAGTGAATATATATGAAATAGATGTAGTGTCGTTGGAGTAAATGCCTAACTGTTGGTTTTTTTAAAATAACTTGTATCCAGCCATTACCCTGTGTGTTAAGTATTTGTTTTCATCACTGTAGTATATACTAAACATGTCTGAATTCTAAAAATAGTTGCAGATTGTAATTGTACATGCTTTGTAGCTTACATTTCATTTTGAAAAAAAAAAATTAAAAGCTAGATCACTTCAGAAACTGCCCTTAAAATTTTTGCGAGCCACAAAATTACACTACTTTGCAATTTGGAAATATGCTGGTGGAAAACATTTCCTTCTAGACATAAGCATGACAACCACCATGTGGAAAGGAAAGCTCAAACAGCAGACAGCAAGATGTAAAGAAAACGGACAGACAAGAGATAGACAATATGCATTTCTTAAAGATTTGAAATGTATTTAGTAACTGCATAAACTTTAATGAGAAGCAAAGCACTATGTGCCAAATTGTGCTCCCATATACATCAGTGTAAATTCAGGGTAACATTTGATTTACACTGGTATACATGACAGCAAAATTAGGGCTATGACTTCTATATCAGTCTACAGTAAAATGTGGACTTTGTTAAGCAAGTGTTAAATATAATATTCTACTGATGATACTAATTCAATTATTTCCAATAAGTCATCACTTTAGTGAAAGGCTAGCAAAAGTCAAAATACTTTTTAAATACTCAACTCAATGCAAGTCATTTTGAATCCACATTAAAAGCCTCTGTTCATTCATCCCATAAGGTTTTAAACAATTTAGACCACTGAATTCATTAACTAAATATGTAACTTTATCATGTAAATAGACAAACAGAGTTTGCCAATATCCCTTCAAAACATAGTAACACATGCATAATATCCTGAGACTGTTTGCATAAGAACTGTTGTTGTAATCCAGCTTCTGGAACGGAGGGAGAAACTGTTAATAGGAAATGTATACCAATTTCGAGGTAGCTGTACTGATACCTGAGTTAAGGTGTAAACAGCAATAGCAAAATTAATCATCGATGTTGGGTAATCATCATCAGTAGCCTCAGTCAGGAAAGCAGGTTTAGCAAGCCAAGAGACAGGACATTTGCAGGATTACAGTCAGGTAATGAAAGTAAACACATGCACTCAAGTACTATACCAATGAAAGCTAGCAATGTTAACTACCTCAACCATGATCCACTAGTACATTTTAGAGCAGGCTCAGTAACACCAACGTTATTAAAATCATTTCTTCTGAGAGAGTTTTTAGTACAAATCTTGGGAAAGAGAGGGTTCCATTTTTTTCTTTTAAAAAATTAAGGGCTAAATTCTGCTCTCATGTATGCCCATGTAACTCCAGAGTAACTACATTGATTACAGTGGAGTTACTGTGCAATTACACTGGTGTAATCGAAAACAGAATTTTGCCCTAAGTGACTGAATCATAACAGCTTTATCCTAGCACTGAAATGTATAAACATTTACATCATGTAAGATGTCTGCTTTGAAAAAGGAATGTTGCTGCAAGGTTCAAATATTTATATTGCAGATGTCTAATCAAATAAATTTGACTTTCTGCTGTTTTTTGCCATCCAGTCATTAATTATCTGGATGCAGTTTATGGCTACAGAAAAAGTAAGTTTCCAAGCTCATAGTTTCCAAGCTACCATGGTTCCAAACAGTTGGAATCTCCGCTATTGAAATATACAGAGCACAATTTTACCCTGAGAGATACACTCATGCAACTCCAACTGAAGTCAATAGGAGCGGAGGACATGTATATCAGAGGACAGCACTGAGCTCATAGGCAACAACCAAGTCTAAAAGGGCTCATACATTCTTGCCAAACTGACAAACAATACACAGTTATGAAAAGAGCAACAGTGGGGGTTTTTTAATGCCATTTCTGGTAGAAATCTAATACATGTTCATCCTTAAAACGCATACATCTACACATTCACACTTGTGTCTTAAAAATTTAAACAAGCACATTTTACAAGTTAAATGCACAGGCTCAGGCAAGTTTCTTCCTGTGAATGCAATCAGTTTGTATTTCAGCTTCCTACTGTTATGGTGTTAAGACATGATGCAGTTGGACACCCTAAACACAATTTTCCAATCTGAGTATGGGAGCTACAAACTTGAGCCAAGCTCCTTTAAAGACTTATAACACTTGCTTTTTTTTTTTTAAAACACACTGTGAATCATCCCAATTAAGTAAATGGTGTGTAAAGTTAAGGGTATGAATAAGTCTTTGCAGTATTGGGGCCCTCCAAAGCTATTACTGACTTTAGTGGGCTTTGGATCAAGCCCTTAATAAGTATGGTAATTATATTTTCTTTCACAGGGGTAGAAAAAAAAATCACAGTGTAAAAGTAATCGAGTTGGATCCTCAGCTGGTATAAACTGGTGTAACTCCATTAAAGTCAATGGAACTACATGAATGTACAGCAGCTGAGGATTTGGCCCACTGCACTTAATGACCTTAACAAAGCTAAATAAACAGACTGCCCAAAGTTTACAAAAGTTAGCATCTACAGCATTCATCTGATTATACTCCTCCAGTCTGTCATACATCATGCCATCTGATGTATGCTACACAAACATCACCAAGAAAGTATATTTTAAAGGGTTCTTATTTTTCACTCAGGCAAGGCATATTGGTTCCCCTCCCTCCTTCTCAAATAATTCTGAATTGGGGGGGGGGGGGGGGAGTGTCAATTTTTACTGGAGTAAAGCTGAACGGAGAAAAGTTGTAGTTAAAGGCAGTTAGTCAAGCAAAGAACATTTAGAATGATGACAATCATTTTTATCTGTTCACTGAAAATTCCTGTGATGATAATTGGTCTTGTTAGATCTTGGTGATGGCACTGTGCTATGACTACTTATAGAAAAATCAGATGTAGCTAAAAAAAATTTAAAAGGTGATATTCACTGTGTCGGGAAACTTTAATCTATATAAGTTAAATGTCACCACTGTAACTGCATTCCAGGCAGCAAATCAGTTATTGAGGTCATAACAATAGACAGCATTAGTACTAGTGATGTAAATTATTTTCATTTCCCCAGAGTACTGAGTAATAATCAGTCATATTTACTGAGAGACTGCAGCTCTTGATGCATATTGTTTTAGTAATGTTTAGCAATTTAAAAGGTCATGATGAGCTATAAAACCTCTTAGAAAGAAGCTATGCTAATTTATGAGCACCACTTCTTTGTTGATATACAACAAGTGTTGGACACCCATCTGTTATATTAGTCAGTGTTTTAAGACCATGTTATTCTCAAATATCTTTAAATTTTCTCTCAGATATTTTTCTATCAGCACTGTTCAACTACTTCAAATTAATGTAATCTGATCATAGCCTTGGGTTTGATTTTTTTCATTAGTAATGCAGAATATGTAATAATACTTGCTAACCAGGATATCACATCATCGGACTTTAAAGGATCAAGGCCCTGCAAATGAATTCAGAAGAGGATTATTAGATATAACCGAAAAGAGTCTTTTATAATGTCTGAGAACTAGCGAAGGTATACATAATACCACTATTTCAAAGTAAAACAAATATACATGCAGATCACTTTATTACACAGAGCTTATTCAAGATGGCTATGGCAGTTATTCTTGTGAAACTAAAGATGTCTCCTTGAATAACTGAACTGTAATACTAATTACACCACAGGTGTTCCTATACAACTTCAGCTTCCAGTTTTACTAGAAAAACCTCAGATAAATTCCATTCTTTATCTCTTCTCACCACCTGACAGAGTACATTCAATTATATATATATATATATATATACACACACGAAAGCATAAACAGGACAGTTTATTTCAGGTTTTGTTTTGACACAACTAAAGGACATGTTGACAGAAAATGAAGCAACACTACACAAATGAGGGGTTTTTTCCTTCTACAGCAACCAAAACATATGCATGATGCCTGTTACCCTAGCATCAAAAATATTTAAATAGCTTATACAAATATTTATCTGCTACATGAAAAACAGTTTCATTTTGATTACTGTACAGACAAGATTTTACTGGGGAAAGGACCATAATTACTGCCTTCAGCTTGAGAGAACAATTTTAAATGGTATTTACTTCACATCTGTGTGATTAATGGACACCACTACATGAAATGAAGTACCTTTGTTTTAGTGTGACATTTTGGAGTTAATAGCATTTAAAAAAATGGATTCCACTTTTAAGTGTCTCCTGGGCATTCCAGCTCCAGAACACTTGAAAACAAACTATAAAAGTGCTCCCTTCACTAATGAGAAAGTGGCACCATAATATTGAAAGATAAAGATTTTCTGTGACTCACTCATACAGTAGAACTAATCAGAACTTGTGTCAGTTCATCTGTGTTATCAGAGATTTAAAAAAAAAAAAAAAAGACGCGAGTGTAATGTGAAGGCAGGAAAACTGCAATTCAGCTACCATCCTTCCCCTTTGTTTTGCAGAACTACACGGTATTAGTGCCTTATCCCACGCCCAGAAATACATCTGGGTTCCTTGCGAGCAAGTTTCATCTGTCCACAGACAGAGAGCGATGTTTCTCTCTGCTTCACCCCCTCCCTCCCCATCCCCTTCCCTCAAGCTTTCCAAATCGATACATTGTCAGGAATAAACTCCATCCTTGCCATTGGAACAAACTGCCCCTCTTGTCAGCAACACCAAGCCCGTTTGAATACTTACGTAATTATTTCTGGGCACGCCACGCCTTGCAACAAGTCCCCCCCCCCCCGTCCTTTTCCCTTCAACAATAACAAACTGGAGTTTAAAATAGAAAGTAAATTACCTTGCACGCCACTATGCTTCACCAGCAACGAGATCCCCACGTAATCCAATAGGGCAACGCTGGGGCCGCCTGAGCTCAATTGCCCCCTCCCTCGCCTCCTCAAAACGTTCCTCCTCCATTAATTGCGCCTCCCTGGATCTCTCCGAGCGTCCCCCTCTTTTCCTCCCCCCGTTGTGTTTTCCTCTCCTCTCGGCGCCTGTTTCTCTTGACAGATCCCTGCCTGCCTCTGCCTTTGTTAAGGGCTAGAAGTTGAGGGGTGGCTCTTTCCCCTCTGCCTCTTTAACTTCTTGTGTTACAGTACATGGCTGTGACGTCCTGGCTACATTATAAAGGCGGACAACTGAATGCAAGAGCTGCCTGAGCCAAACTCCTCCCTGCTTCCCTCCCTCGGCACTGAACACACAGCAACAAGCTGCTGCTGGGGTTGGCCCGCTCCCCTCGTGCGGCCAGCCCAGGTACAAACCCTCCCCTTCTCTCTCACGCACACCTTCCAGCCACATCAGCCCTGCAAAACCACCTCTACCCCAGCAACAAATCTTAAAGCCGTTGCATTCTTTGTTGCATTCGTATTCTGCATCTCTCTGGCCTCCTCTAGGCGATGCAGGCTATTAATGCAACACAGGAATGCAACGGTCAAGACAAAGTCGAGCAATTCCCTTTCCCATCCCAACAAGCCTCTCTGAAAGCACCAGACCCACGGGGCTGGGGAGAAGATGGGGGGCACAAAGGTAATCTGGTATTAAAATAGGCTGAATAGGAGTAAAAGTCTTCCACACTGCATTGTTCAGATCCGTTTTTAAATTAAGTTATGCTCTTTAAAAAAAAAAGTTAAATATGTGGCTGCCAAGTCGAGTTAATGAAAAACCCTTTGGTAGTTAACTCATTTAGTGCAGCAGGCATGAAATAAAGTATGTGGCACAAGGCCAAAGAATAAAGGCTCCTCTTTGGACATCCTCTGGGCTCCCTCTACAAGGAGTGATTCTGGCCATCTCTGGAGTGAATTGGGTAGTTGTTTTATACAAAAGGTTGCATTTAGTCCTTTCACTGTCCTACCTCTAACCCACCCATCCTTTTACCGCAATTACACAACATGAGAGCTCAACAAATAAATGACAATCCACCCTTAAGCACAGAAAATGCTAACTGAACGTCTGGATCACTGCACTTACAAGTAGCACATTCTCGATAAACCAAACAAAAATAAAATTATAACATCAATATTTGGAGCGAAGTTGGGGCAGAGGCTTAACTAAGCACAAAACCTGGTATGGTTCATGACAGGCATTCCTTTACTGAATGTGCCTATTGTGTGGTCTAGAAATGACCATTATTCATAGTCTGTTGGTCAGCAGCATTTTTATTCTATTAGAGCAATGAGCTTTACATTCAAGGATTTGCACTTAACTAAATATTTACTGTCCCCCTCCAAAAAAATAAAAAACTTTACAAAAACTTCAGAAAGTTTGAGACATGATCATTTTGTTTTACTTCCCCAGTATAAAAGACCACTCTAATTTTTCAGCAGCAATCTTCTTTGAAATCAATGAGGAATTCTGTCTAAAAATCGATTGCTCCATAGGGCCCAAAGTGATTTTCATAAAAGCACTCTGCAGTCAGTTTAAAAAAATAATTTACTGTTAAGATTGCTAAAAGATATAAACAATGATGACCTGACAATGGGTGTAACTCTTGGACTTCAATACACCATTTGCCTCACTTAGGTATGACTGCAACGCTGTTGTAAAAATATAGCCAGAAATCATTTTATATTTCTTCTCCTCCAGCATGTCTCAACTTGTAACGTGAAATCTCCTCATATGCTGACTCTTTACATATTCATTATTATGGCCCTAACAGAGGTATATGGTTGTCTTGTATGAGATTTGATGTACCTATGCAGATTTCTATCTATCCACACACACACACCAAGGTATGTGTAAATAAATAAAGCAGCCTGGTTCTAGGTCTAGGTAGTAACAGAAACGCACTCGGTGCTAGGGAGAGGAAGAAGTGGCGATTGGAGGTTTGGGCTGTCAATCATAGTTAGGGGGTAGGCAGATGCAAAGCAGAGAGCTACTTTGCATCAGCGTTTCCTATTCTTCTTTGCCACTGTCTCAGTTAATGACAAAACAACCCCAGAGCTTAGGAAACTTAGCCATTTGCACGGAAAGAGTTGGTGTCCTTTAACAATACTGGAGATGGAAAACATTCATTACTGCTTCAGTGGGGGAGGAGGAGATGGAGAACACTTAGCAATAAGGAATGGAAAGAAGAAGGGGGGTGGGAGGAAGAGGAGGGAGAGTTGTGCCTCTCCCTAAAAAGGGACTTTGACCTTACAATGATCTCCGAAGGTCTCTGAATTAAATATTTTTGTCACAGGTCAGATTATAACACACACGGACTGAATCTAACTCATTAGTCTAAATTCATTATTTAATCATGCGCCCAGCAGTCGTGTTTCCTTAAGAAAGGACTGACCTATTTTTGGCTGTAGATAAACGATCATGTTAACAGATGTTAATCTTGTAATCTGTTTTTCCTGTAAGTACTTCACATACCCGCATTTCAGACATTACCCAAAAAAAAAAAAAAAAACCTTTCTCAAACGACTTGACGTCACGATTCAGTTCTTATAAAAAATCTCGCAATGGTTTCAAAGACATTAAATCTTTTTCACTTTATAAATGCTGATTTGTTCTGCCTCAACTCCCACAGGCTTTTATTTGCATTTCAAATTCCACAGGTTACACCAGTCGCCTTTTCAGAAAATGTAAACCGACAATAAGGCAGCAAATATGGGGTTGGGGGTGGAATCCTGCATCTGGATTAAATAAAGACCAGGGTTCATGTTTAGGAAGAAGTCTGAACAAATTTATTTTTGAACATCTAGTGTCCAAGTGCCTGCCTCTTTAGCTATATGCGTAATGGACATAGACACACAATGCACATTCCCCAGAAGATACTTGTCTACTGCTGGGAGCTTATTAACGCTCATAACAAATGGTGCTGACTCCTAACCAGCACTTTTCAGTTTAAAAGCCAGGGTTTCTCGGGAGTAGTTAATTGCAGAGGTTAGCTGGTTTTAGAGCAAAAACAACAGGGTGACTGTCATTCTACACAAGCTTCCATATACATGCAGCCTATGTTAATATCCCAACTTGTTCTCTTATCACAAAGTTTAGCCAGACAAAGTTTCTTAAACTTGTCGAAACATCTTAATTCAAAATTAGGATCGCAACTATTTGGTATGCTAATTCTCACTGGAGATAGTGGGAAGAGGAGGGGGGAAAGGGGAGGAGGAAGGCTTTTATCGCACAAAATGTCTGGAATTGCATTATTTCTACTCTTCTTTCTCTCTGTGTCCTTTTTAAAAAATATAAACATTCAACTCCCTCTCCCACCCCAAACCCCACCCCCACCCCATGGGCTATTTTCATCTTCTGGAAGTAATTGCTACACATTGTCCTTCAAGCCCTTCTCAGCGTTCCAGTGTCTATTCGTGAATACTTGTTTTCCACCCCCACCAGCCCCAACTTCCTTTGATAAGCTGTGTACTTCTTTTAATGTTTATCATTCAGTTATATACGCGCAACTGAAGGGAGTGCAACTAAAAAACGAAGGGAAAACACACTAGGCATCAAGCATTTCATGCATATACTGAATCAATACTACCCAGCAAAAACCCTTAATAATTTAAGTAGCGACTCGAGGCTCGAAAGCTTGAAGTCCCATCACCCACCTTCATTAGCCAAAGCATTTTACTTTAAAGTAAGGCAATTTGTTCTTTGTTTCTTCATGGATGACTATAGCATTCAAGCTCTCCCCCCCCCCCGCCTTTGACGAAGTGTACAAAGCCAAAAGGCTCACACAGCCCATAAATTCCCCCAACAGCACCACCACTGCAGTAACAATGATCTCTTTCTCGGCAAACAGTACAAAGTTACCATTTTTAAATCCCTTAAATTACAGAGTAAGACTAACCATTAATTGGAAAAGCGAAGTTTTTCCCACGGGCGTTATTAAGAGGATCCACATCCCCCCAAACCGCCCCCCCCCCCAAAAAAAGAAAAGGATTCTACGGAGATTTTGCTCCACCCCACCCTGTGCCTTACCTCGTTCGCGTAAGGTAATAATATTTGGGAAAAGGACACACAGACAAACAAGAATCTGAAGGTGAAACCATGCGCTGAATGCAATAAGGAAAGAACTGCACATGATTCACTGCGCCAGCTCCACTCCTGCGGACGGGGGGGCGACTTGCAAACCCTCTATGCCAAGCCCAACCCAGGGGCCCCTTAAGCGCCAAACTTTCCCTTGCCCTTTGGCCAGCCGGGGCTGCTTTGACTACCAGAGGAAAGATCGAGCGTGGCTTTGGCGAATCCCGGTTGTTTTTCGTTGGCTTCCTCCAATGTATAGGTTGATGTCTTCCCCCAGATGGGAGAATGGTCTGTCCTATATTAAATGCACACACTATCTACTATTGTCTCATCAGCAAAGTTCTGGTACAATGCGGGGAAAGTCTAGATGCTCGAAATGAGTCATATACAAATAATTATTCCACTAATAGGACTGAATCATTATCAGATTTGTTATGTAGCTCACCTTCTTTCAAATGACTAAAACATTCAGGAGCTGAATTACTGGAAGCTATCTTAGAGGTGGCTGTGTGTGTGTGTGTATTGTTTTGTGTGAAAAGTTCTGTTTGTGCAAACTATTATACACTCCCCACATATTTAAGCTCTGAAATGTAAGGGCTTGGAGTTGCTCCAGGTGCGTTTATATTAGAAACATCCTTTTTTTAACTCCACTGGTAAAATATTTATAGATTTATTCAAATGCACAGTAACAAAAACATTGAAGTCCTCAATCAAGATCAAAGGGTAATGGTGTTCAACAGTTACGCTGGAAGAGTTGAAAGAGCTCTGAGCAAATCAATCTGCCATATGGCTTTTTAAAAAAAATAATCCATTCCTATGTTTGAAAAGTTCAAACCTTATTTTCCTGTATGTTTTGCAAAACTCAGTTTAATCACCCAAAGTATGTGTGCTATAGGCGATTGGAATATGTTTAGTCTATGGCTGGAAACCATAAATTAATCTTCTGAAGTTTGGTGCTAGACTTCTAGAGTGTGTCGAGGGTTGTGAATGCTTGTTTGTTTGTTTGTTTGTTGCAATAATGCATGACGATGTAGAATTGCCAGGCTGGACTTTTGAGGCGGGTTAGTATTATCTTTACACCCCAGAGCTTTCCTTTTCTGCCATGTTTCACATAGGAATAACTAGCAGTTAAGAGGAACACACTGTCCAAACCACCCCGAACGTGGTTCTTGCCAGACAATCAAGCTCTGCGCTTGAAAACGGTTACCTAGTGCTGTGGTATTTGTGCATGCAACGTTTGACTTTGCTGTGTCACCCCTCCAACGTCTTGCACTTGCGACAGAAACTACTGCAGACAGCTTCCAAAATGTACGATCCTGTTCTGAACCCCTACAATAGTCAATGGCTATTACCAGAGGACTTGGAATAAAGAAAAAAGGGGAGGAAGGGGGCAGCAAGCAAGAGAGAAAGTTTGTAATGAAGGATACACGAATCATAAAATGTAAGCTATGTGTGATTAATGATCTGCACTAATTTGAATAGCAGGCATGTTAAAGGTCATTGACAATTGTTGCTGGTTTCAGCATGAATGCCTGAGTGGGATGTATTTTGTTAGAACAATCAAATTTCATTCTAATTCACAGAAAAATATTAGGCATATGCATAGCTTGTCTAAATACACAGAAAGGACACTTTTTAAAATGCACTTAGCCTATACTTCAGAAGTAGTTTCTTCACCTTAATGCAGTGTTTTTAAATGCTTTCATCATGGTAGATAATCTATATTCCAAAATCTGTGTTTTGTTCCTTATGCGTCGTAACCTTTCTTACAGATTTTTTTTTTAAACTCAAGGCCAAATTCTATTCTGTTACTCCAGTTGCTGTAAGGACACTGACTTCGGTTATTCCAGATTTACACAAGCATAGATAAGAGCGGAATTCATCCCTTTAAGAATTAACCGCACACACAATGCAGTGTGCAGATTTTCCTAATCGTTATAGTTTATATAGCAGTTTAGCATTTCTTTACACAAAGAATAAAATATCCATTATAAATCAGCATTCCTGGGCAGTATTTAAAACTACAGTATTAGGCTAATAATTTCCATATGGTGAAAATTGACAGTTTAGAGCAATGAAAGGTGCATGAGATTTCCAAGCTCCTCCACATAAAAATGTGATTTTCATGACCTGCCTCTTTTTCTCTCTAGTCTGTATAGATTCTTTCCTTTAGACAGTAAAATGTGAGCTCACTCAGAGCTGTGCTTACTGCGTCTCTATACAGTGCCCTTAAGATACTTACTATTTTCCACATTTCATTTCCATAGGACTCAGTCCTGCACTGGTTACTCCAATAAAGAGTAGCGAATGGGTCTCTGAAGGAGGACTGAAGAATTGGGCCTTACGTTTAGCAGATGAGAAGAACTCAACATTAATGGAATCCCAAATTCACAAGAGGTACAGACATTAACGACAAGTTGTATATTAATCGTGCAGAAAGCGATTATCAGAGTCCATCTGTCCATGTAACTTTAAATAATAGATTTTGTCATGTTTCCCCTGTTGATTCCAGCATTTCTGGTTTCAGAAAGCAAAATGAGAAGAACAATATACAAATTCAAATACTTAAAAGATATGCAAATTGAATTAGTATGACCTCACTGGTACTGCTAGAAGTTTCAGGTAGAGGAGATGTTTGTTAATTTTAAAATAGGTTATTAACATATCACTATCCTAGTTGATTAATCTGCTTATCAACACTGCTTACAAATTTTATCTTTTTCTGAAATCTTCCCAGAGAAGTACTCCCATTTCAAATTCTTTAGTTAAATTACAGTATTTTGTATGAGATTGTCAATGATATTAATGGCTCAATACATGTTTTGCTATTTATAGGCTTGTATGTATAATAAGTCTGGCTAATGAAATACATGGAGCAGGAAAACATTTATTTACTTTTGCTACAGTCTAATAAATTATTTGTTCAGCATTTGGGACTAGGCTTTCTCAAGCTAAGGAAAATGGCATTTTGATGAAAATCTGTGCAATGACTTGTCTGCATAACTTAGCCTTAGGAATGATTGGTGGAAGTTTAGATAAGAAAGGTTCCTGAGAAACACTATAATAGAATATCAAGGAATAAAAGGCTGTGTCGCTGTAAAAGCGGGAGGTGAAAACATATATAAAAACTTAAAGGCAGGCAAACAAACCAAATTTTGATTAAATATTACATATTCGTATCATCTATACAGATACTTTCAATGAATTGTAACTAGCGGAGTCAGTTGTTTTAGTTTCCATTGTATGCTAATTCGGAGTTATTTGATTCTAGTGCTGTCGAGTATGATTTTTTGGTACAAATACATCTGAAATTTATAAAGTACATCTAAATAATGCTTATCGGGATGACCTGAGGCCCGGAAGATTCTACCTCCACACTGCAGGACTCATTCAAACTGGCAGTTTTCTTGGTGTCTCATCAAGTTTGTTGAAAACATTGCTTACCAAACAAACCCCTCAGCTTTACAGTCTGTAACTCTGCCTTCATCTCCTGTTTTTATCTAACCCAGGCTTTTTGCATACAAATTATACCCAGGGTAAAACAAGGAACAACAACAATGAAAACAAATGACCTTCTACTATCTATTATTTACCTTTCTAAAATGGATTCTTTCTACTGAATTTAGAAATACAGATAGTATAGGCAAAATTTACAAATATGAGTATCTATACCACCCCTATAATTCATATATATCTGAGAAACCACAAAGATTATTGTGCACAACAATGATCAGTGATTATGTTTTAAAGTAACATTTTACCAATATTTCTGAATATTTGCAATTAAAACTTGTTACATGCCATTCTAACCAGCTGGTTTACTACCATGGTTAATTTCTATCCGTGGCTTGAATTCCATTGTGAAACAAAAAGGGTTTCAATCAGTAACAAATATATTTTTTTCTGGTAAAATACATTGACTTGTAATCTGCACCACAAAAATCTGGATATTCTTTAGTAGCTGTACAGTGCCAGATCCTTTCTGAAGTTTGTACGATGCCAATTCATTATCCACTATCCAGCATAGTTTTACATACTGATGTTCTGTGAATCTGCATGAGCTGGAGGTCAAGCTCTCGTGCCCTGTTAGTTTAGTCACGCATAAATCCAGCAAATAGTTTGAAATAATACTTTCCATTAGGCGAACTTAAAGTGTGTACACAACCTTTCTACATCTTAAGATTCCTTCAACATGTAACCACACCAGAGTTTTTGGTAAGTCTAATGACAAGTTATTATTTCATGGGTGTGTGAGGATGTGGGTCAAATCCTGCTTGCATTGCTCATGTGAGTTATCCCATTGCCTTTAGTGGAACCACTCACATGAATAAAGTGAGCAGGAGTTGACTCTATAGCCCCATGTGTGACCCATATTATAATCAACCTAATTTTTCTTTATGACAGAACTAATCTTGTGAACTCTCTCACAGAATCAGCATTTTAACTGTCATGTCAGTCATTTTCCCCTCTAACATAAACACAGTTGCAAAGCTATAGAAGGATTCTGATTTCTACACTTTGGTTCAATTAAATCCAGATTTCACATTCTGTTTTAAATCCACTTATTCAGTTGTGCCTTTACAATGGCACTGAGGAAGAAATCTGAAAAAGTTGATTTTGCAAAGTAAGTACAGCTTCAATTCACATGGTTATTTTAACTTCATACTAAGTACTATATAAAAATACCAACTTTTCCAACTCAAGCAGTCACATTTTCTCACCCATATGCAATTTTATAAACTACATCAGGGCTTCACAGCAGGTAGGGAACCCACAAACCTGTTCTTAATTTCAACTTAACTGAAAGAATCTCAATGGCAGCTGGTTTCAAAATAGCAGATACAGGATTCCACAGATGTGGCCCATAATAGTTTTAGAAATAAAAGGAACTAGGCCACAAAGTAGAATTAATTTTAAGAAAAACAAATTCAGTACGGATGTCTGTTTTTAAAAAGTTCCTATCTTTGGTAGGTCATATTTCAGTAGTCTTTTTCCTTTCCATGCTGATTACTGATTATGGAACTACAATATGCTAATCGCTCAGCACACTGAACCCGAACCATTAATGTGCTGCACTCTTGTAAAGGCAAAACAATTGGCTATTTCTCAGCCCCAAAAAATCTTATTATGTTCCCCCATGCATAACTGATTGTACTGGAGTGTTTGTACTCTTTTCTAACTGGACTGAACAAAGAAAGTACAACAACTAAAATGACCTTATAACATGTCAAATATAACTCTCATCATAAAACCAAATAGATTGATTGCTACCATTAAAACAGTGTATTATTTGGTGATCTTTCATACACTTAAAGAAAAGCAGAAAAGAGATTGCAAAAATGCTCATTTGTAGATTTTAATAAGCAGGCTGCTTTGAACAATTTATATAACAGCATGGGAAACTCATGTATGTACCATCCTCTACTGAGTTAAATATCACATGGGGGAAAAAATACCCCCAGAAGTAAAAGTGGAACAAAACAGCTAATTGTTTTTGCAAACATTGGTCAAGTTTTCCCTCAACTTTTATGCAATAGTCTCTGTGTTCTAATAATCTTGGTTTATATGGTTTTTCAACTCAGGCATGCAAGGAAAAAGGAACTTCAAAAAGAGAACATTTTACCTGATGTGTACTATTTTAAAGCTTCAGGTAAAATGTTCTCTTTTTGAAGTTCCTTTAGTAATTAGAGAACTGCAAAGGTCAAAATAGCCATCAATATCAAGAGCAACAGAGTAGAAGTAACATGTTTAAGAGGAAGTTTGTTGGAGTTTTAGCATCGTAACATAATATGCCATAAGCACTGAGATGAAGGCCTGTAATGGCAAGCAGGAGAAGGGGGGGAAAGCTAGCATAACATTTAATTTGCCAAAATGGTGTGATCTAAGTGTAAATTTGAAAATTTGCAGATAGTAATTAGAGATGTGCCCAAATCAGAATCCTAGATCTGAACATCTTCAAAATTCAGTGCTGTTTGAAATCCAGGTCTCTGATATGCAATCAGATCCACATGGGCTCCACAACAGCACAGATGTCCATTCATGCAGATCCCATTTCAGGCCGGAGCCAAATTTTGTAAATGGCTTCTAACTTTACAATGAATTGAACCAAAACCCTGAATCTGAAGGCCTCTGAACTAATACCAGATCTGTATTCAAATCAGAGGTTTCTGGCTGTAACCCATTTATTAATATAGCATTGCCTGCACATTACAATCAAATCATGGAATCTTGAAGTACTGTAAGTAGGTAGGATGTTATTTTAAATCTATTACTTCTAAACCTATACAGTGTAGTTTGTGTTTCTGAAATAATATTACATACTTTAAAATGTAAAAGTACAATGAATACCTGTAGTACTGTAATAATAATAATAATAATAATAATAATAATAAACCCAAGTCATGAAAAATATGCACAGTTTTAGTTAAAACAGTTCTGAGAATGGGAATTCTTCCAAAAACTTGTCACTGATTTTTTCTGAATTGCTGATAGACTGTTTCTTTTCTCTATGAATGTTCGTGCCAAATGGGCTAATCTCCTAATGTATACATAAATCATACAAAAATCATAAATCTTTTTTACATCATTCAGAACCATGAACCGGGTGAGTTATCTCTTGCTACTATGAGAAAGAAGTTGAAACAAATACCCATAATTACTAGCATTAAAAATACCCTAATATTGAACAGAAATTTCAGAAGATCTTTTAGGTAATCTTTTTCATTTGGTTTGAGTGGTTTGAGCATTGGCCTGCTAAACCCAGGGTTGTGAGTTCAATCCTTGACGGGGCCATTTAGGGATCTAGGGCAAAAATTGGGGATTGGTCCTGCTTTGAGCAGGGGGTTGGACTAGATGACCTCCTAAGGTCCCTTCAAACCCTGATATTCCAAAATTAAAGGCAGAAGTGAGCGATTAAAGTCAGTTAGGTACAGAATTTGAGAGTCGTTTGCTTTTTTTCCCCTGTTAAACTCCAAAGCTAATAAATCCAGAGCATTCTGTAACAAGTGAGGTACTCATGTCAACAAAGGCCTTACTAAGAGCCTGCTAGGTTTTCAGAAACCTCTGTGGTGAGGACTTAAAGATATTTTAGTAATATGCAATGCGCTCAGGATCTGAGCATGCACTTCTACCTCTTTATTTTCTACAGATTAATCCCCTTTACTTCTTTTCAGTGTGTTATTAAAATAAGTACAGAAAGGGTTTATTATGCGGAGAGTCATTCTACAGTACAATTGCCTATTAAGTACAAAAACTTTGTTCAAGTAAGTTTTCAGGATGTCCTGACGAACTTGGAAATGTAAAGGAATTCCGCATTTGGGCTGCTATTTAATCCTTGTCACCTTGTTGCGCCTAGGTCCTGTGTGGCAGCTAATATGGCTGAAGCAGAAGCAACAGAAGATTGGGTAATGTTAAGAGCTTCTAAACTAGTATTTCTCTTCAAATCGTATAAATCTTTCGCCTTTTACTAAAGATTTCCGTGGAGAGGAACAGTTACGAGTTTCAACCAATTTTTCTGAACTAGTATGAGATCTCATTTACACAAGGAAATTGAGTGGCCTAGCTTACTGGAGCAATAGCTGGTAGATTCTCCATCTCTGACAATTTTAAAATCAAGAGTAGATGTTTGCTAAACGCAATGCTCTGGGAATCATTTTGGAGATGTTCTATGGCCTGTGTTAAACAGGAGGTCAGACTAGACGATCAAAATGATCCCTTCGGGCCTTGGAATCTATGAATGAATGACTTTATCCTGGAATAGCTCCTTGTGTGGACACTCTACTCCGGAACAAACATTACTTTATTCCAGAGGCACAATAGGGTGATTTAAAGAGAGAGAGGGAATCCTTGATTTTGAATGTTGCTATTGTGGGTTTATGTCTCATCTATTTTATTTATATTTGCATCATGCTTTTTTTCTCTAAGACTAATATACAAGTCTGAACACCATAAAACAGTTCTCATACACCAGCAGCCCTCATATTCCTTCTGTGCACAATGTTCCTGCATACGATTTTTATTGCAAAAAAATCCATTAAAATCAATGGTGCAAGTGTCCTATTCATATCAATGAGACTTTGCACAGTAAAAGAGTTATGCATAATAAAATAATATGAAGTAGAGCTGCTGTCTACATCACTGGTACAACAGTGTTCTCATAACATAAGATGCATCACTAATCACACTGTTATTACTATGCAATATGTTTCCATGTAATATTACACAATATCCGAGATATTATTCTTCCTAGATTAAAATGCCATGCCAAATCCCATAGATATCAATTGGGGCAAGCATCCTATTAATTTCAATGAGGTAAAGTGTAATAAACATAATATGTGGCAAAATAATGTGTTGTGACAATGCTGCCAAAAAAAAACAAAAAAAACCCTGCTAACAGAATGTTGCTGCTAAAGTTGTCTTAGACAACATTCCATATCTCAATAAAACAGGTACTAATGTCCAAAGATATGTGGGAGTGCATATTGGCAAGTCCATTTGGTTTGCCTACATAGACACTTAGGCTGGGTTTTTCAAAGAACTTAAGGGAGTTAGGTGTCCAGTTTAATGTGCATTGGATGCCTATCTTCCTTAAGGGCCAACCCAGTGTAAAATGCCAGTATCTAATTTAGGGGCATAGATTCCCTTTTACTGTTTAGTGAGGAGGAGAGAGATTGTGAATCAAGGGATTGAATGGAGGGGAAAGGAGGCTATGTAGTGGCATTTTCTCATGATGCAGGCACTGCCCCTTTTATTGTCTCAGTGCCCACTGTATGAGGGGTCAGCTACTAGTAACAGCTGGGGCACGGCCAGGTGGAGAGGGGGAAAAGCATAGGAAATACAGCATCTTGTATACTCCGCTCTGAGGGAAGCATAAATTCTGGTGCAAATGTATTGTAAACTACTGCTGCCCTCAGTAGCTCTTACGCACTGTGGAGGACTAGGGGTAGTTGGTTAGTGGTGGCCCAGCCAGTGACAGCTTGGCAAGGTCAAAAGTTGTGTTTCTGGTGCTGTGGTGGGCCAGCTGTCCTCAATGATCTCTGCCTGCAGTTAGTCTTAATAGCCACTCCTCAGTGCTGTTCTGCTACTAGTCCTGTCTCTCAGGCAGGGCTGGCGTGCCCACTAGGCGACCCTAGGTGGTCGCCTAGGGAGCCCGGGGGCACCTGGCCACAGCTGCCTCCCGCCCTCCGGGGGGGTGCCTGGCCACGTCTGCCCACCCGCCTGGCTCCACGGCTGAGCCGGGAGTGGCGGGGCGCCTGGCCGCAGCTGCCTCCCGCCCTCCGAGCGGGGGGGCACCTGGCCGCAGCTGAGCCGGGAGCTGTGGGGGCGCTGTGGGCGGGGGAGCCGCTGCGGGGGGGACTGGCTGGGGGGGGGGGCGTGTTAGCTTGAGGGGGGGGGCGCAGGGCTGGTGCAAGGAAGTTTCGCCTAGGGCGCGGAACTTCCTTGCACCGGCCCTGCTCCCAGGCTGTTTCTACACTGCAATGGCCATGTTGGGCATGTCCCAAATAGCTTTAATCTAGGCAGCTTGGGTACCCGTAGCAGTGAAACCGCTGCAGCATGGGCAGTACAAGTCCAGCTAGTACGCTGAATACATACTCAGTGACTAGCCTGTACTGAAGTCAGTGCTGCTGTGGCTTCACAGCTATTGGTGCCTGAGCTAGCTAGAGCACACATGCTGCAATCACACATCCAACTGCAGTGTAGACATCACTCAGTGAGGACAATGCAACAGAACATTAACAGTGGCCCAGCACACTTTGCAATCTGTGCATCGCTTCCACCCCAGACCCTTAGTGGTTACAAAGAATTATATAGCTGTATTCGTTTTACTTTGCACACTCTTCTGCTATATTACTGTACAATAGTATTGCTCTACAAAGTCTTAGTGAAGTCATTCATGCAAACATCCCATTCACTTTTGCACTTGCTCACAAGGACATTTAGAAAAGGAAATATCTGTTTGGTCTTTAGCCAAGTGTTTTTTCCTTGACTACCAGATATGTTTAGTCCATATTAAGAGTAAAAAAATTCCCTCAGCAGTTCACTGGTAAATTTCCAGACCTTGTAAGATTATGCATTTGAAAGACTGACAGTAACATTCTTATTTAATCATTTCCCACCATATTACAAATAAATGTGGTTTTCCAGATCCACATGACTTCCAAACGTGAGGTGGAAAATCTCCAAAAAAGGGCATTATCTGATCAAAACTCACTGGATTCAGCACACATACCGTTCTTCCTACACTTTGTCTAAAACAAGTGGCTGTGTGGCCAGTTTATGTAACTTAAAGTTGTGTCTTATCTTAACTAGCATACTCATGCATCGCAGCTTCCTCAGATGTGTAGTCAATAGAGAACATGATTTTTACCATTACTTAAGCTAAATCAGAGATATGGATGCAAAATGTAGCCCTCAAATCCTTTATGTGGATTTGCAACGCTCACTGGAGAACTTTGGGTACATAAACCTATGAATGAATTATATTGATTTATATTTTTCATCTGTGATACATAAGGTATAGATAGCATCCATTTACTAAACTAAGTATAATGTCATGCTAAATATATACTAACATAAGCTATACATACACTTTATCTTAGCCAAAAGATTTATTCCTACCTTAGTGCTCATCATTGTTACTATAGGACAGATTTTGCCTGGCACTAACTCAGGTGGATAAGGAGGAGTGAGACTTTTCTCAGCTGCCCCCTTTGTGACCATTTTAGGGCTCCCCAGACCTTGGGTCCAGGCACAGGGGGAAGAGAATGGAGTGCATGCCCAGTAAATCCCTCCCCTCACTGATCAGGGAGGGAAAGAAGCAGGTAAGAGTAGATGGAGCCTTGGCTCTGCCCCTTCCAATAGGTCCTCCACTATTGCTGAACAATGTGGGGGTTAGGGGAGTATGCTACTACACTCAGTAAAGGGCTCTAGCAAATTACTCTGCCCAGGAGCAAGAGGAAAAAATGTGATTCAGAGAGGATCCTTTTTGAGGCTTCTGCTGAGATGGTGTAGCTGTGCCCATTAGGACGCCGAACTAAGCTAAATTTAGCTTGATAATAGTCTGTTGTGTCTGGGAAAAACAGGGAGTTGGGCAACCTGGGTTCAGTTCACGGTGCTGGCACTGGGTGATCTTAAGCAAGTCACTTTCGCTGTGCCTCAGTTTCCCCAGCTGTGAAATGGGCTTTGTGATACTTAAACTTTGTGACGCTCTTTGAGAGCTACAGATTACTAGTATGACAGTTTATTATTAAATAATTCATGGAGAAGCCTCCAGTTTCATTTTTCAAATTAAATAGGGTTAACCTTGCTGAGAGCAGATCTAGACAACACAGTGGCAAAAACTCTGGTAGCTACCTGCCCCTTGTCTATGCTAGACTTCTTTTGGGGAATCTTCCACTATTGAATTAACATCACCAAATGCCATTAGTGGAGTTGCACTGCCGTTAATTCAATGGTGGAAGATTCCCCAAGAAGTCTAGCATAGACAAGACTGCTTTGAGCAGGCTTATATGACATGATGGTTAAAATGTCTGGGTCTTGTTCTACCCTAACTCTCTCACCATTGCTGCTTCCAGAGGCGCTTCAGGGGAAATAGTACACTGGCGAGCGATTTCTCAAAGACAAGCTAGTGTAGACAGAGCCATTGAGACTGGGCAGTTGTCAATGGCAATGAAATGGGTGCAAGCTTGGTTCCCATATAAATCGTAAGTGCCCACAAATAAGGACACTTGGGCTAAAAATAGCGTCATCAATATAAACTGAATATAAATAAAATGATAATGATGGAGAGTTTGTTTTTTAACTTAGAGGCGTTTTGTTATGGACTTAAAACTTCATTCAGGTTCTGATTTAGGAAGCAAATAAACAGTGTCCGGAAATGAGAATTTTATTTCTATATATGATCTGGCTGATGTGATTTAATTTTGATGTATTAGAAAGAGTAACATCCAGACATACCTGTGTGCTAAGTGTCAACCCAGTGCTATTTGATACAGCTGTGATATTAAACCTTGAAGACCAAGTTAACAATGGAACAGTGATAGGCCCTTAAGTGTATTGGGGCTAATGGCTGGCATTATACTAGGAAGTTATTAGTTTTTCACAGAATAGCGGAACAGCTGATAAAATGGTTAAACTGTGTGCTCGTTGATTTTAATAATTATAGCGTGTTTTATTAGTACTACTCTAGGAGTGACCTTCTGTTTACTAATTATTTCTGCAAGTTACTTCATCAGGAATCATAGTATCAAATTAACCACAATATATTTGATGTCAAGAGTAATACTCGAACATTTTGCCTAGCTTCTTCATTGTCTTTGTAATTTAAATATCCTGTTGTGTAAGTATAAAGACAGGAAGTGAGTTTTACAAAACCTTACAATAACAATATTAGGTTTCAGATAAGCAGATGTGCTGTGTTGCTGGGTTGTTGTTTTTTCCTGATGTAATATAAGTTTTGCAAATGCCAGACAGGATTACATTTTCTCTTAGGAAAATAGTTTAAATCTTTCAAAATAAGCTTTGTCAGTAATGCACAAATACTCTCCAGATAACAATAAACTACTTTGGCCCATAATGCCAGGCTTTAATTATTTAGCTTCATGCTTTATTTGTGTTTCTGCCATGAAACCAAAAACTCCCTTTCAATAGACAGAGACAGGGTGTGGGGCAGGTGACTACCTACACACTCTTTCATTGTTTCCACTCCAATTCAGCACTGTTTTTATGCAAATCAAAACCTTTGTGTGTGCATAGCAGGCACAGATATTCTTACATTTTATACACATCACAATTAACCTTCCTGCTGAAACTGAGCTGAATTGAATCATTTCCTTTAGTAGTGATTGCACTTGGCTCTCTACAAGAAAGACAGTAAGAACAGTTACTTCTTCTTTTAAAGGTTACAAACAGAAGCCTATTTTTACATACCTGGATTTATTGCCCTCTAAAGAAATGTTTTCTTAGTGGTGACATTTGGATTTTCTTTAATGAATCAACCTGTTTTCACAAGCTAGAAGAGTAATTAACAGGTCAAAATATAAACAGTCAATTGTATAAACTACCTTCCATTATTGCATTTAACAAAAGTAGGACATGGTTTCTGAACCGATTTTTCTCGAATAAGATTACAGTACTGATCATCCTGCTTTCAGTGAAGTCAGTGGGCTAGAAAAATAGATAGATAGATAGATAGATATATCACATATAAACAAATTATTTTGAACCTAGACAAATTTTCAGTACACAGGCATGTTTATGTATGTGTATGTATACACACCTACACCTACCAATATAGTCGTTTAGCCTCTGTGTGCATATAAAGAAATATATTATAGGAGGGGCTTACAGTAGCGTGCCCTATTATTAAGGTTCCCACTTTCCATTTTAAACCCGTTTATAACTTTGCCAAACTTTAAGCATTCAGCACTGAAATTTACATTCTGAGGCGTCTGCCTCAGGCAGGATGACCAGACAGCAAGTGTGAAAAATTGGGAAAGGGGTGGGGGGTAATAGGAGCCTATCAGGACTGTCCCTATAAAATCGGGACATCTGGTCATCCTAGCCTCAGGCTGAATTGTTTTGTAAAATTTCAGCCAAAATTGTTCAGTTGTTTCAGAGAATGAGTCTGGAGAAAAATACATAGTTTGGCCCATATTAAAACATTGTAACGGCATGTTCTTTGAACAGCTCTAGCTCGCTCATGCTTTAAAGCATGGACTTGGAATGTGGAAGAGGGTGGTCTTTGTGGTAGTGATGTGCCTTTTGTCCTCTCCATGAAAATCTGCCCTAATCTGGCCAAGGTATAAACCTCTGAAAAAAATCAGTTTGCACATGCTCAGTAGAGACTTCTTTGATTTTAGCTAAAATCTTCTAAGATTCTATCTTTGTGAGCAGAGATGACCCTTACCTGCAGATAGTGGGGGTGAGGGAGCAGAGTGAGGGCAGCAGCTTCAGCAGGTGTTACTGAGCATGCTCAGTCCATGTGAGCATGCTCAGTACAGGTCAAGCAGCAACCCTGGAGAGGCACATGTCCCCGCATGCCCTCCCGCATGCGTCACCTCTGCTCATAAGCATCCTTAAGTCTCTTGCATCTCCTACAGCTAACCAGACTGTGCATGAACCACCTTGCAGAGCAACTGAGCATGCTCCAGCCCCAGGCTACAGGAATGAAGCCAGACTTTCCCTGTAATGGCTGATGTGGTCCTGGGTGAGGCCAGGCACTGGAACTGAGAGCAGGGAGCCTGTCTCTCCTGTGCTTTCAGTGGCACCCATGCAGTGTGGAGGAGGAGGGAGCTGTCTGATTCAAATGCAGGGAGACCAGGGAGAGGGAAAGAGAGTAGATTGGATCAAGAGATCTCACGAGACTGGGACTGGAGGGCGGGGAGAGAAACTGGGACTGGCTGGGCAAGGAAACTGGGACTAGGACCCAGTTTGGGCAGGTGGGGAAGAACTAGGCCTGGCTGGGCAAAAGAACTAGGACATGGAGTTGGGAGGGACTTAGATTGGATAAGGGAGGGAGACTAGTATGAGGATCCACAAGGGGGCAACTGGGACTGGTTGGGCAAGAGGACAGAAGACAAGGCGTTGGGGCAAAATGGGGGTGGAACTGGTTGAGCAAAGTGACTGGGCCTGGGGAGAAGAATGGGATTCAGACAGTGATCCTGGAGAAGAAGACTAGAACTGGCTAAGCAAGGAGACTGGGATGATTGGCTGTACAATGATTAACAGTTAATTGTGCTTCACAGTATGAGAAAAGGCAGAAATAATTAATCCAAAGTTATCAAAAACTGAAAATGATTCACTAGATATTATGGTCCAGGATAGTACAGGTCTTTTAGCTGTCTCAAATGGAATATTAAAATCTGTAATAAGCAGTGAAGTATGAACTGGGGCTTTTATGGAGTTTCCATTCATTTCTCAGCTTGCTCTAAACAGAATAAAGAACGAGTATTTGCTGTAATAAACTCTTTTCTGTTCTTCTATAGCCTAAATAAAGAGTTGGGTTCCATTTTCAGCAATTAAAGTGATCTGTGGCCTCATTATGCATAATATTTTATATCTACAACCTACTTTGAATAATAAATAATGATTAACTTTCTAAGTACAGAGGCAGTTATATCTTAAACAAATTATAACATTTTTATAAAGGTCTCTAATGTCTCCAGTACTTTGAAATGCAAACTGTTAAATAGAAAGATGTTACAGAAACAAACGTCGGATGATAGCTACAAAATTTCTGTTGGTAGAGTGCGACTGTCAATCTTTTTCCAGTCCTCCCCCTTCATATATTTATATACACTGGGCCCAATTCCCTGATTTCAGTGGAGCTACCCTGGCATAAAACCGGGGAAACACAGTGGTGAATGGAGCCTTTTATGTTTGAGATTTTAATTGCTGAGGGTGTGGAAGCAAAGTCCATGGACTTGAAAAATTTAGTCACAATTGCATGGGTTTTACCTGATTTCCTCGTAGCTTGGTTTGTTCCTGTTAGGAATCAGACTGATGGTACAGTATTGTGAAAAGAGCCACTGTTTATGAACAAACCATTTTAAACAGGTTTTAGTGTTAACCTAGAACTTCTTAATAAGCTTAAGTACAGCATCACCCCTTATTTGGTTTTGCAAGTGCCCAGATCTTTTCATGTGGAATTAGCTGATCCCATCTTTAAAGGCTAATGAACACAGATAAAACTCAGCAGGATGTCCTGTTAGAAACTACAATTTTCTACAAAGAGAGCTCTTTGGTTTTATTTGATTTTATTTATTGTATATTTTCAAATACTTGTAAACTATCAGCTCTCTTATTGATCTGCACTAAAGTCACTTGAAAACATAATTTTGAAGGCAATATTTCAGCGCATCACCTAGTTTGATCTCTTTTCTGCAGCAGTTTTCCAAGCATAGGGGGAAGAATATCAATGGATGTTTGAAGGCTTAAAAACCATTTTTTTACATCTGCTTAATTGTATTTAAAAAGCCACACTATAAGTTATATGTCCTATTTTGTTAGAATCTGTCCCAGGATTCACATCCCTCAGCCTTAATTTAGCTACAAATTGATTCTTAAAGTATCACATTTAATAGCCGTTGGGGTTTGATGTGCAAACTATTCTGACGTCTAGTCTATTCATAGACCTTTATAATGGGACCTACTCCAGTTTATCCCTTGAACTGTCAGACTCTTTGGGAAATAATAGCTCCTGACAGTTGTAGAGTTAAAATATAGGATTAATGATCAGCTTTTAATGTGCAAATAGGGTATTCAGCTTTCCTCTTACCCATCTTATTTAACTCAAATTTACTGTTGAAACAGGTAGTGCTGGTTTATTTTCCAGCCAAACGTAGTTTAATGCATCAGAGTAGTTTTCAGAATCAAAAGAGAAATTTATATGCATGCCACACAGTAAATATAGTGAATTATATTTACGCTGACATACAGCTGAGTATTTTTCAGTCAAGTTCATGATTAACTTTTAAAGTTTAAACTCGCCACTTTCAGACAAACATAAAAATAGTTGGGCATCGCAGCAATCAGTTTAATCAGAGGTAAAGAGTCTGGTCTTCACTATTAAATGCAGCTGTAAAAAGCTCCACAGACTTTGTTTTAATTGTTTCCAATTGATCAAAACAATCTGCTGCCTGCTCTTAGTAAAAAGTAAAAAAAGATGATTTCCACTGCAAAACACAGCTCAATCCTCATGTTTTCATTAAGAGATTAATAATGTGCTTGTGTCAGTGGACCTTAAGAATTATATGGTAATTTTCAATTGTGGCATCCTATTAAAAAAGCTGCCTATGTATACAAAATTAGACTATTTGTTTAGAAAATGTTATATACTCTGTAATTGGAAAATACATTTTAAACTACAGTGTAATAAGAAGTATTTGTACATTACATTCTTCCATGATAGAAACATTTATATTCCTGTGGGGGATTTGGATTATAATGACATTTAAAGTGGCTGATACCTATCCCAATGTATCTGGAAGAAAGGCTATATGAATGATCAAAAACATGAAATTCATAACATAGAAAAATAAAATAAACACTCTGTCTCTCTAAAAAATACTTCATTTGTAATAAATCACACACCTGTCTATCCATTCTTAATCATCACTAGTTTTTCTAACCGTATGAAACAAAATTTGTCCTTCAGAATATAAGGCCCAATCCTGCACTCCTTATGTACCACAAGCTGCTAATAAACCAAGGAATGAAGGCTCATACTATCTTAAAGTCTGTAATTTTCGATTATTTGTTTGACAGTGGTGACATCAATGGTGTAGGCACATATAAGTACATTGAATAGCAGCAACTGAGAAACAAGAATAACAGGCACATATAACTCACAAATCACATATTTATAAACTGAATGCTTTCCCCAATCATTCCTTATATCTTTGCATACATGTTTTAACAAACTAACAGGAAGAGTACAATTAAACTAGTTGGGAGTCTTGGCTACAACAAACTGCTTCTAAATGGCCTCCAGGGATTTCTTTTGTTATTTCAATAACAATGACAATTTACATGGGTACCACTGATTTCTAAGAATACAAAGCAATATATTGTTAATAGCCCTTGAGAAACATGAGCCAAATATAAATTAACCTCACAGATACTGTTTATAACACATTTACATATTCTGGGTCTGATTCTCTATTACCTTGCACCTTGCACAGTCATTAACAACTGTGCAAAGGAAGTACAACATGGGTATAAAATGCTACCAAGAAAGAATGGTAGCACTTTACAGCTACTTTGCATAGGTGTAAATGATGCAATGGATGCATCATTAGATGGATTGGATTTCTACTGAAACATACATATAGTAATATTAAATTTACTAAGCACAAAAACCCCAGATCTATACATCCACAAAGAAAAAGCTACATTCTAAAGAACATTAGGTGTCTGGCTTTAACCAGCAATGGCTAGGTAATTATATAGTCAAGGCTGAAAGTCCACCCTTAACATGCCCTGTTGTATCTATATTGCAGGGTTCTCTGAACAGGATTTGAGAGTTATCTTCATAACATACTATGTTGTTCATGCTGCAATACATAGGCACAATGAGGCAGTTTAAAAACTGTTTGAGCTTTAACCTCCAATGTCCTGGCTTTTAGTTTACACTGGCTTCAAAAGGCCTTAAACTTGCAAAATTGCTGTTGACTTTGATGGAAATCATATGTGCACCCCTAAATGCTTTGATTTCAGTTTCATTTTTGTGTGCATTTTCTTTTTAGATCTCATTTTAATAATGAAGAAAACAACAAGCTTCTCTGTGAAGTGCCTAAGAATCCTTAAAAAAGGATTGTTTAGACTAAGTGATCACCAAATTTCACTGATGAAACTGAAACCATTTGTGACTACAAAACCATATCTGGTAAACTTCTAGTTTTCTTTCTAATTTGTGAGTGTGATGCTTGCAAAAGGAGTCACCCTATTTAAATCTGGGAGAGGAGGGTGGAACTCACTGGAATAACAAAAAAAGTTTGTCCCTTCAGATGAGGGGAAGTGTCACAGAGCCTAGAACTGGGGTGGGCAAACTTTTTGGGCCGAGGGCTGCATCTGGGAATAGAAATTGTATGGTGGGCCATGAATGCTCACAAAATTAGGGTTGGGATGCAGTGGGGGGAGGGGGGAGTTGAGGGCTCTGGTTGGGGGTGCAGGCTCTGGGGTAGGGCCAGAAATGAGGAGTTCAGGGTTTGGGAGGGGACTCCAGGCTGGGGAGTAGGGGGTGGGGGGTTGAGGGCTCCATCTGGGGGGTGCAGGCTCTGGGGTAGGGATGAGGAGTTTGGGGTGCAGGCGTGTGTTCTGGGCTGGGATCGATGGATTTGAAGGGTGGGAGGGGGATCAGGGCTGGGGCAGGGTTTTGGGCGTGTGGGGGTGAGGGCTCCAGCTGGGGATGTGGGCTCTGGGGTGGGGCTGGGGATGAGAGGTTTGTGGGGCAGGAGGGTGGGGCTGGGGAGAGGTTCAGGGGTGCAGGCTCTGGGTGGCGTTTAACTCAAGCGGCTCCCAGACGCAGCAGCATGTCCCTTCTCTGGCTCTGCATGCTGCCCTGTCCGCAGGCACTGCCCCTGCAGCTCCCATTGGCTGTGATTCCCATTGGCTGGAGCGCCAGAGCGGGGCAAGCCCCAGACTCTGCTCCTCAGCAGGAGCTCAAGGGCCAGATTGCTAATGGAATGTTTGGATAATGCACAGTCCACTTTTTCTTTTTTGACACACCTTTCCCAACTGGAGGCACCATGCAGAAGTAACAATTGCTGGTATGATCTGTTGGCTCTCTCCAAATCATTGGCACTGCAAAAGGCATAGATTTCCTTTTCCTGTTCAACCACTGGCGAAGATCTGTTGCACAAGTGTTGCAGCATATGTGTGGGGCCCACCTCTTGTCCTGATCTCCAATTTTGCAGCCAAAATAAAGGTGATAAGCTTTCTTAACCATAGTGGTTATACTGCGCTTTTGTGATGCAAAAGTCACTTCACCACAAACATAGCAGAAGTTATCTGCACTGTTCACACAAGTACGAGGCATCTCTGCTCACTTTGGCTAAACAGAAATGTGTCCCTTTGCAAAATCAAACACTGACAAATAAGAGCGCACTACACTGTATGATTTCTAGAGCTGATATAGGGCAATTTGTTCAGCAGAGTGATGTAAGCTTCGTTATGATTGCATCATCCATGACTTCTAGGAATAACATGATGCAATTCATATCATGTATGACACAATACCAGCTTCAGATTGCATCATTCATTGTTTTGCCTAAAAAGCAAGTACTGTCCAAACCCAGTCATAGATTTATTCATAGATCCAGTCAAAGATGTATTTTAGTCATTTCTGGTTTAAATTGAGATCCCTTCCCTTTATAACTCACTTATCCTCCGCCATTCCCAAGTCAAGGGTCATATAGACTGACCCAATAGCATGTCTTGAAAACTAGAGCCAATCAACAATTTTAAGCATCATTTTCGTTCTCAGTGACCCAGAATTAGTAAAGTTTGACTACATTTATTTCAGAAGCATTTTGGCTGTAGAGCAGTGTTATCCAAACATTCCATCAGCTATACGCCCAGTACCCCACGGAGAAGGACTGCCGGTTCCTGATGCACCAGAATCATTCTCACTTGAGTCAGACGAGGAAGAGGAAGAGGATGAAACTTCTGGTCCTGAACCATCAATATCACAGGACCCACATTTTCTCCCATCCTCCTCCTCTGAACCACACCTCATAACACAAGGTGAACTGAATGACCTTGTCAGGGATTTGGAACTACCCAAGAGTAAGGCAGAGATTTTGGGCTCCAGACTACAGCAGTGGAATCTCCTGGCAGGTGATGTTAGGGTTTCCATGTTCCGTGACCGTCAAAAGGATCTTCTCCCATTCTTCTTCATGGAAGGTGATCTTGTAGCCTGCAACAACATCGATGGTGTGATGGCAGCCCTCAACATCGTTCACGATCCAGATGAGTGGAGACTGTTCATTGATTCATCGAAGACGAGTCTTAAAGCTGTTTTACTGCATAATGGCAGTGTTTTGCCATCAATTCCAGTTGGTCATGCAGTCCATATGAAGGAAACCTATGACAACATGAAACAACTTTTGAGGTGCATAAACTATGACCAACATCAGTGGCAGCTTTGTGGCGATTTGAAGGTTGTTGCTCTCTTGCTTGGTCTGCAGACTGGATACACAAAGTACTGCTGTTTTCTCTGCGAACGGGATAGTCGTGCATGAGATTTCCACTACATCAAGAAAGATTGGCCACTCCGACAGTCATTGGAGCCTGGGAGGAAAAGTGTTCAGCATCCACCACTTGTTGACTCAAGGAAGATTTTGTTACCACCCTTACACATCAAGCTGGGTCTGATGAAGAACTTTGTCAAGGCCATTGACAAACACAAGCAGCTTTCAAGTACCTCCGTGGAAAATTTCCAAGGTTAAGAGAAGCTAAGATAAAGGAAGGTGTCTTTGTTGGTCCTCAGATTCGTGAACTTCTTTGAGATGATGCATTTGACCATGCACTGCGTGGCAAGGAAAAATGGGCATGGAAAGCCTTCCAGTTAGTGGCAATAAATTTTCTCGGAAACAACAAGGCAGACAACTACAGGTTATTGGTGGAAAACCTCCTCAAGGCATACAAAAGCCTTGGTTGCAACATGTCACTAAAGATACATTTTTTGCACTCTCATCTAGATTTTTTTCCACCCAACTGCGGAGCAGTGAGCGACAAGCACGGTGAGCGATTTCACCAGGACATTGCAACAATGGAGAAACGCTATCAGGGCAAATGGAGCCCATCAATGCTTGCAGACTATTGCTGGACAGTGACAAGAGATGCTCCATTTAATGAATACAAGAGACAAGCCAAGAAGCGCCGAGTAGACACTGAATAGGACTAAACTATGGACATAATAGTTTTTTGCCTTTTGTTTCATAATACATTTTATTTATATAACCCCTTTGCTGATTTTTAAAGTGTTACATAAACAGGACAGGTGAAAGAGTATCATGTAAAGCAACCATAAACACATGAAAAGACCTAGGTTTACAATTTATGATTAAAACTCTACTATCTACACAATATACATAGACATAAAATGTAAAAACTTAAATATCTTAGAAACAGTAGCCAATCAGTTGTTTTAATTGTCATACTTGAATTCAGCACATCAAAATACATACTAAATAGCACATTTTATCTCTGAAGCAGACGACTTCTCAAAAATTGTAGACCAGTGTTATGAGAGACAAAAAATGAAAAACAGGGACTGCGGTGTAGGTCACAGGGTCAAAACAAGGTATCTAGAGGGAGACACCAAGCAGAGAAGCCAGGGCAATGCCCACTGATATATCTGGAGGCTGACATCTTCTGCTTAACCAACAGGTACTGCAAAAGTAGTAGTCACAAAAACTTACCGACAGTGCCTTACCACAAAGCCTAAACTTTGCTCTGCAAGGAATGCTTGTAGGAGAAAGAGCATTACTTCACATTTCACTTAGTCCTCCGATTCACTTTTGAGACTGTCACCAATTGCAGAAATTGGTGCCAACTGGGAGCTGGTCTTTGATATGAGGACCTCTCTCCACTAGGAGCTAGACTGAGACCACCAAACACATTTCACATAAAGGTCATTGTACTGCCATCATATGTTAATAACTTTTACTATTAACCTGAGTTAGATTTTGAAGTGGTAACCCTGAGGTAAAAGGCCTCATAGCCTATACATAGCCCCAGAGCCATTCAGTATCCCAATTTATCTTTTTTCTGTACTTGCATAACTTTAAAATGGCCACGTGTATTTTTTGGACAGTTTCCACTTGAAGCCAAAACCTTTCTTGGCAGGTTTCAGCAAGGAGTAAAATTTAATAGATTGGTTTTAAATTCTGTAAAACTGGGCTTTATAATGGTAATGCTTAGACCTTAGTTTCACTGCTACCAAGAGGATTACCTGTACTTGTAATGGAGTATGTGTAAGCATGTGCATTATGTTTGTCTACAATTTTATGATGGTTTTAGGTGCTGTCTGGCTATAAATATAGGATTAAATTCAACCAGAGTTTATACTGGCTTATGCTGATGTAAACGCTGAAAGTGGATGTCTGAGGTGGAAAATCTTGCAAGGTTGCCATACCAGACAGCAACCATAATCTCTCTTGTGCTGAGCTCTCCTAGGGAGCCAGAGCAGCCCAAAAAGTTGATTATGCTGGCCAGAGCTGTTGTGGGATGTGCTGACCAGTATCTGCCAACAGAGCTCCAAGGGAGCCACAGTCAAAATAAAGAAGCTCACTGCTCCCATCCCAGTGGAAACTCCTAATAGAAAGGTGGAAGACCTAGTGGGAATATTATTTTTCCCCTCAGAATGAATCCCACTTGTGGCAAAAGGGTTTTTCTAGTACAGCGTCTCTAGTACAGTATTTTGCACCTCCCCCTGCAGGCTTCATTTATCTTGGCCCCTCGATTATTAAACATATTTGTTGTTCTACCCTCCAGGTAAATTTGAAACATGAAGACAAGCTTGTATAACCAGAAAGCAAAACACACCTGGAAAGACTCTCCAGGATGGGTCACATCAAATGAGATAGAGCAGCTGACTGATCGCCAGCAGAGCTTGTAGCTCCAAAACTGCAGCCAAGACCTGGTGTCACCTATCGCAAACAGTTCCTTGGGGGACATGGCATCAGGAAGCGTTCAAGTGTTTGTTTAGGAGCATCACACTCACATCTGGGGGCATTCCTCAGCTTTCCCTTGGTCATATTGTCACCATTCTTTTCCCCCAGCTCTCGTGCGGTTTAAAGTACACCGGTATTTCTGTTTGAACGCAGTGCTTGGGGGGGAGTTGTTCTGAAGGAGCCAGGTTCTCCAAGATCCTCTGTATTTTTCGCCATTTTGTTACTCTGTGGCCTTCCACAGTGGTATTTTGGGGTAAGGAGTTTTCAGAAGTAAAGCTCTTTCTGTAGTTTACTGGTGTAAGGGGTGACTTGGCTGGTCCAGGAATGCAAGGACAAGGCCCCGACAGTGCAGAAACTAATCAACATGCTTCAACTCCCATTATTACTAAAAAGCGACAATACTACTTAGGTCACCTCCAGAAGACTGGGAAAAAGCAAACACCTACCTCACTCCCAATGAAATACTTATCTTCAAAACAGGTGAGGGGGCAAAAAAGCAGTTCTAGCAATTGTCAGACCACAAATCTAACTTATATCGCTAGTAAAATAATGAAACAAATATTAAAGGGGGGAGGGAAAGGGATCAGAGGATAATGGAGTCATGAGCAATTAATTGTTTGGGCCAAATTCATCCCTGTTCTAACACCATTCAAATCAGCAGGGTCACACAAGGGATGAATTTAGCCTCATGGGTTTATAAAAAACAAATCATGTTGGACAAACTTAATAGCCTTGTCTGATGGAATCTCAGAAGTGGCAGACAAAGAGGATGCAATAGATAATGGGCAAAAAACTCTGTTTTTTGTTTGCAATGGCTATCTAAATTCAGCATGTAATAGAAATGTTGGAGAAAATATGTCTTTGTTAAAGCTAGAAGAGCCCTGCCATTTTAGTTAAGGGGTGAGAGCACTCACAACACCCATCTCTGACACCCAGAAGAAGTCATCCAGCCAAACAAGGAAAAAGCAGACTTAATGTTCTTGATATTATTAAAGTAAAGAAAGAAGCAGAAAGAACATTTTCTTTCTTTTTAAAATAAAATCTCGCAGGCCTTCCTTATATGTAATAAAAAAAGTTTTAAAAGGACACAGTTAAAAAAAATCATTTTCAGGTCACCTTTAAAACTGACCAAGACAACGCACTGGAGAATATACAATTATTACTCACAGAACCAGCTCTTATTCGTATGAGAAGTCTCATTGCTTATAGTGGTACTACTCATGTGAATAAAGACTACTGGCTTGAGTCATGGTTGCAGGTTCAGATGACCTAGATGACCTAGCAGGTGCTTTCTACCTTTGTTTTCTAAGTGTCTGCAAAACAGATACCAATAACATTCTGAGTAATTGTGAGCTCTAAAAGGCAAAAGCAGGCTGAAGAGATCAGATTACTGCTATGCCTGATACAATAGTTTTAAAAATCTTGCATCAAAGTTGAATTTGTGTGAGGATGCCATAGGCAGCTGGTTGGCATTTTCAACTCATTTTCCAAGTCAGATTGTAAAGTTGATGAGATCATGGTATAACACAGAGAGATAAGTGACAATTCTTATAAAGTACAATTGGATTATACTGAAAAGTGACTGAGATTTGTCATAAAGACTGTATAATTGCATCGGTGGAAACAGTCAAGCTTTTATAATGAAATTGCTGAACAAAATCATGACATTTCCAATATCCAACCAAAACCTGATTACGCTCATTTAAATACTAATGTCAATATTTATTAACTAATATTAAAATTAATGTCACATCATTGTTGCAGTTAGTCAGAAAATAATCACATATCCCTTGTTTAAAAATCATTGACTTTTCCTCAGCACAGAAAACTCTATTATCATTCTTTATAAAATATTTATGGCTTTCCCTGGCATTGTTGTAAGATTCCTAGAAGAATAATCAGAATGCTTTTCCACTAAAAATAAGACCTTATTTTAGAAACCATAAAAGGGAACCATGTTTATTTACTAGTTATTTATTTTTTATTTGAAAGAATTTGCCCCTGCAGGTAGCTGTCTTGCAGTGTTACTGAAGGGCCAATTATTATTCATTTCACACATAACAATATGGAGAGTGTTATCAGGCTAAATGAAAAGAACTCTTCCCTGATTCATTGCTTGTACTATGCCCTTGATTGTTTGCTCCACCATTTCTTCATTAACAATAAGACCGCTATCTGAAGTTCAGGGCAGGGTTATTTTCACTAAAGAAGTGCTAAATCATCCATATTTTCATTAGAAGCTGCCAGAAATGCTTACAATTCGAACCAAACACCACTTTTTTTCATGTACCCGTAATATCATTTATGCAGATTTCCTCTCTTATGCCTGTTTTACTAACTCTGATGTGTCAGCTTTCATCTCACTGTTTGCACTTTTACCTGTAATCAGATTGCAAGAAGACAAAGATAAAGAGAGAGAACCCTCAGTATCCCTGCTGGAACCATATTGCCAATAGTATTTGTTTAGTTAGTAATTCTATCTTTGCACGAACTTTTAACATCCAGTTGGTTTGTTGCACTTCTCTGTGTACTTAGCTGCATTGCCATGGCAATGGAAAAACATGATGATGCAGATTTAGAAAGAAAAGGGAAAAAAAGATAAAAAGCCACTGTCGGTCTCAAGGCTAGATGAGGTTGGGACTGGCTAATTTATTTGTGAAGTTAAGAGGCATTCAGTTTGAGAGATCAAAGGGGTTAAAAGAAGTCTTGGAGTGGAAAATCTCCATATCATAAATATACAAAGATGTTCAAGGAGAGGATTTAGATTTCCCTAATTTGGACCAAAGACATCAGTCTTCACGTAGGCAAGACTCCCTTTAAAAATCCATGAGTAAGGACTATAAGATTTGGCCCACGTTTCTTAAAGGGGCATGGGAGATACTTTAAACCCAAAATGTAGCATCTGTGTAATATATAATTCTTCACAAAGCCTAATAATAATAGCATAGTAATATTTATACAAATGATTTCATGAAATGAAATTTATTCCTAATTATCAAATATTTCATAATTTTGCTTTTTTAAATTTTTTGTTTGGTTTAAATATTCCCCTGAAGCTAAGAGCCCTAACTTCCCATGCTGTGAAGAGCATGACAAGCAGCCACAGTGAAAGGCACCCATCCCACACCCACTGAAGTGAACAAGCATTTTGCCATGGACTTCAAAGGCCCAATCCTGCAATCGTTCATTCCTGGGAGTAACTTTAATCTCAATGGGATTACTCAGGTGAGTAAAATTAATTCTGTTAAGTGTTTGAAGTATCAGAGCCTAACACCCCCATGATGCAAACACATACACATGAGTAATTTTATGTGCATGAGTAGTTTTACTCAGACTACTCACATTTGTAAATCTTGCAGAAATGTCTGCAAGACTGGAGTCCTAGGATCTGATCCTGGATCCCTTAGTCATCCAAGTAACCCTTATTCACCCTTGTGTGAATAAGGATTATTCACATGAGTAAGATTGCATGTTCAGGCCATTAATGATGTGCAGAAAGTAAACAAACACTATGGTGAAAAGTAAATCTAGATTTTAAAATATCTTTCATTTTTAATAATCTAAGTTATTAGTTAGACAAATAAGGAATTTTAACATGAAAGTGTCTCTGAAGTGTCTCTTAAGGTGGCATAACTGGGCCCTAAGTGGGAGGGGATAGAGTGGGGGACAAACTAACCATCCTTGTTCCTAAGAAATTAATCCCAATTTTTATTTTGATTCCTGTGAGTTGCATGCCCCTGTCCAAGAGCATAGCCTTTCTGCAGAGGACAAAGTCAGTTTGATGATGAACAGGGAACACCTCTCCCTGTTCCCAAGCACACATATTTTATGCTTTTAATACATAAACCACACATTTTTTTAATGCACAGAGCACTTACTGAAAAAAGCTGCAACAGAACAATGCAAGCTGGAAGAGCTTTCACTGTCAAAAAATAAACCCATCTGGAATGTTGATGATCACCTGATTGTTTCAAGATATTTAAAGCCTCTGCAGTCCACTTTTAGTGCAAATGATAGTTACACTTGAAATTAAAAATTTTAAAAAACCTCAATCCTTTGCTAGATGCTTTTAATACCTTGTCAAAGGCATCTCATTTTTGCCTGATACTGATAACCACATACTTTGAGAACAACTGCTTATTTAGAAGACAAAATATGTTTGTGCTATTCCTGACTGCCATTGGTACCTGTTTATTTCCACCCCAATGATAGCTTCATAAAGATTATAATTCAGTGTTTTAGGAAACAATCATCTATTTTACACTGTAATGCAGCATGACTGTATCACTTAGCTCTGGAAAATATTATGGGATTCAGTTACTATGAAAAACCTCTGTACAAGCAGAGCTGTAAAAGCAGAGTTAAACCTGTCTTGCCTTATTCATATGAGTAAATCCACCAAAGGAAAAGATTTGGCCCACATAGTATCAATGTCATGGACCAATTGGCAAGCATAGAGCTGGGCAGAATTTTTCATCAGAACTAGGGCTGCCAAGCAATTTAAAAAAATTAATCGCGATTAATCGCACTGTTAAACAATAATAGAATACCATTTATTTAAATATTTTTGGATGTTTTCTACATTTTCAAATATATTGATTTCAATTACAACACAGAATACAAAGTGTACAGTGCTCACTTTATATTTATTTTTGATTACAAATATTTGCACTTTAAAAAACAAAAGAAATAGTATTTTTCAATTCACCTAATATAAGTACTGCAATCTCTTTATCATGAAGGTTGAATTTACAAATGTGGAATTATGTACAAAAAAATTCTGCATTCATAAATAAAACAATGTAAAACTTTAGAGCCTACAAGTCCACTCAGTCCTACTTCAGCCAATCGCTCAGACAAACAAGTTTGGTTACATTTGCAGGAGATAATGCTGCCCACTTCTTGTTTACAACGTCATCTGAAAATGAGAACAGGCATCCGCATAGCACTGTTGCAACCGGCGTCACAAGATATTTACATGCCAGATGCACTAAAGATTTATATGTCCCTTCATGCTTCAACCACTATTCCAGAGGACATGACAGGTTTTGCTCGATAACAATCCAAAGCAGAGCGGACCGATGCATGTTCATTGCCATCATCTGAGTCAGATGCCACCAGCAGAAGGTTGATTTTCTTTTTTGGTGGTTTGGGTTCTGTAATTTCTGCATCGAAATGTTGCTCTTTTAAGACTTCTGAAAGCATGCTCCACACCTTGTCCCTCTCAGATTTTGGAAGGCACTTTAGATTCTTAAACCTTAGGTCGAGTGCTGTAGCTATTTTTAGAAATTTCACATTGGTACCTTCTTTGCGTTTTGTCAGATCTGCAGTGACAGTGTTCGTAAATCAAACAACATGTGCTGGGTCATCATCCAAGACTTCTATAACATGAAATATATATATCAGAATGCGGGTAAAACAGAACAGCAGACATGCAATTCTCCCCCAAGGAGTTCAGTCACCAATTTAATTAACGCACTATTTTTTTAATGAACATCATCAGCATGGAAGCATGTCCTCCGGAATGGTGGCTGAAGCATGAAGGGACATACGAATGTTTAGCATATCTGGCATCTAAATATCTTGCAATGCCAATTACAAAAATGCCATGTGAATGTCTGTTCTCACTTTCAGGTGACATTGTAAATAAGAAGGAGGCAGCAGTATCTCCCGTAAATGTAAACAAATTTGTTTGTCTTAATGATTGGCTGAACAAGAAGTAGGACTGAGTGGACTTGTAAGCTCTAAAGTTTTACATGGTTTTGTTTTTGAGTGCAATTATGTAACAAAAAAAATCTACATTTGTAAGTTGCACTTTCACGCCAAAGAGATTGCGCTACAGTACTTGTATGAGGTGAATTGAAAAATACTTTCTTTTGTTTATCATTTTTACAGTGCAAATATTTGTAATAAAAACTAATATAAAGTGACTTTGTATTCTGTGTTGTAATAGAAATCAATATATTTGAAAATGTAGAAAAACATCCAAAATATTTTAAAAATTTCAATTGGTATTCTATTGTTTAACAGTGAGATTAATTGCGATTAATTTTTTTTAATCACGGTTAATTTTTTGAGTTAATCGCGTGAGTTAACTGCGATTAATCGACAGCCCTAATCAAAACATTTTTCAAAAGTCACTTTTGACAATTTTGTTTGGAAAAAACACAAAGTGAAGTGTTTCAGTAATGTAAAAACCTCCTGCTTTGGCATTTTGGGAACAGAACATTTTGGTTTTTTGTTAGGAACAAATTTTCAAAACAAATTTCTCTTTATATATAATTTTTCTTTAATGTTAAAAGAGATGAAAATTTAAACAAATGTTAGTTTCGCTCACTCTGAAACAATTTTTTTTCTGAATTTCATTTTCTGGAATTTTTTTTTTTAAGTCGCTTTGTTCCATTTTTGGAATGAAAAAAATAAATAAAAAATCAAGGTATTTCCTGTGAAATGGAAAATCCGGTCCCTTCCAGCTGTAATGTAGAAGTATCACAAAATGCAATGTAGGATTTCTATGTCCTTTCTTCCTCCTTTTTAAGCAAGTGACAACTCAAGTTCTCTATTCATCCACGAAGTTGCTACATCTCAGGCAGTGGCACTGTGAGCCTCCCTGCTCTGCCCAGCCTTAATTAGGAGGGATCAAGGATCACTTCCCAGTCAATTCAGCCTCTCACCTCTCTGCTGAGACTACCAATGAAGCATCAACAAACTGTGGAGATGGTGGTGGTTCCTGTAATATGGATGTCCATCAACTAAGACTAAGAACAGCAGCAGCAGAAGCCAAAGTATGGTAACAAATTTTGTTTACAGTAATCTGAGCAGGATTTGACCTAGCAAGCTAGAGATGAGAGTTTCTATTCTTCTCTTTCCATTCCCTGAACTATCCAGTCCCCCTATCTTTTTTCACCCTTCCTTCTCTATTCTCTTCTCCTCTTCCCTGCTTCTCTCTTTTCTTCTCAGAATCTGTTTCTTTCTGGGATTTTCTCTCTACTAATTCACCATCTTCCAGAATTCCATTATTGCAATATTGGTATAGCGGTACTGCTTGTTCAGGAAGGATAGGCAGGGAGAAAAGGAAGGAGGTGTTGCATTATGCATCAAGAATATTCACACTTGTTCTGAGTCCAGAAGGAAGTGAGAGGCAGACTATAGAAAACCCCTGGGTGAAGATAAAAGGGGGAAAAACCAGGGATAATTTCATGGTAGGAGTCAACTATAGTATACAGACCATCAAATCAGGAGGAGGAGGTGGATGAGGCATTTCTAGAACAAATAACAGAAATATTCAAAATACAAGACCTGATAGTAATGGGGGACTTTAACTACCCAGTCATCTGTTGGAAAAGTAATGAGGCCAAACACAAAATCTCCAATAAGTTCTTGGAATGCATTGGGGGCAACTTCTTCCTTCAGAAGGTGAAGGAAACAACAAGGGGAACAACCTTTTAAGCCTTGATTCTGACTCTCGGGGAGGAACTGGTTAAAAATATGAAGGTGGAAGCAATTTGAGTGAAAGTGATCCTGAAATGATAGATTCCATGATTCTAAGGAAAGGAAGGAGTGAGAGCAGCAGAATAAAGACAATGGACTTCAAAAAAACAGACAATGGACTTCAAACAAATTCAGAGAACTGGTAGATAAGGTCCCATGGGAAGAAAATCAAGGAGGAAAAGGAGTTCAGAAGGACTGGCAGTTTCTCAAGGACACAATATTAAAGCCACAGCAGCAAACTATCCTGATGTGAAGGAAAGATAGGAAGAATAATAAAGCCCAATATGGCTCCTTCAGGAGCACTTTAATGACCTGAAAATCAAAAAGGAATCCTACAAAATGTGGAAACATGGACAAATGGATGATTACAAAAGAATAGCACAAGCACGTAGGGACAAAATCAGAAAGGATAAGGAACAAAATGAGTTAGACCTAGCAAGGGACATAAAAGGCAAGAAGAAGAAGTACTATAAATACATCAGGAGCAAGAGAAAGGTGAAGGAAAATATAGGTCCACTATTCAGCAGGAAAAGTCAGTTAACAATGGATGACATCAAGAAGATTAAGGTGTTTATGCCTATTTTACTTCAGTCTTCACTAAAAAGATTAAGTGTGACAAACAATGTTCCCTCTAATTTTTCCCATCCACGTGTGGAATGAATTTTGTTATGTGTACCAATAGGGAGTTGATGTGTGGTGGGGCTGGGGCCGAGGGGTTCAGAGTGTGGGAGGGGGCTCAGGGCTGGGGCAGAGAGTTGGGGTGTGGGGGTTGAGGGCTCTGGCTGGGGGTGCGGGCTCTGGGGTGGGGCTGGGGATGAGGGATCCAGGGTGCGAGAGGGGGCTCAGGCTGGGGCAGAGGCTTGGGTGCAGGGGAGTGAGGGCTTCAGTTTGGGGTGCAGGCTGCCTGGGACTGCGGCGGGGAGAGAGGACTCCCCCCAGCCCTCTCTCCCCACAGCAGCACCTGGGCTGCGGGAGAGGTGGCTCTCCCCGGTCACAGCAGCTCTGGGGCTGGTGCCGGGGGAGAGGTGCCTCTCCACAGTCACAGCAGTTCCAGGGCTGGGAAAGTCCTCTTTCCCTACCACAACCCTGAGGCTTTGTGGGGGAGAGGTGTCTCACCCTGCCACAGCCCCGTAGCTGAGAGGGAGAGGAGTCTTGCCCCGCCACCGCTCCAGAGCGGGGGGGGGGGGGGGGCGTCTAGCCCCACCGCAGCCCCAGGTCTTGTGGGGGAGAGGCGTCTCTCCTTGCCATGCTGCAGCCTGAGGGCTGGGGTAGTTGCTGCAGCCAGGCACACCTCAAGCTCCTCCATCACAACCCCCCACCTCACTCCATGTCCCTGAGTGCAGTGTGCATGCTTGCACAGCCCTTGGTGGCCTCCTGCAATTTAGAGGAAACATAGGTGACAAGATATTTTATACAATTAATATTAGCCAGGAGAAGGAATGCAAGCCAGAAAAGGGAAGGAACAGGTTAAAGAATATTTAGATGAGCTAGGTGTATTCAAGTCAGCAGGGCCTGATGAAATTCATCTTAGGGTACTGGGTACTGAAGAAACTAGCTGAAGCAATCTTGGAACTCTTAGCAATTATCTTCCAGAACTCATGGAGTATGGGGAACATAGAGGATGCAGGGAATTATAGACCAGTCAGCCTAACTTCAATATCTGGGAAGACACTAGAAAAAATTATTAAACAATCAATTTGTAAGCGCCTAGAGGTTAATATAAGAACATAAGAATGGGCATACTGGGTCAGACCAAAGGTCCATCTAGCCCAGTATTCTGTCTTCCGACAGTGGACAATGCCAGGTGCCTCAGAGGGAATGAAAAGAACACGTAAACATCAAGTGATCCAGCCCCTGTTGCTCAGTCCCAGCTTCTGGCAAATAGGTCACTAAGTAATAACCAATGTGAATTCGTCAAGAACAAATCACACCAAACCAACTAATTTCCTTCTTGGACAGGTTACTGGTTTGGTGAATGAGGAGAAGCTGTTGACATAATATAGTTTGATTTTAGTGAGGCATTTGACACAGTCCCACATGACATTCTCATAAGCAAACTGGGGAAATGTGGTCTAGATAAATTACTATAAGGTGGGTGCATAATTGGTTGAAAGACTGTACTCAAAGAGTAGTTATCAATCATTTGCTGTAAAATTGGGAGGATGTACCTAGTCGGATCCCACAGGAGTCATTCCTGCATCTGGTACTTTTGAATATATTTATTTATGACTTAGATAATGGAGTGGAGAGTATTCTTTTAAAATTTGTGGATGACACATGCTGGGAGGGGTTGCAACCACTTTGAAGGACAGTATTATAATTCAGAAGGACCTTGACAAATTGGAGAATTGGTCTGAAATCAACAAGATGAAATTAAATGAAGATAAGTACATAGTATTACACTTAGGAAGTAAAAAATTAAATGCACCAATACAAAATGTGGAATAACTGGCGAGGCAGTAGTACTGCCGAAAAAGATCTGGGTTTATAGTGCATCACAAATTGAATATGAGTCAACAATGTGATACAGATGCATAAAAAAGGCTAATATAATTTTGGGGTGTATTAATGTGTCTTGTATGTCAGACCCTGGGGTAATTATCCTGCTCTGTTCAGCACTGTTGAGGCCTCTTCTAGAGTACTGTGTGCAGTTCTGGGTGCCACACTTTCAGAAAGATTTGAAGTAACTGAAGAGTCCAGAGGGGAGTTACAAAAATGATAAAAGGTTTAGAAAACCTAACGTATGAGGAAAGGTTAAAAAAACTGGGCATGTTTAATCCTGAGAAAAAAGTCTGAGGTGGGACCTGATACCAGTCTTCAAAATATGTTAAGGGCTGTTATAAAGAGGACAGTAATCAATTGTTCTCCATGTCCACTGAAGTAGGACAAGAAATAATTGGATAATCTGCAGCATATTAGGATATTAGGAAAAAGCTTTTTAACTGTACAGCCCTGGAATAGGCTTCCAATTGAAATTGCGGGATCCCCATCATTGGAGGTTTTTAAGAACAGGTTAGACAGGCACCTGTCAGGGATGGTCTTGGTATACTTGGTCCTGCCTCAGTGCAGGGGGCTCTTGAGTTCCCTTCCAGTCCTACATTTCTATGATTTTAACTCTATTCTCTGTTCATAATGGCCTGCCCTCCTCTCTTGCTGTGCCTATATGGTAGAGCTAGCCCTAATTCACCTGAGTGTTTATTGAGTGCTTCAGAAGCCACAATGCTTCTTAATTGGAAATCTTTCTAGAATTCTTAGTACCGACCTAAATATACATTTAAATAAGCTTGCAAAGCTCAGAACATGGAGGGTCTTCAAGTTGAATCCAAAAATAGGTGCAAATTAATGATGCACATGATATATACTTTGGCATCATATTCTAACCAGCCTGGGAATGCTCACACAACCCCTGCACACCTGTCTGCACATATTACTCATGAGAGGGAGCACAAGTAATCTGATCAAGGTATAGCATGTGGAGGTCATGAGAATTTCAGGGGATTCATGTGCCACAATGCATGCACCTACCCTGTAAGCCCCATCCTGGAATACCACTCTGTAGCCTCCAGAAAATTAACTCTACTTGTTTTGGGGAGCTGAGGTTGGAGTGTACTCCTAGCCGTGGATTTTCTGGTAAACATGTAGATTTGAAGCCTGGATTTGGCCCTAATAGAGTGACAATTGTTGCATATTTTTCATACTTTTCTTGTGTGTTCAAGGTTCTATGGTTTGATAGATATATAAAATGTTGCACTTTCAATAAAACTTCGTCCTTGCATAGTGCTTTTCATCCCTGTGCTCAGTGTGTTTCAAAAAGTGCACAAATATCATTATACCCATTTTATAGATGGGCAGACTGATTCAGAGATGCAAAATAACTCGCTTTTGGTCATAAAGTGAATCATCAGCAGAGCAGGGAATAGTGCCCACGTCTCCTGTCTCCCACTCCCAATTCATTGAACCATACTACCTCATGTCTACAGTAGCTTTCATCTAAAGAACTCCGGGTGCTTTAAAAGTTAGTTTTAAGCCACACAATGGCTCTGTGAGTTAGGGCAGTATTCATCTGAGAAATACAAGCACACAATGATTTAGTCACTTGCCTATGGTCATGCACTGAGTCAATGGGAAAGATGGATTCCCTGAATAGAGATATCAAAATGTTATAAAACTCTCCTGATTTGGGTTTAATTATAAACTTGAAATTCAGACCAGATTCAATGAAAAGTTCACCAACCTTTCATGTGAATCAGAGCCACTGCATGGTTTTCACACTGACATCATATACAATTTGGGATTTAATCTGATTTTTACATGATAGGTGAATTTTAGCAGTTTTTATCACATTTCAGTTTGCAATTTTAATTTTGTTTAGAAAAATGTAAGGCCTGAAACAACGCCCCAAACATACACTCCAACAGTGAAAGCCAAAAGAAATTATATTTGTCCAATCCCTACAAAGAGAAATGGCAGACATTTGCACAGATCCATTCCTAACTCTCTGTTCCTTGCTTCATACTCTAGATTATGCTGCCTCCTTAATTCTACATTATCAGCTAGGCTGCGCACAGTCTGTGTATCAGCATGAAGGTTTCAGAGTGCACTAGTATCAACTGACTAACAGTCCATGACGTCTCAAGTAATGAACACTAGAAACTAAACAACTATTTTTATCTTAGTTTTGTTTTTAATTAACATTGATGCTAAAACAGCGGTTAGGCTCAGAGAAAAAGGACTCTCAAAAAACCAGCTCTTTGAAAACACTACAATACTCTATTCCCTTATAGAAAACTCCTATAGAATGCAAGGGGGTAAAATCAATAGCCTTCTGTAGAATTTACTATAAAAAGCTATAGAATGTAATGAAGAATTATAGCCTTTCTATAACATTTTAAAATGAATCTATATAATTCTATAGCAGAGATATAATTCTCCATTAAATGATATTGCTAGTTTTAAAAGGCTATAAAAAGTTCATTATTCCCTATGAAAAAGCCCTGCAGGTTTTAATGAGGATATGCCATCTCCTGTGTAGTGATTTAGCAAAACTCTGCATACCAAGTACACACATCTGAATGTATGCAGGAACTGCATGGACCCTACAGTAATGTATGTATGAGTTTTTACTGCCATAGTAATCAATATTATATTATCCAAGTTTTTGCAAAGCTAAAATGAGTCTTCCCTTATATTTCTGGAAATTTCATCTCATACGGATTTACTCTATAGACACTTAAGATGCAAAAGAAGAGAATGTCCTTGGTCTGAAAACTTTTAAAAATATTTTTAATGCACTCATTTTAGTAATGCCCTGTCCATGGGAATTTAAAACTGGTGTCTGCTTGCATAACTGAATCTGCCTCTCTTCATTTACTGTATGCAGTTTGTAACTTTGAGCCTACTCTGTTCCCATTGAAATAATCCACAAAACTCCTATTGATCTGAATGGGAGAAAGACTGGTCTCTTATTTACTAGTTGGTATGATATTCTATTTAAATGGCTGTTGTTTGATTACTTCCTGGATTTCTAAAATAGCATGTTTTTTATGTAGAGAGAGAGAGATAATCAGGCAGAAAAATAATGCCAAGTAACAGATAGTAGAGCTGATCAACATTTTTTTAATTTTGATTTTTTGACAATTTTTTGTGAACATTTGAATTTCAATTCCACCCTTTCCCCAAAAGAAAACAGTTTCAAAATTTCAACAAACCATTAAAAAAGCCTGAAAAAAACTGAAATAAAAATGAGTATGAATTTTGACCAAAAACTTGGCCTGTTTTCCAACCAGCTGTAATGTTAGTACATGGATTTATTTATAGGGAGACACCAAAAAGTGCTAACTTTCGTCTTCTTCTTTATTTGTGCTTTATGACCTATCATGTAAAAGGAGTGAACAACTTGAGAAGGGAAAAATCAGCTTGAGTGGACTGGACAGGGTAACAATTACAGTTTACTTCTAGGCATTTAAGAATGCAGTACTACAAATTACTCAGCACTCCTAATGTCCTTTGAAATCAATGGGATTACAGATACTCAGCACCACTCTGGGTCAGGCCTCCAGTCTGGGATCATAAAATATTTGCTGCTATCCTTATACTAAAGTTATTTAAAATGTTAGGAAATGTTTCAAGAACTTTCAAAAATTGTTAGCCTTGAACAATCTAAAAATACTAAAATAAAAACCAGTATCTCAGCAAATCTGGGGTCCAATATTATTTTAACAGAATTACTCAAGTGGTTCCTCTCATGCTTCTTTATAACTCATTTGATTTCCCTTTCTCCTCTCTTTTTTCTATCTTGCCCATTTAGATTGTAAGCTCTTCAGAGTAGGGACTGCTTAGCTAGCTGGTTCTTGTTCACATGCCCACGGTCTAACTGATTGCCATATGTGGAGTTGGAAATGTGGAATTTTCCCCCAGGTCAGGTTCACGGTAACTTGAGGGGGTTTCACCTTCCTTTGCAGCATGGACCATGGATCACTTGCTGGGATTAGCTGGGTATATCTGACTTAATCACTTTCCTACCATTTGTGGGGATGGTGCCCCTTGGTCCCTCCGATTCTCTGCTTGTGGCACATAATAGTTTAGTCTCCAGTGTGCTGTTATACTTTGGTCTTTGTAATACTTTGATTGTTGGATTTAGTGGGCAGGTCCTGGGTGGTGTTGGTGGCCTGTGATATACAGGTGACCAGACTAGATGATCTAGTGGTTCCTTCTAGCCTCAAACTCTCTATGACTATGTATTCTACAGTGCCTAGCACATCGAGACCCCATTCTTTGTTGGTCCCTGGGCACTACTGAAATAAACATGATTCATAATAATAAAATAACAATAGTAATAATGACTGCATTTTTCTTCTCTAGGATCCTGAGTGCTGGCTAAGTGAAAGTGGCTTAAGGTTGAAATAGGTAAAATGTGGTGAGGTCAAATAAGAAAAGCACAGCTGTTAAAAAGAAATCATAATGGTGCAGCAGCACTCCTATAGTTAAGGTTGCGTCCAGTGTTCCCTCTAATTTTTTACGTCCATGTGCGTAATGAATTTTGTTATGTGCACCAATATGAAGGTGAATATCACCTTCATATTGGTGCACATAACAAAATTCATGGGGTGGAGGTGGGGCTGAGGGGTTTAGAGTGTGGGAGGGGGCTCAGGGCTGGGGAAGAGGGTTGGGATGCAGGGGAGGGGGTTCTGTGGTGGGGCCAGGGATGAGGGGTTTGGGGTGCAGGCTGCCTCAGGGCTGCGGTGGGGACAGAGGACTCCCCCCAGCCCTCTCTCGCCACAGCAGCTCCGGGCCAGGGGAGAGGCTCCTCTCCCAGGCCACGGCAGCTCCAGTGGGGCCAGGCCGGGCTGAGGGAGGGGCTCTTCTCCCCCGGCCATAACAAGTCTGGGGCAGGTCTGCGCTTGGGCCGGCAGGGCTGGGCACCTCTCCCCGCCGCAACAGGTCCCTGCGCGGGGCTTAATAGGCAGCTGCGCAGCCACATACCTTAGAGGGAACTTAGGTTGTGTCTCAACTTCTGTTTAAAAGTTGACTTTTTAAAGTCCTCCAAAATCTACATGCTTAGTCAGATTCCTTTGAAATGTAGTATGCCTCAAGAGGGTGCAAGGCAGGGTTAGTGACCCAAACCCGGGGTCATTTGAGCTAGGGGTTGCAACTTTGTGCTTGCCTGGGTAGTTCAAGGGAGCGTGCCAATACCATTGCCCCACTAAACACCCCACCAATGACGTTTCTAGTCCAAACCTTTGTATACCTGTGGAATAAAGATTTAATAACTCAGGTTGCTTGATACAAGTTGGTAGGCAAGCCTTGGATTGGTTGTTTAAGAAAATCTGTATTTTACTAGCCCCTACAGAGGAGCAGGGAGGTAAAGTGTCTGCGTCCTGATTTCAGGGCAGATTAATGTGTTTCAAAGACCTATAGCATAGAGGTTTAGAACTGACAGCTCAGGTACCTTGATCTCTGAGGGAAAAGAAATATGCGCTCTACTAGTGTTTCCAATGTGTGGATTCTGGGTGATTCTTGGATCACAAGGTGTAGAAGTTTGCAGGACAGCAAGGAGTACACCATGACAAGGAGATTGCGGACTATAGGCTGATTTGGGTGGAGAATGCCTGTGTAGGCATCTAACTGGTGACTTGAGAGGTTGGACTCTGATTGGACTGACCATCTGAATGATTGCTACAGCAACAGAATGAAAATTCTTAGTAAGTGTTAGAAGAACATGAATCAGGAAATTGGAAGGCTCATGGCAGACCAGAGAATGTGTACTGTATGGCATAGAAACATTACAAGCTGTGACACCTGACTGTTTCTCAGAGATGGGGTACATCTGTTAGGCAGGGGTTAAAGGATCTTTCACTCAAACATAACACTTCCAGTATTTTGGAACAGAAACCCTTTCGGTTGTTTCTCTCACCGGCCCTGCCACAAACACCACCCTCCAACCATTCTGAAACATGACCAGGAACAACATTCCACTGTAACATGATTGTCCTTTGCTCCAGACACTGCGTGTGAGTCAAGTTATGGGGGGAGGGGGAAGTAACAACAATAGAAGGGTATATATACCAGGGAGTGAACACCTCAGGGAGATGAATTCCTTGCTTCCCATTTGGGGGGGAAAGGGCTCGGATGGGGGCGGGTAATGGAGTGGGGGCATAGGCGTAGTTTGACTTCTATATTTGGGGGCAGGGCAGGACAATGGGGCTGGGGGGGAATTCTACTCCTGCCTGAGTCTCGCAGTTTTGGGGGGGCAACGCTCCCCTATCCCCCCAAAATTATGCCCGTGGGTGGGGGCCAGATTGGAGGAGGAATACAGTGAATGGGTCAGGGCATGGCTAGGGAGGTGCTCCAAAGCAGGCATTTGGGGGGGGGCAGCTGATGTGTGTGTGTAGGGGTGTGAGGGGGATGGCTGGCTTAGTATGTAAAGTGAAGGACATGATATGCACAACAGTCTCAATGACTACTCACACCTGCCAACAACATATCTTTTCCTGTTCAGGAAACTAGGAAATTCAAGGGCCAAAAAACTATGTTAATGCAGAGTTAAGGTTGCTTGGTGGTATATAGTTCCCTGGCAGAACACCGAGTTTAGCAAAACTCAAACCAAAACTGAAAACCATCTTTCAGCAATGTCCCAGTACACCCTGCTAACACACATACACTGCTAACACTACAGCTGCTGAAATGTATGAGCTCTTCAGCTCGTTTCCAGCTAATATGATTAAAGGACATACTGTAAAGGGAAAAATAAGTTTGCTCATGCCTCCTTCCCTCATTTTGAGCAATGCCTCATTAGGTACATAGTACAGACTCACACTGGCCTTTGGCACTATAAGATTCAGGAGGTTCCAGATCCTGGCATACACTCACATATTTAGCCAGCTCCCCAGAATGAATACCACACAGGTACAATTTAAGAACCACAACACAGGCTTTTACAGCTCTCTTACACTTACCCACAGGGTAATATCTCAGCCTACACTTTCACTTAACCATCATTAAAGCATTAGAGTCCTCTCCTATTCCACCTCAGCTGACAATATCCTTTCTAATAGAAGCTTTATGCTGTGCTACTGGCATAACCTACATAACGCTGCATAGGAATGATGCAGCTGCATCTTGAAAGTAAATATGTACTTCTTCCATTTGTTTATCCTCACAGTGTGCAAAACATAGATCGCCTCATATCACAACCACAGTTCTGTCACACACCTCAGAGTAATCCACAGATCTCAAAAACACACCTCTACCACGCAGAGCTAACTGCTGCCTCCATCATTTAGTGCAGCTACACCTGACACTGACCATGCTCACTTTACCTGATGTGCATGCAGATAATAAATGCTTAGACTACTCTCATATCGCAGCTTGCTACTGATAATACCCATTGTAATAAAACACCTGTGCCCTGTTAACTATCTGACATACACAATACTGCTTTTGTAAGGGGACTGTTATCCCCTTACTAACATTCAGAGCTCCCAGTACCAAAAGGGGAAGGGTCGATGGGACTGACAGTCCCCAGGGGCAATGGGGAGAGGCCAATGCTCCAGGTCAGCTCTGATTGACAGGGCAGGCAGGCGAATCAGGGAGTCAGGTGGTCAGAGTGGATCCTGTCCTCCGTGGGAACTGAAGTTGCCTGAGTCAGAGTGAGTGGGGCTGAGCTGAGGAGAGGGCAGAGGCCAGAGCTGAGCCGAGACATATACAGAGGGGCCAGAAAAGCAGCCCAGTGAGAAAGACCTGCCCTGGGAGCAGAGGTGCAGCCCCAGATCCAGAGCACAGCCCAGAGACACAGACCTGCCCTGGGAGCAGAGGTGCAGCCCAGAGAGACAGACCTGCCCTGGGGGGAGAAGCTGCAGCAGCCCGAGCCAGAGGGGCCACGGCAGCAGCCCAAGGAGCTGGAGGCAGAGCAGCAGCAGCAGCAGCCGTGCTGGGGCAGAGGAGCTGGAGCTGAGGCAGAGCGGTGGAGCTGGGGCTGGAGCAGTCCGGAGCCGGGTGCGGTGAGCAGCTGGGCAGAGCGAGGGGGACCCTGGGCAGTGGGCCCAGCGCAGGGAGACGCCTCAGCCAAGAGGCCCTGCAGGCCAGACTTGCAGGGGGAATCTAAACCCCGACAGGGTGGGGACGACGCTGGGAAGAAGGGTCCTGCCACCCAGAGCCTGCGAGTGTGTGGCCACCGCCGGAGCAAGTGTCCGACCCGCAGCGTCCCTGCAGCACAGCCAGGGCCTGAGAAGGAGCCTGGGACTTGCAAAGGAACAGACTGAACTGCCCTGACATTTCAGAGACACTGTTGTGATGTTCCCTGCCACAGAGCGGGGTGATGTGTTTTCATTAGCCTTTCCCATTTTTCCTTATTCCTGTTAAAAATTAATTGTTAATTAAATAATTTGCATTTGCTTTAAATTGTGTGCAATGATCTGTGGGTTAGGGAAATGCAGAGAGAGTACCCCGGAGTGGGGACACCCTAGCCCCTGACCTAGGTGACCACAACAAGGTTGGGGGTCGAGCCCCCCAGGAATCCTGGGCCCAGCCTTGTTGGGGTTACAAAGGATAGCTCAGTGGTTTGAGCATTGGCCTGCTAAACCGAGGGTTGTGAGTTCAATCCTTGAGGGGGCCATTTACGGATCTGGGGCAAAAATTGGGGGATTGGTCCTGCTTTGAGCAGGGGGTTGGACTAGATGACCTTCTAAGGTCCCTTCCAATCCTGATATTCTATGATTCTATGACTCTGCCAGACAGGAGAGTGCAAGGGAGTCCTCGAGGGCAGGGAGGCCTCTGGGTAAAGGAGGTGGGAGCGAGGACTGAGATCCTTCCGCTAGCCCATTTCACCGGGGTAGTGCAGAGACGAGGAAAGTTCCCCACAAGAGCGGGACTGTTCCCCCGCTTACACTTTGAAATGATGCATACTGGATCCTGAAGGTACATGTGCAGCCCTGCCTTTTGCTCACACTCATCAGAGGGTGCTAAACATAGATCGCCTCATACCATCATCACAGCTGCCACACACCACAAAGGAATCCACACATGTCCTCATATCCCAAACATGTCTTTACCAAGCAGGCCCAACCACTGCCTCCACCATTTAGTGTAACACACTGACTGCACCAAGAGTGTATCCAAATCATTCCCACTGGCTTCTGCCAGCTCAAGAGGAACAGAAGAAAGGTGGTACACTCAACCTTCTCTCTTCCCCCCACCTTTTGTCCTTTAGCAGTGTTAGATGGAATCCTGTGGGTGAGAGTGAATGGGTATGTACATTTCAGCAATGGTGGGGTTGGCAGAGTAAAAGTACGTGCATTAATAGGGCATATTGGGGCAGAGTTTAGTTTGCATGGGCAATCTTAACTGGGCATATGCTGGTTTTCAGAAGTTTGAGTTATGAGCATTCTGCAAGGAGGTGACATGCCACCAAGCAATCTGAACTCCACAGTAATGCAATTTTTTGCCATTTAATCTAGAATATGTTACTGGCAGAAGCAGGGCTGACATATTCTTCTATTCATGTCATTATTTAAACAGCATTTTAATAAATAAGGATGTTATGGCGCAAGGAGGGGGAAAATGGTGGAACAAATGAGAGGGAAGGGACGTGACGGGTAGCAGGGAAACCAGTTTTGATTTAGGAACAGAGAAAATAGTATCTGCTCAGATCTTCATCATTAAAGAACCTCTTTAAAATGGAAGCACTGCTAGTAAAAGGTGCTGACTGACAGCTATAGAAACCAGAATCATACTTATCCACAGAACTAGTATAACAAAGACTGTGAGGGTCAATATAGGGTGCTAAAAATTAGCAGTGTGAATGTCTCAGGTGGCAGCTTTGGTTCTCAGGCCCATCTGATCCCTTGGGTCTGAACATGGGCGATTAGCCTGGATCTCTGTCTGAGCTGCAGCAACCACATTGCTATTTTTAGCATGCTACCTTGAGCCCAGCTAATGTGAGTCTGCCTACTGGGCTAGGAAGCTCATTCCAAGGTGCAAGGTAGATGTACCCTGGAAGTGAGGTGAGAGGACAGCTCATTCTCAGTGTCTATGCAAATCTTGGCCTCTCTTCTCAGACTAGCCCAAAGATGCCACCTTGGGTGGTCCTGGAGAGGTGGACACCTGTTACGAGAAACTGGACTGCAACCAGAAGTCCATTTGACAGAGGCCACTGAACACACATTGGATGATGCTTCAGCAATTTTCAGTCACTAATAATCTGGACTTGATTCAAGTCAGCAACCTGAAAGAAAAAGGGGCCATATCCCATTACCAATCTTCGGAGCCAGCCAGGCCCTCATCTGCTTTTATCTTAATAGCTATGTGTTTCTGCAGCGTAGTGCTTTCTCAAAAGTTTTTCCTGCCTGTACCCAATTTTCATGAGCAACTACACATATTCAAAAATCCAGCTCATATTGCTGTGGGTATACAATGCATATGTTCTTTTTTATACCTTCATCAATTTTATAAATTAAAAAATCTTGGCAAGACACAAGTGTAGTATTCGCATCTAACCTTTACATTGTATCGAGACTGGATTGTTTTTCTTTTTGAATCAAGTATTCAAAATATAACCCAATGGTCCTTGGCTGCTTTCAGTTCAGAGATACATAGCAAAACATGTGTGTTGTTGCAATATTTAGCATTCAGAACAGCACAATTGGAAAGACAGTTAGGAGACAACAATCTGTGATTAATTACCATGCTATAATTCTAATGTGAAATGATGAATTTGTAACACTTGATATACAAAAGTAGCCATAACAGAATTATACATGTCAATCTGTCTTCCAAAACCAATAATGAAATATGACAAATAATTTAAATTGTTTGTTTTAAAATGGAGGGAGGTGTATTATTGCCATTCTGTATTTGCGAGGAGCAAATAGTCAAAACACAGAATTTTATACCTGGCAACCAATCATGCTATATTTCTGGGGAATTCTTTTGAAAACAGTAGCAGATTTAACTTATTTTCAAGCATCTCAGTCTGAAGCCCAGAACATCACTGGGGAATAGTTTTAAACCGCACTTCCAGTTAGAAGTCTTCTCTTTTAAACTGACTAATGAACTCTGTGTAATGTCTGATACTGCTTGGCAGCAGTAATATGGCACAGGCTGCATTCTTCTATTCTTAGAGCATTATCCATGAGAGTTGGGCTGGGATTGGAATTTGTACTGCATGCTTCTACCCCACAGGAGTGGAACACACCTACTACCGGTAGCTCCAGGTAAGCCGATAAGGTAATTATCTGCAGGATTTAAGTAGAAAGCACCCAATACATATTTTGTTTGGTTAGGCATTTGTGTATCCTTCACATAACTGAGACTAAGAAGGCCCTTTATGTGCTACACATGCAGTAGTACTGAAATATAGCCACCTCTGGGGTATAGGAGAGCCACCAAATGACACAAGCAAATTGTACAACAATAAAGGCTATGGAAATTTTAGCAAGGACACTGGGACAATACCTACATCTAAAAAACTGCTATGGAATCTTTCAGTGTCCATGCAGAACAGAACTTTGCTTTTTAAGAGCTCATCCAAATTCCCTCACAGGAAACTGCATGGTATTCAGATTATTTACCCTCACAATGTCCTCCCTATCTTTGATCGTACATGGCACCCAATGCAGGATCCAAGCACCCCTCAAATAGTAATGAATTTCTTTATCCCTGCTGTGAGATAGAGAAGTATTATTATCCCCATTTTAATGTGTGAGCAACTGAGGCACATAGAGATCAAGTGTCTTATCCAAGGTCAGGACAGGAACACTGTGGCAAAGCAGAGAACTAACCTCAGATATTCTGAGTCCCAGTGCAGTGCCTTAATCAGAAAATCTTCATCCCTAAAGCTGAATGGTGGGTTAACCTTGCTGGGATATAAAACAGTATTACAAACCTGGGATGAAATCCTAGCTTCACTGAAGTCAACAGGAAAGTCACCCTGGCTCATGGCTAGGAAAGAGGACACAGACAGAGCGCTCTTAGTCTACTCTAAATTATTTCAAGGGCATGGTCAACACCTGATTTGCCTCAGAATTAGGGAAAGATAAAGAAAGGTAGCTTAGAGCCATCTCTTTTCCACACCTTCTTAACAGCATTAAGTATATCTGAGCCACAGGTGAGGCTGTAGTCTGTTAAGTATATAAGTACTTATTCAGGAGAACCACAGTGGTTCACATGGCCATTTTCAAGAGAGGTAGCTGAAGTCTCATGAGAAGAAATGTCACCATGAGGACAAATGATGTCATGACTGACAGACATTTTTGAGATCAGATGATCCTATGGAATTTCTGTCACTAGATGTTGAAATCTTGTAAAAACAGCTGACAAGAATTAATATAACAAATCCAACTCCTATTCTTAATCTGTTCAAACTCAAACCCAAATTGAGCCTGATGCAGATACTGATCTAAACATGGCCTCACTGACCCATCTATGCTTACAACACTTTACATTATCTGATATACTGTTTAATTGTGATCAGTATAGCACACACGAAACAACAAAACATCTGAAAGATGTTTCCTAAGGCAAAAACCAATTTAGCAAAGATAATATTTTTTAAAACATATAGAAGTGCAAGTCTGGCCAGAAGTTTCTATGGTGAAAGGAGATCTAGGTCTGGCTTTTTTTCCTTTACAGATTGCCAGCCACTGAGGTCTTTCGGAACACACTATCAGATTGGTCCCATTATTTCAAATATTTTTAAAACAGGAAAAAGTTAATACGTTTCATGTTTCATATTTTTATGTTTCACAAATGCTATTCTATAATCTTCAGCAGAACCAGATGTTTGCTAAAACAATACAATCAGGCTTACACCTTAAAATGGATCATATGAAAGGATTCATTTCAATGTTTTAAGAAAGACTGGACTGAGCAAGATACTTTTATATTGCCCTACAAAAGAGTGCATTGGCTTGGAACAACACATTCTCTCTGCAATGCATGAGCTGCACTAACAATGGCTGCTTGACAATAATGACACCAAAAGCCAGAAGATGACCAATACACAGTGTCCCTGCTGGTGGAAAGAGAGATACAGTGGCACAAGGTGCCAGCAATCACTCCTCCTCCAGAGATGATGCAGCTGACCAGTGTAGTCACAATGTGGACAGTGCTGGCTGTGGAAATGACATTTTCAAAACACTGATTCATCACGTCCCTTGGGAAGCCTCTACCAGAGGGGCTTCTACAGAGACTCCACCACAATTTAAAGCTGCCTTCACTGGCAGGATCTCCAGGGGAGAAGAGTGGTGCAAATACCACCTGTACTTCTTTGAGGCCCAGGATTCTCCCCACAGCGCAGGGGAGAACAGATAGCATTTTGTATATTATATACACATAATAAAGATCAGTCTGGATTTGAGATTGATCCCATTACAGACAAATCCTGGCAAATGGCAAAACTTCCTTTGACTTCAGTGGGATTAGGATTGAGTCCTAAGAATCAAGTGAGAAGAAAATTCAAATCAAAACAATCTCAGATTTGCAGTGTTCACTCTCCTGTAATCATACTCAGGAGAGGTAAAGCAAATGGAAAGTACTAATCCAAAGAAGTGAAGGAACATGTCAAAAATCTGAGTTTCAGGCCAATATGTCACTTGTCACCACTGTACTTGAGCGAGAACCCTAAAAGGCAACCAACAGCTAGTTCACCTGTTTCGTCTTCATGACCCATCTCTTCTCTGTTCCATGCTTCATTGATGTCTCCTCCTTTAATATTTTCCTAGCAGTTTCTCTGCAGAAAATGTTAGTTTTCACTGTTGCAGGGGGTGTTCCATTTGATGGTGGAGCAGCGGGTGGGAGAGGAGGAGAGAACTAGTGCAACATTCACTCTCTTTGCCTCAAAAGAATAAATTATTTCCACCAGGTCTGCATGGCAATCCTGGGAAGAAAAGGATTTGGAATTGGGATCCTTTGTCCAGGAGTTATTTTTTTTTAGAGGCAGTCTTCAAAATTCTCTCCCTAGCATGAATGTCTGATAGGATAACTACATCCCCTGTGCCCCAAATACAGTCCCTGATCCTGTACACCAGAGAGCCTCCTTCACCTCCTTCAAATCTTGCCCAGAGACTTGCTGCTTTTCCTCAGCCTTCCCGCTCCAGTCACCACACCAGCACCATCCACCCTGTCCACTTATCTGCTTTAGTTCCCTTGGGTCTTGGTTTATTAATTGCTGTCCATGTAGCTATGTAAACATAGGGGATGGAGCGAGAATCTGCTTTTTGCATAGGGCCCATTTAAATAGTAATGGGCCTGATGCCCTGTCCCCCTGCACCTTGCGTAATCAGTTACACCAGGGTCAAGTGGGTGTACAAGGACCACACTCATAATGGGAGTGTTTTACACCCACTTTACTGTGGGGGAGGGCAATGGCGAATCAGGCTGGATGAGTCTACTCCCTGCCTGCCTGCCAGTTGAGAGGGCCCAGTGCTGTGAATCGATGCAGGATGGCAGTTGCAGAGTGAGTAACATCCTGGGCTCAGAAATTTCCTAGTGCTCTTTTTGTCGCTTTCCTTTCACAGCCTGATTGCCAGTTAAGGTTTTGCTCTTTGTGTATACACAACATTCACTTTAATGCAACCACACACACTCAATATCCCATCCCTGTTTAAACAAAACACTTACAATGAGAAGGAAGTAATGGCCTGTGTATATAAAGTAAGCTTGTGGTGATTTCTCACTGTTCCCTCTATCCTCTCCCTTTTTCCTCCCTTTGTTTACTGTCATCTTTTGCTGTGTTATGTCTCAGTTAGATTGTAAGATCCTCAGGGCAGGAAACTGTCATTTATTTGTTTTTTAAAGTGTCATGCACACTCGTGCTGTATGGGCCAGGTGTATTGATGCAGTTCCATTGACGTCAATGCAGAGGACAATCAGGCTCTGTGACTGCAGTATTACTGGCTCAGTTCCTCAGATGATGTAAATCAGCATTGCTCCATTTGGTAATTTACATCAGAGAAGGATCTGACCCATTAACACCAGGGTTTGATTCTCCAGTGCCTTGCTCCTTGTGTAGTCATTTACACCTCTGCAAAGAGAGAGTAAAATGCAACCTCTAGTGTGAGAGGAGAATTCTGGTTAGGGTTTTTTTATACCCAGTTCTGTTCCTCTTTGCATAGGTGTAAAGAACTATACAAGGCAGTGAAGAATCAGGCTGTCCAATCTCTAATATTAACCCACTTGCTGGACATGAGTCTGCTTCCCCCTATACCAGAGTACCTCACTGACTTCAATGAAGTTACTCTTGATTTACACAGTGTTAGTGAAAGCAGAGATTGCTTTTCTCTTTCTCATCTGAATTCACTAACCCCTTTCAGTGATTATTGGGTCACACTTCACATCAAACCCCAGTAGAATGGGAATCAGATTTTCCATAAATGATGCCCCATTCTCACTTCTGTCTTTAATCACCAGAAATCCCTACTCTTCTCACATTGTTGACTCCAACCGATTCTCTAGATCCACCAGTCTTCTGTGCCCCCAATAAGCTATGTTTAAACAATTTTTTTAAGCAGTAGTTGCAATTTCATGCACTCATTTGGCTGCCTTTTGCACTTCACTTTCTCATGAATCTATCTGGAGATCCACAAGCCCCACGCAATCCTCAAGCCCTTTTTGGGTCTTGTCTAGACTAGGATAAAAAAGTTTTTTAAAAAAAATGTGTTAGCCAACAGATTTTAATACCCTTGTCATAAATATAAAGGGAAGGGGTTAAGAGGCTCTGATACAGTACTATAAAATCCTCTTACCTGCAAGGGGTTAAGAAACTCCAGTAACCTGGCTGTCACCTGACCAAAAGAACCAATAAGGGGACAAGATACTTTCAAATCTGAGGGGCGGGGGGGAGGTTTTTGTCTGTCTGTGTGATGTCTCTGCTGGAGACAGATCAAGGAAGCAAACAATCCAACTCCTATAGAGTTAGTAAGTAATTTAGCTAGAAAATGTGTTAGATTTTCTTTTGTTTTGGCTTGAGAAATTCGCTGTGCTGGAGGGAATGTGTATTCCTGTGTTTTTTTCTTTTTGTGACTTAAGATTTTGCCTAGAGGGATTCTCTATGTTTTGAATCTGATTGCCTGTGAAATTATCTTCCATTCTAATCTTTTAGAGTGGGTCTTTTACTTTTTTTTGTCTTCTAATAAAGTTCTTTTTTTTAAGAATCTGATTGGGTTTTTAGGGTCCTAAAAACCCAAGGCTGGTCTGTGCTCATCTTGTTTATTCTCAAGCCTATCCAGGAAAGGGGGTGTAAGGCTTGGGGGGATATTTTGGGGGAAGACATCTCCAAGTGGTCTCTTCCCTGATTCGTTGTTAAATCGCTTGGTGGCGGCAGCACACTGGACCCAAGACACAAGAAAAGAATTTGTGCTTGGGGGAGTTTTAACCTAAGCTGGTAGAAATAAACTTAGGGGGGTCTTTTCATGCAGGTCCCCACATCTGTACCTCAGAGCTCAGAGTGGGGAAGGAACCCTGACAACCCTGGTATAGACAGGGTGAACTGTATCTTAGCCCAGGGCTACACTGGGGGGGAGGGGTGTCGATCTACGATACACAGCTTCAGCTACGTGAATAACGTAGCTGAAGTCGGCGTATCGTAATCGACTTACCTGGCCGTGAGGACGGCGGCGAGTCGATCGCTGCCGCTCCCACGTCGACTCCGCTTCCGCCTTTCGATGAGGTGGATTTCCGGAGCCGACGGGGAGCGCTTTCAGGGATCGATTAATCGCGTCTAAACGAGACGCGAAAAATCGATCCCCGATAGATCGATTGCTACCCGCCGATCCGGCAGGTAGTGAAGACAAGCCCTTAATACATAGAATCGTAGACTTTAGAAATTTAAGGCCACAAGGGACCACCAGATCATCTCATCTGACCTACTGTATATCAAAGGCACCATCACCCAGCACCTGTGCACTAAACCCAATAACTGAAATTAGATGGCTTCCGCCATTGTTCACCTAGACCAGCTATCACATGTCAATTTACTATCTGCTTTGTCTACACTAGAGTTTTATATCATCAGTTGAAATGAGTTAACACCCTTTTATCCTAGTTGAGATATACTCTTAATGAGCTGAAAAGTCCTTCGCCCTTCTCTGCCAGTAGAGAGTACTTTATATATTGTCATCCTTTGCAATCAGGGCCTGCTCCAAAGCCCATTGAAGTCAAACGAAACACACCATTCCCAGGCCTACAATTTAAAAAGTGACTAGTGATCTTAGATGATTCAGTTTTTGAGTGCTCAGCTTGAGGACACACTACAGAGGCCTAATTTTCAGGAAGTTCTGGGCCTCTTTACTTACTCCTGTTGCACAGCCAAAATCGAGGCACCCCAAATCACTTTGCACTTTTAAAAATGTTGGTCCAACTGACTTCAGTGGGCTTTGGGTAGGGTGAAGAGCTAGCAAGTGTGAAAAATTGGGACGGGGGTGGGGTGTAATAGGAACCAATATAAGACAAAGCCCCAAATATCAGGACTGGCCCTATAAAACTGGGACATCTGGTCACCCTAGCTTTGGGTCATGCTGTAATTGTCTCCAGCAGATTATTTTTAAGTGATGCATCCGACATTGAAGCCTCCCTCACCTCTCCCAGTGAAGTGAAGGACTCACAAGAAGGTGTCTGGGTGAGAGTTTGCATGCCTGGAGATCAGACCTTCAGGATGGACATTGTTTCGTTCAGCTCCTTTAGCTATATTTGCAACTCTGGCAAACTATCTTTTAGGGAGACATACTTTTTACAAATTTCTATTCAACATTCATGGCCCAAATCATAGAAATTCCTGTAGGCCACCCCAGGGCCAGACTCTGTGCCTCCCATTTTTATGTCTGTTTAATAAAAATGTGTCTATTGTCTTTTGATCAAATTATCTCGCACTCAGTGACATCAGCAAAAGAAACACAATTGCAGTAGTAATCCCAAATATTCAACACTTGATCTTCTATTCTTCTGTTTCCTTAATAACTTACTCTTTACTCAGTAGACCTTTTTCCTTACTCCTCAGCTGTTATTTCCTCTCTTTCTTGCTTCTTTCTTGCCGCTTCTCCATCCTTCTTTCCCCCTCCCCCATTTATACTTAACCTTCTGTTTCTCTTTGGTGTCTGGCAGGAAGGATATAATGCAATCGCTGCTACACAGTGACAAAAGTAAATACGTAGTTCTGAGTGAGCGCAACAGGGCTGAACAGCCTTTTGCAATATGACATCAAGTAACGTTCTTCCCCTTCTAGAGATTTCTTGAATGCTAAACAGAGTTGCAGCTCCATAGTTTTTAAAGATCTGGGCTTTTACTTTTGTTGTTCTTTTCTTTTACTTTGCACAGCAGTGCTTTTTTATCTGGGTGGATTCGTGAATTACCTTCCAGCCTGAATCTAAAATGTGAATAAACAGAGACTGGTTCAAATGTCAGATATTCTCTCATCTTTTAAATTTCCATATATTTTTCCATATGTAAGAGGAAAAAGAAAAACTAGATAATTTATGTGTGGTGAAGCCACACACACACAGATTCAGGGAAAATTCTAAAGCTACATCCTTCTGACTAAGCATCCAGCACAGTATACATTCTTTTGATACAACTGCTCACATTATGTGGGTATTTTAAACTTTATAAAAGAAAATAATTATGGGCAACAATTTCAAAAGAACCTAAGTGAGCTAGGAGCTTAAATCACACTGAAAGTCAATGAAAGGGATTTAGGAATTTAAGAGTCTAAACCACATTGACTGCCAATGGGATTTAGGCTCCTACATGCCTAAAACCCTTTTGGAAATGAGATTTAGGTTCCTAGAAAAGTTAGCCATTGCAACACTGACCAGTACAATGCCTAAATACTTTTAAAAAGCTGGGCCTTGGAGCATAATTCCCACTGAAAATGAACCATTGACTTCATTGGTACAGGATTAGGCCCTTTTAGATTGTTTAACAATGTATTAAGGGGAGGTGGGGGTTGCATTTCATTTCTTGGGGATTCCTTTGGGATTTTTAAAAAAAGAAAATATCCTTAATTAGTATAAGCATCTAAAGTACCTTTAATAGTAAGGCAGCATAAGACTTTACACCAGGCAACGGCAACCTTTGGCACACAGCCCGCCAGGGTAAGCCCCCTGGCGGGCCTGGCTGGTTTGTTTACCTGCTGTGTCCGCAGGTTCGGCCGATCGCGGCTCCCACTGGTCACGGTTCGCCGCCCCAGGCCAATGGGGACTGCGGGAAGCCGTGGCCCGCATATCCCTCGGCCCACGCTGCTTCCCGCAGCCCCCATTGGCCTGGAGTGGTGAACCACGGCCAGTGGAAGGTGCGATTGGCCGAACCTGCAGACACGGCAGGTAAACAAACCGGCCCAGCCCACCAGGAGGCTTATCCTGGCGAGCTGCATGACAAAGGTTGCCAAACCCTGCTTTACACCATCAGAAATTCTTACAATCTGGTAACATCTTATGCACAATAAGTCATAAAGCATCATAAAGGCTGAAACCCTTTCAACTTCTTATGATGACAACCCATTTAAAGTGGGCAAATTTAGTCGTGGTACAAAATAACTCATTTAAACAACATCCAACAGCTATCATTTTATTATTTTTTAATCTAGCCACCCCCAAGTAAAAAAAAGTTGTCTATATCCCAGAACAAAGATAGTAAAGATGAGTTTAGAGAAGTAGAAAAAATCTAGACCTGCCCCAGAATGAGTGAGAAAGGAACCTGGCAAGTATGAAGAGGGGAATTAGAAAAAGTTAAAGGAGGATGAACAGAGTGAGCGGTTGGAAATTACATGGAGAGTTACAAAGTCATAAAAGTAGAATGAAGCACTTCATGGAGACAGAATAGGAGGGGTATTGTCTTAATTCATGGATCAAGAGAGTCATCTGGTTGCAACTTTCTGGAACTGTTAAAGTTGAGAAAGAACTGATTTAGGAAAAGGGATTTACAATGGATGAGAAGTGATTTCTAGATGCAACAGGGCACGCCTTTGCTCTTGTCTTCTTGCCCCACAGAAACTGTGAAGACTTCACTAGTTGTGCATGCACAGGACCTTTTATTTTGAGTTCCCTCCATCACTACCACTACAGTCCCTATGCAACAGTCTGTTTACAATATCTTCTGTGCTCTCCATCCTTTCATCAGGACCTGAGGGAAACAGAGGTCTCCCTTCCCTGAGGCCGCCGTGTGGCTAGGCTCAACTAGCCATGTTCATGTTCTCCCTCTCCACCCCAACTCCCATTTCCTTCCTGTGCCTCATCATCAGACTTGGGCTGAGGGCTAATTGGCTCTTTATTCCACTCAGACCACCAGCCTGGTTTTCTAATTACCTCAGTTAGCTTTCTCTGGGGAACTAATTGGCATCTAAGTGATCAGAGTGCAGGCTCACCTGTTTACACCCTACACTGTCACACACACACATGCATATATAGACAGTATTTGCTTCCTCTAAAGCAATCTGAGCTTCTTGAATTGTGGCTAAAATTGTGTTTACTGAACCTAGTTTAAAACTGGTTCAGGCTAATATATAATGCCCAGCCATTATAAACATGTTTTCAAAGGCAGGATGATTGTGATCTGTAGTTTATTTTATCCAAACATCAGAGGTTGGGTGCTGGGGTGGAAGGAAGGGGGAGTTTCAGATCAATGATTCTAGTTTCAGACCATCACTTCTCTAGGAGAACATCCACAAGTGGAAAGACTGATTTTAGCTAGAAAGTTCACAGAATCTACATAGTATCAGCCACAGTCACAGCTAATTTTCAAATCAGAAAAAAAAAAAGCTCAACCAGTCATAATATAAAAACTTCCTTAAACTGATTCATTAGTTTGCATATCATAACAAGGACTTTGAATTTGTGGGTAAGGTTAGAGCCTAGAGGACATATTGCAGATGTGTGCATTGACAATTTGAATTTCTTTAATTTGTTATGCAAACATTAATTCTTTTCAAATACTGTAAAAAATGAGAGCATCCTAACACAGCTAGCAACAACTAGCCTTAAAAATAGATTTTCTTGAGGGTTGTTTTTTTTAAATAAGGAAGAACACTATAGGTATTCTCCACAGATGTTTACCATTTAATGAGAGTTACACTTCTGGTCATAACAGATTTAATTTGCAGCAGGACCTTGAAACAGCTAGCAAGAAAACTCAGTGAGCCCTGTTCAAAATCAGAAAGCTTGATATATTTTGACACATTAAACTTTTTTCCTCCAGGAAATGACAAGCTTTAAAATATCCCAAACAAAATAACAGCAAGAAAATCCAATATTGAGTCCTTCCCCCCCGCCCCCTTAAAACAACTGCAATTAAAATGTGGTAGTGGGCTTGCTTCTGCTCATGAAGCAAAAAATAAAACAGGCATCTGAGAGCTAGAAGGACTTTGTGAACCCTTGGAAGGGTAGATGAGCTAATCTGTACAACCCCACTGACCAGAGAAGGAACTGATTGTGCTTTGGGTGGACCAAGCCAAGCTAGCTGTTTTCTTGCTTTGGCTTAATGAGGGGGGAAATGTAAGTTGCATCACCTGTTATGTAGCATGTGTTACCACCAGGGCACAGAAAGAGGGGAAGGATGGTCCACTGGTTAGGGTGCTAGCCTGGGTACAATTCCCTGTTCTACCACAGAGTTCCTGCATGACCTTGGGCAAGTCAAGGAGGGCCAGATGTTTAAAGGTCAGTGGCAGTTAGGCACTTCAACACCTTTTAAAACCTGGCCCTTTGTCTCTCTGTTTCCTATCTGTAAAATGGGGATAATAGCACTTCCTTCCTTCTCAGGAGCGCTGTGAATATAAACGCATTAAAGACTGTGAGGGGCTCAGATATCCTGGTAATAGGGCTCATACAAGTATCATGGATTGATAAGAAACTGAGATATGGTGGGGCACTCAGTATCCTGCCACACATGGAAAATTTAATAATTAATTATTTATTATGGATCTTAGTCACAATAGCCCATCTCAGTAGATCAGTGGACTGGTTTGGATAAAAATAAGCCCTGATCCAAACTTTTGCCTAGAAGACTAACTAAATTCAAACTAACCCATTCAGGAGATTTTCAAAAAGTTTGGATATGTTTTCCCACTATTATTGTCTTGCCTTCTACCCTTCTTGTTTCCATGTAGAACTAGAAATAAAATGACTGAAATACCACATGAAAGGATACTCTTGTCAGATTTTAAGACCAGCCAGATTCAGGAAGCATTAGAAAATTATGAGGAAAGTTTCTTCTTGCTAATTTTCCTGCTGAGCTTGAAAACCCAAGAGGGCTTGATAAGATTCAAATAAATCACCCAATTTCTGGGGTGACACCCACTCTGCAACCAACCTCTGAAGTTCTTGAGATTGTCCTAATCACCCATCACTAATTAGTATTACAACTATTGGCCCCACTTGTGTGCTGCAGCTGAGCTAAGGCTGGCTGTGTGCCATTTTTGTGGTACCCTGGATTCTGGATTGACCAGGGACCAATCTGGTCATCAGCATAAGCTAGGCTTACATTTGGCTGTAATAGCCCTTATGGAGTCATTATGGCAGCTATTAGTTGCTGGAGCACAGAAGCCCTCTGGCCAGGCCCCCTCTCTTCAACCCCTTGGCTGGGGGCTAATAGGATGGAGATGTAGAGAGATTCTACTACCTCTACAGCAAGTCAAGCATGGGAAGTAATTTTCACACAAAAAAATCATGAAAACTTAAAATGAAAAATTGCACTGAATTATTTAAATTCACCAACCAGCTCTATAGCTGGTCAAACAGAATGAAATTTTCACTCAATCAAATTTTGGAAGATATTCCCCCTATAGCCAGGCAAAGGATTACAGAGCTGGCATAAAGTAGATGCAGCAGTGGCCACAACTGGTGGCACTAAGTGTAGCTACTAAAGGAGTTCTGTTCAAGGGGGTGATTAACTGACTGGTTTTAAAAGGCCCTAATTAGGTGGACAAATTGGCTCAGTTAAATTAAGCTCCTCCGCAAATCTTGACCTATTTGTACAACTGAACCCAAATTACATGGAAGGTTTGAAAGTCTGATTAAGATTTAAACCTTTCACCTGACTCTGCCTACTAATAACCTTTTGCAATGACAAGTCTAGCATGGCACAGAGACAGCCTGGTAGTCACTCCCTTCTTTAGTGGCAGGACAGGGGCTCCCCAACAGCCTGTTTCCACTGGTTAGCCAGTTCTTCATTTCAGGGTGCAATCTAAAAGCTCTTCTCAGCTATGAGCTTTAGGGCAAGGTTGGGTAGCCTCTCTCCCCAACTTCTGCAAAGAAGTCAAGTGGCTCTCTTGATGATCAGAGTAGCAGCCTTCCCTGCCCTCATATTAGCCCTTTAAAATGTAAAGGCACTCTAGAATTTCTCTGCTGTTTATGGCCCCAGAGTACTCACGATCTTATATTCTTGTACATTTCAAGACTCCTAAGATCCTCCTCTGCTATTTCTCAGGAAATTAGCATGCAGTGTGCTCTGCGTCATTAAATGCAAATAACCCCAGAGCCTCTTCACATTTCAAATGGTGAAGAAGGGAGAGAGGGCTGCTCTTTTCCCATAAAGAGTGACTCTTCAATACTTTGGTGAGGAGCATATTATAAATGTCATAGACAAATTAGCTGCTTAAAGTAGAGGGAGCCATGCCAGTTGGGGGAGCAGTTGGGGGTAAAATTGGGGATCAGGTAACCACCGGGACTTCTGGGTGCTTACACTACCAAACCACTACTGCAAAAGATTTAAGGTTAAATTTTCAAATAGTTTTTATGTCTAGTCTTTAGACAAATATCAACAGCCATGGAACACATCATGCACCACTGGAAGTGACTTTAAAATATCAGGAAAAGTCAGCTGTGACTGAGCCTGTGTGTGTTCCGAACACAGGCGACACTTCTATGCTGCTGATTCAGAAATAAATCTCAATGTACAAGTCTGCCAGCCACATACTGAGATGGAGGCAGGGCTATAAGGTAAAACACAGCATGGCACTTACAGGCATGACATGATGGCAAAACCTCTTTTTGCCCATAAAACGAGTGTTCCCAGTTTGTTTCCTGCTGGAGGGCAAGAGGAATATACTCTGATACACTGTAATGTGTTAGATTCACAGGTAAGCAAGAATAGTCCAGAGGCAATTTTTCCTGAACTAAGAACACATCATCATATTAGTCACTCTCCAAGACTGCAGTATACTAAGGATGCAAACTCTGACATTAGCATACCACACTCGCCTGATCCAAAGCCCATCAGAATCAATGGGAGCATTTCCTATTAGCCCAAGGTGTCACAGCTTGCAATGGTGCTAATGCAGCATTTTGGACCCTAACTGTAGTATGTTTTTATAAAGGAAAGTCAGAGTATAATTGTCTCCCAATTAATGACATGGCTGGCTGGCGATGGCTTTTAACAGTGTTCTGTTGGGCTCCTTTTAAGTTGTAGCCTTTGAGATCCACTTGGACAAGTAATAATTAAAAGGAATAGCTAATTAAATGTATTCAGAGGGGGAAATGATTTACTAACAAGGAAGCGAAATAATTTATTAGGAAGGAAAACTTTCCCTTTAATCTGAAGGAATCTTATTACCTCCTTTACAAATCATTTTTTTTTTTGTCATTGGTAACTTTTCCTCCTCCACAAAATGTTGCCTGCACCACACATTTGTCACTGTTTCTTTCCCAGGGGCACCAGTCCATCACACAAAGGGCCCATCCTGACATGCGCCTTCCTTTCCTGTTCAAGAATACTTTCAATTTCCCTGTAGAACCGTTCTGGAAAAAAGGTAAGGGGGTGGGGGAAATGGGGTAGCTTGAAAAAAGTTGTGTTCCAAGACAGACCCTTTATGTGCACTTTCCCGTGACAGAAACAATGTTAGACACCTAGTTATGGCAGCCTTACAAGAATGGACTCCCCTGAGGCTCACATTCAGGAGCTAAGCCAAAAATATATAGCTTGAGCCAATTGATTCAAATCAAAATGCAAGAAGCCACAAATCAAAAGTGAGTAAGGCTGCGAGTCAGGATCCCAGTCCAACTGTTTATTTGTTTAAGATACTTATTCAGAATATACCACTGAATCGCCCCATTATGTTTACAAGCATGGCTCTGGTGTCCATGACAATACAAATATTATATATCCATATATTTTTAAATCCAGTCAAAGTGACACAACACAGCATGGAATTACAAACACAAAACAGATACAGCATGATCCTCAGTACAGTCAGAGAAGATTGCAATCTGTAAATGCATGGAAGTTTGTGTCCCTGATTTAATGGTTTAAAATGCAGTAAAGCTGTTTACATTCACTGTCAAAATGTTTGCATTACATATGCTCACTGCTCCTGTGGTGGAAATATTTTTCCACTAACAGTGCAGAATAAGCACAAAATGAAGATGCACCACTCCTGTTAACAAAGTGCTGGCATAGTGCAGTTTCACCTCTGCTAAAACATTTGTTAATGACTCATCAAAGTGTACTATTTGTTCCTTTTACCTTGGATCAGTTTCTTGAGAGATATTATGTACACTTTTTCTACTCCCTGCCATCAGATAGCCTTTCACACAGTCCATCTGGCCCCGTTTCCGTATATTGTAGGCATTATCAATAATTGATTCATTTCTTTTTGTTTTAAAAGTGAGCTGTTTCAAATTTTTGGTTTGTGAACTTTAGATTTCTTTATTTAATTTTGAAAGGGGAAAGCAGGATTGTCTATCCTTCCATCACAGGTGTTTAGAATCCCATGGGTGGGTCAGATATTTTAACCATTATCTGCCGTTAAAAAATAAAGATGGAATTTTCAAACATGTTTAAGAAACACAGGAGTATAAGTGTGACAGAGTTACTCCATTGTCCACTTGTGAAAATCTCCTCCTAAAATATTAACGGATGTATATTGCACAATTGTAATAGTCTGATAACTAGATAGTCTGTATTAATATCCAGATATATAGCTACAGTAGTTAATTGCTATGAGAACCATAGGCTTTTAAAAAAAATTAACTTTCTTTAATTAAATGTGTACCATTAACAGTATAAGCATGCACCTTTTTTTTTTTTAATGTGGAGTAGTCTCCTTGACTTCAGTAGGACTGGTCACATCAACAAGATTAAGCATGTATGTGTTTCCAAAATCAGGGCCATAGTGCTCTGCATTGATGTTACTGATTCACACAGACTGGGAGACCCATTGCAAATGACTTAATTTTACAAACCAACAACTAGCAGAGAAATACAATATAAAAGGCAGGGATACTCCATCCCAAATATTCTTTGTTCATTTGTTTTTGTCAACTGTAGTTGAGCTTAAATTGCTGATAATGATTTTTCATAATTTGCTAGTAAATGAAATATATGCCATAAAAATGATGCAATCTTAATAATACAACACCTTGCAGCAGCATCTGCTATTTGCCAAGAGTTTGGGGGATTATAAAATGTGTGGTTTAGTGAAATGCAGATTGGAGAAATTCTTGTTTAGTGTGGGGTTTTGGTTTTTTTAAGAAAGAGGAAAAGATTTTAGCAAGGCCTAATAAAGCCGAAACTCTTGAGCAACATCATGTAAGAGTTTTTCTTGACAAGGATAAAAGGTGGGCTTTTTTAGAATGTTCACCAGCATGTATAGCACATACTAAAACAGGCTTCAACTCAACCAGCTAGCATGTGCGAAGGAACAATTTACCTTGTCTACACTAGAGTCCTAGAACATGCTAGCTAACAAGTTCTAAAACCCAAGCAAACAGATTTTTTCTTAGTCAAAACAAATCTTAAAGTTCTGGAAGAATTTTTCCTTAACATGCTTGACCGGGAGCCCAGCAGGGACAAGGACTGCTGTTGTCCATCTGAAATTTGCATGAGGGAGGTACCCTGTGTCTACTCAGCCCACAGAAGAGAGCCTGCCAGCTTGGGTTGACAGACTTGGACTAACCCTCTAAAAATAGCCGTGTAGGCAGCACTCCTCCCTAAACTTCGGAGCCCGAGCCGCAACAGCAAGGTGCTGCCTACACAGCTATTTTTGGAGGGTTAGCCGGGGAGGCTCTCTTCCGCAGGCTGTGTAGACATACCCTGGGGGCTTGGCTACCCTGCAACAAGTCAGGGTTGCAACATGGTTACAATGCATTGTCCCCACCAACAACATAGTTAACATGTGCAATCTAGGTATGGGCCCAATTCAGCTCCCATTGAAGTCAGTGGAGTCTTTCGACTAACTTTAATGGAGATGAATCAGTTCTTCTGTCCCTACAACTGGGCCAAGCCATCCACACTATTCATTTTAATGGTGCTGTAAATGGGTCAGGATAACATCTATATTATATCCCTATGGGGTAGAACAGAACATTTTTGTGATTCCTCCATTTTGGAAAGTGTCTTAAAAATATTTTTGTTCTGCCCCATCGGAATATATATACACTCAAAAACTGAACTTTTTTACTTTCTACTGATGCTTATTCCTTATATATTATACAGAAAATGCAGAGATACCATGCATGTACCGAAACAAGGATGACTCATACTAGAAATGCACGTACACCTACAGTAACGTATTTAATATAGTGAAAATGCAATCCCCAGAGACATATATACTGAAATAGATCTTCAGTTATACAGAATACATGCCCCACTATGTCAGTATTAACTATCTTCTGTCTTGGCTGCATGATGATATTACTGATAGGGGGACTGTAGTATTTCCAGGTAATTCCTATTCCTATTGTATTAAAATGTTCCGAGCACACTTTTTGCCACAGAAAGTATTGTTTTTATAAAGTTATTCACTCTTTTTTCATACAGGGATCTCAGACACTACTAACGTAATCCTGAGGTTATTACACAAATGTGTTTTAAGGCTAATCTCTTTCTGTCATAGCACTAAGTAGCTTGGTTCATGCAATTTGTGCCTAATTCTGCTTGGGGTGTTTTGTTTGTTTGTCTTATTAATTCTCATGCTCTTATATATTTGAAAAAGGTGGGAGACAAGGCATGAGCCAAGTTTGCCTTTAAATAGAGCTGCGTGGAATGTTCAAAATGAAATTCACTTGGCTTGGGTTTCTTTTATGAATTTGAAACTCAGAGCAGGTTCACCAGTTCCACAAGCCTTCTGAGTGAGCCTGAATGGATTTATGGTTTTGTGGTGAAATTCCATAGCAAAGTTAATGGTTTTGCATGGTTGAAGCATAAAATAAGGTATACCTTTGGGGTTTCCACAAAGTTAAGTTTGAGTGCTGGAGTGTTTGAACCTAAAACTTCAACCAAAGTATCAAATTCTGAAGCCCTTATTTAGGACCAGATTGTCCCCTTGTCCAAAGAAACCCACAGGAGGGGCCAAGGGGAAGGAAAGTTCTGCTAGGATCCACTTGAGGAGTTTCTCCCTGATTGTTCTGACAAGAGGGAGCTAGCAAGGTTTGCCCCCTTTTACAATGTGCCTTAGAGCTTACCCTCAAGCCACCCAAATATGCTGGGATCCATGTGGATCCTAGGGGATCTTCAGAAGGTCAGGGACATGGGTGGCTCTATGATTTTTGCCGCCCCAAGCACGTCAGTCAGGCAGCCTCCGGTGCACGCCTGCGGGCGGTCCGCTGGTCACGCGGATTCAGCAGCGTTTTTGCGGATGCCTGGAGCCACCGGTGCCTGGAGCCGCCCCGGTCAGGGACTATCTGCAGAGACACAAATCACCATAGATGCTCCAAAACCTCCATGTCATCCCAGTCACTCCCTTTTAGCACAGCTCCAGTGGAGCCACCTTACCAGGGACATCCCTAGGTCATGTATGATCTTGAAGACTCTCTCTTCCCTTCGGTGGGAAATAAAACTCTAGACTCTATTATCTTTCCACGTAAATTCAGGTGGATACAGTGAGGGATAATTTGCATCTCTATTTGTCCTGCCTTCCCTTTCCTGAGAGGTGGTCATTGCTGTTCTCTGTGGCTGGGCATTGCAGGGGACTCTTTCTCCGCACCCCACCCACAGATGTCAAATAGGCCCTCTTTCCCCAGCCACATGCTACAAAGGCCTGCCCATCCAGTGTCTGCTCCGTCCCTGCATGGATTCTCAATCTGGAAGAGTGCCCGCCATAGAAGATGAGGATGGTGCTGCAGAGGTAACTGACTCCCTATCAATGATAGGACATGTTTACCCCCAACCAATCAGCTTTTACTGAGTCCTTACTTGGGCAAATCTCTGTTTAGAACACCCACTTGGTGTTTTTTTCTAAGTAAGGACCTGAGAATTTGACCTATAATTTCTTTGAGCCAAGCAAATCCCTGGAGATCAAAGCAGAGAAAATATTCAGACCTGAACTACTAAATCTCACGCATCTGTAGTCTCACATCTTCACTTCCTTCCTTCCTTCCTTCTAAGGATAACACTCAGTGAGTTCAAGACCTTGTAAGACAAGTTATTTCTTGGTTCTACAAAACTCATCTGAATTTGTAACATTTCCCTATTAACTTAATCAAATGATCCCCTACCCCCCATGTCTTAATCAATTTTAAAAATACAAATATGGGTTCCACACATGCTCAATTGAGGATCAGGGCAATATTTCACTACTTAAAAGGAAGTCAGTACTATGTAGCAAGTATAGAAGCTCCCCGCAACCCCAGGAGCTGGGCCCAGTATACGTGTAACCCTTCTGCCAGTCAGAGTCGGCAGCAACAAGGGCCGGGTTCCGTATCTAGGGGTTCCATTCCAATAACACAATGCAAAACCGGCTCGAGCCCCCACCCAGTGACCTGGGACAAATATATATCACCCCCCCGGGCGCCTCTAAGAGGCAATACTTCCCCTCTCGCAAGCACAGAGTCTGAGTGTAGAAAAACCTTTTAATAACAGAGAGAAACGATGCGGCATTTTGCTGGGGAAATACCACATCTAGGATTTGTAAACCAAACTGTGAACAACGACCCACCCCAGCAAATTGGCCATGTCCTTTCCCTTTGGTTCTTGAGTCCAGCAACCCCCAAAATCACCCAAAGTCCCAAAAGTCCAACAACCCAAAAGTCCAGACCCAGAGTTCAAAAGTTCATCTGCAGAGTGTTACACCCCCTCCAGTCTGGGTAAAATTGGGGAGGGGAGAGGTAAGGGGCACCTTACGTGGCTCGAAGCTGATGGCCCCGTCCCTTCGTGGGGCCTCGCTCGGCTCGGCTCTGCTCTGCCATCCCACGAGTCACTCCGCTCAGCCGTCTCTCAAGCCGCTCCAGCTGTCCCGCCAACTGTTCCGCTCCGCCAGCAGCTCCGCGCCGTCAGCCGGCCTGCAAGTCGCTCCGGCTGTCCCGCCAACTGCTCCGCTCTGTCAGCAGCTCCGCTCCACCAGCCGCTCAGCAATAGATCTTCTGGCTCCCCCACTACTTAACACAGTGCTCAGTGATTTCAGCTTTTAACAACTTCAGCTTTTTAGTGATTGCAGCTTGTAGTTAGGGGAGCCTGTGTGCTCATTTGCACACTTAGTCCAGAGTAATTCCAACTCAGCAGCCTGTGATTAGACTCCTAAGGAACTCAAAATTAGCTCTGATATTCCACAGTGGAGAGAGAGAAGGAAGCGCAATTGACATTTAGGACCCTCAGAAGAGGCCCATGTCACCGGATATAAATACCTGTCCCCAACCTCTCTCAATTCACTGGGTTTTGGAATCCATGTCCCTCACCTAGCAAGTGCTGCTCAGCTAATGGTGAGGCCCTTCATCATAACAAAAGCCCACTGTCCTTGATTCCCATAATCAGGGTAACAACACTTTATTCTTCCTGCCCCAATAACAGAGAGACTGGGGCTCCCACAGCAGTCAAAGTGACCATTTGGGCAAGTGGTCCATCATGCTTTGCAGGGTGGGTGTGTCCATGCAAACAAGATTAGCCCCTGACATCCCTGACATCCCTTTCCACAACTCACCACCAGATGTCAGGGTAGAGCTCATCCTGACTCTGCTTACATACGGAATAAAGAAAGACTGAATGTATTTGCTCTATTACAGTCCTCTCTCACCATATGCTGCTACTCCTTCCACCCACTGTCTCTCAGGACCAGGCAGAAAGAAAGACAAAAACTGTTTCCACCCTATGCAGTCATCTATCTCATCCTGCCTCCTATCCTCTCCTTTATTCACAATCTCTGCTAAAAAGAACACAGAGCCAACCAATCCTTGAGTGTGAATCAAGCCATCAAACCCACACTGTCTTATTAGGTTTGAAATGAGTCAAAACTGTGTTTTCACACCCCAGTCCTATGACATTTACCTGCATGAGTATCCCTAAAGCTACTTGCCCATGCTACACAGGTATATCAAAGCCACACTGCTGCACTTTAGGAGCATTCCTTCTCTCCCAAATCAGTGCAGCTGGAAAAGATTCTAGCATGTTACCACCACCAATGACGTCATCAAACCTCCACCGGCAAAACCCTCTGCTTATGACAAAAACCTCCCTTCCAACCTACTAGTAGCCCCAATTCCTATCTCTGCCATACACTGCTACAGTCCAATTATATATATGGTCAATATTGCATTTCATGGCAAAACAAAATGTTTAACCACTGTGTAAAATAAATGGCAGAAACCACATCAATCAGGGTTTATTTAAATTGATCCTATAATGAAGAATGCAATCAATATTTGATTCCCCAACAAACTCTGATGGTGAATGTTCTACTATTTGTTTTAGACTGCCATACAATTTTTAGTTAGCCTTGGAATTTAGAGCCAGTGGACCACCAAAAATATTGGGCTCCGCCTATAATCAAACTGAGGGCCTGATCCTGCACCACTGAACTCAAAGGGAGATTTGCCATTGATTTCCATGGGTGAGAGATCAGGCACTTTAAATGTAAAATGCACCCCCCAAAAAATTCCACAACCCAGTGTTTAATTAAAGGAATCAGGTAATTATAAGAAAAGGTTAATGGGTAGCCACGGTGGTAATTTTTTTATTCATTTAAAAATCTTGTGATCTTAACACCTATAGGTAGGGGGCTTATAGGCAGGAACCAAAAAGTCAAAGCCTGGGTTTAAACCATAAATTGCTTCATATTTAAACGGGGCATTTTCACCTTTTAACGTTTACTTCTACATAGTAGCACAGCAATAACTTGTACTTTGGGTTGCATTCTTCCTAATGTACCCAAAACCCTTCTTGGTAAGCACTATGCCCCCATCCCTCACTTTGGTCTCTTGGATCTCAATTTATGCAATGTTTTACTGACAGGAGAATCCACAGAAATAATAAAAATATAAGGGTGAGACTGATTTAACTACCTCACTTGGTCACAGCCCTTTCCTTCCATAATGCAGTGAAGCTGTGATGATAGAATTTAGAAAATGGAACAAAATCAGGGGTGAAATAAAAAAATAGTTGATGTAAATTTTGAGCATCACAGTTAAAAATGGTGATGCGGACTATTGATCTTGCCTATTAAGAATAATTATAACCCGTGTTCCAATTAGAGAATTTGAGAAAATTTTCTTTATATTCCAAGTCATCCTGCTACACTGCTGATTGTGAGGACAGAGGGCCCTAATCCCGAAAGCTGCCCATGTGGGCACTGGGATCTGCCCATGAAACACAGCTTGCATGACTGGGGCCTTAGTTTGAACTTCAGATCAACTCTGCTGAGTGGATTTTGCCAAATTTGTTTGCTTACATATTTTTGGGCTTGCTGACAGTAAACTGTCACTTATCTGTGTATCACTCCTTGTGCAATTTGTTAACTCAATAGGATCCTTGATGTACCTCAAGGTACTGTGAGGGAAAGGAAAACAAAAAACAAAGGAGTGTATTGGTGTGTTTCTTTGAGAAGTGTGTCAGTTTCTATGGTAACAAGAAGACATTTTTGTGAATAACAGAAAAATGGGTGTTCAAAAAACCCTTTGTAAGTTGTCAGTGCATAAGTTATTCCTGGCCTCAGACATTGTTTTTAATGAATACACATGTTTATTGTGTAAATACTCTGGGAACCTTCTTTAGGAGTTATATACTCCCAGGGTGTGTAATGAGAAGTGTTGGGTTTCAGTTACATACCAAGGAAATGTGCTCTAATGAGTCAGAGGAAAAAGTAAATTATGCAAAGAAAGTGTTCTGTGCCTTTTGTGGGATTCCCATGGAATTATTATTGCAACAGGGTGATTAATTTATTTTTCTTCAAAAGGACCCAGTGTTGAATTGCAACATTAAGAAAAGCCCAAGTAAATGTAATGGAAATGCAGCTTGGTTCTTCTTTTTTATAGTTTTGGTTTTAATATGTTAAATTAAATGTAAAAGCAGTGTTAAGAAATCCTGCTTTTGGTGGGTCAGTAGCCACAGTTATATCCAGACACCACACTATTATTATAACTATTTATCAGATGAAAGCAATAGTTGAGCATGGTACTTTACAAGTAAATACAAAGACAAGTGGCAAGATTCTAGACCCTGCTAAGGCCTCGTTTTGTCACACCAACAGAGTAAAGGGAACAGAATGGCACCAGGTAGAATTCTCCCAGTTAGTGCTGGTCTAAAAATGGGAACATGTTCACAAAAAAAATCTACATGGGAAATTTTTTAGCGGGAATGGGAGTGGTTGGGGGGCACTGCAAATCTGCCATAAATTAGAGCAGCCCCTGGAGTGGTTCCAATTTACACCAGCAGGGGACATATAGGTCTCCAGAGTAGCCCAGAATCTATGAGGCATACATGTGATTTAAAGCCACCTTTGCCCCACTCCTGAGCTCTGACTCCTGTGCTGTACCTTCTGAGGGACAGAGCACAGCATTTGGCCCTAGGGGCTGTATTCTGATTTCATGTACTCTGGTTTTACACTAGTGCAACTCCATTGACGTCAATGGGGCCCTGTGCAGGCAGTCTTGTAAATGGCACGATCAGGGCCTTAGCTTAAATGTCCTTGAGACCTCTGGCCTGCCTTCTTATAATCTTTGTAAATTGTTATGTATCCATAATAACAATCTGTCCCTCCTCTGGGCGACGTAAGAACAACAACCCTACGAGCACTTTCCCTCATGACAGAAGGAAGCCCTGCTTACTGTAATTGAAACAAAGCCAGGAGCTGCTGGGAAGTGTGGGCTGAGCAGTCACTACTTCTCGAAGAAAGGTTATTTTTAAAAAGAGACTCTGTTTATTTAGGGTACTTTTATGTCCCCCAGTACTGTAGTACTGTATCTGAGAACCTCACAATCTTTAACACACAACAAAGAAGTGCTATTATCCCTAGATGAGGAAATGAAAGACTGACCTGTCCGACGTGAGACAGAGAGTCTGTGACAGAGCAGGGAACTCAGCCCCCTTCTCCCAAGTCCCAGGTGAGCAAACTAACCCCTGGATCATCATCCTTCTCTGAGGAGAAGTGGTGATCAGGATGAGGAACCTCAGAATGGAATGTAAAGATCTAGGAAGGAGGGAAAGGCAAACAAAGGGTGGTGAATGGGAGATGTAGGAGGGAGAGGTGAGAAATGGCCTGGAGAAGGCCCTATTCATTCTGAGACGCAAGGCAGCTGGAAAAAAGTAAATCAAGGTGAATAACTATTTTTAACGATGTGAAGATATTTTTTAAAATGTAATAAATCCTTTTCTTTCTCACACTTTTTCTCCTAACAAATGTTCATCATAGCCTCACATTCTGATCATAACAAGGCACTTATGGCATGTCATGTTTAGGGATGGTAACATTAGCCCCGATCCTGCTTAACTTAATCATGTGAGTAGGCCCATTGACTTCAGTGAGAAGTTTTGTCATATATTTGCGTGCTCATGTGAATTGAACTGAACTGCTGGATCGCTCGAGGTTAGCTCATATTGAACTATCGTCACCTTTTAGGTTGGCTGCGGCACTCAGCTCTGTGTCTAACATGATGCAATAGGCAACCTCTCCTATTTTATTGCTCAAACACAGCCATTTTATGTTGTGTATTTTGAAGAAAAATCTATGTGGCATTTTTTTCAATTGTCTTCTGATCTTTTTTGGATTAATGGACTAAAGCTATTTATGATGTAACTTGGTTGGCTTCGCTGGAGTTATGGCAGGGATGAATTTGGCCTGGCCCGTTTAACATTGCCCAATAGCCTTCCGAGTTAACTGTGTCCTTTTTGTTATCAGTAGATCAGTCAAGTCAATAGATCAGTCGGTTACTGTCATCAAAATCTGAGGTTTTGTTCAAACCATGAAGGTGACAAATTGAGGAAAGGGGATACTGCAAAGCTGCCCCTGCTATAGCGGAGGGGTATGGTATAGTGGCATTTTTCTAAAACTTCCTACATTTTCTCTTGGCAAATATGTGCAATTTCAGCAGGAGTGGGAAATCTTTGATTTTCTGCCTGCCTCTGGCTACATTTCACCTACTCACTTCAGAGTAATTAAAAACTGAAAACAATGGCTCGGGAAGGGAGTTTTCTATTAAAATCCAAGAGCAGTGCTTTTCAGGCAGGAGTTTGGGGTTTATTGACTCTAAAATGGGGCATAAATATTTTCTGAATAGGTTCCCTAAAGTGAAATTATCCAAGTTCATGTCCGCAGTTCTGGGCTCCTGCTATTTCAAACTGCTCTTGCATGAAATATCAAAGATTTTGGTGTTATGAATTACGCCAGAGCCTGTTCTTAAAAATGTAGGTGTGAACTTCAACCAAATGCATTAGATTTTTTAAGTTACCAAGGAATTTTTTTTAATAAGGTATTTCATTTTGTAACTGTGCAACCCTCAATTTTGTCTTTGAGGTCAGTTTTCCTGAAACATTTGCATTAGCTTCATTTTTCTTTTCATCTAAAGGAAGGTCCTTGCTGCTGACAAGCTGTCCCCAATAGTTCTCCCCAGTCTTTCCTCTTTTGCTGTGGGTTTTAGTGCGCCCCTTGCTGGTTGGCCAGGTGCATTATTTGCAGTTAGAAATTAATTTTTATTTTGATATGATTTCCTTGAAGGCATGGAGCAGCAATCTTATTTGCATTATGCCAATAAGATAAGCAAAACCAAAGTTAACTGTAGTTACAGGCAACCAAAAATAAGTAACAAAACTTTTTAGGTTTCAGTGTAGTAGCCGTGTTAGTCTGTGTCAGCAAAAGGAAAATAAGAAAGAAAAACTTGTAGCACCTTAGAGACTAAATAAATAAAGAAATAAATTTGTTAGTCTCTAAGGTGCTAAAACTTTTTAGGAATACAACAGAAATGACAAACAGATACAGAGATAAGAGCTGTTTTCCTTTCCTCAGCCCCAACCTGAGGGAATGGTAACAGTGTTGATAAAAAAAACCCTTCATCAAAGCAGTGACTGTAGGCCATTAAGGACTGCAGTCCTTAATCAGTTAAAACTCTCTTTGATATGAAGTCCAGAGGATAGCCCCCATGTAGTCTCAGAAGCTGCTTTTCAAACTTTCATATCCTGGCAGTTTCAAGACAATTTGTTTTTGTCAAAATACCAGAATGGCTTAGTCTAGATTAAGAATTGACTGCCAAAAGTACTGTTTTTAACAAATACATTAAATAAATAAATATAAATTAAGACCTTCTCTGTGTATGGAACTTGATGCAAAGGAGCACTTAAAAGTACGCCCTGATTCCTACTATTAGCTTTTTTGTTTCTCTGCAATTAAAAAACATGATTTAACTGGCTTAAAAAATGTATATGAAATTTCCCATCTGGTTGACACCACGTATGTTTCAGCTCACTGTGATGATTTAAAAATGCTGCTGAGATGTTTAAAAGTCAATGTTTATCATGGAAAAGCCAAATCCTCCACAGCTAAGGTGGTCCTCCCAGCACTGCTGTGATATAATTTAATATAATACAATACATCTGAAACTCATTTTAAAGGTGTATAATCCCTTCTGTTATTTGTCCTTTGACATGTGCGTTCTAGAATAATTGTTTTCATGCTGACACAAGCATCTCATTCCAAAAGTGGCTTTTCATTAAGGAAACATTTAATAATTGGGTTTCATGCACAGAAACCTGCTATTTATGTTTACATGCTAGCCAAGTTAGCATGGCGCAAATGTACACACCATGTGAAGATGCGCTGCTACATCTCTTAAGTTTCAAAGGCTTTAGATGCATTGGGGAAAAGACTGATGAAGTTATGATAGACAGGTAAAGAGCACCATAAAGCTGACTGCTAGATAAAGTGTATGCAGAAGCAATTTGCTTCTAAAACTCTGAACATGATATTCTGTAATACTTCCTGGCACATCTTCAGTAGCTAGAAAATAAGCATTTCCATATGTAAAAAAATATTCCTTTGAAATGTAGATTTTTCTTTACAAGAAAGGAACACAGAAAGGAATTGCATTTTCAAGCTAAAGGTTCATTATTATTTATTTTTCCACTTTGAAAATGTTGTGCCTTTCCATTACAGCATTTATGTGGTAACCACTATTCTAGTATGAACAAAATTGCTGTAACAAACCCAGTAGTTGTTTTAGTGCACCATAGAATGACCTCCGTAAACAAATTCTGACTACCAAATTAGGTCTTCATTAAATATGTGGGTTACTTAAACTTAATACAGTAAGACACAGTAGAAATCATTGCACTGACTGAGATTTAAAACATACATAATTGTTAAGTATATCATCTTTGTACTGCTTTTTATCTTATGTTTTTCCCCTTTAAGTAAAGCAGTCTAAGATGGTAACTAGTTATCTCAATTGCAGGAACCATATGATGCAATCTATTGTTAAATTAAAGGGTGGCAGCAAGTGGAAATAGATTTCACCAGTAATAAAGCCTGTTGAAACAGATCAAATCATACTAGTCATAGAAAGTGTTGCTCCTTTTCTCTCATTTGATCCTATGTCCCTTTCCCCGCTGAAACAGAACCTTGCTGACATAAATGTGATTGCTGTTAGCAGGGTACTAACAAGGTTTCTCTGTCCGATTGGTGGATAAGGATTGTTTTACCTGAGACCCCACATGTTAAAAATGTGCTGTAGGTTCATCCTCACTGACAACTGAGTTAAAAAAAAAGAAATGCAAGCATGACTAGCAAGTGAGTTTTTATGAGAGCTGCACAAATATTAACAATGCACAGTTATGTTGGTCAAAACTGTGTTTTTCAGTTAGAAAAACATTTGTGAATTTGAAGCAATTTAAGAGAAATTCATAATTCTTTGTGCCAAATAGTTGTATTGTGAATGTGTTTACAAAAATATTAAAATGACACGTAACAAAACAAAACAAAAAACCCCACTGTCTCCTTCTCAACTGAAGCTCTTAGAAAAGCAGGTAATAGTGGCCTCTGGATTTAAGCACAGAACTAGGAGACAGGAAATCTTGAATTTGAGTGTCACCTCTGTCGCTGACTGCCTTAATAATACTGTACACTTATTTAGCCTTTTACAGACATCATTTAGTTAGACTTCATAGATCCGCTACGGGAAATGGAATTGGAGGCGCAGAGAGATTAAATGACATGTCTCAGGTAATACAGCCAGACAGTGTGGGAACAAAAATTGGGACTCTGTTATGCTGCCTGCTACGCTCACGTCTTTTGGTGTCTCCCAAGCAAATAATTTAAGCCAAAATATTCAGACCGAGGAGCCTAAAGTTACAGTGAGGCTTGGATTTTCAAAAGAGCCTAAAGGAGTTAAGTACTCAAATCACATTGAAATTCAAGTTACATTGAAGTTAAGCATGTGCTTAACTACTTTGCTGAACGAGGGCCCTAATAAACGCGGTGGAAGCCGCTCAACTCATCTGAAAACCATGCTCTCATTTAGGCACACTAGTTGTACACTTTGGCAATACTACTTAAGTGCATTGGAGCCTGGCAGTGGGTGAAAATGAGGGAGGCAAATGAAACTGTCTTGTCTTTTGTTTTCTCTGCAATGTATTTTTAAATTTCTATGAACTGTGTGCAGATTTTAGATGCCAATTTATTCCGTTTTGCTCTGGCCTCTTTCAGTGGACACAGACACATGCTGTGCACTCTCTCATGGAGACTTTGCTTTTGTTTTTCTTAGTTTTTGATTTCTGTTAAAATCATTTTAGCAAAACCAGTGGGAGCACCATCGGTATGAATGAGAAGGAGCTGCTGACCAGGTGTTCTCTGTCAGGGTTCCTCAGCTGTCGAATTTGCAACTCCCTCTTAGTCCAAAATAGCCCAAATCCGATGATGTTCAAGGCACTTGACAAAGCTCATTGTTTTCCATAGGCCTTTAACATGGGGGTGATGGGTGGGCGAATGCTAACTATAATGGTGGAGAATTGTTGGTAGGGGGTGCTGGGGAAGGAAGATTTGAGCTTTTTAAGATTCCTGGTTTGCTGATGGTGGGTTATATTGAATTGTAATGCTATACTTTTAGGGAGTTACTTGTAATGCATTTTTAAGTTATGTTAAAGGTGCCTAGAGCATATGAATAGATTCTGGGTTGTAGCATTTGTGAAAAATTAATTAAATATTTATAGCCAGATCCTGAGTACTCCCTCCCTTTTTTATTGAAATCAACAAAAATTTGCTGGCATAATGAATGAGTAAAAGCTTAAGACCTGAGGATTTGGCTCTTTAAAAAACAAATAGTTCAAATTCATACAAAAAGCACCTGATATGTGTTATCCTAGGCTCCAAAATACTATGATTTGAGAGAAAGTTATCAATATAAATTATGCAGATATTTCTATACCGCTTAATATGATTCTAGAAGTTTCCCCAAATTAGACCTATTTCTTACAGTTCATTTTGTATTTTATAAAATTATATGTACACTGGAAAATTTCAGCAATGCAGTGAACCAGTCTTGAACTGTAGATGTGAAATTGTTACTCCATTTACACAATTATAACTCTGTACCTAAAATAAACTATATCTGCACATGTTTTAAAATGTGGATGATGTGGACAATATTAAAGAATCAGAATGAAATGTAATCTGTAAGGTAAATCAGAACGTTAGCTCACACTGATCACATGGAATTTTCAGGGCCGGCTCTAGGCACCAGCAAAGAAAGCACGTGCTTGGGGCGGCACATTTCCAGGGGCGGCATTCCGGCGCCGGCATAGGCGCCGACTCCGTGGCTGCTCCATTTCTCCCCCCTCCCTCCCAGGCTTGCCGCACGAAAGGCAGCTGTTTCGCGCGGTAAGCCTGGGAAAGGGGGGTAGGAGGGGAAATGTGGCGCACCCGGGGGAGGAGGCAGGGCCAGGGATTTGGGGAAGGGGTTGGAATGGGGCAGGGAAGGGGTGAAGTTGGGGCGGGGCTGGGGCCGGAGGGACGTGGGGCAAAAAAGGGGGGGTGGCAAAAACATTTTTTTGCTTGGGGCGGCAAAAAACCTAGAGCCGGCCCTGGGAATTTTGGTCCAGTATGCACACTTTTTTCTCATGACTATAATATGAGAGTCCAGTTCTCTCCAGATCATTCACTTCTCCACGACATCCCTGCTGTTAAACTATTTATTTGCAACTCTTTGGCGTTCAATATATTCTGTGTAAGGTCTTAGATTGATTTAGACATATAGGGCAATGCTCTGCCCAATGCCAACCCGAATGCCTAGGTCAGGCGCTAAACAGATGTGTGGCAATGGACAAGGAATCCTCCCCTTCAGACTGCAAAGCAGTTGCAGTCCAGTAAATGAGGTAACCCTGGAGATCCCTTGTGTGTTTCCCTCCAGCACAGAGGAATGAAGGAGAAAGGGAGAAGCGGATGGGAGGGTCCTCCCAGAAGCAGATCCTTCAGCTTTTCCTTTCTCCACCCAGTCCATGCCATCTGCATGCCACCACAGGAAGTCTTTCCATTGACTTTACTGGGTTTAAGCTCAGGTCCCTAAAGAGCAGAGCTCCATGGTGCCCAGACAATGGCAAGGTATGTACAGGAGGATCTACATAGGACAAGATCTCCAGCCCACCCTTCCCTGGCCTGTGCATTCCCCACTATCTGCCCACCATTGTGTGTGTGGAACAGAGCTCCATGCTGTGCTGGGGATGTGCCCCTGCTCCTCACACAGCCCCCAGTCATCCAATCCTCCCACCCCAACTTTTGTGTAGCAGAACGACATCAATTCTACTACCAGGGGACCCTGAGTAGCTGGGGTGTGGTCAAGGGGTAGAAGTGGATTTGTTCCAAAGAACTGCTTCCCATAGTTAGGAACAGACAGTCCCTCTAAATCAGTGGTTCTCAAACTTTTTTTTTTGCGGACCACTTGAACATTGCTGAGGATCTCCACAGACCATTTAATGATCTTTCCAAATGTTGTTTGTACCGTTAGCTAACTATTGTAAAGCGCTTTGGATAAAAGCACTATATAAAAAAACCCTTAATAATAATTAACCTTTTTTGTTCTACAAATAAAAGCACACAACTCTTATTTTAATATCAGTAGTCTTACCTTTCTAATGCAATGGATGTGCCCACTCTCCCCTGCCGCGGCAGCCCCCCGAGCTGGGGCTGGGAAGGAGGGGGGGGTCTCTCCCCCGTCAGGGCCGGTGCAAGGAAGTTTTGTGCCCTAGGCGAAAGTTCCTTGCACCAGCCCTGAGCCCCCCCCAGCTAATGCTGCCCCCCCCATGGCAGTCAGCCCAACCCCCCCACCCCCCGCGGCAGCTACCCTCTCCCCCAGCGGCAAACCACCCCCCAGCAGCCTCCCCACCCGCCCGCGGCCCACGGCAGGGGGACTGGGCTCGGCTCCCCCGCAGCAGGGGGCAGGGCTCGGCTCCCCGCCCCCACCCCCGCGGTGGGCGGGGCAGGGCTGGGCTGGGCTCCCGGCCCCCCCCGCGTGGCCCGCGGCGGCCTCAGCTCAGCTCCCTGCCCCACCCATGGCTCGGGGCGAGGGATGGGCTCCCCACCCCCGCTTGCCATGACGGGGGCGCTGGGCTCAGCTCCCCCCGCGGGCTGTGGCGGGGTCGCTGCGTATGTCTCCCCACCCCCCGCCCTCATGGGCCACAGCGGGCTCTGCTCCCCACCCGCGGCAGCTCACGTCCGGCGGCGGCAGGGGCGGCAGCTCCTCTCAGCGGCGTTTGGAATCGCCGCCGGGAGTCACCGCCCCCCAAATCCCGGCGCCCTAGGCGACCGCCTAGGCTTCCCTAATGGGAGCGCCGGCCCTGTCCCCCGTCACAGCAGCCACAGAGCTGAGGCTGGGAAGAAGGGCCGTCTCTCCCCAGCAGCCGCAGCCCTGGAGCTGAGGGAAATGGTCTCTTTCTCTGGCCGCTGCAGCCCTGCACATCCCAAATTCTCCCCACCCTCTCTTCTCACCGCACTGCCCCCTCCCACCTACCCCTTATTCCACCCCAAGGCCACCACCTCACCTTACATGTGTGTCTTCTCCAGGGTCCAGGCACCTAATTAGTGGAGTCACACCTGTGCGGCTCCACTAATTAGGTGGGTGGCCCTTCATTCCCTTGTGTGCCCAGGCACGCACCTTAGAGGGAACTATCTGCAGACCACCTGAATGCAGCTTGCGGACCACAGTTTGAGAACCACTGCTCTAAATCATTCTGCACCCATTTGACTTGTCAGTTTAAAAAGCAATAACAAAAACATTGTATAAATTAGTTTTAAATTAAACAATATCTTTCGAGTCGTGATCTGCAGGGGCTGCAGAGTAAACTTTAAATGTTTCTAGATTTCTGCAGTCCTTGCTCCCCTCTCCCCCACCTCCCGATTCTTTAGGTCATTGACTTTTGCCTTTTAGTAGGTGCACAGTATGATTAGGTGCAAAGAATGTTCTCTCCCCCTCTGTGCATCATATATGAGGGCCAGGGATAGCTGCAGCTCCTGCAATTGTGGGAGTTTAGGAACTCCGCTGCTTACCTAAGGTGCTCTAATTTTTTCCCAACACAGTTAGGAAGGAGGCAGGATGATGGCCTGCCCTCCCCCTCAGCACTGCCTGCTTGCTGGTAGGAAACAGAATGGTGCACAGCGTTCAGTCCACCAGCGGACTGAGGCACTAGGGAAGGGACTGTGCCTCAAGGAGTCATAATCCCTTGCCCAGGTAGGGTTGCCAACTTTCTAATCGCAAAAAAACGAACACCCCTGCCCCACCCCCTGTCCCACCCCTTCACCGAGGCCCCGCCCCTGCTCGCTCCATCCCTCCTCCCATTGTCGCTCGCTCTCCCCCACTCTCATTCACTTTCACCGGGCTGGGGCAGGGGGTTGGGGTGCAGGAGCGGGGTAAGGACTCCGGCTGGGGGTGCAGGATCTGGTTTGGGGTTGGGGGTGAGGGGTTTGGGGTGCAGGAGGGAGCTCCAGGCTGGAGCCGAGGGGTTCAGAGTGCGGAAGGGGGTGCATACTCCAGCTGGGGGTGTGGGCTCTGGAGTCGGGCCGGGGTTGAGGGGTACCGGTGTCACTAACTGTGGTTCCCAAGAAGCGGCCGCCAGGTCCCTGCAACACCTAGATGCATGGGCAGCCAGGGAGGTTCCATGTGTTGCCCTCGCGCCCGCAGGTGCCATCCCAGCAGCTCCCATTGGTTGTGGTTCCCAGCCAATGGGAGCTGCAGAGCCAACCCTTGGGGCAGGAGCAGTGCGCAGAGCCTCCCTGCCTGTCCATGAGTCTAGGCATTGCAGGGACCTGGTGGCTGCTTCTGGGAGCTGCGCCGAGCTCAGGCGGGCAGGGAGCCTGCCTTAGCCCCAGGCCTCCACTGTGTCACTGACCAGAATTTTAATGGCCCAGTCGGTGGTGCCGACCGGAGCCAACAGGGTCCCTTTTTGACCAGGCGTTCCAGATGCCTGGCAACCCTATGCCCGGGGCAGTATGACGTCTCACACCTGCTTGTTCAGGGCTGTGCCTGAGTGTCACTCATAAGACCTTAAAGAACACTAGCTGATGGCTAATCCGTGCAACACTTCTCTACAATATCTATCTATCCCAGTTTGAAATCAGGACAAATGTCCTAGAAACCACATCTAGGATTTTCCCTAGACTAAATGCTCTTTAGAAATAGCTCTTGGGACTCTAGAGTTCCAGCCGCACATTGATTATTCTCTGAATAATGTGATTCACAGTTAATAAGTTGGTCAGTTCTAGTAAACATAAATATTTGTCCTGTCAAATAGCATTCAAAGGCCAACCCATAAATTTTCCTGGAGAGATAAATGTCACAGACTTCATTTTTAGAGAACTACTAAGAAACCTGCAAATCAATAGGATCCTAATTTCCCTAACAACTATGGAAATACAAAATACACAGCATGCGTTTGAATTTCTTATCCCTCATTCAAGTCAGCTTTGAGAACAAAAGAAACTTGGCCATAAAATATACCTGACAATTTTTATTGCTGCAATCTCTATAAGCAATTTCCATTGTGATGTGTTTCCCTAACAGTGTGTTTTTAAAAAGTTAGGGGAAATGGAGACTAGTTCATCAAACCTAGATAATTTAGGACTTAATCCAGCAAAGCACATGAGCACCTGCTTAACTTTAAGCATTCACTTAAGTCTCATTGAAGTGAAGCATGCATTTAGGTATTTTACTGAATCAAGGCCTTGCTTAAAAATTTAAATTAGTGAAGCAGTTTCAGAGATATAAGGAACTATAACAAGACTTCTAGAGATATTATGTGGAGAAATTAATAAGGGGTGGTGATTTTTGTGTGTAAAAGCACAATTAAACCCCCAACGTAAATTTTTGGGGTATTGGTGAACATAATTAGTAGGCTTTTTATTTTAATCACACACAATATTTGCAGACAGTCATTTATGGAAGCAAATCTGCATTTGTGCATGCAAACAGTTATTTGTGTAAGCAAATCCGCTAATTGTACATCTAAGCACCCACTCTGCATGCACAAATAGATATGGATAGGCAAATGCCCTTGAAAATTTGGCCTAAATATATATTCTCTTAATGGTTAAAGCCTGAAGTCAGTCAAAAGTGTAAATTTTCCAGTTAAGAGTCAGCAGTCATATATGCATTTGGAATTGGTTCTAAAGCCTCTGGAGACAGATGCTCCCTTAGGAAACATTTGCTACTTTTGTCCAGAGTCAGTCAAAATATATCCCATGCCTTTCTAGAAAGTCATTAACACACTCATGATCAAGAGGTAGACCAGAAAGTGCTAATGTTTTAAAAGGTGCCAAAATCAGATGGATTCGAAGGTACATGGAAAATTTCATTATCTTACTCAACTTGCAATAAAAAGGAAATATGTACAACATGGAATCTGACTCTTAGAGTTTTAGAACAAATGAAAAACTGAATATGAACTTGTTGCTATAGAGAGAAACTTTTATTTTCAATCACATTTGCAGATGCTGTGGGATTGAAATGAGTATGTATATCTGATCATATTTCACTGATTGCTATACAAAAGATTTTTTAAAGTGATCAAGGAAACTTTCTTCCAAAAATGAGATAATTTTAAAGTTAGGCACTGGCTGCCCCAAGCAACAAGGACCGTAGAAACATTCCATACATAACTGAGACTAACCTTAAAACAAACAAACAGTCAAACAATAGCATTTGTTCATCATTAATAAATAAAAGCAAAAGTAGTAAAATAAAGGTATAAAAAAGTTAAATTATAAAGGATTTACATAATAATTGCATTACATAGAACTATTTATGATTGACTGTAAGGGACTTTTAGAAACAATAATAATAAAAAAATCTTTCTTCCTTGGCAGAGCGTGCTTAGAAAATTGTTCTGTCCAGATCAGGCAGGCAATGTTTCTTTGTAACTCCCAGGTCCTGCTTCTGCAAATAAAGCTAGATGCTCAGTTAGATCTACTTTAATGTAGGAGTATATATTGTGGGTATAAAACACCTGTTATTTAGCATTCATTTTAGAGTAGCATCTATAAGCTAGCCAGTTTGGGCACCATTGTGCTAGGTGCAGAACAAACCTAGAGAAGGTGTCAGTCCCTGCCCCAAAAAGTGTAGTCATTTATAGAGCCTCATTGGGCATGCACAGATCTTTATAATTGATTAGTGTGCAGTATAAAGAACATAATCTCTGTCCTGAGCAGCTCTCAGGCTAACGGCATGAGTGGGTATAGTTCCAAATAATACAAAACAAGCAAATACTATATGCTATAAACAATCAGAAGTTAAATTGTCTTATCATTAAGAAGATAGTTTCAGTTAATTACGTTGTTATTAATATGCTTATAGTTTCAGTGAATCCCTGATTCCGCATGGTGTTAACTCAATGTGATTTAACTCCATTTAAATGCAGTTGGTTCTTTGAATCTCCAGACAGTTGAATAAACTAGTTTCTCTCACTTGTTTAATTACCCATGTCCTGTTTTCCAAAGAGAATTAATTGTCTCAGTGAGAGCATTAAGGAGACTCAAAGGTTCAAAAGAAAAATAAATGAACATGCAGTAGAGTAAACATTTACCCAATACACATTTTAATAGCTGAATTTCAAACTTTTCATGTTTGACCATCTCATCTCACTTGGTATTGGTACCAAACCTGTTGAAAAAGTGGCATGGGAAACCACTACCCTCGTAATATATTTTTTTAAAATATAACAATTATCAAATAAATCTTAGGTACAGTGGGTGATCCCAGAGAGAACTTAAACTTTTCCTTATTCAGTCCATAGCAAATGATTAATAAATCTTCTTTATGTCTAGCTATCTATTCCAATCAGCTCAAAACTGGCAAATGTTCCCTTTGAATAGAATCCAAGTATTCTCTTGGTGATGCAAACCAATGAGGACTAGTCTCTGCTTCTATGTCTTCTGAATCATTATCCACCCTATGTTCTACCCCTCAGGGTGACTGCTGCTGTTTACCATAGCTAGGCCGACCAGACAGCAAGTGTGAAAAATTGGGACAGGGGAGTGGGGGGTCTATATATATAATAGGAGCCTATATAAGAAAAAGCCCCAAATATCAGGACTGTCCCTGTAAAATTGGGACATCTGGTCACTCTCACCATAGCCAGAGTTAATCCTAAAACTCTCTCAATTTTAACCATTGAAGTGTTTTTGTTGAGATCATTTTCATTTCTGCTTTTACTAATATTTTAACTTTACTGTGCAAGTGGGGTAAACAGTTGCACATGAAAAGGAGAAATGAAAATTGTCAGAGGCATTTCTATAATAGAAAAAATTCGGTTTAACTCTGGATACAGGATGTGACAAACACCCCCAGGGTATATTTGAGATGGATGCAATGGTAACCATTGAAACTGTGATGTTAATCTCTGTGGCACCAGTTCTGCAAGGTGCTGAGTGTCTTCTGAGAGGTACTGAAAGCTCTTATGTCTCAGTACGTGACAGCCTCAGACCAGGATTCTCAATGGCAAAGATCAGCATTTCAACATCCAAACTGAGAAATTTCCATTTTAAAAAATAGTATTTCTCAGTAAAATAATACTTTATTGTGTTTAAGAGAATAGTTTCAGTTTTGGGGGGGGAATTGTATTCTATCAGGTTTTGGGAAACTTTGAGAATGTCATTTTGAAAGCTCACAAAGCACTAAAGGTAAAATGTATATTTTCAAATTCCAGGTGCCTAAAAACTGATACAAATTATCTACTTTATGGAGCAGCCATTGGTGCTGGTCCATTAGCAATTTTTCTAATCCTTTCGGGCAGATCCTCAGCTTGTGTAGTCATGGCTCCATTGACTTCATTGGAGCTATGACAATTTACACCAGATGAGGATTACCCTTTATATTTTAGCTTGAAAGAATTGCAGTATGTCTTGAAATGAAAGCTGGAAAGCAATGTGATAACAGTTTCTCTCTGCAGTCTGATGATACGTTACATTAAGGATCATTTGGGGTTTGTATTACAATTAAACAAATGACAATCTCTAAGTTTAATCCTCTAAAAATGTTACAGGCACCTTATCTTTTTTTAACGTTCCGTTTATCATCATTTAGAGCACAAATAATTCCACCTCTGCCTACATCTGTGGTTTCAATTTCTTCTCCTCCCACTCTTGTTGCTGCCCATGCTGTGCCTGGTCTAGAGCTGCTGCTGCTCCCATTGAAGTCAATGGCAAAACGCCTCCAGTGAAATTTTCAAGAGTCACACTGATTTTGAGTGCCCAACTTGAAACATTGTGAGTCTGATTTTTCTGAGGAGCTGAGTCCTGGCAGCTTCCATTATCTTCATATGGAGTTGTAGGCGTTCCACACTTCTGAAAATCGGGCCTAAGGTATCTTGAGCTGTACATACAAAATTCAGTGTATGCAGATTCTGCGGCCTCTCTTCAAAATTTTGGCCCTGCTGACTTCAGGGATGCAGGATTGATCCCTCTATGAATAGAGGACTAAAGTCACAAGGGCTTCCCCACCGTGACAGGTCCTGGAAGCGTTCTTGTTATCTTAAAGCACTGAGGTAATGCACCCCAGAATGCCTGCTATTACTCCCTTTCACGGGGTGAAGAATGCGCTTCCCCAAGTCTGCCTTAGGCCAACAGCCAGTATAGGAGGGAGGTTGGACATGGCAATGCCCCACCTGACTAGATCCCCCCGAGGGCAGCCGGTGCTTTGACTCCTCCATACCCTTGGGCTCTGGGTCTGCAAGGACTGAGGTTGTGGTGGCCCCTTTCATCAAACAGGTGCATAAAATGAAGGCTCCTTGCACTTCCTTTTCCCCTCATACACCTGTGCACAGGCAGCCACAATCTGGCCTTTAGTCAGAAATAATCACAAGCAGCCCATGCTTAGTATAGTAGCATGAGAAATAAGCAGACTGCTGAACTTTGCATGTATCAGAGAGTCATTGTGAAAAACTGAATAAATGATTTTAAAAGACATACTTATAAATCATTAAACTGACATGGTCTGGGTTTGTTTTGCAAGCTGGAATGGAAATTGTAACATCCGTATTTCAAAATACACACTTACCCTTACACTCCTATTTCCTGTGGATCACTGCCAGCTTTAACCTTTCATTACTTGAGAAGCTGTGTGTTACATTTATTTGGTAGAGAGAGCAAACAGATGACTACAGCAAATCCAGGGAGCTCTTAAAACTATCTGGTGAAATCAAGATAACTGCATTTCAAACATCTCCTGGGACCTTCTGAAATACAGTATTCACCTGTTACCAGCTGTTTTACTTATTTTTATCTTAGTGGGGCTAGTATGGGCTCATCTCTGTCCTTTACATCTGCCAAAGTCTGAAGCCTGCTCCGCCTCCATTATATTAAACACAATGGAAAAAGGGCAAGCTAAGAGTTCAGCCTGGGAAGCATGCTGTCAAGAGGCTTAAGATTTATTGGTGTGTCTTGGAGTGGCCATGTTGTATCTGCCAACTGGTGCCAGACATCAGAACAGACAACCAATTAGTGGAATACCCCATCTGGTGGATGAATATGATGTCGGTGTGCTCTGCACATTCAGGGCCTGATCTTTAAGCAAGTTAGATGTGCAAAGTGCACATTCAGATTATGAGCTGGTACAGGCATTGCATGTGCAAATCAGGTAATCTTTCACACCAGTGGCATCAAAACATATGACCCAAGCCATGTACCAACAACTGCACTCTTAACTTACTTTAAACTGAGGACCTGCATTCATTACTGAGTCAAATGGTACCTCTAAGCAGGCAAGCCAAAAGGACTGTGACTTAGCTAAAAGTTACTCTCTGCATATATTATGGGTGTCACGACAAGAACAAGGGTGGTCAGACCTAGTGGTTGGAGCAGAAGTCAGGCCAAGTCAGGTACTGGGAGGTCAGAGTCCGATATAGGTCACAGGACAGATCAAGGTTCAGGTGCCAGGAGATGGGTAGGGTCAGGCACCAGGTTATAGATTGCAACGAAAGAGCAAAGCCAAGGACAAAGCAGGGTTGGAAGCTGGAGTTTAAGGTCTATTACAAGCAGGGTCTGGAGCAGAGGCAGACAAGCAGTCTGTCTTGTTGCTCAGACAGCTTCTCATCATGGCTTCCTGGTTTAAGTATTGGTTCCAGCCAATCAGTGGGCTGTGAGGTGTCCCCACTCAGGTTCTGCTGGGTGGTACTTCCTTCCAAGGCCAGCCTCACAGGGTCTTCCTGGAGGAGTCCAGCCCTAGCCTCCAGTGGTGCTGCAGCAGTATCAGCAGCACACCACCCCTCCCACAGTCCCAGGTTCTAACAATGCGGCTAACAAACGGAGATAGCAGGAGACTCAGAACTGTGTAGTTCAGTAGGTAGCTAAACACTCTTTTCAGCATGTCATTCCTATTGGTGCACGTGTGGAGACTCATACCTTGGCTGAGATGAAGCTTGTGCTTGAAGCTGCTTGTTGCTAAGCTGATTATTCAGTTCCAAAGTGTGCTAGTTGCTGCAGCTGGGCCATGAGCTCTGAAGTATTTTTTACCTCTCACTGCAGCTCCTCTCAGTGATTGACATGATGTACTGCTTTCCTCAGTGCAGCTACTTAGTCATAAAGCCATGAGAACGGCCATACTGGATCAGACCAAAGGTCCATCTAGCCCAGTATCTTGTCTTCCGACAGTGGCCAATGCCAGGTGTCCCAGAGGGAATGAACAGAACAGGTAATCATCAAGTGATCCATCCCCTGTCACCCATTCCCAGCTTCTGGCAAACACCATCTCTGTCCATCCTGGCTAATCGCCATTGATGGACCTATCCTCTATAAATTTATCTAGCTCTTTTTTTAACCCTGTTATAGTCTTGGCCTTCACAACATCCTCTGACAAAGAGTTTCACAGGTTGACTGTACGTTGTTTGAAGAAATACTTCCTTTTATTTGTTTTAAACCTGCTGCCTGTTAATTTCATTTGGTAACTCCTAGTTCTTGTGTTATGAGAAGGAGTAAATAACACTTCCTTATTTACTTTCTCCACAGCAGTCATGATTTTATAGACCTTTTATCATATCCCCTCCTTAGTTGTCTCTTTTCCAAGCTGAAAAGTCCAAGTCTTTTTAATCTCTCCTCATACAGCAGCCATTCCATACTCCTAATCATTTTTGTTGCCTTTTTCTGAACCTTTTCCAATTCCAATATATCTTTTTTGAGATGGGGCAACCACATCTGCATGCAGTATTCAAGATGTGGGCGTACCATGGATTTATATAGACGCAATATGATATTTTCTGTCTTCTTATCTATCCCTTTCTTAATGATTCCCAACATTCTGTTCGCTTTTTTGACTGCCGCTGCACATCGAGTGGATGTTTTCAGAGAACTATCCACAATGACTCCAAGATCTCTCTCTTGAATGATAACAGCTAATTTAGACCCTCATAATCTTGGCTATGAGGATGTGGTAAAGTGACTGTTGATTGGATTTGGCTTCTTTCATCCATTGCCACTGGTATCCACATTACTCTGTTTCAGCAAGGTGGATTTTGTTTTCTTTTGTTGTTTTTTAAAGTTACTATGAAGCAGACAGTGAGTGGCTTGTGACATAGCTGTTCACATTTACTGTAAAAACCCGCACACTGCTGTTCAGCTGACAATACCATGATCAGCTACTCCTACACTGCCTCAAAGAACATTTCCATAGCTTGAGGAAATTTTAAAAAATTGGAGGCAATTACAGTGTATGTTACTAGAGCTGCAGGTGCTTTGAAAACCAACCACTCTTATTGAAGGGTCTAAATATGGATTTAGGAGCCTAACTTTAAGTACCCAAGTTTGAATATATTGGCCTGAATAAATGTTAATAACTAATAATAGACCTTTCCTGACAAATCTGACTCCTGTGTCTGTGCCATTCAAGATGGGTGGCTAGAATGTTAGGGTTACTTGGAGGATTTCATTTTAGATAGGACTGTTCAAGAAATTACAGGAAGAAGGATTTTACAAGTTTTACTTTTCTGCGCCTGCCAAGCCACAGGAAGGTTTGAAAGTCAGTCTGACCTTTTGTGTGTCTGATCTACGTCCAACAGGGAATAAGTGTAGGGGAGCTGTGAGAGAAAACTTAATGGGAAGGCTGTTACAAACATAGCAAAACAAATAATAGAGGCTTTATTTTGTTTTTTGTTGTAGAAACTATAGCGCTATGGCTTCTGCGTGCCAAAAGGCAACATTTTTACTAACTAAACTCTGTGAAATGCTGATTGATCAGTGGCAATATAGAAAGATGAAAGTGAAGGGCATTGTATTATGTTCTTGCATGTATTGGGTCTCAAAGAAAATGCTGCTGCTGGATGTGTATTTTTCATCCTCCTCCCACTGAGCTGTTCATGCATCTTCTCTTCTGTTCATGCATCATCTTCATCCAATCTAAATTCCAGTAATGCTCAGTTTTCCAGTGGAAGTCACAGGGTTGAATGGTGAATTGAAGTATTTCTCCCACGGTTTTCTGTCCTGTTGGGAAGTCAACCGACATTTTCTGAAAGGTGTATGTAATCTCCTGGGAACTGGGGAAATTGCAAGTCTCTTGCATGGAAAAAAGACCCTAACAGCCATGTCAGGGAGGATGTTGTGCTCTCTTCCTTGTCAAAGTTCTTGGGCAGCCGCAAGAATTAGATACCAGTTTATGGCCAGGATTGCCATCGACCCCTAAACTTGCTGAATAATTCAAATTTTGACAGAACTGCCCTGCATCTGTGAGCTCAATTTGCAGTACACTTGAAAATTCCCTAATTTATTTCAGGCATCATTACATTTGAATGCATGGAGACAGCATGGCAGGATTAGAATGTCAACACACAATGACTGGTTATGAAGCGATGACATAAACTCATCACACACTGATGTGTGTCAGTAAGATACAAGTGTTAGTGTGGAATTAGTGTGACGTGTTTTTCCCATAGAACAAGGACAAGGATCAGGGATCAACTGTCAGAGGTCTTGTAAAAGATCACTTTCATTTCTGAGTATAAAAAGAGATGTATTTCCTCAGGCCAATGTGCTGTGTCTGTGTGTGTCAACCCGCACTCTCACCTCCCTGGGCACCCACATACCATGGGCAATTCATTAGGTTCTCACATGTAAAGGACAAACAACAACAAAGAAAATCTGCACAATACTGCACTTTTTACAATTGGACTGAAATATGTCTGAGTCCTTTCTTTTTGAATAATCCCTTAAAATAAACAGAAGTCATTTATATGTGAATAGACCCTTGAAATAATGTGTGTAACCCACTGACTCTTACTTAAAGCACTTTCTGGGGTATGCTGAATATATGCATAGAAAAACCAAAAATTCCTTTGGTTTCATAAAGGTGGAAAACTATGGTATGGGACAATGGCTACCTGATGCATTTCCTTTGAAATAATTGGGGATGATATACTGCGTGCTCACCCATATCACTTTTGCTTGGTAAACATTATATTTAATCATTTTTAATTAATTTTTATCTAATGGGATTTTTTTCTTCTGGAGCCTCTAAGAGCTTCTGTATAAAGTCTGGTTTGAGAGTATTTCTGCAGGGAGATATTATTTGAGAACATCAACAATCAACATTTTTAATGCAATAATACTGGCAAGTCTGAATTGTATAGATGGCTGCTGACCCAAAAACAATTCAACAGCCAGCCTAGAATCTTTAAAAAAGAAAAGAAAAGAAAACCCACCCACCCACCTTTGTAACTTATAAATTAATGCATTGGTTCATTTTAGTAGCCTCTTGGGAGATCAAGGTTCAGAGATGGGTTCGGTTCTAGATTTTTTCACAGTTAGGCTAAAGCCATAAGAAGATTGCCTGCTACAGGTACTCTACTTTACAACCTGCTGTCACCAAGTTGTAACCAATTCTCCTAGCTTTAGGATTTACTTGTAGTGCACATATATCAGTTGTTAATAAAAGCAAATGCCCACAAGGAATACTGTACCTTACATTAGAACTTTAATGACTAGAAAGGAATTACAAAGTAAAAATAAATCAGTGACAGAGTTCTACCCTGATCAAGATTACCTCTGGAATACGCTAGGTCATGCGTAGATAACACATATATAATTCTGACGTTGCCACTGGCTGAAGCTCAGGAAAGGATCAACTTTTAATTCTCTGAAGCCAAATCAGGTCAAAACAAACCACCTTGTCCCCATTTCCAGCTTCTGAGGCGTTTCCCTATTTTCCTCTGAGTTTTCTGTGTCTCCCATTTCCTGAATTCTATAGATCCAATTTGGCCACAAACTGCCATCTGCACTGGCAGTTTAACAGTTTCAGCAACAGTTTGTGTGTGGTGTGGGTGTGGTGTGGGTGTGGAGGTAGGAGTGGGGATGGCGGGGGGAGGATAGATAGGTGGATGCGGCCTAGGAGAGATCCATTGCTAACAACCATTGTCAGGAAGTGATCTTTTCCTTAATGGAGATTGCCTTCAGTCCATGCTGAGTTACTTTCACACTGAGATTGCACAGAGAATTATCTTTAGTTTATCTATGCTCAGTTTACACACTCTTTTGATGAAATAAATCCCTAAAACACAAACCACATTGTTATTATAATATGTTACATGACAAAATAACAGCAGCCATCACAAAAGTTACATTCTCCCAAGAGCAAAGCAGAACTTCACCACAACGCCATCTGGTGATACTGAAAAATGCACATTAGAACTCAGCTTTGAGAGTTTGTCACAGGAAATCAGTTCTAGCCTTAGGGCTTGTCAACACACAAAAACTGTACTATTTTACTATGCTTGTATAGTTAAAGCAGTGCAACTCCCCTAGTGTGGGCACAGTTATGCTAGTATAAAAGGGCTTATACTGATATAGCATATTCCTGCACAGGAGGGGAAATATGCTACACCAGCATTAGGCACCTTTATACCAATACAACTGTGTCAATACTAGAGAATGTATTGATTTTAACTATTCTGGTAGAAAAATCACACCTCTAACCAAAATAGTTACATCAGTACAAAAGCTGTGTGTAGGACAGTCCTTCGAACCAATTTTTCCAATCTGGGTGCTTATGGTTAGACTCTACAACCCATAGTTAGGTGCCTAAATAAAAGTGGCCTAATATGCAGAGGTGATGACCACTTAAAAGTGCACTGATGTCAATGGGAGCTGCGGGTGTTCTGTACCTCTGAAAATGAGGCTATTTTTACTTAGTCACCTAAATATGGGTTTCAGAGCAACTATACACACCCAGGTTTGAAATCTTTGGCCTTATGCAAGGGAGTGCCCTGCTGGCTGACTAATGTAAGCTCTGCTGTTATAAAATGCTTATTCTGGCAGGGAGTGGAGAAAATTAATGGCAATTAGGTACCTCCAGCTGAACTTTTAAAATGTAGTTTCCTTATACAATTGACTCTTTTTTGAGGTCACTAATTTTATACAATACAGGGAGATTAACTCAGATAAGTGATCATTTTACAAACTGTCAGAGAGTTGAAACACACTGCTCTATGCATTCTTGGTAGAACTGCCCCATACTGCTTTTCATTGCTTGGGGCGGGAGGGGGAAGGATCTCACAACTAGAATTTATTGGTGTTGGGCAAAGTCAGAGGTAAACTGGTTCTGAAGAGGAATGGTGATTTAGTCATGGATCTCTCAGATTAGTTTTCTCAATTGTCTTACAGTGTAACCCTTTAAAATTACATTGTTTTGTTCCATATTAAATATTTTATTGATGACTCCCATATCAAATTTGCTTAGTGCATCAATTCAAAAAAGGTTTCTTTTTAACTGCCAGCTCAGCAAGCTCAACCTGGAAACAGAAAAAGCTTCTTTTGGGCAAATTCAATTCTAAAATTAGAATTTACCTGACAATTTTGTTTATGATGTATGAGGTGGAATAGAATCCAGCTGATTATCCATGTAGTGTGTGTGCAGTGTACACAGCAAAGTAATTGTCAGCAAAGTAATTGTGTAAACATGGTACCATCTTACTTAACAATTTCACATAGCTTCTTCCATCCAATCCACAGCCATTATTTTAGTCTGCGGTGCTAACAAGGAGAAACTTATTTTTATTAGCAAAATAAGCAAAGATAACTCCCAGGATACCCAGGGAGCAACATATGAGTAAGATGGTACCATTTTAGTTACTTTTCTGAATGAACCTGCACTTTAAAGAGGAGACACTGTGCAGCTACTATATCACATGGGAGTTCTACTGGTTAATTGAGGCCCAGAATCCAATTCTTGGGGTACCTCTATGTCATTTTCTCATTCTGATGATAGATCCCTGACCAGCAAAGAAACACGTATCAGCTGATCCTTAAAGCAGCAGCAGCAACAACAACAACACTAATAGCAGCTCTAGCTCTGGGTTGAAAATGGCAGTATTAAAAGCGGGGGAGAAAGGAGACAACTTCTGCTCTTAGATCCTGATCCTGCAAGGTATTAAGAATTCTCAGTTCACATTAAGATGAACAGAAGTTGAGGAACTCAGGCTTAGACTTTTACTTATTCTTGTTGATACCACAAGCTGGCTGCTATGTCCAGACTCTACATTGCTGTTATAATTAATAGGCAGATGTCATTACAGAACACTTTCTTTATTGGACAGCAACAGTTAAACTTGCCAAATGTTACCCAATAAGGAAGATTGCATATCAGTCTCTGTGTGTCAGTCCACTGAGATACAGAGAGAGAAAAAACAGCAGCAGAACATGTTTTATTTATTTTTAAGGTCAATGCTCTCAATCCAGAGCTGGAAAAGAGATGTTGGATGTCTTTTAAAAGAAGGGTTTCTTTGACTGTGCATTAGCTAAAGATTTTTTTTTTTAATATTCTGTTTCTGAGGCAGTTTAAGTAAATTTGGGCAATAGGAGTTAAGAAAGTGTAAACACATTTGTCCAGCATATTACAGAAATCACAACAGCCAAAATGTGGGCATATTCGTGTCTCTAAAAGTAATACTTCTCATAACCATTTATATCCCAGACAACACCCACTTCTGAGCTGTGCCAAAATGCATACAGTGACTGTGATGTGGACAGCTATGTACAAGAGTGACTTGAGTTCATAAAACTGTTTTCATAGGCCATTAACTTAAGCCTGCAATCCATGTGACTGATAGGGTAGTTAGACTCCTCAGAGAACAATAAGCAAAAAGGAACTTTCTCTTTTGTCTGACTTAGACTTGTTCCCATGCAACTTGGTTTGTGGGCCACGTTTTGTTCATAATTATGGTTCACATTTAAAGTAACATGACTGGAGTGTTACTTGAATTTTTACTGGTTTCAGTGAGAGAAAAGTTTGGCCTATGACTTTCAGTACAGTTACTCCAGAAGAGCATTTGGCCCAGAATACTTAGCAAGTGTGCCAGAAACTTAATTGTTATTGAGATAGTACAAGGAGAAGGCAAAGCCATGGTGGCAAAAGACCATAAAAACAGCAGGCATTAAGCACTATTTCTTTTAACATTTCCATACACAATCTCTCTCTCTCTTTCTCTCTCTCACACACACAATTGTTTTTATGATCATCATATATTATACACAAATGTGTATTATATATTATGTGTGTGTGATTCCAAATATTAAAAGGAAGTAGACAAAGGCTACTTAATGCTGCTGTTTTTATGGAGTTTGCTATGATGAACTTGCCTTTTCCAGTGTGTATGTAATATATACACACTAGCTTTGAGGGCCAAATGTTTAAAAACATTCCATTTGTGATTTAATGGCACTTAGAGACATATTCCTTTGCATATTAAGCACATGTGATTCCTCTTAGAAATAATGGGAGTAATATACAATAAGCAAAAAATATACACAGATTTCAAACCATTTGGTATGAGTAAATTCAGCAAAGGAAATGTCACAAGGCAAAATTGGGTTGGGAATGTCTGCATTGGGAAGGACTGTTCTCTTGTGAGCAAGAAGGTGTCAACTCTATCAGAGCTAGCATGTCATTTGGAAGATGCCTCTCTTTGATAGTAGTGGTGTACAGTATTTAAAATGGCATAGTACTAATTAATCTTAAATTCATCTGATTCGAAAGCGGTAGTAGAGGCATGTCTGGGTGTATTGCTGCTTGACGGAGGGTTTACAATCACTGTCAGCACTAGATTCTCTGCACCTATGTGTGAGGTAGGTAAAACAAAAATAGAAGCAATCTGGATTTCTAATGATAGTGCTGAGCTTTCATTGTCTCTGTACAAGAAAATAGATCCCCGCCGAAGGAAACGGGGAAAATAAACAAAAATAAGCCTTAAGGGGAAAAAATGTAGGTTCAATAAAATAGCACTTTATGGACATTCTGTAAGGTAAATTGCTGGTACTAAAAGTTGTATGTATGAAAATTGGAACCCCTATTGTTTACTTATATGTATGAAAAGAAATAGGTCAGTGACTTTGTTTCCATGGTGACTATTATTGAAATAAAACAAACTGACACCAATGCTGATTTATTTTCCTATTCAGCGCCTTCTTCTAAAATCACTTTAATCTGAGCTTGCTACTGGTTATAAACATGATGCCAGAAGAGAGCTCTCGCAATAAGACCTTTTGCTATTCATTAATGGGAAAAAATGTTTTAAAAAATCACATCAAAACAGTTCAGGTTTGTGAGCAGGTGGTGATCCCTGCTACCCTGCTCCATGTCAGTGCTATCTCATCCCCTTCCTGGGGTTTGGCTTTACAAATAACTGAAACTTTAGCCCAAGCTTTCCCCCCCCCCCCCCCCACAAGGTTGGCTGTTTTTAGGATCCTCACTGCTCAGGTCCTAGATTCCAATGACCAGAGGGGCCACTTCCATCCCCTCTTTATGCCCAGAGTTGGTAGATGGACTGAATTTAAGCACAGTAAATCAGGACTCATTAGAGGAAAGTGGTTGGGGTGCTAGCTGAAGAGAGAGGTTCAATTCCCTGTTTCACCACAGACTTCTTGTGTGACCTTGGCTGAGTCGCTTAGATAGTCTAGGCCTCCATTCCCCATATGTAAAATGAGAATAATAGCACAGGTGTTGTATATTAAAGCTTTGGAAGGACTCAGATAACAGGGATCATATAAGTACCTTTGGTAGATAAAATCTCCCTGCAGGATTTCAGCACTTCCTAAGACAATAGGTATACAAAAGAACTCCGCCATCCTGTTACAGGTTCATACCTTTCCCTCAAAGCACATAAATTAATACGCATGCCACATATAGGGTAAGAGTATGCTTAAGCATACACATATGGATGTGAAAGTGGGGGAAAAGATGTAAGGAACCTCACAGGAGGCAGACTGACTGTGGTCTATGTGCGCCCTTTAACACAAGGTCTACATCAGGCTAAAGGTTGAACATGCATTATTTTTATTTTTCAAAAAGGCACAGGGTAGATCTACTATAATCATGTTCAGTATTGTCAGCCTGCCATAAGGAGAGAGCTGCAATAGCCTCTCTGGATGCAGATTTGAGAGTTGTCCAGTCTGGTTGTGATATTCCTGAAGTCCTTATTTGTATGTGTTCCTACTGGAATTCGTGTGCAAGAAAAAGCAGTAGGGAAGACAGTAAATGGCTGACATAAAATATACATGTCTACAAGAAAATAGAAAATTCCAATAGCAGAGTTTTAACAAGGTGAATTCCTTTTCCCTTGCACTTGTATATGTATGATGAATTCAGTGACTTTAGTGGGAGTAGAATTGAACTCCAGCTACTTTCCTTTTTCTAACAAGGAAAACTGTTTCCCCTTTAACTTGAACCCTGAGCCCATACCACCATTTAGTGATACTTTTGGTCAGGAAGAGTTTTATTTGCACACTTTTTTCTGAAATTATTTTCAGTCAGTTTTAAATAGAAATTTGGATGTAGCAGTAGTAAAAACCCTTCAGAAGTGACAGCTGTTTCTCCTGCTCACAATTCTGCTGAAAGCAGCCTGGGGTAGATATATATTTTTAACATAACAAATGGTTCCCACTCAAGACTTTTTGGCTATCTGACAAACAGTAATGGAGAGTCACTGCTTCTGACAATTGCGAACAGCATATTATAGGCTGCACTACAGAAAACTGCTCACCTTTTTATTTTTAAACAAAAAAGTGATCTTTTTAAGTTCACTGACTAGCAGACTGTGCCACTGAACAATAGACCTTTGCAAACAGCAAATAGCAAAACATGAACTTTCCAGTCATTCCTTAAATCAAATACTAAGGAAAACAACGTAGATAAAATACTCCCCCGCACCTCCCCTTCCCAACCTCCATAAAATGAAAAATTAGAGGGTAGCCTCCTGAGTGTTTCATGTAATGCTACTATTATGACTAACTTCCCTCCCCTCACCATTGTCCTTTGAAAAGGTTTAACTAGTCCATTTTAATTCCATGGGGCAAAAGCAGATTTCTGTCCTCACCCACTCTAACACAGCTTAGTTTGCTGCTTGACCTCAGCCATGTTCTTTCTTAAAGTTGTTTCTGTCTCAGGCATGTGTTTCCTCAGAGGATCTCAGCTGCTTAGGTCCACCTTTGATGATCTCTCCCAGCGCCACTGCCATTCACTCCACCATTTTTAAACTCACTTTTGTCACCCCCTGCAATGATTCCCTGTGCTTATCTCTCTTGCCTTTGTTTTTAAGGCACTCAGATGAGTGCAATATAACAATGTATATGACTTTGTGATGTCCATGTACAAGAGTGAGCTAACTGAATTACCCACTCAAACTCATTCAGCCCATTGAGTTGCAATTGCTTACACCCAAGGGCTGAATTTGACCAATATTACTGATCTTTTCTTATGAAAAGTTCTCTGTCTTCTGTCCTGCAAGCTCATTTACTCCCTGCCTCTCCCTCCAATTCCCAATGACTATCTACTCCTCTGATACAGGAAAATTGTACATTCTGCAATCAAGGGAAATATTTAAGTCTAGATGTCAAAGGGGAATATATCAAGAATATATCAGGAGTAGGGAAGATGTTCTTATTAGGGATATCTTAGGAAAGATTAAATCAATCCTACCACAATGCCAAGGTATGGATTCAATGACTCACCATAGTCACTAGCAGTTCAAAAAATGCCAAGAAAGTACTGAAGTGTTTTCATATAGCATCCTTAAATTCCTACAGTTCTTTAATAGTTCATTGGTTTTACCAGAGAAGAAACAACTGCAGCCTAATTCCACCCATTCCCTGTTCCCTTGGTGTCTTGTCAATAACAGCCCCTCCAAGGAACATTTGCCCTCTGATTCCAGTTCCATTTATCATGATACATTTTCCCTATTTTGCAAGCACTTTAATATACACATTAAAAACAAATAATAACACACAGACCACCACCACAGGTCCCTTTGGGCAGAGGTTGTTACCACATAGCTGAGTTAGAGTCATATCTTTACCAAAGACTCAGCTGGTTACATAGTCTTTTGAGATAGTTTCGTCTCCTCAGCAGGCAACCAAACCAGGAGTGACTTATTTCTGTCTCTCTGTCATCTGTCTCTGAGTCTAGCAAACTATCTCTCTCTGCAGAGTCTCCTCCCTTGCTGTGGGGTGAGCCTCTGGATGGTTCTCTGTTTCTCTGTTCTGTGATGTTCTGTGAGCTCCCAGTGCAAAGCTGTGGCCAAAAGGGCTAATGCAATCCTTAGATGCATAAACAGGGGAAATCTCGAGTAGGAGTAGAGAGATTATTTTACCTCTGTATTGGGCACTGGTGTGACTGCCGCTGGAATACTGTGTCCAGTTCTGGTGTCCACAATTCAAGAAAGATGTTGATAAATTGGAGAGTGTTCAAAGAAAATGATTAAAGGATTAGAAAACATGCCTTAGGGTGATAGAGTCAAAGAGCTCAATCTGTTTAGTTTAACAAAGAGAAGGTTGAAGGGTGACTTTATTACAATCTGTAAGTAGCTACATGGGGACCAAATATTTAATAAGATCTTCAGTCTAGCAGACAGAAGCTTTATATGATCCAAGTGCTTGAAGTTGAAGCTAGACAAACTCAGACTAGAAATATGGCATACATTTCTACCTGTGCAAATAATTAACCATTGGAACAATTTATCAAGGGTTGTGGTGGATTCTCCATCACTGACCATTTTTAAATCAAGACTGGATGTTTTTCTAAAAGATATTTTCTAGGAATTATTTTGGGGAAGTTCTATGGCCTGTGTTATACAGGAGGTCAGACTAGATGACCATAGTGGTCCCTTATGACCTTGAAAGACCTAAAAGTCTCTAGTGAAAAACCAGTGTTGTTCCACAGATTCATTCTGCTTTGGGGAGGAATTAGTCCCTAGGGCTCCTAGAACTGCTGGGAGACCCGAAACAGTGGTGAGCTTCAGAGTACAGCAGACCTCTCTGCCTTGTTCCCCAACAGGTAAAAAAACAGTTTTACTTTCATCTTGTCATCCTCCTGCATAGCCAGATCTGCGTACAGCTCCAAGTCATCCTTTCACCAGCTCCATCACTGGGCTAGGTTTGTGTTTGCAAAATTCAGGGCTCTGGGATTCATCAGACCAAGTTCTATGGCTCATGCTGCCAGCTGCTGCACTTCAGAAAACTCACCATTCAGCTGCTGCCACCATGTTTCATTAGCAGTGAGTGAAGCCGAATTCTAGGTGAAGTTGAACAAGTTAGTAGAACTTTATTAAACCCAGTGCACTGCCCTGTCTAGGTGGAGGGCTGAGTTGCTTCCAGCCTAACTCCACCCATGCCTTTCCCCCCTCAATAATAGCCACTCCAGGATTCATGTGCCCTCTGACTCCAGTTCCACTGATCATGATACAGTAAGTGCTCTTTAGAAGGTTGAGGTGACTTGATCATGGTCTACAACTACCTGCCTGGGGAAGAAGTTTTTGATACTAAACAGATCTTTAATCTAGCAGGAAAAGGCATAATGAGATGCAGTTGCTGGAAGCTGAAGAGAAGCAAATTCAGACTAGAAATAAAGTGCACATTTTTAACAGTGTGAGTAATTAACTATTGGAACAACTTACCTAGAGACAAGGCAGATTCTCCATCATTTAGTTTTTATGTCAAGACTAGATATCTTTTGAAGAGATACGCTATAGCTCAAACAGAAGTTATTGGGTGAAATTCTGTGGTCTGGGTTATGCAGGAAGTAAGACTGTATGACCATAATGTCCCTTCTGGACTTAAAATTGCTGAATCTATGAATCTGTGAACAGCTCTGAGAAGGAATTATGCCTGACTCAGATATAACCTCCTTTCCCATTGGGTTTCACTGGCTGTTAGAGCCTTAATGTAATCACAAGGTGTGTACATATATATACAAAGATATATATATGCAATAAGTACATATTGGAGATATGTAGGCATATACGTAAGTATAGATCATATGTAAATATACATTATCCAAGTATTTGACAGCATCAGCATTTCTGAACAACTTGTGAATATGTCAGTGCTGCTGCTACTGCAGCTTTACACCTCACTAGTCCTGTAGTGGCAGGTAGGACTTATATATGGAACTGCTGCAGTAAGACACATCACAGGTTTCTCTGTGATAACATAAATAGATATATTTACTGATATTTGGGAAGTTTGGGGTATTTAGTTTTTGTTTTTGTTCTCTCCCTCCCACCCCCATCCAGGCACTCCAGTCTCTTCCCAAACAATTAACACACAAATCATAAAAATAAACAAAACAAAAATGTGTAAATATAATAAAGCATAGGAAGGGCATCATGGGAAAAGTGGGGGAGGGTTTATTTTCATGATTTAAAATTGTTGTTTCTGCTACTTTTATTATCTAAAATAGTTCCACAAGGATTGACTGCGGTTTTAGATAATAGGCCAGTTTGTGAAACCTTTCCTCACATTAATGAGCAGTTCCTCAGCTGAGTCATTCCAATCTGGCCCATGATAAACAGGGTTAAGTTAGGGAAGCCTGTACCTGCAGACCATTTCATAGAAAGATCCAGAGCTTCAGGACTTCAACCAACTTGGATCCAGTTTTGCCGTTTTATTTCAGGTCTGTCTTGACAATGTGATGACGTCTCTGTGTGCCTTTCCCCCACCCCTCTCTTTGATATGCCCTGTCCCTTCTCTGACTTGGCTTTGAGAGCAGTGTGTTAAATGAAACACTGGGGGAGACAAGTTAAAATTATGCATTATCCTGGAACAGGATCCCTGGAAATAAATCTAGAATTATGTTTTATAGCAGAATCGTAGGTTAGATGCCCTGTGTTATAACTGATAGTGATGATTTAAATATAGTCATGGAAATACTCACTTAGAACATGAAGCCTAAGGCAAGGAATTAAACCATTTAGCCTGGATACCATGCAGTGAAGGGAAGCCAAACATTTACATTGTAGTTCATACAGTCATTACATCTTGAAGCTATAGCCCTCAAATCTCCCCAAGGCAGCTCTTCTCTCACATAACCAAATCACAAAACTTCCCGAGGCCTCTTGTTCTTTCCTTGCCCATCCATTGTGAACTCCCTTTTTGACACCACTCCATTATTTCCGCTTTGTACTGGGCCTGGCTGTCACCTCTGTCCTTAAATACAAGCAGTAACAATAGAAGCAAATGTGCATGGTGACTATCTAGTTTGTTGCCATGCTCTGGAATTTCTGCTTCAAACAGTATTGTCAGAGGGCATCACACATGAAAATTTGAACCGCAGTGCCAAGTACCAGGATATTGGGAATTCTGGACCTCCTTCAAATCTCTCCTTTTCCCACAACCTTTCAGTCAACAACCCAGCAATTTTCTCTCTCTTAAAAATAAAAATAAGCCAAAAGAAGAACTAACTCCATGTGTGTTATCCCCAACAACTCTCTAAAATTGCTTTTTGGTTTTGTTTTTTTAAGACTGGATTCTACAGTTAAGCCCAGCTGCAAGTAGGAAAGTTCCTGCATAGATCACATACCAAAGCTCCTCTTAAAAAGCTTTGCTCCTGTATGTGGTTTTCTTATATGAATGGATTTTTTTAAAAGATCCAATACATTATATTTATATAGCACCTTCCATCTGAGGATCTTGGCATGTTTTACAAACACTATTTAATCTCGCAATACCCTTCTGAAGTAGGTGTCACTACATCCTTTTTTCAGATGAAGAAACTGAGGCCGAGAAAGGGTAAATAACTTCCACAGGTCACACATAAAGTCAGTGGCAGATCCAGAAAGAGTATTTTTTTCTTGACCTCCAGTACATGCTCTAATCAGAACAACATCCTTCCCTACATTTAAGTGTACTTCCAGTAAAAAGCAGAAGACAATGAACTCTGTTTTGAGTTGAAAATATACTTGTATTCATAGAGAATGGCTATGATGTTTCTGTTTGAAATGACTAAACTACTGAAAGCATACTTGTTTTCTCTCTTCCGCCCCTCCCCCCCCTGCCCCAATAGATTTCATAAGGGAATCCAAAACAAATGTACTAAATGCAGGGAGGTTTACAGCAACAATATTTTGTTTCTTGTGAGAACAGTCTGAAATAATCATATATAAAGCGAGACTTTCTTTCCTCAGAAACAGGCAATGCAAGCTCCCTAGTTGTTTAAAATTGTGCAATTTTTGTTTGAAGAAGGGGATAACTGAGAGGAAACCAACCACAAATGTATAGTTTAACCTTTCAGTAACATATCTGAATTTGGGAGACATCACATTCTATATCATCTATGGAAAGGCTCTTTGGACAAAGGGCAAGATAGTATATATTTGAGGCCATAGCTGCTAATCAGGTAGTGACGGGATCTTTTCAAGTAAGGCCAGGTCTATGCTAGAAACTTTTGCTGGTATAGCAATGTCCGTTAGGGGTGTCATTTTGTGTGTGGCTACGTCTACACTATGAGGTAGGGGTGTGATTCCCCTGCTCGTGTACCCATACTCACACATGATCTCATTGAGCAAGTGTGAATATAAATAGCAGTGTAGCTGCACTAGCACAAATAGTGGCAGCAGAAGCACAGTTGCCATGCTGAGCATATACCCACTGGTTTCAAGTGGGTTTGAACTCATGGCTGCCACTACCCTATCATGGATACACTGCTATTTATACTCACACTAGCTCGATGAGAGTTAGCATGAATATGTGTGCACAAACTGGGGAATCAAGCCCCTAGCTCATAGTGTAGATGCAGTCTATGTGTGTACGTGTGTGACAGAGAGAGAGAGACATTTCTACACTGGCAAAAGCTCTAGGGTAGATGCAGTTATACCAGTCAAAGCTCTTTGTTGGTGGTATCAGTTGCATCTACACTAGGAGGGTTTGTTGGTAAAGTTATACTGATATAGCTATGCCGGCAACCATTTTCTAGAGTATACTAGGCTTAAAGTTCCTTGTGCTATTGTCCTATTAGGTCTCATACATTCAGCAGGATCAGGCTGGCTTGGATGGGAAAATTCCAAGAAATAGCTGGAGGAAGTAGTGCTAAAGATTCAGGTGGCATTGTACCAATGCCCCCGTGATGTGTTGAGGAGGACTTGAGGGCACTTTCAGGAGCCCTTTGTTAAAATTCCACCAAAATGAAAGTTGGGATGATTTCCCTGTTTCTAGATACTAGATACTCTCCCATCTTCGTATTGCTAAATCAAGCCACTTGCGACAATTTATCCCGGGGGGGGGGGGGGGGGGGGTTGGGTTATAAAACTATTTCTGCCAAACAATTTTGTTTCATTTGGAAGAGAGCAGATGGTACCAAACGCAAGGTACTTTCAAAACACCTCTTTGGGGTCTGGGGATAAAACCCATTGTTATGGATCTGCAGATTGGTCCTGCAAAGAAGAAACTTAGATTCAAAACAGTGTCTACAACCTTATTTCAGATTATACCCTTATATTATGAATGTGCCTCCAGGACTCTATGGAAGTGCATGCTGTATATCCTTCAGAAAGATGTAGCAGGCACTGCTCCTTGCACTGACTCTGTTCCTGTTCCTAGCATGGAATGGGATGTGTAGCAGCCCCAATGGCACTAGACTCTTATTGCTTGTACTTAAGGGTCCAAGGGCTGTAAGTGCAGCTGACCCTTGTTCAAAATGGCAAGTAAAAGAAGACTCTTTGGTTCCCATATCCCTCCGAGCACCCATAAGGGCCAGCCACAAACTGGCACAAAGACTGATGTTTATGTTTGGCTCATCACTCAGCTTGAACTGTGAACCCAGATGGAACAATTTCACTTTGTGTTTCTCATGAACTAGCACGGTTCTAGGGAAAGGGGCTTCCAACACCGCAGGGAAAGGTTTACATTTTAATTATAATAGATTTTGTAAAACATAATTTTAACAAAAACAAAGCTTCAGATCTAAGGTACTTAATCCCCTCAATCTTGTTATTCAAACGGAGAATGGAAAATATTAAATAGATCTTAAAGATGGGCCCAACCTGTGAATATCAGAATTGAATCTGAGTTTTCTCACAGTTCAAGGTTATTCAAGTACTGGATTTTGGCTTGAACAATATTTGATATAACAGCTAACTTTACATCTTGGATTAAGCAAAATGGTCTTTACAGTCAGATTATGAGAGAGTCTTTATCTTTCTGAAAGACATGCAGCAGTCATTCAGCTGAAATGCTGACCAAACTAAGGAGATATTTCAGAGAATTTTCTCTCAGGTATATGGTCTGAACATTTTATTGAGGAGATTGCAAAATAAGCAGGGCCAACTTGCAGTAACTCTTCTTGTGTGTGGCAGGTATCATATTAAATAACAAAATGTGGGTGGAAAAGTGGAACCTGACAGTTGTATTGTTTGAATGACATTAATGTATTAGCATAAAGCATAGAGTGAGTCAACACTGTTAACTGCAATGCATTATGTCCATCTTGCAGTCATATGATAAAAAAGGAATGCTGTTTATAGCACACACACAAATGACTTGTCCTGGTATTACTGGAAAACTCACAGCCCCAAAGACATGACTGTAATTTCCCTATCAAAGGAACAAAAATATGACAGAAGCCTTTCTTGACCCTAGAAGTTGAATCTGTTAGCTAAAAGTAGACCTACTTTACGTTTTCCATTTTTTCCACTTTTTTAAACTAATTGATGTTTTACTTTGTGACTATTATCCTTTTTTGCTTCAAGTAATAATGTTAGAGTAAAGGTGGAGTTTTCTAGCACACGGGGAGAAAAGTGGGGAAAGATTTATGCTCTTGCAAATTTATGGTGTATTTACACCCTATATTTACTTACTAGTTTATTCCTTTGTATACCCTGGCAGAGAACAAATCCCATTTATACTGATCACAAATACTGGTGAGTTGTAATATCTTATGAGTGAGCCCTTAAATAACAATTATTATTATTTATTAATTATTTGTATTTCCATAGTACCTAATTGTGCAAGACCCCATAGTGCTAGGGACTATACAAACACCGATCAGACACTGAATAATTATTTTTTATTATTATTTCATCTGTAGATTTCAAAGCACTTTACAAGGGAAGGAAACTCTCATTATCCATGTTTTATACAGATGAGAAAACTTAGGCACAGAGGTGAAGTGACTGGTCTAAGATCAGATGGAGGCGGTGCCAGGAGTAGAACCCATCTAGTGCCCTAGCCACTGGATGACACTGCCTCTCAACAGAAGGAAATTACATCATTCACTATTAGAAAGTTGACATTTCTAATAGTGCAAACTTTCAAACTAGAAAGAGGGATGTTGTCTAGGTGCAGGCATAGGAACCAAGAAGTTCCAGGTTCTAATGTCATCTCATACCAGTGGCCCTCTCTCTGTAAAACTGGGGTGATAATATTTCACACCACAATATTTCACACCTATGATGATGTGAGTTTCCTTGTGAGGAAGTAGAACATCTTTGTGGTTTTATACCAATGGGTCTGTTTTGTCATGCAATGTGTGTAGGTTAGAATCTCTGGGAATAAAGTAAATTTAAGGAATCAAATTCTGGCCACCAGTTCAGCACTTACATGCAACAGAGGTGGTGCAAAGGAATCAATAAAAGGGCTCTACATCCCACCCCTCACAGCCACTGGCTTGATAGGGTGGTAACCAAGAAAGATGATTCCACTGGAGGCCACTATCAGCCAGTACAAGTTAGAGTATCCACAAGGCTGCTCTAGCTGTGCCAGAGGCTGAATCGACTACTGGCTTCCCCCCCAAACTGGGACTGTATAAAACTTGCATATAGCCACCTCCCAACCACTCCTCAGGAATGGCAACAAGTACAGCTCAGCTGGACCCAAGCATCAGGGCTAGAAAGTAGAATTATTCTGGCCTAATTACAGTGTACTCTGCTACTTTGCAGGGGTGTTGTAATTCCTTAAAGCCAGATTATGACACCTTCCTCATGCTATGGACTGCCTTATTCTGTAATAGCCCATTTGAATAGGACTATTTGAGTAGTAAGCTACTACCCATCAGTGTAAGTAAGGGTGCCAAAATCTGGCCCTTACTGTATGTTAAATGCATTGAAGGCAAAATGTACTGCATAAATGCAAGGTTGGGAGGCCCATACCACTGCGTAGGCTTGGAAAAAACTTCCACTTCTGAAGATACACAATACCTACTTTCACATCTCAGATTAGGATTGAATCCTTTAAATTACAAGTGAATGTAGATCTTGTATTCACCAGCTGCCTCACTTTCCAAGTGGAAATGAGTTTGGTGGTCTCATCCTGCACCCTGTTCGTACAAATTAGAAACAGAGCTCACAACTAGTCTGAATTTGCAGCTGAAAAAAATGTTCCACTCTAAGGAGGTACTGAAAACCCTCAAATGTCTTGCAGTTCTGCAACTAACACAAAGCTAACCACAACTCTAATTCACATATTTAAATTCACTTGCTGCTAGTACATTTTTGCTGACCAGTGGGGACAAAGATTCTTTTACTCCTCAGAATCATGTTATAAATCCAGGTTATCTGTAGATTATTGGGAGAGGAAAGGGATTTGCCTAAAGCACCACTTGGCTAGTGCCCCCCCCCCCCCACACCCAATAATCCCTGTGCATGCTAGAATTGTGCTAACAGCAGTCAGACCTAGTACTATGCTAGGAACAACTATGTTTTAAGCATGATCATTGCTAGTGTTGTTTCACCATACTGTGGACCGTGAATTAGCAACCAGGCCTTTAACACAAGAAGCTGAATGTCTGTCTGCTCCACTGACTGGATGGATTATTGGTGCATTGGTCAACCTGTGGGACTAACACAGGGGTCGGCAACCTTTCAGAAGTGGTGTGCCGAGTCTTCTTTATTCACTCTAATTTAAGGTTTCGCGTGCCGGTAATACATTTTAACGTTTTTTAAAGGTCTCTTTCTATAAGTCTATAATATATAACTAAACCATTATTGTATGTAAAGTAAATAAAGTTTTTAAAATGTTTAAGAAGCTTCATTTAAAATTAAATTAAAATGCAGAGCCCACCAGACTGGTGGCCAGGACCCGAGAAGTGTGAGTGCCACTGAAAATCAGCTTGCGTGCTGCCTTTGGCATGCGTGCCATAGGTTGCCTACTCCTGGACTAGCGGATTGATAGAGTTATCTGCTAGAATGCAGGAGGAATGGCTTGAATCCTCACCCTTCCCCTGTTAAGAGAAGGAGCCATTTATATGGTGTTACAAGGAAAGCTGCTGGCATGAGAATGTGCAGAAGTTAAGTAGGAGTGAATATAGGGAGGCAAGCTTGTGTAAAATCAGTGTAGTTCCACTAAAGTCAACGGAGCTATACTAATTTACAACAGCTGAGGATCTGTCTCAAGGAGTTCTGAGCTTTTCTCTGTAGGTTGGATAGATGGGGTAGGAGTTGAATGGCTATTAATAAACCTGGACTCCCCCCAGAGATACAGGCAAGACTTCAGCAAGAGAATAAAACTGCAAATAGTGACTGATCCAGCAGCACCAGAACAATATGGAATGTGCTCCCACAACCAGGGATAGGAGCTAGAGACATGTGTGCTTAAAGGCTTGTTTTGAGGACAGAAAAAAACAGTAAAGAGGAGATGGACTATGGCAGGGAAGGTGATGTTCAGAAAGGATGAGAACCCTCTGGTATATGCAGGATTAATCATAGATACCATGCCAAATACCCCACTCCCGGATGAGATCTATGCAGCCGTCATCACGCTAGAAAAGGCTGGTCTGATCTGCTATTTCTGCTCAGAGACTCTGAAAACAGGGTTGTTTTAGTTGCACTGGTAGAGTTGTGTAAAAAGTGTATAAAGTTCCTTCCTCTTATATTTTTGGCCCTATTCAGCACTGTTCATTCCACTTTCCCAGAAGTTCTCAATTTTCCCACAGATTTTTTTAAATAGATGATTAAATAACCATAGCTACATTCTCTCTGGGATCACTTCACTCAGTTCAATCTGAGTACTCTTTCTGTTCAGAAAATGCTCAAGCTTCGCTCTTGTGGTTAGTGACATCAGCAGAATCTGTCAAGGGAATTACAGCCTTGTATTCACTCCAGAGGCATTGCTAATCTGGTGTATCCTATATTTCCTGGATAGAATGGTCTAAAATAGAAGATAATGGAGTAGTGTTGTAGTATCTATGAATTGACAGATCTTATGATTTGCTATGTGAAATAAATTATGCTGTGGTTTCTCTTCTGTCTCACTGCATGGTTCTTTTCACCAAATAGCAAGAGAGTCTATTGACTGACAAATCAATTATTGACTTATAAATCAATATAAACATAATTTAAGTATGACAAATACAATCAACCCACAGAGATCAATTGATCAATGGTCTCTCTTACTCTGAAGTAAGTCCAGTGTAACCCATCTGATTTCTACCAGTGTTACAGAGAACAGAATTTGGCTGTGGATTTGGTTTGATTTTGTTCTATTCATGTAATTATTTGGTATATTTAAATGGTAAAATAGAACCTGAATATTTTAAAAAAATAAAAAACAACCTAAAGTAATATAACAGATATTAAGTAAGTAGTAGGTGCCTTTACAACAACACCTATAAGTAATAAAATGTTTACCCTAATGATGGTTTGACCCAAATATTTCAACCGAACTACCTTTTTTTGTGTGAAGTTTTTAATGAATCAGGATCAACTTCTGCTTTCAGGTATGAGGTCCTGTTTGAAGCCAATGGGAATAATCACATATTTAAAATAAGATATGTACCTTGCTAAATCAAGGCCTTAATCTGTGAGGCACTGATACACAGTAAGTTAAAGGCCAAATTGTGGCAAAGCTACTGTGGAAACTCCAGGGCATACAGGAACACCCAAGGTGCCACTGTGTGTATCTGTGCCAGGTATTCACACCATGGGTAGCAGGGTGGGAGGAGAAGCAGGCTCCATGAACAAATATGTATCCCCCATGTGCAGGAGGGCAAGAAAGGGCAGAAAGGGTTTGGGACTTGAAAGAGCCTTGGCTTCACCTTCCCAAAGTGCTGGGCAGTGTAACTCCACTCCACCGATATCCAGCACAGTTTATTCCGTTACTGGATCAGTGGAGAGACAGGAAGGGCTGCTCCAAGGAGAGCATAACAATGTACTGCCCCTTACACTGGGCTGATCCTATAGCCACAGTGTAGACCTCCATGTACTCTTCCAAAAACTAGCATTGCCTGGAAGTTTTTTCCTTTTACAAATAAAAAGGAAATGAAAATGCAAAAATGAATCAGTGTAACATTAAGGTTACAAGATCAAGTACGGTAAAAATCAGGAAATCCCAAAAGTTTGGTTTGCTCTGGCAATGTTAACTCAGCCATACTGGCCCCATATAGTACTTTCTGTACCTCTTCCACTTGTCAAATGTAAATGTTAACATTTTTTTCTTTACTAATGTATAATACTGTAAAATATACAGGATATTCAGTGTGGCTGATTTAATGCTGCAGGGGCACTATGCATGAGTACTTGACTTCCCAACTCTTACTTTGCAGTAGCATTAATTTTTTGCATGTGAGGATTTTACATTTGAGGATGTACTTGTCTGGAATCTGACAAGTGACACTTTGTTTTCAGTTTGCACTAACAAGCAGTTCCTTTATTATCAAAGAACGTTTCACAAAATCATCTTAGAGAATGCATATGAAAGCACAGAACAAACGTCTTTCATCCTACTTCATGCTGGAGAGAAAAGTGTAGTGTTTCTAGAAAATATTCTGTTTTGGCACCATTTGAAAAGAAAGCTTAATTAAAACTATGATTTTTCTCATGTAGAGAAATATTCAGATAGAGTTTTAGGCGTATGTATCCAATCGGAGGCCATGAAAAATGCTGATAGGTTTTGCTTCAGTCTGCCAGTGTTTTCAACAACTATAAAAAAGAGGTGGGAATAGGAGAGAAGTTTGATGATTTATTTTGAAGCAACCTTGCACTAAGATAGGAAATCTAAATGTAACCTACCACTGTGTGAATGGCTGGTTAAAGCCTTATGTTGCAAGGGTAGCACCTTCACATTCTTGGTTTGTCTATGCTGCAAGTGAAGGTGTGATTGTAGCACAGGTAGGCATACCCATGTTAGCTTTAATCTAGCTAACGTGGGCAACAATAGTAGTGTAGATGTGGTGGCAGGAGCTTCAGCATGGGCTAGCAACAAGAGTATGTACCCAGGCTTCCTGGCCTGGGAGAATTGTGTTTTTGCGTTTACCATTATAAACACAAAACAAAACAAAACAAAACAAAGAAGATACTAAATGCATTATTAGTCTGGCCTGCTAGAGCACATGTCCCTATCTATGTTCCTCAATTTGGAGTGTCCTGATAAGATCACACTACATCTCACAGAACAGTGAGAAGCAGAGACAGTGCATGATACTCTTGAGTACCTTTTAGAAATGCCACGGAAGGCACTCTATATAGGAATGTGTGATATTAAAGGAGAGTGCCTAATGGGGAGAAAAAGGCTGTGGGAGTTGTTTCTTATTTCAAGAAGTTAATCCCACAAAATACTGGAGTAGAAATAGTACAACCTGTGATGGGGTGACAGCCCATTATGGGCTGGAAAGGGGTTAATAGTGAAGTAGTTTGGATGGTGGTGCTATCAATGTACCTAATTAGTTGTTTCTCAGTCATGGGCGTGGGACTAGGAGGCATCAGGTGATAACTTAATGGATATCTGGTCCCCATAAATGGGGAGAGCTCATTCTGAAAGGGAGGAACTATAGGTTCAGAGGGACTACTGTGAAGGGGCCTAGCTGGAGCCTGCAAGAGAGCAGAGACTCAAATGACATATTCTGAAAGGCCAGTGCTCAGTGAGGGAACGGGGGGGTGGAGAGAGAAAGAAGACTCTGGAGTAGCTGACGGTGAGGACTGAAGACAGAGCCTAGAGAAGGGTAGATTTGTTTAGACTCTGATTACTAGTTTTAGGTTTTGTTGCCCTGAAGTGGGTTCAACTTAAATGCTTCTCAACCAGAGGGCTGAATTGTGCACAGAGACAGATGACCTGCAGGTGGTGCTAGAAATGCAGATTCCGGCAACATCAAGCTCTGCCGCCAGGGGGCACTCTAATGGTAAGTTTGCACAACACAGCCCTTCCAACTAACCCTTGATCTCCAAGCCTCCTAAGTAGTTAGACATTTTTGGGTGTAAATTTTGTATGTCCCCAGTCACCACTGAAAAGCATCCATGCAGTTTTGGCTGCTCATACTAACGCTTATGTATTTGATGGTGCTGTCTGCACACAGTTGCTTTGACTTTTCAACAGGAATTCAGTTTCAATCAAAGATGTGTTTGAGTGGATAGCCTATAACTGCTATTTCTGCCAACTAGTGGCCAGGCACTGGGTGAACTTGTCTAAATAATGGAGTCTTTTGTCTGATGGGTGAAGGTTTTAGGTCTATGTTGTACATGTTACTAAGAGCAAGAATAAAATAAAATAATAATTTTCCTTTCTTTAGCATCTACCATCCTGAGACCTCAGCATGCTTTATAAAAACTAATTAATCAAGCCCTGCGCCATCCCTCTATTGAATTCACTAGGAGCTGCTGGTACACAGCCACTCCAAAAATCAGGCCACTAATTTAGGTGCTTCAGGATGGATTTAAGTGTCTACCTTTGGGGACTCACATTTGCAAATTTTGGCTTAACTAGTTTTAATAAGCTAGTCTTTAATAAGTTTCTTCACATGTCTTACATTCATTCTGTCAGTGCTCTCTCTTCTGCATGAAGTCATTTCTTTGTGTCAGCATCAGAACCTCATTCCTCTTTGCAAATTTATTGCATCTTTTAACATTTAGGTACTTAAAAAAAGAGTAGCTGAGTATTTGTAGCTACCAAAATTATAGTAAGTGCTTCAGAGACTGAGGACTAGTTAGGAGCATCAAATATACCATATAATTCAGGAAGTAATTGCCAACAGGCATTCTTGGTGTGCAGCATCTCTGCAAATTGTCATTGGGCTGGCACTTAACCATTCAGATGAGTGAATCACTCGATCCCCCAGCATGAGTAGTCCATTTGCTCTGAAAACTGGATGTTCCATCAAGTTATGTGACACCCTTTCACCTAAAATGAAAGGAGGGGCAACGTGAATTTCACACATGGCTCTAAATAACACCACTTCTGATATTGTGGGTCATATAGTAGTTTAAAGTAATGTAAAAGAAAAGAAGATTCATTATCTTTTTCCTACGAGTTGGCTATTGGCATGCAGAACACTTCTGCAATGTTTCAGAGGATGGTAAGAAAGTGTTGGAACTGCTGAACAAATTCACCCTGGTCTATAATGATGAAATTGTGATATATTTTTGGAGTAGTTGAGAGATCTAAACGAGATGTTTAGGAACATTTTATGTGGAAGTCTGACTGAAAATTGAGGCATAAGTATGACTGAGCTGACTTATTTGTAATATTGGATAAGAAGTGGTTAGATCAAATAGGAACTGTCTAAGGTGGAGGCTAAATCAACTAATAAGCACCAGATGAGGGCTTCCCTAGGGACAGTGGGTATTAACAACATTTGCCTGCTGGCAACTATTACATCATCCCAGACTCACTAACTTCTATACAGAAACACCAGTGTGATCTGTCAGGGAGGATATTTGAGGTGGTCACTGACCATAATACCCTGTTGTGGTTACATCATTATGTGTGGCATGAATGCCAAAATGTGGCATAGCTCTCAAGCAATATTTATTTCAGTTTCCCCACAGCAGTTACACCAAGAATGCTAATGCAGATGGTCTGTTTAGGAAAAAAGACAATAAACTGATGCCAAGGAGGAGGAAGTGGGATAAACCTAGTCTCTGCATGTTAATATTCTAGAGGTGTCATTAGAAGTCACTGGTACATATCAAGAATGTCTTCCTATATACTCTTCATTAGCTGGAAAAGTTTAATAATAAGGATGTTGTATTGAAAAGAATAAGGATGCGGGATGGTGAACAATGATTAAACTCTTAGGCCAAAATTTTCAAATTTAGGTGTCTAAATTTAGACACTGTGGGATTAATTTTGTGGCTGCAGTAAGGTTAAAAAAAAATCTCCCTTATAGTTTGTATTGCATGCACTAGTCTTCAATTCCCCTCCTTTTAGATAAAGTCACTATATACATGTAAGGGATTATGTGATTATACTCACACTTCATGAGGACTAGAGCTCATACATTAATATTTATGCAGTCTTTTCGTAGAGCCCAATCAGCTTGGTGTTGCATGCATGCACATGATGGGACGACTGAGCCTCTGAATTATTGAAGTAGATCCTTCCCTGTGATGTTACATGCATTCCTCTTGGACAGCCGAACACTACATCCTTATTTGAAGTCAAAAAGCATTTTCCCTGAATAGGGGCTGCACAATTTAGTTTTCTTTTTTACTGTGGAAGTTTTCAAAAATCAATAAGAAACCCGATCCTGCAGTCTTTACTCATCACAACACACATCAATAAAGAACATAAGGCCCACAACTGGATGTAGTCTGTACGATAATGGAAATCATAAAAATAGACTTTGTCATAAACACAGTTATGTTCCTGATTCTAGACAATACAGATAAATATGGCACTTTTTCTTTAAAAGTTCTTTAACGGAGCTCCCGGTGGGTGCAGGTGATGACTGCCTCCTTAAGGAATCTCAAGAATTTCCTAGCATTTGCAATAGCCTGAGAGATAAACAAGAGGAATTCTGGGAAGAATATGAATATGAGATGAACACACATAGCTGCAGGGTTCCATTGTTGATCTGCATTTAGAGGATCTTAGAGTTGTTTCTGTGGCACAAGGAAACCTCTATCTATATGGGGAAGTGTTGTGCTTGAAAAGATGCTCCTGATTGGGGGAGATATAGGGCCCTCATAAATCTTTACCCCTACCGAGAAGAGGATAGTTTCCTTAAAACTGCACACTGTGTTTGTCTTTCTTCCGGGAGGTTTTTGGGTAAATTTTCATTTTGATGCTCAAAGATTTATGCTAATAGAAATTGCAGATGTAAATCTCCCACACTTCGAGATGGGGAAGAATTTCCCACTTACTTTCAGTACATTATATTTCTTTCTCCTGACTAAACTAATTTTATGAACATAATGCAGGCAGCAGGGCAATACTTCATAAGCCAGATGTTTATTGACCTTTGTGACCGCTCCAAGTGTTTTCCTCCTCATTGTTTGTGGTATGAACATAACAGATAACATCTGAAGTAATGTGGGAAACAAAGGTCTACAAATGCAGTCACTTTTGGCACTTGTTTTAGATCATTTTGATTTCCATTGGTTTTGTTTACTTAACAGAAGAGTGAAGGAGGAGGGAAACAAAAAATGCATTAATTTGCAATAGATTTCCAAGACTCCTTGGTGGATGCTATGAATGAGCATTGAAAATAGAATGAACTGCAAACAATGGCTCAATAATCCTGATTCTGCAGGAAAACCTGTTTAGCAAAGCAGATGCTGTGTTGCATGGCTGCTACTTTTTAGTACTTATTATTCAATATTGTATCTTGGCCATTGTTATTTAAAAATATTGAATGACATGTAATCAGTCTGCATTGTGGACTCAGAGAGCCAAATAAATTTGTAATGCCTCTGAAGTTAAAGGAATGAATCTCTTGTTATGGCTTGCCCATTGGGAGTCACTGATGTATGTGGATCCAGGATGAAACTCCCCACAGACAGAGTTAAGATGCCATGCAGTAACTGCACCCAGAAAGTCATTAAGGATATTATGTGGGTTAAAACACTTTCCTTCCTCCAGCAGTTGAAGTTTCTTTGTATGGCAAAGCATCAGCAGGCACACCTGCCTGAGCCGTGCAGTCCATGAGCAGCCTTGGACTAGGGATTTCTCAACTGAAAATCCTAGGGACAAACGTTGGAATAAAGCACTAACTGAAATGGTGAATTTTGGCTGAGGCCCTAGAGAGACAGAGGCACAGGGCAGCAGGCTGTGAGGACAGAGCAGAGGTGCTTGATCTGAGACTTCTGCAGGAGAGTGTTGCCTGTGTGCTGCCTGTCCCCATCTCTGTCCAAGGAAACAGGATTTTTTGTTTATTACACTAATAAAATACCTGGCTCTGTGTCACTGATTTCTGCTCCATATGAGAAAACTGACTTGTAAAGCCCCAAATTCTGCTACTACTTGGCAGAGGGGCAACACTAAATAGCTAAGTACTTATACAACCCTCATAGTCATACTATCTGAATGCCTCACAGTCACTAATGGATTTTTTCTTCTCAACACCCCTGTATTTTACTATTGAGGAACTAAAGCTCAGGATGGATTAAGTGACTTACCCAAGGTTACGTGGGAAGCCTGTGGCTGAACAAAGAACTGAACCCAAGTATCCTGAGTCCTAGTCTAATGCCCTATTCCCTAGACCATACTTCCTTCCTAGCTGACAAACTACTTTCAAAAATTCATACAGAAAAATGTAGCTATTTAAACCCAGATTTTCAAAAGTGGCTTCCAATATGGACCCACTAAATTTAACTTTCCTTTTCCGCAGACACTATAGACACTATGCATGAAATTCTGGCTTCATTGAAGTCAATGGGATTTTTGCCATTGACTTCACTAGTGCCAGGATTTCACCTATGTGCACAAAAAAACCCCAGTTACTCACCTGTATTGTAACTATTGTTCTTAGAGATATGGGTGCAGAGGTGTATTCCACTCAGGTGTACTTGTATCTAGTGCACCAAAGCTGGAGAACTTTACTTAGCAGTACCCATCAGGGCTACGCTTGCACCCTCTGGCCTTTGTAGCCCCTCCCAGGGCTATATAAGGATGGTGCCACCCCTATCTCCCTCAGTTCCTTCACACTGGAATCAAACGCAGGAGACTCCAATGCAGAGGGAATGGAGGGTGGGTTGTGGAATGCATATCTGCACCCCCACATCTTGAAGAACAACAGTTACAATACAGGCAAGTAACCGTCTTTTTTTTCTTCAAGTGGTTGCAGACATGTATTCCACTCAGGTGATTCACAAGCAGTTCTGGTGGGTGGTGAGGCTCAAAGTCTACTTAAACACTGACTGCAGAACTGCCTTCCCAAAGTTTGCATCAGAGCTAGCTGCTGCAGTAATAGCATAATATTTGGTAAGAGTATGCACTGAAGATCATGTAGCGGTGCTGCATATGTCCGATATTGAAACACTGCGGAGAAATTCAGTCAGTGTTGCCTGGGCTCTTGTTGAATGAACCTATAATGTCCACAGAGGCGCAGTCTTACCTACTCCATAAGCCATGGTTATTCACAAAATTATCCACCTGGAGTGTATCTGCATGGAGATTGGCTGACCTTTCATCTGATCTGCACAGGAGTCAAAAAGTTGAGGTGATGAAGTTTAGTCCTTTCCAGACAGAATGCCCAACACCAGCTGCTCATCCACATTTGAGTGCAATTTAGGAAATAATATAGGCAAGTAAATAACCTGGTTAAGATGAAACCACCTTGGACAAAAACTTTGGATGTGGTCTTAAGGACACTTTGGCTTTGAAGAACAGAGTATATGGAGATTCTGCCGTTAAGGCTTGTAATTCTCTGACTCTTCCTGCAGATGTTATAGCCACAAGCAGGCTGTCTTTTGGGAGAGGAGAGACAATATACAGGTTGCTATTGGCTCCAATGAAGGACCCCTGAGGTCGGCCAGCACAGTATTAAGGTCCCACAATGGGATCATTTCCTTAACAGGTGGGAACAGGCAGGCAATACCTTTCAGAAATCTCACTACCATGCAGTTTGAGAAAATTGACTTTCCTTGGATTGGGGGATAGAACACCAACATCGCTACCAATGAACTAAAAGCCAGACCCGAGGACCTCAAATGTAACAGGTAGTCCAAAATGTCCTGAACATGAGCCAACATGGGTTGAATTCCCTTAGATATTGACCAAACTGAAAAATACTTCCACTTAGCCAAATAAGTAGACCTATTAGATGTTTTTTTATTAGTAACCAGGATCCTCTGAACTGCTTCCAAGCATTGCCTGTGCTCCTCATCTAGCCATGTGCCATCCATGCCATGAGATGCAGATTGTTCAGTACTTGATGAAGCAACTGGCCATGATGTTGAGTCAGCAGGTCGGAGAGGAGAGATTTAGGAGGTTGAACAGACAGACAAAGAAGGTTAGAGAACCAACTTTGTCTTGGCCAACCTGGCACTACAAGTTTGGCATGGTCCAACTGAAGTTTGAGGATGACCCGAGGGATGGGGGAAAGGCATACATCAGGTCTACTCTCCAGTTCAGATGAAAGACAGCAGTTAGAGACCCTGGACTGAGTCCTGCTCAGGAAAAATACTGAGGCACTTCTTGGTTTCTTTATTGCAAATAGGTTGACCAATGCAATGTCCCATTCCCTGAAAATGGACTTCACCATGCTACTTTTATGGTTGTCAGAGAAAATCCTGCTGAGATAGTTAAGCCATCTGGTTTTGAGAGCTCAGTAAGCATGTGGCTCTGAGTATGATGTCTTCGTTGATGCAGAAGTGCCAAAACTTTATTGCTTCCTGACAAAGCTGGTTGGAGCAGGCTCTTCCCTGCTTGTTCACATAATACTTTGTGGTGATTTTGTTGGTATGTGAACTGCTGCTCCCAGATCTGATCCTGCAAGGCAAGACACAGATTGTAAATGTCTCGACGCTCCAGTATGTTGATACAACATGATGCTTCTTGATCCAGCCACAAACCCTGAACCATTAACATTCCTAAATGCTCTCTCCCACCTATTGTGGGGGCATTGGTGACTACAGTTCTGGTTGGTGGAGTATGGACAAAGGGAACACTCTGTCACACATCATTCTGTTCTGCCTACCACTGCAGAGTCCAGTATCTCTGGAGGCACTTAGACAAGACTGTCCAATGACTGGCAGCTCAGGCAATACACCAACCTCAGCCATGACTGAAGAGGATGAAGACAGTCTTGCATGCTCAACCACTAAGTCCATGAAACCATATATCCATGTAACTTTAGGCATACATGGACCTTGGTTGAAGAATGAGATTGGCAATCCAGATAAAGAGGCTGAATTGTCTGGAATTGCTCATGTGTGGGAAAGGCCTTCAAATTCATAGAGTCTCGCAAGGCCTCAATGAAATCTTTTTTTTTTTACTTGGAGTCAATGTCAATTTTGCTTTGTTCAAAATAAACCCCCAGTCAAACGAAAAAGTCCACTGTGAACTGGATATGACTGAGGATTTGTTCCTCTAGCCAATTGCCTAGGTACAGGAAGACATGAATTCCCCTCCTTCTAAGATAGGCCACTACCACCATACACTTTGTAATGACACGTGGTGCAGATGACAGGCCAAAGGGGAGAACCATTTACTGACAGTGTTGAGCAGAGACAAGGAATCTCAGGAACTCCCTGTGGCATGGGAAAATCACCACATGGAAATAGGCATCCTTAAGATCCAGAGCAATAAACCAGTCATTGTGATTCAATGCAAGAAGAATAGTAGCCATGCAGAATCTCATATATTTGATGTGTTTGCTGAAATCGGGGATAGGTCTCACCTCTCCCTGGGACTCAGGGATCAGGAAGTACTGAGAATAGAATCTCTTTCCCTGATGAAGACAAGGAACCTCCTCTATAGCTCCCACACAAAGTCTGGACCTGCTGAAGAAGCAGTGGCTTATAAGACGGAAATTGTATGGCAGAACCCAGTCCCACAGTGCTTAGGATCCATCTGTCCATATTTGTTTTTTCTCAAACACTGAAGGAGTGAGACACAATGTGTCTGAACTGAGGAGACAGAGTTCAAACATTCACAACTGGTATGCTGCTCTTGATATGAAAGTCAAATAGGCTGCCTCCCTGCAGGTAGAGAAGGATGGGCTGGCTGGGTAAAATTAAACCCACAAGATCATCTCCTCTCTGAGTTATGTCCTTTTCTGGGAAAGTCTTGCTGTCTAGCCCAGTAGTACAACTGATGAAAGTATTGCTGAGAGCGATATTGCCGGTGGTGTTGTGATCCGCAAAATGATGTATCTTTGGCCTGGATATAAACTCCAAAGACTGTAAAATAGCTTGGCAGTCCTTAAAAAAATGTAAAGTTTTCTCAGAAAACAAAAAAACAATCATCAAATGGTAATTCCTCTAGGGTATGTTGAACTTCAGGAGCTATGCTGGAGTTCTGTAGTCACGAGGCCCTTTTCATTGTCACAGCTGAAGCCGTAAGTCTGGACAAAGCATCAACCATATCCAGTGCTGACTGTAAAGCTGTCTGCCACCAAACATCCCACTGTAATAAATGCCTTAAATACTTCCTTGGAGGATTCTGATAATTTATTTATGAAGTTATATTTAAACAATAATGCTTGCTGGTTGGCAAAGTGCATTTGCAATGAGGATATTGAATATACTTTTCTTCCTATCAAATCTAACCTTTTTAGACTCTTTGTTTTAGGAGTAGATTTATACCTACCCTGCCTTACTCTCTCATTTGCCTCAGTCACAATCAGGGAATTAGGAAGCAGATGAGAGGAAAAAACCACTCTAAACCTTGCCAGTATGCTTAGCTGTAGATATTATAGACGCTGGAGTATTCCACAGAGATTTGGCAAGCTCCAGTATCACTTCATAGGGAGAGCGACTTTCCCGGGAGCTGAAGTTTGAAAAATATCCACTACCTTATGGGTGTTCTCCTGTACAAACCCAGACTGAATACCCACAGATGATGCCATTTGTCTCAGAAGTTTTGATACAATTTAAAATCCTCCGGTATTGCAGATGAGCACTCAGGCACTGTAGCATTATCTGGTAAAAAGTTAAGCGGAACCACTGGAATCTCTTGTGATAACACAGTTAACTGCATCAGTGGTTCAGGTGCACCAGGTCAGAGGGAGCTCTCTCAGCCTGTGGCTGTAGCACAAGGCTACAAGGGTCAGAGGATGTGAGTGCTACTCCAACAAGCATTGCTAAGCAAAGTTCTCTGGCTTCAGTGCATTGGGCACATGCACACGTAAGTGGAATATGTGTCTGCAACCAACTGAAGAAGAACCAAGTAATTGTGTGTCAGGTGACCCAATCTGAGCACACAAATTCTGGGGCACACACATACATGCAAGTTTTAGGCTACACCAAATGACTATGTGTGTATTCTGAGTGGTGCAATACCAGAGACCACTTTGAAATGAGATTGCTTTGTAGATCCTGGTCTCTCTTTGATAGAGGATCACAAAACCACATTTGAAACCAGTAAGCTGCTCTTTTTCTTTTTTCCCATATTAAAAACAATTCAATCAAATTACATGAAAAATTGCTCACGTTATATACCAATTGCTTATGTTATATACCAAGCTTCAGACCAGAGCTAATTTTTACCACAGACTTATAAGGCCCTAAAAATAGAGTTCGTAATAAATATGTTAACACACCTGATTATAGCAGTGGCAATGCCTGTGGCGCCATTATATTTAGACTTATAATGGGTTGTTGAGTAATGGAGAACTCTTCACATAGGCAGTCTGGTTCTTTTTCCCCCCTACCTTGTACTCAGCTTTCCTTTCTCTCTCTCTCTATGGGATAGATTACCTATGTTATCACTCTTGAAATGACGTAAACTCTACCTTGTTTTTAATGGTTATTTCCTATTTTATCTTCAAATGCTTCTGAAGTATTGCTAATGTTTTGGCCTCTTGTCACCCAAATTGAATATAAAGAAATAGTATTAAAAAAACCAACAGTATATCTTAGTTCATTTTCACATATCACATTTACTAATGTTTCTTATATGCAGCATTAGAGTACTTTGCCTGGGGGGATATTAGTTATAAAGCTATCTAGCTATCAAGCCAGGATCAAAAAAGACAGGCTTTAAGGGTATAAATAGTAGTGGTTGCTGAAAGTCTTTTATTTCTGTATTAACATGTCTGAATTTAGACTATGTGTGGAATGAGTACAGGTAGAAATCAGAGTATGAAAGGCAATTACTTTGTTACTGTATGTATTTAACAGAACATGACTTGTCACAGTCAGATAGTTTGTAATATACCCAGCTATATAGCAGTAATGAGGGTCTGAGACACAGCCTAGATGAGACTTAATTTCCTCACCCCAGGCACATGATTTGGGGCAAGATTAAAAATGTTATAGCCTTGTTATATGGCAGGTGTCAATATCCACTGATTCCAGTGGCTACACTACAAATGCATGTGTGGAGGTTCTTGAGGCACCCAGAACAGTGAGCCACCTTGTTACCCCCTGCTTCCAGCCAGAGAGAGTGTTTCTGGGTGTCAGCTCCCTGAAACAACCAGTATTTCATCCACTCAAGCACTCTCCTCTGGGCTATGCCAGCCCTAACTTCACCATGCAGGTGATATCCAGCCCCGACGCTGGCTAACGGCAGGAATTCCAGATCCCCTGCACTCAAAGGTGTAGTGCACCCCAATTTACCAGTTTTACCTTAAATTACCTCTTCTGTAAAGCACTGTGAGCACTTACAATAAAATAAAAGTAGGTTTATTTAAGAAAGAATAAAGATTTACCTATACGTGAGAGAAAGTGATGGAAACATTGCTTACAACACAAAACAACATCATAAAATGCAAACCTGCGTCTAAACTTATCCCCAGTTACCTTTCCTATCTAATAATGTAGACTTTCCTCCAAAGTTCAGTCCATTGCAGAGCAGGATGTTTTCATATAAACCAGGATTCAACTGTTCACGAAAGCCCTCTGCACCCTAAGGGGTTTCCTCAGTGAATGGACACAGGGTATCTTTCCCTAGACCCTGTTATACTGAAACCGCCTTTTGTCTTTTTTCATAGCCAGGACAATCCCCTGCCTGCTGCAATGTTCCTTTTGACCTCCAAGTGGTTTTGATAATTTGCAATTGTCTTTGATGGTTTTTCATTGACTCTTCTGTGGCAAGGATAGACAACAGAAGCTTGCATTATCTCACTGGCTGAATAGGGAGGTATCACAACTGCCTCTTGTTTGAATGCGTCATCACCAGAGATTCTAGTTTTCCACTATAAAAAACATTAAAAATCCATTTTTTCTGTGATTAAAATAAAATGTTCAACTTTTAGTTTCCCTAGTTACACTATATATAGGTATCAGTTGAACACTTAGTTTTATTGAGATACAGCAGAATTCTGTTTATCTGAGCCTCCATTTTCCGGCTCTCTGTATTAAGCGAACCACCAGTCACCGGGAGCTGACAGTGGCAAGGCTTAAGTGGTCAGCCCTGGGCGGCTGGCGGTTTGGTTAATACAGAGAGCTGGATAATGGAGGCTTGGATAAATGGGGTTCTACTGTATATGTTTTTATTTTTTTAACAAAAAGTAAAAACTAAAGATTCTCTGTAAAAATGCGAATTCTGTGTTTTTCCACATTTTTCCATGGCAAACAGATTTCTAGGATCCCAGGTCAACACCAGATTTATCTCCTGGTGACTAATTTCTACTCAAGGGGCGGCAATCAAGGTTTTGTTTTGTTTTTTAAAAATTTACCAAAAAACCCCCCTAATCTTCCTCTGGCGCCCCTGCTGGGGCAGCGGGGCGGCCGGCGTGCTCCGCTCCCCGCCGGCACCCCGGCTGGGGCAGCGGGGTGGCAGGCGTGCTCCGCTCCCCACCGGCGCCCCAGCCGGGCAGCGGGGCTGCAGGCGTGCTTCGCTCCCCGCCAGGGCAGTGGGGTGGCAGGCGTGCTCCGCTCCCCGCCGGCGCCCTGGCTGGGGCAGTGGGGCGGCAGGCGTTCTGCACTCCCCACTGGCAGGGGGAGCGGGGCGGCGGGCATGCTGCCCTGCCCGCTGCCCCCCCCCCGGCGTTTTGGTGGGGCGGCGTTGTTGGGGGGGGTGTTTTGGCCGGCGTTGGGGTGGGGGGGGTGGCGCTTGTGGGGTTTTTGGTTTTTTTGCTTGGGGCGGCCAAAAAGCTAGGGCCGGCCCTGGGGCTGATGGACCAGTCAGTGACATCTCACAATGGGTATGAGTATTGACAAGTTATGTGCTTTATGTAGATACCTTACATGTTACTCTTCATGGATAAAGATCATGTATTTGATGTAGTGAATTTATGAGGTAAGAGGTTTTTTGAAAACACAGGGGGTCCTTTTTCAAGAAGCCTCTATGTCACACTTATAATATAGATATGATCCTATCTCTTAAGATACCAAGGCCCAAATGTGGGATCCAATATGTGACTGAGGGACACAATACAATCATGTATGTAGTGTGACAAAGTTCCTCCTCTACCTCGGTGGGTCCTGCGCTTATAGGCGGATTTTGCTTGCCTCAGAGATCTTTCCTTCTGGTAGAACCCACAGTCCAGGTCAACTCCTCCTGTGTCTGATCAGAAGTTGGGAGGTTTGGGGGGAACCCGGGCCCGCCCTCTACTCCGGGTTCCAGCCCAGGGCCCTGTGGACTGCAGCTGTTTGGAGTGCCTTCAGGAACAACTGCACAACAGCTACAACTCCCTGGGCAAATTCCTCATGGACTCCTCCCAACACCTTCTTTATCCTCACCACAGGATCTTCCAGCAGTACGCCCTCTCACTCTCAGCTCCTAGTGCCTCTTGCTCCCAACACCTCACACGCACACTACAAACTGAAGTGAGCTCCTTTTTAAACCCAGGTGTCCTGATTAGCCTGCCTTAATTGATTCTAGCAGCTTCTTGATTGGCAGCAGGTGTTCTAATCAGCCTGTCTGCCTTAATTGTTTCCAGAAAGTTCCTGAGTGTTCTGGAACCTTCCCTGTTACCTTACCCAGGGAAAAGGGACCTACTTAACCTAGGGCTAATATATCTGCCTTCAACCACTCTCTTGTAGCCATCTGGCCTGACCCTGTCACAGTAGCAAAATTAAAATGCTATTGAATCCTTTGTTTAGTTAGTATAATAACTCTTTCTATAACCTCAGTATCATAGATATTTCTGATTTAAATAATTTTTCAACAGCAAAAGGAAGGGAACATCAAATATGTGTAGAATGTAGATAAAATCTGGGTTTTAAACCTGTGAATTCCTTGATTGTGTGGCTAAGGGACCACCATATATGCCACACAGGAGGCTTAAAAAATGTTTTTAAAAAGCTGTGATGAAAGAAATTAAAGAGATGAATGGGTGAGAGGAGGACGAACAGAACTGCAGTTCGCGTTCCCAGAAATTCTATTACAACTATAAAATCATGTGATTTAGAATTATTACAAAACTAAATCTTAAATATATCAAATACATAAAAACATCTATGTATATTCATCTTAGCTCCTTGGTTTGAAAAAAGAAAATAATACATAACTATTGTGTGCTATAACTTGCTAAATTATATATAAGCACACAATTCAGCATTCATTTTTAATAAGCCAAAACGGTAACCATATAATAAACAGTCTTAGATTCCTATCTGTGTGCGCAGTTATTGCAGGTTTCATGACAAGAAGAAAGAGTTTGTGTTCACCTTACAGATATTCTACCAAATTGTTTGTTTGTTTCCATATAATCTATAAATAGGGCTAAATTAAGTAGGGCTACTTTAACTCCATTGATTTCAGTGGAGTTGGACCACTTACAACCAGATCTGAATTTGGGCCATTGTTTTGTTTTTCCTTGCATTATCCTGTCTGTCACATATTACTTCCTCCATTGCAGCACTGTGTATTCTGTGTTTAAGCCCATCTTTGATCGTTTATACAGGTTTTCCTCTTCTGTTTAGATAAAAATTACCTCCTTGCCAAGAGCAGTGTCAGTGCCAGGAATTCTGAGTTTTTCATGTTGTTGCAATGAAATACTACTTAAGATACAGTTCTGGGCTAGGAGTTTTATGATGCTCACTAATATCTCTAGTTCTTTGGACCAGTCAGTATCCCTTAATAATGGGGCACTCCCAGTCCAAAGGAAAGACAGCAGCTTGCATCAGGGCACATTTTAAATTTGTCTTGTTTTGTTTATCCAGCCTCAAATACATTGTGTATGAATTTATTGTACACTAGATTCTACCTAGCATTTATGGATATTGTTTTAGTTTTCCCACACAGACCCATCCACATTTTATCAGAATGCATTTCTCATGCATCTCATGTTCATAGGTTACTGGAAGAACCCCATACAAAGCATATGAACGTAAATATGATGTTGTTCAAATGCTTTGTAGAATTCCCAAATTTTCCATAGCACTGTGTACACATTTAACTTTTAATAGTACATGCCAATTTGCAAATAATGAAAACATCAGCACCTCTCCAACTCCAGAGACAATGGGAACGTGCATTGTGCTCCCCTCTTCACCAGCCTACTTTCCCTAGTTCTACATCCTGCCTGTTCCTCCCCATCCCTCTCTGGATGCCTACTAAGGGTACCCAGAGGTGTTGCAGTTGTGAGTGGCTGCTGGCTGGGGATGCAAGGCTTATGGGAAAAGTCCCTAGGGGCCTCTGCCTTGTGCATACTCTCTGTTACAGACTGGCCTTAAATTTGCATGAAATGCTTTCCCCCAGCTATTCCTATTCCACTATTCTTCTGGCTCAGGAGTAAGATTTTGCCACCCTATTTTCATTTGTTTTGTTTTGTGTTTGTCAGATGTATCTTCTGAAGCAGAGTATCCTGTATTCTTGTCTCTTTAGCATAAACTTCCTCTTTCCCTACTCTTCTGATCATGTTATTTATCCCTCCAACTTTCTGCAAGAGCAAGGTAAATGTGCTGCCAATTATGTTGCCTTTTCCTTTCATATTTGCATACTTTTGCTCATCTATAGATTTTTTTCTTAATTTATTTTAATGTATTTTAATGAAACCCTATATATTTATTTCAGCTATTACCACATTTTCCATATATAACTGCTCCAACAGTGACAAATCCTAATAATACTCTTTACAAATTAAGACCCTTGAGCAACTTCTACAAAAACCCTTAAAATGAGTACAATAACTTATCTTATCACAATAGGCTGACCACTGCCTGGGTGTTAACATATTAATATTAACACATACTTTAGCAAGTCATTTTTGAATTACTGTTTCCTCCTACAAACTGGAGGGATATTATTTCACTTTGATATGTTCTCTTATCTAGCAGCTCGAGCATGGTCTAGGAATCTTTAATTTGCATTTCTCTTCTAGATTTTTGTATCCACGTTTCAGGCAGTTTCTCTGCCTCATCCACTTTATTACCAGTTCCCTGTGTTCCTTGTTTCAGTAAGTTCATTTTGTCAGTTAGATAATCAAATTTACTATTTAGTTCGTTGTTGCTGCTTTGATGGATGGTGACCTGACCATCACTTTCATTCAGTGGGAGATCTGCTTCGAAAAATCACATCACATCTTTAGAGTCACTCCCTGAAGTCTGTGAGGAGCTGGGTGCAATCCACTTGATCCTGCAACATGAAGTGTTCCTGCCTTTGTTGCCACTTTTTGTTCTGCCTACCTGCCTCTGTTCTGGGTACCTTTTCAGTCTTCAGTTTGGTATATTCATAGATTCATAGATTCTAGGGCTGGAAGGGACCTCGAGAGGTCATTGAGTCCAGCCCCCTGCCCTCATGGCAGGACCAATTACTGTCTAGACCATCCCAGATAGACATTTATCTAACCTACTCTTAAATATCTCCAGAGATGAAGATTCCACAACCTCCCTGGGCAGTTTATTCCAGTGTTTAACCACGCTGACAGTTAGGAACTTTTTCCTAATGTCCAACCTAAACCTCCCTTGCTGCAGTTTAAGCCCATTGCTTCTTGTTCTATTCTCAGATGCTAAGATGAACAAGTTTTCTCCCTCCTCCTTATGACATCCTTTTAGATACCTGAAGACCGCTATCATGTCCCCTCTCAGTCTTCTCTTTTCCAAACTAAACAAACCCAATTCCTTCAGCCTTCCTTCATAGGTCATGTTCTCCAGACCCTTAATCACTCTTGTTGCTCTTCTCTGGACCCTCTCCAATTTCTCCACATCTTTCTTGAAATGCAGTGCCCAGAACTGGACACAATACTCCAGTTGAGGCCTAACCAGTGCAGAGTAGAGCGGAAGAATGACTTCTCGTGTCTTGCTCACCACACACCTGTTAATGCAGCCAGGAATCATGTTTGCTTTTTTTGCAACAGCATCACACTGTTGACTCATATTTAGCTTGTGGTCCACTATAACCCCTAGATCCCTTTCTGCCGTACTCCTTCCTAGACAGTCTCCTCCCATTCTGTATGTGTGAAACGGATTGTTCCTACCTAAGTGGAGCACTTTGCATTTGTCCTTATTAAACTTCATCCTGTTTACCTCTGACCATTTCTCCAATTTGTCCAGATCATTTTGAATTATGACTCTATCCTCCAAAGCAGTTGCAATCCCTCCCAGTTTGGTATCATCTGCAAACTTAAAAAGCATACTTTCTATGCCAATATCCAAGTAATTGATGAAGATATTGAACAGAGCCGGTCCCAAAACAGACCCTTGCGGAACCCCACTCGTTATACCTTTCCAGCAGGATTGGGAACAATTAATAACTACTCTCTGAGTACGGTTATCCAGCCAGTTGTGCACCCACCTTATAGTAGCCCCATCTAAGTTTTATTTCCCTAGTTTATTGATAAGAATATCATGCGAGACCATATCAAATGCCTTACTAAAGTCTAGGTATACCACATCCACCGCTTCTCCCTTATCCACAAGACTCGTTATCCTATCAAAGAAAGCTATCAGATTGGTTTGACATGATTTGTTCTTTACAAATCCATGCTGGTTATTCCCTATCACCTTACCACCTTCTAAGTGTTTGCAGATGATTTCCTTAATTACTTGCTCCATTATTTTCCCTGGCACAGAAGTTAAACTAACTGGTCTGTAGTTTCCTGGGTTGTTTTTATTTCCCTTTTTATAGATGGGCACTATATATGCCCTTTTCCAGTCTTCTGGAATCTCTCCTGTCTCCCATGATTTACCAAAGATAATAGCTAGAGGCTCAGATACCTCCTCTATTAGCTCCTTGAGTATTCTAGGATGCATTTCATCAGCTCCTGGTGACTTGCAGGCATCTAACTTATCTAAGTGATTTTTAACTTGTTCTTTTTTTATTTTATCTTCTAAACCTTCCCCCTTCCCATTTGCATTCACTATGTTAGGCATTCCCTCAGACTTCTCAGTGAAGACCGAAACAAAGAAGTCATTAAGCATCTCTGCCATTTCCAAGTTTCCTGTTACTGTTTCTCCCTCCCCACTGAGTAGTGGGCCTACCCTGTCCTTGGTCTTCCTCTTGCTTCTAATGTATTGATAAAAAGTTTTCTTGTTTCCCTTTATTCCTGTAGCTAGTTTGAGCTCATTTTGTGCCTTTGTCTTTCTAATCTTGCCCCTGCATTCCCGTGTTGTTTGCCTATATTCATCCTTTGTAATTTGTCCTAGTTTCCATTTTTTATATGACTCCTTTTTATTTTTTAGATCTTGCAAGATCTCGTGGTTAAGCCAAGGTGGTCTTTTGCCACATTTTCTATCTTTCCTACCCAGCGGAATAGTTTGCTTTTGGGCCCTTAATAGTGTCCCTTTCAAATACTGCCAGCTCTCCTCAGTTGTTTTTCCCCTCAGTCTTGATTCCCATGGGACCTTACCTATCAGCTCTCTGAGCTTACCAAAATCTGTTTTCCTGAAATCCATTGTCTCTATTTTGCTGTACTCCCTTCTACCCTTCCTTAGAATTGTGAACTCTATGATTTCATGATCACTTTCACCCAAGCTGCCTTCTACTTTCAAGTTCTCAACGAGTTCCTCCCTATTTGTTAAAATCAAATCTAGAACAGCTTCCCCCCTAGTAGCTTTCTCAACCTTCTGAAATAAAAAGTTGTCTGCAATGCAGTCCAAGAACTTATTGGACTGTGCCCCGCTGTGCCCCGCTGTGTTATTTTCCCAGCATATATCTGGATAGTTGAAGTCCCCCATCACCACCAAATCTTGGGCTTTGGATGCTTTGTTAGTTGTTTAATATGATGTCTCTTCCCCCCGCCTCTAAGTTCTTTTTAAAATAGATTTTATTATAACCATGGATTATAGCCAGAGTTTACCACTCACTGGCACAAGCTTCACCACCGTGTGTTTTTTCTCCTCCTGCATAAATGGAGTCTAGATGTGATTTTAGGTTTAGTTCATGTTTCACTGTGCATAAAAGAATGGAATGCGATATAAAAGAAGAAATACTACTGAGAGGAGCACTTTATTTTAGAGACTGATGCTGAATAGCAGAGGTGCCCTTAATTCACTTTCTTTGTGTTTGCACTCAGAACAAGCTAAAAAATTGTACTAAATGTCAAATTACTTGCCAAGAACATTACTCCTGACAATAATATTATTTCTGACAATAAGGCAAGGTTGGGGTTTAATTTTTTTATTCTTATTTTATTTTTATTTTTTTGGCCAGGAACTCTTTACACTGGAATTGCACTCAGATCAGCTGTAGAGCAATCATTTTTTTGGGATGACATAATCACTATAGCGTCCTCTGCCTAGATGCTTTTATTCCAACCATTTATATTCAGCATGAAGATTTATTTAAAAAGGTTTCAGAATTGGGACTTACTGTCATCATGACTAATTGTGTACAGTGAGAATGACATAGAGTTTTCAGGATAAAGAAATATATTTTAAAAATGCAATAGAGCTATGTTGATTTACACCAGCTGAGGATCTGGCCCATTATTCTTAGGGGGAAAAGAATGCTGGCTCAGAACAAAAGCACAGTTAACTACAGACAAATTCACTTCTGGCATAGATGGGTTATTGATTTAAGTGAAATTGTGCACACTTATGCCAGGGTCAAATTTGACCCAGAGTAAGTAACTTTGTTGCAACTTTGTTGCAGATCTCATACTAACTGAATCACTACTATCAATACATTCAAATAATGAATGAAATCCTCCTCCAGTCAAAACCTCTAGAGAGCATCATTTTACATGTGGAATGCCCAGGGACTTCAATGTACTGGTCTGGTCAATGTACTGCATCAACAAGTAAAATGCAATAGAAAATTGCTTTGAAGTCACAGATTCATAGAATTTAAATTCAGAAGGGGCTATTCGGATAATCTAGCCTGACCTCCTGCATAACACTATAGATACGGCCCTACCAAATTCACGGTCCATTTTGATCAATTTGGTGATAGGATTTTAAAAATTGTAAATTTCACAAATGATTTCAGCTATTTAAATCTGAAATGTCATGGTATTGTAATTGTAGGGATCCTGACCCAAAAAGGAGTTGTGGGAGGTGGTTGGATCACAGAAACCCCCTTGGGAACTGCCAACTAATGTGTTGAGACTACCGCTGAGCCCGTTTTCCTTCACAGCTTGGGACTTCAGTGCCCTATCTGGTTCGAGCCAGACACACTAGCCTGCTACAAACACAGTCCCAGGTCTGAACAACGTCCCCCAAAAGCTGCAGACTTAACTGAAAAGAGCTTGAGAAATGTTCCTGTCTCCAGCACACAGATGCCCAGCTCCCAATGGGGTCCAAACCCCATATAAATCCGTTTTACCCTGTATAAAGCGTATAGAGGACAAACTCATGAATTGTTCGCCTTGTATAACACTGATAGAGAGATATGCACAGCTGTTTGCCCTCCCCCAGGTATTAATACATACTCTGGGTTAATTAATAAGTATTGTGGTATAGTATTGCCACCCTTACTTCTGTGCTGCTGCTGGTGGAATGCTGCCTTCAGAGCTGGGCAGCTGGCCAATAGCCGCCACTCTCCAGCTCCCCAGCTCTGAAGGCAGCACAGAAGTAATGGGAACATCACTGCAACGCCCCTAAAATAACCTTGCGATCCTCTGGCAACTTCCTTTTGGGTCAGGACCCCGAATTTGAGAAACGCTGGTTTTCCCCTGTGAAATCTGTATAGTATAAGGTAAAAGCACACAAAAGACTAGATTTCAGGGGTGAAACCAGATTTCATGGTCTGTGACACATTTTTCACAGCCGTGAATTTGGTAGGGCCTTAACTATATAACTTCATCAAGTAATTTCGGCATTGAGCCCAACAACTTGTGCTTGTCTTGACTATATATCCTTAAAATGATATACGGTCTTGATTTTGGCCCCAATTTAACAAAGCACTTAAGCATATGCTTAACTTTTAGCATATGTTAAAATCCCAATGATTCCCTTTATACACATACTTAAGTGTTTGATGAATTGGGGCCTTAAAACTTCAAGTGATGGAGAATCTACCACATCCCTTATTAAATGTACAGTACAGTAACTCCTCACTTAAAGTCGTCCCGGTTAACGTTGTTTCGTTCTTACGTTGCTGATCAATTAGGGAACATGCTCATTTACAGTTGTGAAATGCTCCCTTCTAACGTCGTTTGCAGGCTATCAATGGCAGTTCAGCTGTCCCTTCCCCCACTGCCATGTGCTGATCCCCGAGACTCCTGCCTGCTTGCTGTGTGGGGTGGAGGGGAAGAAGAGGAGGGCTAATGTCCCCCTGCACCTTGCTTACCCCATCTTCCATACAGCAGGGGGGACACACGAGGAAGGGAGCTGCTGCCTTAGGCAGAAGCTGCAGCTGCTGGGCTTGCTGATCTAATTAACAAGGCAGTGTACTTCTGACCCCACTCTTGATACCTAACTGGAAATGCGCATCTCTATCTCTGAAACATATCTGTCTCTGTCTGCCCTCCCTCCTTTCCTGCTGGCTTGTAGAGGGTGAGAGTTAACCCTTGAGGGCTCAGTGGAATGCTAGTTCATTTAGTAAGGCATTCCCTGGGAAATTCCCACCCTCTGACTCGTCCACCTCAACCAAGCTTCACTATCATCGTCGCTGTGTACCAGTATTCAATTGTTTGTTTAAAACTTATAGTGTGTGTGTGTGTGTGTGTGTGTGTGTGTGTGTATATATAATATAGTCTTTTGTCTGGTGAAAAGAATTTCCCTGGAACCTAACCCCCTTATTTACATTAATTTTTATGGGGAAATTGGATTTGTTTAACATTGTTTCGCTTAAAATCGCATTTTTCAGGAATGTTAAGTGAGGAGTTACCGTAGTTAACTGCCTTCATTGTCAAACATCTGCATATTGTTTTCAGTTTCATTTGTTTCTTCTGCTTTCAGCATCCAGCTACTGCAATGCATTGTGTCTCACCACTCTCCTCATTACCTTATCCTCCCTGTGAAAAACCAATCAATTCTGCCTCCTAGAACACCATCCATTAATTCAGTCACCACAAACAATAATTCTATACCTCGAACACAGCCCCACAGTTAATCTACTCTCCAGCACATGTAGGGTATGTTTACATAGCAACTAGACACCCGTGGCTGCTCATGCCAGCCAACTCAGGCTCGCGGGGCTGTTTCATTGTTGTGTAGACTTCTGGGCTCAGGCTGGAGCTTGGCTTCTAGGAACCTGCGAGGTGGGAGGGTCCCAGAGTTCAGGCTCCAGCCCCAGCTCAGAAGTCTACACAGCAATGAAACAGCACCACAGCCCGAGACCCACAAGCCTGAGTCGGCTGGCGTGCAGGCTTTTCTTTGCTGTGTCAATATACTCATAAAGCTCTGCAGCTATTTCTATGATCCATGCACCTCCAATTAATTCTGCTCTCCACCACTCCTATAGGCTCTCCAATTAATTCTCCTTCCTCCTATCCACATAGAGGCTCCTTCATTAATTCTATACCCACCTGCACAGAAGCTCCCTCAATTAATCCTGGTGCTGACCTCTCCAAGCACACCACCCCGATCAATCTGCCACCTCTCCACCCTCTGTTGAAATCTGTCCTCATTTCAGCGTTATTGGTGGTCCTGCTCCCTTACAGTCCCTTGACCTCTCATATCCACTGGCCCTCTTTGATCATCATAAAGATGTGCAAAAAATACAGTGGCTACAGCTCCTTTCCTTCTGGTGCTCAGAGGATGGACAAGAATAGAAGCATATTTTATTCTCTCCTAGGCTTTGGGCTGGGGAGGGCCTTAGCAACAGTGTGGGGACATCAACCTGCCTTCCAGGTCTGGCAGGAGCCAGAAGCTGCAGTAGTTGCAGAGCCAGCAGCAAGCTGCTGTTTTCCAGCCAGCTCTAAGCACTAGTGTTCCCCAGTGACCAGGCTGACCCTAAGCACATGAAGCAGCTCTGATTGGCTCCCCTTCGCTATTTCCCCCATATCCTAATGAGGGATAACCAATCAGAAGGGGATTTCAATGCAGACGTATAGGAAGGTCTGAAAACCTGTAGTTTACAGGGAAAGCCTGGCAACTGTAGAGTAGGCAGGTCCACAATGTAATTCCAGTAAATGTTGCTTGAATTGCACTAATGCAACAGAGAGAAGAGTTTGGCTCTCCACGTTTATTCTGTTGTGATACTTAGATCTAGATCCTCAGCTGGTGTAAGTCAGGTAGCACCAAGTTAAGATCTGGCCTTTATTATAAGCGGAGGTTCATCTCAATAATGATTTGGTTAAGGTGCAGAATATTGTTACGCTGGAAGGTGCTGCCATCAAGCATGTCTTTACTTTATAGATCAGTCACTGACCTGGTAAAAGTCTGTGGGCGATATTAACCACCTTTTATTCAGGCTAAAAGGAAGAAGCAGTTAAATGCCTCTTTTGTATAGTGATAGTTGAAATAATAGGAAGCCGCCTCCCAAGGCACTGTGGGGAAAGGGCAATCAGAAGCTACACTGTGTGGATGGAGGAGTTTCCCTCTGGACGTGTTGCAAATTCAGGGGCTCCAGATTGATTGGTTACAGCTCTGTGGGGAGGGGAGAGGCAGAAAGTGAGAGAAGCAGTGGGGAGCATGGCCTTGGGAGGAAGCCAAGAGACAGAGCTTCGTTTGGACACAATACTTTCTGGAAAGGCAGACTTGGATTTCTGAACAGGGAAACTGCCTCCTTCTGGTTGTTTTTATTGTGTTCAGGGAAACAGGACTTTGTATACATTCTATGTAAATAAACAGGGTTGCACCAAAGAAATATCTGACTACTAACAATTTCTCCTCCTAACAGAAACAACCCAGCAAGGTTCCAAATGTTGGTCAACCACTCAAGCCAAAAAGAGGAAACAATGTGTTCTCTGGAATGCATAACTGAAACATCTATATATCTGTCTAGCTGTGTATCCAATAAACCATCCATCCATCCAGGTTTTTATGGCACACTCATTGCCATTATATTTATGTATCTTACAAGAAGATAAAAGTGAAGATTTGTTGTTTTTGCCATGTGATTCATCATCCTGTGGTTCAAGAGTGTGATCTGACATATGAAATCTATATGAAGATTTTAAACAACTGAGAGTCCTTATTATAAAATTCTAACAGAAATGAAGTATGACCCAGTTGAATGAGAAATATTTTGTAGTAAAATCGCAGAGATAAATTAAAGTAAAAATAAAAGCAGTGTCTTTTTTTTAAAACAACATCCATGCTTAGTCATCTGTTAAACAACAAACAACATTATGTGTTTGGAGTGAGAAAAAAGTATTGAAAATATCCTTGTATGTTAACAATGTAAAGTGTGATGCAGTGTTTTTTTTAAAGGCACAGAATTAAATTACTAGAAAAGGATCATTATTATTGCTCTTAGGGGGAGGCAGCACTGACATAGCTACCTTTAGGCAGTTAATCCAGAATCATTTACTATGTCTGGAGCAGGACTCATAATTTGATTTCTCCCCTTCTCCCCCAGACACAATTTACTCCTATAGGTGACAACTCTGAGTGAGATGCTGTGCTGCCCCTTAAGCAGCACATCATAGAACTCTCAGCCTAGGCAGAGGGGGGCTAAAGGTGGCTTCAGAGTCCTTCACACACACACACACACACACACACACACAAAAAGGTTTAATTACACTCTCAGCAGGTGTAGATGGTGGCTGAATGTGATTTTGGCAGATTAAAATCACATTGGAGGGGTCTACAAATCCATTTGGATACCAGTGTAATCAGTGCTGTCCACATTACTGTGGTTTGCTGTTCTCTTCACAACCTTTGTGAAGCCAGAGGTGAGCCATTTCCCCCTGAATGGACCTATGACAGCAAGAGGATGCTGGCTCAGTACCCTCAGCCAGAAAGTGCAGCTACCACTGAGAGAGCTGGTTGCATCCAGGCAGAAGAAGTAAGGGATGCTTTGTGTTCTCACATTATGGACTTGCCTGGCCTATTTGAAGAGGGGAGATAGTACCTGTACGAATGTGCTTGGGGGAAAAACTGGCTGATTTATATTTTGTGGATGGCAGTGCTTGGGAAGGGAGTGGTCTTGATTATCATGCAATGTAAGTCAGCATGACATGATGAACATGATGAAAAATGAATCTGATTGTGGTTTGGGGGGCCCAATGGTTGTACAGTTAGAATTTACTGACATTTGAATTACTGTACCTACGTAACTAGAGGAATACTGTTTGCTTTGTAATGCTTAATTATACAACACGTGTTTAGCTTTATTACCTGAAATCATGATTGTATGATATTATGCAGTGATAGCAATAACCTTTCTTGAAAACATAACGTACTTTATTTGTAAACAGCTCTTAAAACACTAAACCACTCACAGTCTTGTGCAAGCCAGCTGCCATTACAAAACCACACAGCCAAAAAGAAAGGTCAGGAAAGAGTTAATACCCAATCCGATCCCCCTACTGCTGCATGTCCCCTGGCCCCAGGTTCTCCTTTCCCTTCTTTACACGTTTACCCCTCACTTTGCAGTGGGGGTAGGACTGGAAGTTTCCATCCAAGAGGGGTGGAAGAAGAAAGGAAAGCTGTACAGTATTTAGTTGCCCTGCCCAGCTGTTCAAGAGTCCTGAATGCATGAGCCGCCCTGATATGGAGTTGTCCAAGCTACTGCTGGGTGGAGGGTATGTTGCTGGGGCATCATGCTATGGGGAGGCAGCAGGAGCCAGTGTTCTTGCAGCCATTGTAGACAGGAGTTGCTAAAACAGTTCACTCTGCAGAGCTCTGTCTTCCTCTAGCCACTGTTCCTGTTCCAGGAACCGCTTTGCAAGGGCCAGCTGCCTTGCTGAAACCATGTTCTCCACCTGGGTGGCAAGCCTAAGCCTTGCTTCCTGCCTGTCAGCATGCCATTATTCTGGTCTTTCATCCTTCTTCTTCTGGTACTGGACCTGCTGGTCTGCCCTCTTAAGAACATCAACCATAACTTCATCATGGGAACACTTCCTTTTGGAACGGTTGGGCCAAGGACAGAGGTGAAAGACAGCGGGTACGCCCCGGTATGGCGTACCGGCAAGCAGCAGCGGTGAGTTACATGGGCTCGTGGCTCCAGCAATATTGAGGGCCCGGGGGCCCGGCTCCACCATAAGGGCCGGGTCTCCCCCGCTGCCCCCCCAACCCCCGTGCCTCCCCTGAGTATCCCCCGGCCCTCCCTTGCTGCCCCCGCGCACCTCCCTGGGTCCTGGAGCAGAGTGTCCCTGTCTCTCCCCTGCAGCTCCATGCTGCCTCCCTTCATCAACTGCTGCCGCAGGGTCCTAGTGCACCCAATCCACTAGTGGCAGGACTCTCCACCAGTACAGCTGCCCCCCCGCCCCTGCCCACAGTCACCGCTCCTGCCCCATGCTGGGCAAGGGCAGCCCCATCCCCCACCCCCAGTGAGGCTATAATGAAGGGCAGCAGCAGGGGAGGAGGCGCACATGTGATGTCAGCTCCCCCCCCCCCCCACGGCACCTACCATAGGGGAGGTGAGGGAGATTCCTGGACCTGAGAGGGGCCCTAGGAGCACGTGCAGAGACAGTGGTGGGGGTGAGTGTGCTGTGGGGAGGGGGGGAGTGGGGCCCTTACCCCAGAGCTCGCTGTTGCCGGCGGGGAGAGGGCTGGGGGGAGTCCTCCTCTATGGCTCCAGTCCCAGGGTAGCCTGCCTGCACCCCAAATTCATCCCCAGTCCTGCCCCTCTCCAGAGCCCACACCCCCAGCCAGAGCCCTCATCCCCCCACACCCTAACCTTCTGCCTCAGCCCTGAGCCCCCCTCCCAAACTCCTCATCCCCAGCCACACCTCAAACCCATCCCCCACCTCACCCCACAGCCCTCACCCTGCACCCCCTCCCTCCGCACCTCCTCCCATCCCCAAACTCCCTCCCAGAGCCTGCACCCTGCACTCCTCCTGCACCCCAATCCCCTGCCCCAGCCCAGGGCCTGCACCCTGACCTCCTCCCCCACCCAAACGCCCTCCCAGAGCCCGCACCCTGCACTCCTTCTGCACCCCAATCCCCTGCCCCAGCCCAGGGCCTGCACCCTGACCTCCTCCCCCACCCAAACTCCCTCCCAGAGCCTTGGGCAGGTGGGGGGCAGAGTTTGGGGGGTGCAGAGTTTGGGCAGGGGAGGGTTCTGGGCATCACCAAAATTTCTACAAACCTGCCACTCCTGCCGGCAAGAGCCAGTGCGCTGTACTGAGGCGGACCGGCTTCCCCAGGCAGCAATTTAAAAGGCCTGGGCCTCCCAGCAGCGGCTGGAGCCCCGGGCCCTTTAAATTGCCACCAGAGCCCCACTGCCGGAGCCCTGGGGGGGGGCGGTGGCGGTGGGGCTCGGGTGGCGATTTAGAGGGCACAGAGCTCCTGCTGCCACTACCACCCTGGGCCCTTTAAATCACCACTGGAGCCCCGATGCCACTACCCCAGGGCTCCGGGGACGATTTAAAGGGCTCGGGGTGGTAGAGGCAGTGGGAACCCCGGGCCCTTTAAATAGCCCCTGCAGCCTAATGGAGCCCTGGGGTAGCAGCGGCAGGGCTCCAGTGGCTATTTAAAGGTCCAGGGCTCCCGCTGCCTCTACCGCCCCGGGCCCTTTAAATAGCTGCTAGAGCCCCGCCACCACCGCTACCCCAGGGCTCCGGCCCTGGAAGGTAGGGGCAGCCGGAGCCCCGGGCCCTGCTGCTGGAACCCTGGGGGTTGCGGTGGCAGCTGGGATCCCTGGGGCTCCGTTGGCAATTTAAAGGGCCCAGGGCTCCGCTGCAGTAGCTAGAGCCCCGGGCCCTTTAAATAGCCCCCTTTAAATCACCCCCAAACCCCAGGGCTCCCAGACGCCTCTGCAGCTGGGAGCTCAGGGGGTGATTTAAAGGGCCCAGGGCTCCCAGCTGCTGCTACCACATCCCTAACCCTGGGCCCGTTAAATCCTGATTTAAAGGGTCCGGGGATTTAAAGGCCTTGCCTCTTCTGGTTAAGGCCCCGCCCCCTCCTCAGGACACTGGAGTACTGGCAAGTCCTTTAAGTTACTTTCACCCCTGGCCAAGGATCAAGTTCCTGAACTTAGAACAGCAGGCAGGATAGGTTGAGGGTCCTGAAACAGGACAAGAAACAGAGGGTTATTGTTCAAAGTAGCTCTGTGGAGGAGCCCAGAATTAACTATTGTGGAATCTCAAGGACATAAAATGTAACAGTTCTAAAGTGATCCTACACATATTGTGAAAGGGATGCTTCAGTCCTCTCACTGTCTCTGGACACAGCTCTATTAATCGTATTTAGACCCACCTCCTCACAGTGTGCACACTGAATATTGTTCATACTAATGCTATCCCTAGGGCTTGCCTTTATAATTAACATAAAACGACAAACAAATCTAACTAACATTTCCTCTTAGCTTGTCTGTTACTTTTTAGCCATGACGTAGCTCTGACAACCAGTTCAGTGCAATCTGAAGTATCTTATTGCAAGTCAGTAAAGTGTGCTAAGAATCACATATATGAGAGGGGGAAAAATGTAGTCATATATGATTTGGGACATTTTTTTGCATGTGACCTGCAGCTGCACAGGGACCATACATTTTCTAAAAACCCAGAAATACATAGTTTTGTGATGTGGACTAACAGTTGTTGAGAACTAAAGAAACAAACTAATATGAAATTGCCTTTACAATGCCAGTCTTTGCTAGAGGCTAAGCATAATTCTGTAATATTGTAGGGATATTAAAGAAGGTACTGGCAGTGATTCCCCAAGTGAAAGTAACTCCCCATAATTTGTCCCCCACAATTTAAACCTCATAGCATTACTAAGTAAAAAGATCTCTTGGGTCTCCTGTTAAAACTTATAAGCTACTGTCTGTGTAAACCATTGATTGTATCTGTTCTCAGAAAGATACTGTATTGCTATGAGAAACTTGCAAACAAGTTATTTGACTTTGTTCTTTATGCATACTTTGTACCTAGAAACAGCATAGAAAGACCCCCACCCTCAAAGGGCAGGGAGTCTCAAATAAATTAGTACACACCCCGAAAGTGGTGGAGACAGTATGTCTGCTGATGAATGCTTGGTGTACATGAATGAATGAGCAGGGAGGTGCCAGCCTAGGAATTCAGTGACCATCGGCTGAAGGCGGCATCAAGTGGGAATGACCAGACAACATCCCCCCAAGGATACGTCTCTTCCAACCCTGATATTCTATGATTCTATGATAAACTGGGATCCACCCGACCATCTCAAAGGATGGGAAAAACAAGATAACATCTGAGAGCACAAACATCAGAAATGTGTCATCTGCTGATTGAGTTAGCAACAGCAAGATGAAACTGTTCCCATAGACTGACATAGGAAACAATTCCTATAAGAATGGCTTCTACATACTGAGGACTTTGAGTCTGGTTCTGCAACCACCCTCCAGGAGCATCAGATGAATCTGACAAGGACTCGGCTCCACCCTCATGTCCAGGTTACCTGGCCAGTAACTTGGCATGAGCAACTTCTAGGCTGGTAACTATGACATCTATGCAGAACCTGTGTGTGTGTGTGTGTGTGTGTGAATGAATGTGAAACTGAATGAAATGTTATAGCTATAACTGACTGCTTACTATGATTCTTTTTGTATTCACAATAAATGTGACATTTTGTCTTATCCCCTTTAAAAAGATCCTGCTGGTTTTTATTTTATTGGTATAACAATGTAACTCTATCAGCTCCTCTGTTAGGTACTGTGATCTCCTCTCCCACATTCCATGCCCTCTCCACCACAGTCAGCTCCCTGCCAATGATATCCAAGTCTGTTACAATAATGATGGGAAGGAGGTATCTTTCTGGTATTTTATTATTATTTTCCTATGAGTGGATGCTGCAACCCTGGATACTTACAGTGAGCTATACTTATCTATGTAATCCTGTCGTCTTTCAGAACGTGAACCTTAACCATAGACTTTTAGCTATTTCTTACTTCCTTCTTGGATCACAAGTATGCAGAATAGCATTGTCTTGCCAGTGGCCCAAGTACATCATTATTTTCTGTAATTACAGGGTATTCTCATTTTATATTTTATATTTTGGATCATAGATTTAGAAGAGGAAATGTGTTTGTCAGAGCTGAAGCTGTTGGTCCATTTTTGGTTTCAGAAAACTGACATGAACTTCTCAGTCCTTGCCTGTTGTCTCGCAGTTGTAAGTGTACAAAATAAAACTGGTTTCATTAAAACAGGAACCTTTCTGAACTTCAAGGACTGTAAACTGGCTCTGACAAAGACTTGACAAATGAGTTTCAAACAGAACATGGAAGGATTAACAGTTCTAGAAGAGGCTCTGTGGTAACCTCTTTCCAGTACTGTCACTTATCACAATTTTAAGGTGATTCTCACCACATCTGTTTTTCTTGAAACCCCAGCACCTGGAGTCATGTGATTACATGGGACTACTGTGTTTCTTTTGGATTATACAAATTAGGGGCACTGTGTTTCTTTCTTTCTTGCCTCTTTTTAGTGGACTGTATTTACTGAATCATTTTTATTCATACAGACCTACTCAGGCTAAAAGTGAATAATTTTTTTCATGACTACTAGGACAAATGATATTTGAATTATGCATAACATGTTTATCAATAAAATACACACTTATTCTATCATGATGTTCAAACTCAATATGTATGACTCTTTATATTGGAGCAGGCAGTTCAGTGACAGATCTAGAAGAGGGACTTGGTAAGGGACTCTTTTAACCATACCTCTTGGTTTTATTCACTAAATTTAAAAGATTCTTGCCACTATCTTTGTATTGCTGGTCTCCCGGTATGCTGAAATGGCACTAGCATATGCTTTTAGTCATGAGAGGCAGGGATGTGTTAATGTTAGAATCAGAAAAAATGTAACTTGATGGAACTGAACAAAAGTAAAAAGGGGGAAAAAAAAAGGTTTCTAAACTTTAAGTTGGAGACTTGAAGCCTAGTACTCTTTTCTTTTTTATTCAGTTTCACCTTTTTCTTAATATAACTTTCATGTTTGAACACACAAAAGCATCTATCAATGCAGATTTACCACATCTACCCCATTCACTAAATCTAATGTTGCATGAATAAGGTCACTGCATGATGTTATTGTACCACATTTGTTGTAAGATTTGGGTATCAGAAGTCAGTTAAGAATATGGTGAGCACTCTAATTTCCTTCCTATTGAGGGCTGGTCAAGCTGCCTTAAGAGTTTGTATGGTAATTTTCTGTGTGCATTAATAATAATCTTTAAAAATGTAAATAAAATCTCATCATGGAAGCATATGAGACTATCCTATAATGTGCTGATCACAAATCCCTCAGAATGCATCATTCTTTTTAGCATCTTTGCAAACAACGATCCACTAAGGACTCTTATGTTGATTATTGACATGAACATAGTCTTCAAGTGTTGCTTTATATCATCTCTGTGATGAAAGTCCTTGTTTGACCTGTCCTGGGCTCTAGAGGTTTAACTTAGTTCTGAAAATAAAGAGCAAGTGAGCTAAGAAAATTTGAGTAAACAAATACCTAACAGGAAAAAAAGTGAACCTATTTATTCAGACAGTTTATGAACCCTTTACTTTCTCATTGTGGCTTTCCTGTTGCTGCACACAACATTGATGTTCTTTTCTCTGACTGGAAAGCTGATTTTTTTGCCAAGGGGAGGAAGTAGGAATACTCCCATATTTTTCTCCTCTTATAATTTAGGTGGTGTGACTAGATTTATGGTTGATAGACTGTCCACATGAGGGAAAGGATTCAAATTAAAGGCATGAATTATTCAGCAGATGAGAAGGGTGTACCTGTCAGTATCATTTTGAATATGCTGCTTTTACGACCTGGTCTTGCTCCCATCAATGTCAACGGCAGAACTCTCATTGACTTCCAGGAATGTAGAATGGGTGTCGTTCTTTTTATGTGGTAGGTACTGTATAAACTGTAAGCTCTTTAGGGTATGGACCATGTCTTTCTATCTAGTTTAAGACCAGGTGCAACAAGTGAATGTAACAAACAGTAGGAGGGACATGAAAAAGGAGGATCAAATTAACAATAACAGGAAATAAATACAGATTATGCATTTACTTTTTGCATAAGTTCGTAATTCTGAATACTATAAAATCTTTGTTCTAAATATCAGCAATCTTTACTGTTTTTCTGCTTGCCCATTATCAGTTGATCATCTGCAGACACAATTGTAGGCGTTGTTCTTAAGAAGAACTGAAGGACAGATTAGTAACTTTATGGAGTGGTTCAGGACGAGCATTCTATACATAAGCATGGAAAGAAGCACACACGTGCTTGTGGGTGAAGCAGACGCTTGCCATTCAAGGTTGGCATCACTGTTCCCTCTAAGCTGTGTGCGTGTGTGCACGCACACAGATCCTAAAACAAGCGCACACGGTGAAACACCGCGCGCACAAAAAATGAAATACTACATCGGAGCCAGGCCAAAATATCATTTACAGGCGACTTTTGACATTGTTCACCAGCCATCTATCAACTCAGCCAGATTCTACTAGCTGGCAAGGGGGGGAAAGGGAAAGGAGGGCAATGAGTTGTACCCCTCCCCACCAGCATTTCGAACATGGAACGTTGATCATGTCGGGATGGTCGGGACCCACACATCTGGAGTAATAGTAATAGGATGAAATTTAATAGTGAGAAGTGTAAGGTTATGCATTTAGGGATTAATAACAAGAATTTTAGTTATAAGCTGGGGACGCATCAGTTGGAAGTAACGGAAGAGGAGAAGGACCTCGAAGTCCTGGTTGATCACAGGATGACTATGAGTCGCCAATGTGATGTGGCCGTGAAAAAAGCTAATGCGGTCTTGGGATGCATTAGGCAAGGTATTTCTAGTAGAGATAAGGAGGTGTTAGTACCGTTATACAAGGCATTGGTGAGACCTCATTTGGAATACTGTGTGCAGTTCTGGTCTCCCATGTTTAAGAAGGATGAATTCAAACTGGAACAGGTACAAAGAAGGGCCACTAGGATGATCCGAGGAATGGAAAACCTGTCGTATGAAAGGAGACTCAAGGAGCTTGGTTTGTTTACCCTAACCAAAAGAAGGCTGAGGGGAGATATGATTGCTCTCTTTAAATATATCAGAGGGATAAATACCAGGGAGGGAGAGGAATTATTTCAGCTCAGTACCAATGCGGACACAAGAACAAATGGATATAAACTGGCCATCAGGAAGTTTAGACTTGAAATTAGACGAAGGTTTCTAACCATCAGAGGAGTGAAGTTCTGGAACAGCCTTCCAAGGGAAGCAGTGGGGGCAAAAGACCTAACTGGCTTCAAGATTAAGCTAGATACGTTTATGGAGGGGATGGTTTGATGGGATAACATGATCTTAGTCAAGGGTCAATTAATTGCCATCAGTGGTAAATAGGACCAATGGTCAATGATGGGATGTTAGAAGTTACTACAGAGAACTTTTTCCTGGGTGTCTGGCTGGTGAGTCTTGCCCACATGCTCGGGGTTCAGCTGATCGCCATATTTGGGGTCGGGAAGGAATTTTCCTCCAGGGTAGATTGACAGAGGCCCTGGAGGTTTTTTGCCTTCCTTTGCAGCATGGGGCACGGGTCACTTACCGGAGGATTCTCTGCATCTTGAAGTCTTTAAACCATGATTTGAGGACTTCAGTAGCTGAGACATAGGTGAGAGGATTATTCCAGGAGTGGGTGGGTGAGATTCTGTGGCCTGCATTGTGCAGGAGGTCAGACTAGATGATCATAATGGTCCCTTCTGACCTTAAAGTCTATGAGTCTATGAGTCTATGAATCTCCTTGTATAAACATTTTACTCACTTGGGCGCATTTGCCTCATGGCGCACAAATCTGAACTCTGTTTCAAAAATTCGCACAGAAGAAATTGTTTGCGCACATGGCCTGTCAAAAATTAGAGGGAACATTGGTAGGCATCATTAGTGGGGTACGTGTTGAGGGGTGATAGAGCAGATACAAGAGCAGATAACTAGGGAGGAGCAGAGTTGTGAATGGCTTTAAAGATGTAGTAAAGAAGCTCAAACATGACACATTGGAGTTTGGACAAGGAGAAGCTACTAAGGACATTCAGAGAAGAGTGACTTGGCCATTGCAATGTGCAATGCATAAGTATTCAGTATGACTTCAGAGTTATAAAGCTGAATGTTGTAGTAGCTACAATAATTCTGCACTGTCTTCATATAAGAATGGTGAAAGATAATATTTTTGATTTTTGATCTCCATAATAACTCGAATACTGTTCAGCATTATATAGTACCTATGTCAGAGTCCTGTATTTTGGGAGATCCTCTTATATATGTAAGAACCCATCACTACAGCATCTGATCACCTCACAATCATTATCCTCACAACATCCCTGTGAGATAGAGAAGTACAATTATCCCCATTTTACAGATGAGAAACAGAAAGACTAAATGACTTGCCTAAACTCTCAAAGGCAGTCTGTGGAAGAGCAGGGAATTGAATACAGGTCTCTTAGGTCACAAGCCAGTACTGTAGTCTAACTACTGACACAACCTTCTTCTGTCTACCTAGCATATACACAATTTTGCTCATGGAAAGACAAGTACCCAGGGCTCCATACACTCTTCCATAGTAGGGACTTACTAGGGACTTAAAAGGTCTTACCACAAGTATTCCTTATTGTAATTAGTATTACAGATCTGAAAATCCAAAACTAAGTTATGAATTTTTAGCTTTAACAGGATAAAATCCACAAGAGTAAAAACCTGAGACCAGAAGCACTCTAAATTTATAATTTTAGCAGTGTTGAAAATCATTTGTGGAGGAAGTCAATGGACACTCATGCCTTGGAAGCTAGGGCTTCAGAAGTGGAAATGCCTGATACTGAAGGTTTTGTCCAGTTTAATTCACTTGGATTATCAAATTCCAAAGGATGTAATTCCTCTTCAATAGCCTCTTCTCAACAGGGTATCCCCCGTCACTATATTGGTGAGGTGACTCCCTTTGTTACTGTCATGCTGGCTGGTATGGGTCACCCCTGAGAAGGCCAAATTCAGGACAGACTGTAAGAAACAGTCCAAAACTGGTGGCTTATTCTAGAATTAGGGTACGTCCACACTACGCGCCCGATTCGGCGGGTAGTGATCGAAGTTCTGGGATCGATTTATCGTGTCTCATGTAGACGCGATAAATCGATCCCAGAAGCGCTTCCCGTCGACTCTGGAACTCCAGCTCGGCGCGAGGAGTAAGCGGAGTCGACGGGGGAGCCTGCCTGCGCCGCGTGGACCCGCAGTAAGTACTTTTCAGTGTAGTAGCCGTGTTAGTCTGTGTCAGCAAAACGAAAATAAGAAAGAAAAACTTGTAGCACCTTAGAGACTAACAAATTTATTTCAGCATGCTGAAATAAATTTGTTAGTCTCTAAGGTGCTACAAGTTTTTCTTTCTTATTTCAGTAAGTATTTTGTAATTCGATCTAAGATACTTCAACTTCAGCTACGGTATTCACGTAGCTGAAGTTGCGTATCTTAGATCGATTCCCCCCCAGTGTGGACCAGGCCTTAGATTTCACCAAGCCAGGAACAAAAATGAGCTCCTGTATCACCATACTGGTTAACAAGAAGCCCAAATCCAGTCCCCTTAGGCATCCCAGTCCCTGGCTTATCACCCAGACAACCTGACTTCTGTGATAAATGATTATTAAAACCAGAAATCACATATAATGCCCCTCTTTTAGAGTTGAAACAAGCTACCAGGTGTCTTGAGCACAGCACGTGTTCAAAGATTCCTCTTTGTTGAGCCCACAAGGACCCATCCTTTTAAGTTAACATAATATTTCCTATACACACACAGGTAATTCCTCTACACTGATTTACATAAGGCAGTTGCTGGCTGCTTGTTATAATAGAGATAGATAAGCTGAAGACAGTATAAGTAATATCATTAATTCGTGCAGTGTTTATACATCTTTGATCTTAAGATTGATTGACCAGAAACGCATATATAATATAAAGACAATTAAGACATAAAAAGGATTTAGCATCTAAAAGCTAATTTGGTGACATTGGCAAACTTCAAACAGGACATAGGCACACAGACAAACACATTTAGCATCTACCCTTGATTCCTATTACTACAAATGAATGGGATAGTGATTGCTGATCTACTTAACATTTCTTTGATACCCACACACAAGTGAATTTTCCTGATTACAACTGCAATGCCACTTGTTAAGCCAAGGGTCATGTACAGGTTAGCTGGTTTGCTAGCATCACAATTATAAGATTCCCTTGGCAATTCACTAGGGGTTATAAGCATCTTAAGGTGTAACCTGTTTCTTTTGCACTTTAGTCAGCTCCAGCCATATAGAATCTTGGATTGCAACTACATCGAGGGACAACAGATGATGCTGTCTGATACCTTTCCTCAGCCAGTTATATCAGATCATCCAATAGTTAGGGCACTAAGCTGGAATACAGGAGAATGGGGTTCAATTCCCTGCTCCATTACAGACTTCCTGTGTCACTTTGGGCAAGTCACTTATTCTCTCTCTACCTCAGTTCCCTACCTATGAAATGAGGATAATAGCACTTCCCTATCTCACAGGAGGTTGTGAGGATAAAATACATTAAAGATTGTGAGGTACTAAGATATTACAGTAATGAGGCCATATGTGTACCTAAGATGAACTGGGGCTCAGATTCACTTGGCACAGCAAAGAGAGAGGAAGAGGTGAGGGTAGTTATGGCTCCATAATTCTCAGGGCAGATCAACCTCACCCTAAACCCTGGTGGAGGTGATTTTAATGCACACCAGCGGGGTATAGCTGAAGGGCACTGTCCTGCAGCTATGCGTCCCCCTCTGCACAAGCGCTGGAGCTGGGGGTGGGATTCACTAAATCAGATTACCATCAGCTGAGAGTTTCCCTGTGACAAGGGAATTTTCAGCTGGGAAAATGTGGCTGCTTTCCAGCCTCTTTGCATTCCTCAGACACACATAAGGATATATATACAGCAGATCTGTTTAATGAAAACTCAGGTACTGTAGTAGTACTTCTTCTCTCATGTGTCCTCTGGCTTGATCAAGATTTTTACTTCTTACTTGATCTGTTATAGCATACACCTGTAACTGTCCCAACTATGACTACCACTGCCTTTAAAAAAATAAAATCTTTTTGACAATTAGGCAGAAAAGTTCACAAGCATATATCTCAGCTAATGAAGGCTAAACATCCTGACAATGTGGGGGCTGGGAAAGTTGCAACTGAGAGGAAATAAAGGTAGACAGACTATCACAGGCAGCTCCAGAGATCTGCATTTCTAAGAACATCTGCTTGCACCCAGCATAGAAGTAGGTGGCTGGAGGTGATGGAATGAAAATAGAAGAGAAGACAACACCCAGAGGGAGTCCAAGATAATAACATAATATAATAAGATAATAGCACTGCAAGATTCTATTTTTTCCCTCTAAACACTATTTTACTAGTTATCAGGTGTTCCTAATTAGATTCATTTCACTAACTTCTTACAACTTTTTCAACTAGCTCTCGGATAATTAATTGTATTGCTACATGCTTCACTGACTCTCTCTGCTAGATGTTTTCCATTCTTAGTACACTTCTTTAAATATATCTTAGGTACTGTACTCTGTTTGGTCTCTGTCCTTTTCAGTTTTAAGTCTGTTATTTCCATTAGTCTAGTTGCTCATTTATCTCCTCTCTTACTTGGCAAGTCCTTCTACAAGGCAAATGTTATATACTTCTCAGATGTGTCATATTTTGCATATACAGTCACTGCTTTCAGTAGTGTGAATTAAAATAGTTTGCAGTTTGGCATTTGCCTTCACAAATTATAGCTATGTTTTCTGACAGGTGCTAGTCCTGCTGGTGGTGGAGGAAACAGACAAGGAGATGATTAGACTAGAGTCAACTTGGAATGGCTGTAGTTCAATAAATATACACGGAACAACAATACCTGAAAAGCAGTTTCTGACATTAAAGCTCCTTATTTTTGAGATAGACTCGAAGGAATTAATGGATGGGGTTGAAACTTCTTAACCAGATTATTTTCATTCTTATTCATATAGGCAGAAATGATAGTGCAACTACAGTAAGGTTGCCTAACATTTCCTGTTATGAGACCAAATCTTCAGTTGCTTGTAATTTTTGCCAAATTTTAACTGTTTGGTCTGAAATTTTTCATGGGTAGGTGTCTGCCAGAAACTTTTTTTTTTTTAAGTTTCAGGTAAAATACTTCAGTGGTACTGAAGAATGAAATTAGGGAGTAATACAGTGTTTAGTCTATGTTTTAAAAATGTCATACAACTGTTTCACTGAAAGACGCTAGTGCCTCCATGCTTTGGAGCAGAGTTTTGAAATTTAGCATGTGTGTCACACTACTGATGGAGGGATGTACCTTTTAATGTCCACCCAGAAAATCCACCCAAATTTAGCTAAATTATGAGCCTCTGGAAACCACAATTCACACATGCTCAGTAGACACTTGTTAGAGTTTTGCAGCTAAATTCTCTGAAGATTCTGTTCACAATGAGCATGCTCCAAGTTGGAGCTGCAGGAGCTGTACAGGACTTTCCTTACAACTGCCCATTCCAGCTGCCAGGGGCAATAAGGGACAGAAGGGGGAAACATTGGCTATGCCCCCCAAGTCTATTTGAATGTAGTGGGGATGATGGGGGGGGGGTGCAATAGAGACTGCAGGGAAGAATAGGGACAGAGTGGGTTGGGGGAAGAGCCAGACTCTGGGGGAGAGGTAGAGGCAAAAGGGGCCACAGACAAGCAAGTATATGATAGGGGCAGAAAGAGGCAGTCAGGAAGGACTGGGGAAGAAGAGTTTATAACCACTAAAGAATACTCTCCTACAAAACCCGGAATTTAACCCAGGATTACAGTCTGAATGTTCTTCTGCTGTCTAGCAAATAGCTATGAAACACACTAGAAAAGTGTGCATCTCCATTCATCTCTACTGGCTTGTTATCTCAAAGGGGAGCCATGATAACTCTAATTGTGTAAGGGGTGTAGGTAACAGAATATAAGCAAGCCCCTTTTTCTCAGAAGTGCAGACTCGTCCTCTGTCATATCTGTCACCAGTGGACTGTTGCAGATCTCCTTTCCTCTTCCTATATGGTCTGCAAATAATAAAGACTGACCAGAAATAAGGGTCAAACAACAGGTAAGTGTATTAAGGGATAAATTACAGATAAGGGAAGGGGATAAATGAAAATGAGCAATAACTATATAAACATTTGGATCGGGCCCACCGGAGACAGGGGCCCTGCCACACGGCAAGCAGCCGGGGTGTTGCCGCCCCCGTATAACTATATAAACAATACAAAACCAGTGAAACAGCAGCTCTCCCTATGAGCATAAAGCTCAGGCCCAAAATACAGAAACCACCCTGGCAATTGAAAATGTAACCCAACTAAGAAAATGCTAATTATATCTCACTATATTCCCAGCACTTCCGTGGTAGCGGTGAAGTCCAGGACCTCCACTCTCTGGGCAATTGGGACCCGTAGAGGAGGAGTGCTGGAGAGTCCCTCGATGACAGTTGGGATGGAAGAAGCAGACCGAGAACTCTCTGGTTGTTGATGTTCCCAGGACCAGGAGCAGGTAAGGTGGGATGCAGCTTCTTCTGTTTTCTCACCTCAGGAGTGAATGGTATTCTTTGATGGTGCACTGGTGCCACGAAGACCCGAGCTGCACACGCACAGTCACTAAGATGGACTGCACCACCAATCTGTGATTACAGTCCTTTTATATAGTTTGTGGTGGGAAAACATGGTATGATCCTGGGAAAAGGGGAAAACAGTCTGAGGTGGTTTGGCCTGGAGATCGCCCAGTGGTGGGAAAAAACAGTTTAATCCAGTTACATCCAGGCTAAGCTGACAGTGCATAGAGGGGTCACAAAATGGCGTCACAAGATGACAGTTCAGACTCCATCTTGGATTGCTGCAATATCCTTAGAAACTGATTATTGAGTCTAATGCACACATGTAAGTTAATAAACCATGAACAATATAACATTTCATACCCAACAGGTTAGTCCTCAAAGAAGGTAATAATCTGTTACTGCTGCCAGTTACTCCATTCGCATATGTAGTAGAGTGATGTGCTGTGGATCTAAAAGGCCCAAACATGTTGATGACCCATGTGGAGGGTCACTGTGGGTATCTCTACACTCTGTGTTTAATTTGTAATGAAAGAGGTGCCAGGGCTCAAGCAATTTTTTTACATTCATAATTGATGTAGCAACCAGAGGCTATGAACTGCCAAGCCTACAGGTGCCGTGGCAAAAATTAGGCACTGCCTACACGGCAGTGTAAGTCCAGGGTTCAAAGTCAGGCTTGAGCCCAATCCCCTTTTTGTCTACACACAAATCACAACTAACTGAGGGTCCGAGCCTGAGTCATGATGGGATCCAGGGTTCAAGCCCTGTTGCTTTGCAGTGTGGACACAGCCCCACTGGATTTATGCTCTGGGAGCCCTCCGCAGGCTGACTTTCTTTCTCCTCTGCATAGTCAAGTTTGGTGGGCTGCCAGCTTTTCACACACTGCACCATGAACAAAGGGCTAGAGCATCCACATTTTGGGAGGGTGCTAAGAAGTCTGGGATATGGGTGGTTGGATTTGGGACTGCATAATGCAGCGTAGATCCTGGCCCAGGTTGGGCCCCAGGGTTCAACAATTCCTAATCTGGGGTTACAAATAAGTGTAGACACTCAAATCCTCGGTTAACAAACCCAGAGTCTGCTAACTCAAATTCTAGTAAGCGTGGGCTTACATTGCAGTGTAGATGTACTATGTACAGTAGTTCCATACAAAGCAATTTGTTTTTTTCTGTTTGTTTTCAAATAACCTTTAAAAAAAATTAGGAAATTATATTTAGAAAAAAAACTGTTGCAGAGTCAAGCCCTCAAAAGTTAGGAAATATGGACATTAAGATTGTCTGCAGTGTGGCATAGTTGGAAATTAAGATCACATCTTTTGAGTTAACCACAAGAACATCCTTCTTCTTTACAAAAAATAAGAGTACTTTATTTGTGTTATAGACAAACTAGGAAAAAATTCTTAGTCATACAGTTCAAGTAATTCCAATCCAAATTCCTATAACCCTTAAAATTGTTATTGTTCAGGAGACACCATTGACTAGGATCTAAACAAGAGTTTAAAGAAATAATTAGGATGGTCTGATAGCACAGGAGTTAAAGTTAGGAGACATGCATGAATTCTAATTCTGGGTTTTCCACAAACTTCTGTATGACTTTTGAAAAGTCCTCTGTGCATCTGTTTTCTATCATTAAAACAGCCTGCCGTATGGGGCTATTGTGAAATTTAATTAATGTTAGTAAAATGCTTTGAAACTCTCAGACAAAACATTAAAGAAGTGAAGTATTATTATGAGTTTTTCATATGACTGGATGTTGGTGTAGTTAGGAAGTTTTGAGGTTGGTACCACTTGCAGCTGTACAATTTATGCAATGCATCATTAAGAAAATGTTGTCTAAAGATGTTAATTTTCTTGACTCTCCGGTTAAGTCTATAACTATGTAATTGTTTACAGAGCCTTTCACCTGTATATTACCAGCTGAATTCTGGGCCAGGTCAGTAGAAGCTGAATATAACCAAAACTACAGTTAATATGAGTAAAGTTTACTCCTCAGTGTCTCTATTTGGTGTTATGCAGCTCAACACTGACACTTTTCCTTCTGACATACTCCATGCTTTATGATCACCTGCTACCCAGTTAAACTAATTAAGATGCACACCTGCAGAGTCTTTAACCTCAGACCAAGATTATTAACCCACTGGATTAGAGCAACAGTTTACTATATGAAAGCTCTTTGGAGGCTTCTGTAAATGAGCTTGTTGTCTCAGTGTGACAGGTAACCTTAGTATTATTTTGGATGGGGAAAAAAAAAGCTGAATTAGCAATAGATAGTGAGTTGAATATAACTTTTTAAATTATGATGAATTTAAAAATGGTGACTATTATTTGTCTTGTTATAACCTTGCTTTCTTCCTGTTGGTGTTGCATATCCTGCAAATGCCAATTAAGGACTATACCCTACCCAACTCACTCACTCAGTGTGCCTGTTTATGTCAATAGAAGGGGATCTTGGTGCCTTGAAGTAAGCAATCAGATAATTTATGTTTGTAGCTTACACTTTAACAAAATAATACAAATTCCTTCCTTTTTGAGGAGAAAAGAAATCATACAACATATGAAATATTGCAGGTACTACATGTAGGCTTAGAACAATTAGATATTTATCAGTAAATGACGGTAAACATTGATTTCATCGTACACACACTCACAGACTGACAACAATAGTTCCCTCAATAATAATTGAAATTTACAGATGGGCAAATAAGAAAAATGATGTTTGAGAACTTCTTAAGAATTTGATTTAAGGATATATATACTTTGTCAACATCACATATCAAAATTTACAATCTGTATTTTAGTGGTTATAAAGATTTAACTTTTTGAATGTCAACATCTACTGTCATTTAATAATTGTCTGACCCCGACTCCCATAATTTCCTGCAACCATGAAACTTCAAATTGGTAAAAAATAGAAAAGCATGATTTAAAATAAGCATTGGTTTTTATCCTTTAAAATTATAAAAAAAGAAAATGGATTTCTACTACGTTTTCTTACATGGTTTGGCAAAAACTTAATACCTCTAAACACAGACATTAACCTGCCAAACAAACTATGTGAACAAAGTTTTGGTTCATAAAATATGGAGGAAAACCCCCCCAACTATAGGTTAATAGATTAAGGGTCCTATATGGCAATCACTTAAGTACATATTTAATTTTACTCATTTTAGCAGTTTCACAGAGAGCAAAGGGACTACTAACATGCATCAAATAAAGAACATACATATTTGCAGGACTAGTATCTCAGAGCGAGATCCTCATCACATAATATTCTGTAGTTTAAGGGAAGGTGCACCAAGCTAAAGTCAAGCACCCATAGGCTGTAATCCAGCTCTTCTATTGACTATGCCTTATATTTCTGTGCACTTCATGAACGTTATTACTTTGGGGTGAGGTAAATTTTGCCCTTGAGCGTTCTGAGATTGATAAAATGGGGTACCACAAAGCTTATTGGGTGGAAATTTTGAATGAGACCTTAAAAAACAAGGTTCCGCTATGTGTGGATATTAATGATCAAGTGGCACGTCTTGTCAGAGGGGAGACTGGCTTGATATTACTGGCCAAAATTTTTCCTTCCACTATTTTGCAGTATACTGTGTGCCAATGGACTGTTCTACTCCATCCCCAAGCTGGATGCATTTCAGTTGTATCCTATGTATATAGCAGTTAAATTGCTTTCATGTGAAAAACACCACAGAAATGTAAACCTTTATTTAATATACCATACTACTTAGTGCAAAATTGAAGGTGAAGAAACTATGTTCAATTGTACAGTTTCAGGTTTGTTTGATTTTTAAAAGAAAATTAATGTAACTTTTCTAAAAAGGAGAAAATGTTTCCTACTGTTTTAAAGAAACACTTCTAAAAATGACTTTTTTAGATTTCTTACAGTGATCTCTGCTATATCACTTTATGTTGTGAGTCTCAGTCATACCATCTCCTCAACATTTAGGAAAATGATTTCTGTAATTTTAAAATAATAACTCAACTACCTATCTAAATAATACTGTGCATTAAGAGCTTTCTGCTTGAATGTTGCAGATAATTAGCTCATCCACCTACCTGATGCTAGCAAGTATCTTCCACTCCTCCACGGTAGAATAATGCAGCAATAATCGAGTTCCTGTCTAACTTTCATGCATAGTGCACTGAGAATAGAGGATTGTGATCCTGCTCCCATTGAAGTCTATAGAGAAAAAGCAACACTCCTATAGACTTCAGTGGTACAGGCCCAGGCCAAAATTTGCAGCGTTTAACAAGTTTCTGCTGCCAATGCAACCACATGGAGTTTATTAGTATATTTAAAAGCAAATGTTCTTTTAAACCATTGTGTACTTATGGCCTGTGCTACGATAGATAGTTTTCTAGTAGGGGGTGTTTATAGTATGATACTATGGCTAGATATAGGGTAATGTCATAGGGTATATCTACATGGCAGCTAGGAGGTGTAATTCCCACTCAGGTAAATGTATATGTCAGGGGTGGCTAAACTTACTGAGCCTCCGAGCCATATACGACAACCTTCAGAAGTGCACCAGAGCCAGGGTACTCCTGCTGGGGCTCCCGACTTCAGCCCTGCGGTGGGGTGTTGGGGCTAGAAACTTCTGTCCTGGGCGGTGGGGGGTATCGGGGCTTCAGCCCCATGGGAGGTGCCGACTGGGGCTTGGGGCTTCAGCCCTGCTCCTGCTGAAGCCCTGAGCCCCGGCAGGCATGCCCCAGAGGGTTGAAGCCCTGAGACCCCCCCCCCCCCGCCCCGCTGGACAGAAGAAGCCCCTAGCCCCACCACCTCGCTGCAGGGAAGAAGCCATGAGCTGCCCTCCACCAGTCTGGCAGGCCGCACTTTAACTGTCAAAGAACCACATGTGGCTCACAAGCCACAGTTTGGCCACCCCTGGTATATATGCTGACTCTGCTTGAGCTACTGCCTCAAAATAGCAGTATGGGTGTAGCAACATGAGCGGCTATCTGAGCTGTCATTTGAGTATTATCTCTCCCGACCCACTGGCTACGTACTTGGGTGGCTAGGTCAAGACACTGCCCTTGCCACCACAGCCTCACTGCTATTTTTTGGTGCTAACTTGAGCAGAGCTAGTGCATGTACATCTACCTCAGCTGGGAATTACATCTCCCAGCTGTTGTGTAGACATACTCATTGAGAACTCTATTTTCAAGAAGTGCTTGATGAGAGAAGGCTGTGCATATGTGGAGGAAGTAATAAAGTCTAATGTTGCAGTGTCCTAGCTCTTTCTTATATGTTAATATGCTGAGCTTGAGCCTGACATGTTTGAAAACAACCAAAAGAGAAGTGCAATTGTTTTAAAAAGGGATCCATTACAACATGGCAAGATATGATATAGGCTAATAGCTTCAGGGTAATGAACATATGAAGTGGGCTTTGGCTACTGACATCAGAGTTGTCACCTGTTGTGTTTTTTCTCAGTCCAGTTAGCAGATGCTTGTTGTAAACAGCTGCCATATCACTCGCTAATGTACGTGGTTGTAGTTTACTGCTGCAGACATTGGCAACATTAGCACAGTTCTAGCCTACAGCCACCAGAGGCCACTGCTGCTCTTTGCCTTTCTTCTGTGTAGAGTGGACAGCGGCAAGGAATCAAACCAGAGGCATCCAATGCAAGGGTAGCAACAACTCCAGCCCTTCTCCCTCATTCCACCAAGCTGGGGTGGGCTAAACACCAAATGTGATCTATTGGCAGAGCATGGGAAGAGAAGGAACTAAGTGTGCATATTGCAAACTCGGCCTGCTGGAAAGAAGCCCCAATTACATTCAGGCAAATCTGATTTCATTCTTTGAGATTACAAATATTGTTGATAAAGGCAACAGTCTAGGTGTAATATAATTAGAGTTCTGTAAGGTGCTTGACTTAGTACTACATGACATTCTGGTTAAAAATAGGCTTCATTGTTATTGTATGGAGCTATGTTAAATAGATTAAGAACTGGCTAATGGACAGATCTCAAAAAGTCATGGTCAATGAGGAACCATCACTGAATAGGAGTGGGGATCTGCAGGGATTGGTAGTTGACCTGATACTATTCAACATTTCATCAATGATATGGAAGTAAATATAAAATCACTGCTGTTAAAATTGGTATCTGACACAAATATTGGTGGAATGGTAAATAATCATGAGGACAGAGCAGTCATACAGAGTAATCTTGGTTGCTCGATAAACTGCATCCATTCAAATGAGTTTTAATACAGCCAAATATAGGAACAAGGAATGCAGACCATCCCTACAGAATAGGTGACTATCCAGGAAAGCAGTGGCTCTGAAAAAGATTTAGGGGATGCAGTAGATAAGCAACTCATCATGAGTAGAGCATGCAAATCTGTGGCTATCTGCTTTATATCCGCATCCGTGGACCATGTTTGTGGATCGGATGCACACACAAATTTTGTATCCATAAAGGGCTCTAAACATGAGCTCCTTGTGCGATGGAATGGCAAAAGGGGCTAATGCAGTCCTTAGCTGTATGAAAATTAGTGACTAGTAGGGAGTTGGATTTACCGCTATATATGGAATTGGTGAGACTGATACTGAATACTGCATACACTTCTGGTGTTCACAATTTAAAAAAAAAGATGTTAAAAATTGGAGAGGGTGCAGAAAAGAGCCTGAGATTATCTGAAGGCTAGGAAAAAATGCCATACAGTAAGACTTAAGGCAGTCAAGCTGTTTATCAAAAAGAAGACTGGGAAGTGACTTGATTACAGTATATAGCTTTAATTTGGGTACTAAAGGGCTCTTTAATCTAATGGAGAGAGGGATAACAAGAACCAAAGGTTAGAAGCGGAACAAATTCAAATTTGAAATAAGCCAGACATTTTTAATAGTGGGGGTGATTAACTACTGAAACCCACTACCAAGAGATGTGGGGGGTCACAAGCAAGACCATTCTGGAAGGTATGCTTTTGTCAAATGCTGAGCTCAATGCTGGGGTAACTGAGTGAAATTCAATCGCTTGGATTAGACAGATGATCTAATGGTCCTGTCTGATCTCTAGGGCTATGAAAGTTCCTTGTGCTTGCTGGATTTCATATGTTGGAAGGGGTGTACAATTCAGGGCAGCATTGAGACAGGGAGGTACTGGGGAGAAAGTTTTCAGAGTAGAACTGGCATGGGAGTAGAGTTGCCAACCCTCCACGATTGTCCAGGAGTCCCCAGGAATTAAAGATTAATCTTTTAATTAAAAGATTGTCATGTGATGAAACCTCCAGGAATACGTCCAACCCAAACTAGCAACCCTACGCTGTTAGGATTTTAGAGGGAGAAAAGGGAGCGTGTCCCTGTCATTGCTGAGGCATAGGCAGACTCCAGTGTTTGTGAGTACATTTTATACCCCTCTCCCCTCAGATGTTCAAAGTGCACTGCAGCAGCATGTGTGTGTTTCAGGGGCAACTTCTCACTGAATTTGAAGATCAGAAGACAATAGCCAAACACTGCAGGGATGCCGGCCCACTTGATTTCTGGGTGAGTCTCACACTATATGATTTTTCTTAAAGCCCCAACTCCTGCAGACAAGGGGTTATGGGGAGAGTGTTTTCATTATTTTTTTAAAAATAATGAAAAGTTTCTAATTGTCAGAGCTGTGGAGAAAAGCTGGAGCATGTGCACTCCTTAAAGGCTCTCAGACCCCAGATGGCAAAGAAAAAGAGCCCAACACCCAACATAGCTGGATTAAAAACACCTTGTTTTTAAGCCACTTCTGATGGGGAGGGGAAGAGGGCCTGACTCAGGATGGTGTGTGTGTATTACTAGTGTCATCATCGTAGGGGTGCCAACCCTCAAGGATTTTGTCCTGGAGTCTCCAGGAATTAAAGATGAATCTTTAATTAAAGATTATGTCCGGTGAGGAAACACTAGCAATAGATCCAACCCCAACTGGCCACCCTGCTGTCATGATGGCCGGAGCCTGCCTCAAAGGGGAGCGAAGGAAGAGTAAGGTCTGTGTGTGTGCGCGCGCGCGCGCGCCACTCCCTGGCTCCAGCTCCTAGTCTGCAGGCGCGCGGCCGCAGATTCTCCCCCCCTACCCCGCCGCCCAGCAGCTGCCGCTCTGCGATTAGAACTCCGCTCTCAGAATTCCACAGTACCCGGATGTCACAGTGGCAAAGCCAGCCGTCATCGTTCACCTCTCCCTCCCTCCGCTCGCGAGTGCACGCGCATAACGCCCTCCCATTATCCTGGGTGTACGGCGCATGCGCCACCCCCTTTCACTAGAACCACTTTTCTTTCCCTCGCGACCTGAGACCTTTTGCGTTCGCGCGGGTAAAGCGCAGGCGCCTGGGTCGTGCGCCTTTCCCTCCCTCCCCAGGCTCGCCGTTCACGCGCGTGCGCGCTTCACTTGTGTCGCGCATCTCCATGCAGTTCCTCAATCTCTGTGTATAGGGCCGGTACGTTCTTTCCTCGCCTGCCCCACCCTTTTCAACCGCCTCTTCCTCCGCCACCGCCGTTGCAGTGTGGTGGGGTGGGAGGGGGGTGCGCGCGCACGCGCGTGCGGGGGGAGGGCGCAGCCATGCCGAGGGGGCGGCCTTCCAAACCCAGCAGGGAGGACAGCAAGGCCGGCGCCGAGTCAGGTAACTAGCGCGGCCGGACAGGCTCGATACGCGCCCTGGGGTTCAAGACTGGGCCCCTAGGGGTGGCGAAAAGCCTCCGCCGGGTCCCGCATATAGTCCCCGGATATGGGGGGGGGAGGGAGGCCGGGTCTATTGTGTCGGGGGGAGGGGGAGCTAGGCCCTGCGGAATGATACTGAGCGGGCAGATCCCGGGGCCGGCGGCCCTGCGCTGTTCCTGCCTCGTTCAGTAGCAGCGGCGCGGCCGCCGGAGCCAGCGCGCGTGGGCGGCGGGACGACATTTGTCCCTTCCCGGGGCCCGTTTATTATTCGCTTGCATGTGGGGGGCGGGGGTAGCTTCTGAACAGCTTTTAAACGGGGTGGGGGAGGCGCCTCGATGCCCGGATAAGAGAGCGAGGCGAGGCGTGTAGCCTCCCCGGCGGGTGCGCGTTTCGATGGTGCCCGGGCCCCGCAGCACCCGGCTGGGCGGCGGGCGGCGCAGGAGCCTGACCGGGGACAGTTTGGAGATGAGGGGTCGCCTGTTGCTCTCCTCCCGCATGCCCGCAAACTGAACCAACACAGGCTTGAAATACGCGACCTAGCTATGGACAGAGGCAGCCGCGCAGTGCGGGCTTAGCGCTCGGGCTCTCCTGGCAAGAAACAACTTTTAAGAGAGTTTTAAAACAGTCACGCCACGTGTGCTGTGCATAAGGAAACAAACCATCGACATAAAAACCACGCGGTTCTGCCGTTTTACCTGCCGTTGTTACTTCTAGCCCTTTATGATTATTAATCGTTGAACAATTAGACCACACCAGGGTTTTTTTTGCGGGCAGTTGGCTTTGTGCATTTGATAGCACTTTTTATAGTCAATTTCTTTGTTTTCTCTTGTGTGGTCAATTTTCCCTTTTTACTTGGGTCTACAGAGACCGGAGAGGGAAAGCATGATCATAACACCCAAAAAACTAGCACAGATGCTCAGGTAGCTCTGTGCCTCTGATTATCTTCAACTCACTTTCAACGTGATGGATTAGATTTCAGGCACCTGTAAGTAACAGCATAGAAGAGTCCCTCCCATAGAGTAGGGAGTTCATCCTTTGATGTACAGACATTCAACAGCACTCTTTCTCTTATCCAGTAACTGATTTTTTTTCTTAGGAGATGGGCTAAATGTTTATTATTTTGCAAGATAGATACTCCCTAATCTTGAATTAATTTTTAAACTCCCTTAAAAGTTCTTAAGCCTACAATAAAAGATTTTATTAAATTTTTGTTAGATATTTAAAAATATCACTCAATTTATGAAAATATTATTTAATATTGATTTTTAAAAAATGGGGAACTGAGAAAATAAATTCTGCGGTAGTCTCTTGGGTCCTGATCTTGCAAAGCCTTAAACTGCATGTGTAAGCACTCTCCTACACCAGGGTCTTACACGATACTTGAATCTCCGTGCCCCCCCTGCCCCTTTCCTAAATTAAACTCTTATCTTAGTTGAAATATTACATTTTCATATTGTTCATTATGCAGGATTAAAAATAAAATAAATTGCAATATTTGGTAATAGAGGGTGAGCATGTATCATGTGTTCTTTCCACCTAGCGTTCACAGATGCATGTTACGATGTTGGAAGTTGAGTATAAAAAATTTCTATCACAGCTGAATGATTACTTAACTAATATGGGAATTGGTGGTGGTTTAGGTTTTTTGGGGCAAGGAAATGCTATAAGAAGTGTCATTCATATAGCATGCCCTTTGTTTGTACTGGAGTTAGTTAATTGGAATAATTACTTCAGAACTATGGGTCTGGTCCTGCAAGTGCTTACACGTGTAACTTTGCATGCGTAGTCACTCTGAGCTAAATGGAACTACTTATATGGAAAAACTAAATGCATGTTTGCAGATTTGGGTCCCAAGTTCCCTTTCTGCAAGGCGGAATCTATGTGGTGCACCTTTCAGGATTGGGACTTATGCTTGCAGGGAAAAACAGTGATGATGTGCTGTGAAACAGGAGATACGTACTAAAGAAGAATGTTGTTATGCTTAGGCTATGGCTACACTTGCAGATGTACAGCGCTGTGAGTTAAACCTGTCTTCGTACAGCTGAGTAGGGAAAGCACTGCAGCCTGTCCACACTGGCAGATGCCAGCACACTGTCGTGGCGACATTTGCAGCACTTGCAGCGGCTTTGGGAGCGGTGCATTATGGGCAGGTATCCCACAGAACACCTCTTCCCATTCTGGCGCCGTGGGTTGTGGGAAGGGGGTGTGGGGTGCGGTGCATTCTGGTCCTGTCCCAATGCCCCGTGATGCATCGCTTTGCATCCCAGCAATCCCTGTGTTTCTGTCCACATCTGGCGCCATCTTTCAACGTTTTCTTTGCAGCGCAATCTGTGTTCTGTTTCGGTCCGCGGGAAATGGACCCCGAACTGTTGAGGAAAATACTGACGAGTCTCGCCAGCACGTCACGTTTGGCAGTCGAGCTATTCCTTAAGATCCAAAGTGACAGTGAGGAGTCAGACGATGAGGATGATCTTGCGTCGCGTAACGAGTACGACACGAACTTGCTTGTGGCATTCACGGACATGCTGTGAACCGTGGAACGCCGCTTTTGGGCTCGGGAAACCAGCACAGACATTGTCATGCAAGTCTGGGATGATGAGCAGTGGTTGCAGAACTTTCGGATGAGGAAAGCCACTTTCATGGGACTGTGTGAGGAGCTCGCCCCCGCCCTGCGGCGCAAGGACACGAGATTGAGAGCTGCCCTGACGGTGGAGAAGCGGGTGGCTATTGCAGTCTGGAAGCTTGCAACTCCTGACTGCTATCGATCGGTAGCGAACCAGTTTGGATGGGGAAAGTCGACCGTTGGAATCGTGCTGATGCAAGTTTGCAAGGCCATTAATCGCATCCTGCTCAGAAGAACTGTGACTCCCCGGGTAACGTGGAGGACATTGTGGATGGCTTTGAACAAATGGGTTTCCCTAACTGCGGAGGGGCAATAGATGGGACGCATATGCCTATTCTGGCACCACCCCACCTAGCATCCAAGTACATTAATCGGAAGGGGTATTTCTCCATGGTTCTCCAAGCGCTTGTGGATCACCGTGGGCGTTTCATTGACATTAACGCAGGCTGGCCCGGAAAGGTGCATGACGTACGCATCTTTCGGAACACTGCCCTTTTCCGGAAGATGCAGGCTGGGACTTTTTCCCCAGACTGGAAGATCACGGTAGGGGAAATTGAAATGCCCACTGTTATCCTTGGAGACCCCGCTTACCCTTTAATGCCATGGCTCATGAAACCCTACACAGGGAGCCTTGACACCAGCAAGGAACGGTTCAACTACAGGCTGAGCCGGTGCCGAATGACTGTGGAGTGTGCTTTTGGCCGTTTGAAGGGCCGCTGGCGATCTCTATATGGGAAGCTGGACTTGGCCGAACACAGCATCCCCGTGGTTACATCCGTGTGCTGTACCCTCCATAATATTTGTGAAGGGAAGGGTGAAATATTCACTCAGGCGTGAACCTCAGAGGTTCAACACCTGGAGACTGAATTTGCATAGCCAGAGAGCAGAGCTATTAGAGGGGCCCAGCGTGGGGCTGCAAGGATTAGGGATGCCTTGAGGGAGTAATTTGAGGCTGAAAACCACCAGTAATGTCTGCTGCCCTGCACGGCTCTGAAGTGAAGTGGTTCCAGTGTTATTAGGAATCTGTCTTTGCTAAGCTGATTTGTGTTTGCTAAGCTGACTTGCGTTGCCTGTTTCTTTCCTGGGCTAAGGTATCTTTTACTTTTTGCAATAATAAAGGCTGTTTTCACATCCACAGAATCCATTTATTAAAGAGAAAATACATGTATTAAAAAGAAACACAACTGCTTGTGAAACTGAAAGGGCAAGGGGGTGGTGGGGGGAACGGTTCAATCACAGGTTATGGTATGTCCTGCTCTCATACTCGGCCTTCCTATCTGAAGTGCTATGCAGTGAGTGCTGCACTTCAGGATGTCTATAATTCGGTATGGGGGTTGAGTGCAGTGGGTAAGGGTCATAGTTTCCAGTGCTGGGTGGTGAAGCTACAGGTGTTGGAGGCAGCTGGTGTGGGCGATAAGAACCTGGATGTTGGGGGAAGTGGGCAGGAAGTGACATGGGGGCACAAGGCAAAGAGTTTTGGGACAATGTCTGCGGGGGGGGGGGCAGGCACAGTAGTGCTCCGCCTGCATGGCGACGAGCGCCTAGATAGAGTCCGCTTGGCGCGCTATGATGCTAATCTGTTCCTTTGTGCTTTCCTGCCGGAACTGCGTGCTTTGCCGCCGGTGCAAAGCATTTTCCTGGCGGATCCTGCTTTCGCTCTCCCTCCACTCCTGAGCCTTTTGATTCTCTTTAAGAGATTCATCGAATTATAGAATCTCAGGGTTGGAAGGGACCTCAGGAGGTCATCTAGTCCAACCCCCTGCTCAAAGCAGGACCAACCCCAACTAACTCATCCTAGCCAGGACTTTGTCAAGCCTGACCTTAAAAACCAATAAGGAAGGAGATTCCACCACCTCCCTAGGTAACCCATTCCAGTTCTTCACCACCCTACTAGTGAAAAAGTTTTTCCTAATATCCAACCTAAACCTCCCCCTCTGCAACTTGAGACCATTACTCCTTGTTCTGTCATCTTCTACCACTGAGAACAGTCTAGATCCATCCTCTTTGAAACCCCCTTTCAGGTAGTTCATAACTTCCTGCAGCATGTCTTCTTTCGTTCTTCTGGGCCTCTTCCTTAGCCTTTGGAGTCTCTCAGCCGGTGATAAGACGGACGGCTTAGATTTCAAGGTTGCATGTGTGAAGGCAAAATGCAACACTTAACAGAGGAAGCATTGTTTTATGCCAGACAGAGCAATGATTCCCCCCCAGTGAGGGCGCACACAGTCTACACAACAGCACACTTTTTCCATCCCAAACAGGGCGCACAGAACCCATGGGAACCCCAAAATGGTGAGTAAGCACAGAGTCAAGGGGGACTGATTGTTTCACGGATGTACTGTCCGGCGGGTTTCTGTGCCTTGGGGAGAGCCAACAGCTGCAGGGGGCACCTACGCTGAGCACTGTCCCCACATTTTCCACAGGAGTTCGTCCTGGAAGATATCTCGCTGCTGAGGGTGACCGGGGAAGCAAGGGAGGGTCTTCTACTGCAATGCGGCTTCCGCCCTGGCCCATATGCAGCTTGCCTGTGTGCAGCAATGGTCCCCTCGCGACACAGTGGTGCGGACACGTTACCCTGACCGGGACAAGGACCACGGCTGCTCTCCCAGTAAACCTGCGCAAGCGCATTGCCCACGCTCTGGATGAGTCTTTCGAAGAGATTACAGTGGCCGATTACCGCGATGCGATAAACCACATCAATGCACTATTCCGCATTTAGGCATGCATGCAGCCCAAACCCTCCTCGCCCAAAGAGCCCACACTGAAAGAAATCCTTCCAGGAAAAAAAAGCTGCTTACCGCAAACTTGCTCTTCTCTTTCTCTTCCACCGCGTACCTGCCGCTGCGACTGGCTCCCTTCCTCCTGGCTCGAGAAGAGCTCCTGGCTGCATGCCCCCAGTGATTCAGGGGTGTCTCCCCCTGCCCCAGCACCCTCAGGCCTGCTTTCTTCCACCTCCTACTCATCCTCCCGCTCTCCCATGTCCATGGTGGTGCTCGGAATGGAGGTGGGGTCACTCCCAAGTATCGCGTCCAGCTCTTTGTAGAATCTGCAGGTTGTGGGGGGAGCACCCGAGCGGCTGTTTGCCTTGCGGGCTTTGCGGTACGCACTCCGCAGCTCCTTTACTTTTATCCTACACTGCAATGCGTCCCGGTCATGGCCCCTTTCCATCATGTCCCTTGATACCTGTCTGAAAGTATCGAAATTCCTCCGGCTGGAGCGCAGCTGCGACTGAACAGCTTCCTCTCCCCAAACAGTGATGAGGTCCAGCAACTCGCTATTGCTCCATACTGGGGCTCGCCCGGCATGTGGAGGCATGGCTACCTGGAAAGATGCGCTGAGAGCACTCCACGCCTGGCGAGCAAACAAACAGGAAGGGGATATTTAAAATTCCAAGGGAATTTAAAGGGTGGGACTGGCGGTTGGTCATCTGAGGCCAGGGCAGTAGAGTTCTAACTGATGACCAGAGTGGCTAGAACAGGCATTGTGGGATACTTCCGAATACTTCTGGAGGCCAATAAGAGCGCATTGGGTGGCCACACTGCAGCCGCAGCGCACCAGCGGAAGCACAACAAATGTTATTCCTCTCGAGGAGGTGGAGTACGAGCAGCGCTGTACCTGCGGAGACACAGAGCTGTACGTGCCTTGCAAGTGTAGACGGTCAGTGAGGTACAGCGCTGTGGGCAGTTTTATTGCGCTGTAACTCATGAGTGTAGCCAAGGCCTAAGTATATAAAAATCAAACAATGCGAGTGTACCACAACAAGTTTCAGCCTGAAAGCATTTTTAAGACTTTTTTTTAGCGATCATTTCTGCTGTTTTTAAACTAAATAATGCAAGAATAAAAAATGACACCCAAACAGTTTTGATTTTAATACAGCTCAGCAGTCAGTTTTGTAACAATTGCTTTTGGTGTTTTCAAAACAAAGCAATTATCTCAGTGTGTTTTCTGTGCATGTTCAATAATAGCTTTTATATGGATTTGTATGAGTTTCAGTGCATGTACTTTATATACTTAAAATGTATACACAAGGCTTTTGAATAATGGTAACATAAATGGGTTAAAAATGTTTAAATCGAGGTTATGTTGCAAGCTGACCAAAACAAAGACATCCAAACTGTCTGAAAATTCTGACCTTCAGCCTTGATATGATAAAGGTATATCCAATAACATTTAAATCATACTTTGATCTCAGACCCGTACATTACTTAGGTATAACGTGATATGCTGAGGACAGTTAACTACCGGTGATTGTATAAATGGTTTTTTTTTTTAAAGTATATACCAATATTCCTCAAGAAAAAATGAAACTTATCATTTTTAAAGTGTAAATAAAGCCATATAATACAACGGATGCTGGTTATTAGCCGATCTGATAATTTTTGGTTATTAGCAATTTTTTGTGAAGAACCCATCCCATAGACCTTAATGTTAATTTAATTCATATATTAGCAATTGTCATGCTGCTTATTGATAACTTTTTGATAACCTAGTGTCCCCACTCCCTGCAGAAAACCTTGGCTACAGGTTTGTGGGGCTGCAGGCAGGGAAGGAAGTACTGGGCTGTGCCAAGCCCAAGCCCCTGGTGCCAGGGTAGGGTGCAACTCGGAGAGTGCAGGGAGAGGTACTGTGCAACTCCGCAGGCGCTCAGTAGTACCTTCTCTGCTGCTGTCCTGATCACAGCCTCCCTTACCAGCCTTTAGCACCAAGACTTCAGCAGGAGTTCCCAGTTACTTCCTGTGTGGGTGGCAGGTCCCTGGCTGTGGGGCTTTCCCCTTTGGCTGTTTCAGGCATGGGCCTTTTGTTTGTTGGCAGTTTTAAGATAATAGCAACTTTTTGCTTAGAACCAAAAAGTTGCTAATAAGTGGCACCTACCATATAACTATGAATGAAGTATGGGATAATTGGCAGATTTATGCAGAGAAAAGGCAATTAACTAGAGCTTGTTAGTAAAATTGTGACAAAATATTCTTTCAATGGAATTTGTTGATTAGTTTAAATTGGTTTGATTTTGATGGGACTCGGACAGAAACCAGGTTTGATTTCAGTGAAGCTCTGAAAGAACCCAAGGAGGTTTGCAGCCAACTCGCCTGCACGGCTCCTAAGAAGCCTGAGCTTTCGGAGTCTGCAGTTCTAGGGCAACCTGCCAGCAGATATTCCAGGGACTTTGGGGCTTCTAGGGTATGTCTGACACCTGCGGCTGGCCCAGGCCAGCTGACTTGGGCTTGCGGGGCACGGGCTGTGGTGCTGTTTAATTGTGGTGTAGATGTTTGGGCTCAGGCTACAGCCTGAGTTCTGGGACCCTCCCACCTTGCAGAGTCCTCTAGAGCCTAGGATCTAGCCTGAGCCAAATGTCTACATTGTAATTAAACAAGCCCTTATTCTGAGTCAGCTGGCACGGGCCAGGGATGGATTTTTAATTGCAGTATAGTTATACCCCCTAGAGTCCAAGGCTCCAGGGAATCAGGGAGCTATGGGAGTCCCAGCTTTTTGGCTCCTTAGAGGCTTATAAGGTGGTCAGAACTGAGAGCCGGGAAGCCTGGTCTGAGCTGGCACCCCTAGGTCTTTCAGGCTCCCAGTCCCTTGTCAGCCTCAGGCTGAAGGGGTTTGTGGGGGCACTAGTTTCCAAGCTCTTGAGTTCTCAGTTTCCACTCTCTCTTTCAGCCTACCAGGTAGAATTTTGTTTAGAAAATATCAAAACAAAATCTTCTGGTTTTTTTTTTGTTTGTTTGTTTTTTTTTAAAACAAAGGGCTTTTGTTTCCTAGAGTTTTGAAATTTTTTGTTTTACTTCCAAATTTGGATATGTTTTTTTTTTTTTTAATCTCAAAATGCTCTGCAGAATGGAATTGCTGTTCTTGGCCCAGCTCTACAAGTAACTAATCCATATGTTGATGTTGTGGCTGATTTGTGCAGAAAAAACTTACTCATAGACTTTAAGGTCAGAAGGGACCATTGTGATCATCTAGTCTGACCTCCTGCACAATGCAGGCCGCAGAATCTCACCCACCCACACCTGGAATAATCCTCTCACCTATGTCTCAGCTATTGAAGTCCTCAAATCATGGTTTAAAGACTTCAAGATGCAGAGAATCCTCCGGTAAGTGACCCGTGCCCCATGCTGCAGAGGAAGGCAAAAAACCTCCAGGGCCTCTGCCAATCTACCCTGGAGGAAAATTCCTTCCCGACCCCAAATATGGCGATCAGCTGAACCCCGAGCATGTGGGCAAGACTCACCAGCCAGACACCCAGGAAAAAGTTCTCTATAGTAACTTCTAACATCCCATCATTGACCATTGGTTCTATTTACCACTGATGGCAATTAATTGACCTTTGACTAAGATCATGTTATCCCATCAAACCATCCCCTCCATAAACGTATCTAGCTTAATCTTGAAGCCAGATAGGTCTTTTGCCCCCACTGCTTCCCTTGGAAGGCTGTTCCAGAACTTCACTCCTCTGATGGTTAGAAACCTTCGTCTAATTTCAAGTCTAAACTTCCTGATGGCCAGTTTATATCCATTTGTTCTTGTGTCCACATTGGTACTGAGCTGAAATAATTCCTCTCCCTCCCTGGTATTTATCCCTCTGATATATTTAAAGAGAGCAATCATATCTCCCCTCATCCTTCTTTTGGTTAAGGTAAACACACCAAGCTCCTTGAGTCTCCTTTCATACGACAGGTTTTCCATTCCTCGGATCATCCTAGTGGCCCTTCTTTGTATCTGTTCCAGTTTGAATTCATCCTTCTTAAACATGGGAGACCAGAACTGCACACAGTATTCCAAATGAGGTCTCACCAATGCCTTGTATAACGGTACTAACACCTCCTTATCTCTACTAGAAATACCTTGCCTAATGCATCCCAAGACCGCATTCGCTTTTTTCACAGCCACATCACATTGGCGACTCATAGTCATCCTGTGATCAACCAGGACTCCGAGGTCCTTCTCCTCTTCCGTTACTTCCAACTGATGCGTCCCCAGCTTATAACTAAAATTCTTGTTATTAATCCCTAAATGCATAACCTTACACTTCTCACTATTAAATTTCATCCTATTACTATTACTCCAGTTTACAAGGTCATCCAGATCTTCCTGTAGGATATCCCGATCCTTTTCTGAATTGGCAATACCTCCCAACTTTGTGTCATCTGCAATCTTTATTAGCACACTCCCACTTTTGGTGCCGAGGTCAGTAATAAAAAGATTAAATAAAATTGGTCCCAAAACTGAACCTTGAGGAACTCCACTAGTAACCTCCCTCTAACCTGACAGTTCACCTTTCAGTATGACCCACTGTAGTCTCCCCTTTAACCAGTTCCTTATCCACCTCTCAATTTTCATATTGATCCCCATCTTTTCCAATTTAACCGATAATTCCTCATGTGGTACTGTATCAAATGCCTTACTGAAATCGAGGTAGATTAGATCCACTGTGTTTCCTTTATCTAAAAAATCTGTTACTTTCTCAAATAAGGAGATCAAGTTGGTTTGGCATGATCTACCTTTTGTAAAACCATGTTGTAATTTGTCCCAATTGCCATTGACCTCAAGGTCCTTAACTACTTTCTCCTTCAAATTTTTTTCCAAGACCTTGCATACTACAGATGTCAAACTAACAGGCTTGTAGTTACCTGGGTCACTTTTTTTCCCTTTCTTAAAAATAGGAACTATATTAGCTATTCTCCAGTCAAACGGTACAACCCCTGAGTTTAGCGATTCATTAAAATTTTTTGCTAATGGGCTTGCAATTTCATGTGCCAGTTCCTTTAATATTCTTGGATGAAGATTATCTGGGCCGCCTGATTTACTCTCATTAAGCTGTTCAAGTTTGGCTTCTACCTCGGATATGGTAATATCTACCCCCACATCCTTATTCCCATTTGTCATGCTGCCACTATTCCTAAGCTCCTCATTAGCCTCATTAAAGACTGAGGCAAAGTATTTGTTTAGATATTGGGCCATGCCTAGATTATCCTTAACCTCCACTCTATCCTCAGTGTTTAGCAGTCCCACTTCTTCTTTCTTTGTTTTCTTCCCATTTATATGGCTATAAAACCTTTTACTATTGGTTTTCATTCCCTTTGCAAGGTCCAATTCTACATGCCTTTTAGCCTGTCTCACTTTATCCCTACATGCTCTGACCCCAGTGTATGTTATGATATGGAACAACTATGCTTTTGATGTGCCTCCTTCACTGATTGCTAATAAACAAACATCATGAACAGCAGATGGACTGTGTTCGTTACAGGCTCAATTTCAGGAAAACTAAAGCTAAGGGTATGATTTCCCGCTGCTTGAGTACACATCCTCGTGCAAGTTCTCATCAGTTGTAGGGATAGGTTGGGCTTTTCCCTGACCTATTTCCCTGCTAAGCTGTGGCATCTTTAGGGAGAGCAAGGTAGGAGCTTGACTTGCTCTAATCCAAGAGAAGGACCTGGGAAAAGATGCCTGCGTTTAGAACCGTATAGTGGGGCTGGGATCTCAAGGGTCCCGCAGTACCTCCTGCCATAATAACAGGACCAGGTAAAATGTACTTTGTTGCAGGTGGGATCAGGTGGACAAAAAAACCAAAATGCGGTAATTTGCAGGAAAATACTAAATCTTTTTCATAAACAGAATTTCAGTAATGTAAAGCAAATTTTTCTTTTTTTTTTAAATAAAGATTTTAATACTTACATTTAAGTGAGGAATAGAGATTTAATGTCTATTATAATAGAAGCTAAAGGATTTTTTTACATGATATAAGCAAGATTTGTTTTTTTTCTTTTAATGGTAAAAATTGCATCTGAATTCTGTTTATAATATTAACCAACTTTTATTTTTTTAGTAGCATGGGGGAATCTCTCTCTTGTGGGATTTGCCAGATCTAAGGTTTTTGGGGGTGGGAGTGGGATAAAAATGCAAGAAACAATATGGGAGTGGGAATTGCGGGATGGGAGCAGGATTAAAAAAATAGTTCCATACAGGGCTCCACCTGCATTCTCCCACTTTGCCAGCAAGGAAGGGGAAAATAAGGAGAAGCTGAAGGCCAACAATGAGTTACATCCCTTTACTCTTTGTCCTAGTTCATATGTCAGAATTAAGAGTGCAGCATAGTTGGCCGCTTCTGATGTACTCTGTAAATTGTGTTTTAACTCACCTTGAACAAAGTGTGTCGTCATACATTTTAGTATGTTAACTATAGTAAAACCTCATTTCACAAGGATCTCTTGGGTTGGAGGAGATGGAAATGCCTAAAATTTCTTATCAAATCAGAAAAAAGCGTAATAACTTTCACTGATATGTACTGGATTTTATACAGACATTTTGAATTAAAGAATTTCTTAAATTAAGGCATTTGTCATTTTATAGAGTTTTTATTTGAAAGAAACAATTTTGTGGTGTAATGAATTCAGGAGTAAATTGCTCTTAAATTGAATAAGTATCACGTTTACTAGTCAGAGTTAGATACAAAATAGAAGGAAAGAGGTCTCAGCAATGATGTTCTCTGCAAAATCTTAGGAGGCTGTTAGGAGCTCTTCCAGGTTGCCGTCCCTGGACCTTGTATGGGAGTTCCATAAACCTCTGGCTGGTAGTTATGTGGTAAACTTGAAGCTTCATTCCCTGTTTTTTGTTTTTACTCACCTATAGGCGTGGCAGGATTTGCATTAAATTAATAGTTGTCAGTAAATGTTAATTTCACCTGACACAGAAATGGACAGAAACAAAATCCATCAATAGCAATCCGAGAGTGTATCTTCCGCTGCATCTAGCACCTACAGAGATTGGTTATTCCAGGCCCTTGGCCGCACGAGGAAGCCCCTGCAACACCGACTGCACAGGGAGCTCTCTGCAGCCCTGCCATTGCAGCCTTCCTGACACGTTTACTGGCTGGGAGTGCAGGGGCCATCCCTGTTCAGCAGCAGCGTGGCCTCCCCTGTAGCTTGGGGCTCATAGTCCTTGTTGTGGTCTCAGCTCCACCCAGCAAGCACAGCCTTTCCAGCACATAGCACCTGCAAGGATCACATATCCGTGGCCCCACCGTGAACTCCTTGAGCTCCACTGTCGTTAGCCTGCAGCCACGCAGGAAGTCCCCTGCAGCCTTGCTGTGAAACTGAAAATTGAAATTGCTAAAACATCAAAGTTAAAGATAAAAATCGATATCTGTCAATATTCTAAAAAAATAAAATAATGAATTCTGAATTCTGCCAAGCCTGTTCATATGGAATGGGAGGTGCATGTCCATACTTTACCATGTCCTTGAGACTCCGCTGTGGTTCATGCGTGGGGAGAGAAGATGTCGTCCCTACTGCTTTACTCTTATCTCCAGCCTCATTTTTTTTTCTGGGTCTTCCTCTATAAATAGGTTTTCCCCTCCCTTCTGCTATTCTTAGCTTTCCCTAAACAACTGCAACATGATTCATTGCTGCCTTCAATCTCTGAATAGTAGAAGAGAAACTGACAAGAGTCTTGTTTGTTTCACTTCGCTGCTGAGTAAATGCTATCATCAAAAGAAGAGGTATTGAAGCTGTCTGCATATTGGGAAAGGATTTTTTGGATCAATTTACATTGAATATACATTTAAAAGATTATATTTACAGAGATGTAGGCTAGAAACTTTTTTTAAAATAGAAGCTTAAAATCTACAAAAATTGGTTGGTTGAGGGTGGTCACAGTAAAAACTAGACCAAATTGGTGATATTTTGTTTAGTTCAGGCAGCGATTTCTTAGTTTCATTAGAAACTGAAGGTCTGATTCTGATCCTATGAGGTGGTGAGGGTCCCCAGATCTCACGATTACATCTGAATTATACAGTAGTTATTGAAAAGAGCAGTTACTTACCTTATAGTATCTGTGGTTTTCCGAAATGTAGATCCCAGTGATGATCCATACTACTGTGCTGAGGTGCCACATTTTCACTAGTAGTGTTCATTAGGGGGTCATGATTGTGCTCCTCACCCCCTTGAGCCTCCCCTCCCTAGGACTTCAAGAGCAGAGAGACCCTAACTGTCACTCAATTCCTTCACTACCCAGAATCCAAGATATATATGACTCCAAGCTGTAGGGAAGGAGGGAGAGTCGTAGGATCCACGTATTTAAGGATCTCAAAGAGCCACAGTTACTTTATAGTAACTGCTCTGTCTTCTTTGAATACTGCAGATGTGGATCCCACTTATAATTACCTTAAATAGAGTTGGGATCCAGGAGTTATTCCAGAACAGACATTTTATCTAGAAGCATTCACTAACTGGTAATATTTTGTAAACATATAAACTGAAGACATTATTAAGGGCACAAGAGCAAACTATCCCACTGCGTAGGAAAGATAGGAAGTATTGCAACAGACCACCCTTGCTTAACCAGGAGATCTTCAAGGATCTGAAACTCAAAAAAGAATCCTACAAAAAGTAGAAACTAGGTCAGATTACAAAGGATGAATATAAACAAATAACACAAGTATGTAGTGTGACAAAGTTCGTCCTCTACCTCAGTGGGTCCTGCGCTTATTGGCGGATTTTTTGTTTGCCTCAGAGATCTTCCCCTCTGGTAGAACCCACAGTCCAGATCAACTCCTCCTGTGACAGGAGTTGGGAGGTTTGGGGGGGAACCTGGGCCCACCCTCTACTCCAGGTTCCAGCCCAGGGCCCTGTGGACTGCAGTTGTTTAGAGTACCTCCTGGAACAACTGCACGACAGCTACAACTCCCTGGGCTACTTCCCCATGGACTTCTCCCAACACCTTCTTCTTTATCCTCACCACAGGATCTTTCAGCAGTATGCCTTCTCACTCTCAGCTCCTAGTGCCTCTTGCTCCCAGCTCCTCGCACACAACCTCCTTCCACAGCTCCTGGACATGTGCACCTCACTGACTCACTGGGAGGCTTTTGACTAGCTTCAGCCAGCCCCTGATTGGCTGCAGGTGTCTCAATCAACCTCCCTGCCTTCTGGAAAGTTCTTAATTGGCCCCAGGTGTCTTAATTGACCTGGAGCAGCTTCCTTTTACTTATTCTGGTACCATGGATTTGTTTAGCCTGGGGCTAATATATCTATCTCCCACTACTTTCCTATAGCCATCTGGCCTTGCCCCGTCACAGTCGGTACAGAATTAGAAAGGCCAAGGCACAAAATGAGATTAAACTACCCAGAGACTTAAAGGGTAACAAGAAAACATTCTACAAATACATTGGAAGCAAGAGGAAAACCAAGGACAGGGTAGGTTCGTTTCTCAAGGAGAGGGGAAAACAATAACAGAAAATGTGGGAATGGCAGAAGTGCTGAATGACTTTTTTGTTTCAGTTTTCACCAAAAAGTTTAGTAGCAATTGGACATCTACCCTAATGAATGCCAGTGAAAATGAGGTAGGCTCAGAGGCTAAAATAGGGAGAGAACAAGTTAAAAATTACTTAAGTTAGAATAGTCAAGCAGTTGACTGAGGAGATATCCAAGCCATTAACGATTATCTTTGAAAAGTCGTGGAAGATGGTGAGATTCCAAAGGACTGGAAAAGGGCAAATATAGAGCCCATCTATAAAAAAGGGGAATAAGGAGAACCTGGGGAATTACAGACCAGTGAGCCCCCTGCGTTGGGCGGGCGGAGCAGGACAAGCTCCTCGCATCCCGATCCCGCTACGCCCCTGCTTCAATGAAGCTTCACATTCATCATCGGCGAGTACAGTATTAAATTGTTTAAAACTTATACAGTATATGTATATGTCTTTTGTCTGGTGAATTTTTTTTTCCTGGAACATAACCTCCCTTATTTACATTCATTCTTATGGGGAAATTGGATTCACTTAACATCTTTTTGCTTAAAATAGCATTTTTCAGGAACATAACCACAACATTAAGTGAGGAGTTACTGTATTAGCAGGAGTGTTGTAAGCAACACACAAGGTAATTCTTCCACTCTACTTCACGCAGATTAGGCCTCAGCTGGGGTATTGTCCGGTGCTGGGTGTCACATTTCAGGAAAGGTGTGGACCAATTGGAGAAAGTTCAGTGAAGAGCAACAAAAATTATTAAAGGTCTGGAAAACATAACCTGTGAGGGAAGATTGGGTCTGTTTAGTCTGGCGAAGAGAAGACTGAGAGGGAACATAAGTTCTCAAGTACATAAAAGGTTGTTGCAAGGAGGAGGGAGAAAAATGCTTCTTGTTAACCTCTGAGGATAGGACAAGAAGCAATAGGTTTAAATTGCAGCAAGGGCAGTTTAGCTTGGACGTTAGGAAAACCTCCTTATTGTCAGGGTGTTTAAGCACTAGAATAAATTGCCTAGCAAGGTTCTGGAATCTGTTATTGGAGACTTTTAAGAGCAGGTTAGACAAACACTTGTCAGGGATGGTCTAGATAATACTAAGTCCTGCTTTAGTGCAGGGGACTGGACTAGAAGATCCCTTGAGGTCCCTTCCAGTCCTATGATTCTATGAAGTCCCCTTGCAAATCTCCAGTATGGGCGCTTGGCTTAGACATGCCAGTGATGTCACTTGTGCTCTGGTAGAATGAGACTGGGTGTTTGAAGTGGGATTTATTTTATTAATACTATATGCAGTCCAGATTCCCATTTTGAAAGTTTTTGAGATGACATAGCCATTCCCTAATGTTTATTACCATAAGCAATAAAAAAAATCTTAGTCTTAAGGAAAGACTTAGTTTTATCCAGATAGTATAACAACAATCTTTTAATATTTGAAGTGTGATTTACTGAGACGTGGGTGGACAGGCCTAGTGGTTGGAGCAGGAGTCAATAGCTAGAAATCGGAATCAAGGGTGAGAGCCAGAGTCAGAAGTCAGACATTGGAGCTGAGGGTCAGAACCAGGTTACCTTGAGTGAGAAAAGGCAGGAGCAGAGCTGCGAATCGGCAGTTGCTGGAGGTATTGCAGCAAGACTGCTTTGAGCAGCTGCTACTGTTGGGCTTGTCTGCCGACTCATCAAACCAGTCAGGCAGCCTACTACAGGCCAGCTGCACTTGTTAGATTTCCCGGAGCCTGGCTCTACTGCAGGCCCTGAATCCTGAGAGTATCCCCCGCCCCCAATTGCACCAACTAGGAGCCTAGTTTACTGGGGTATTCTTGAAATAGGTCCAGGGCATGGATATTCTCTACTAATTCCCAAGACTGCTTGTCTGGTCCATAGCCTTCCTAGTATACCGAGAACTGGAGTCTTCCCCTAACTTGCCAAGTGTCAAGGATTTGATGGGCCAACTATTCTGTCTGTCCATGGATTGTTATGGGTGGCAGCTTGGAGTCGTTTGGATATGGATATGGGTAGGCTTTAAAAATGAGCTGTGAAAGATGGGATGAATCCTCAAGGACTTGAGTAGGACTGAGTTCACCAGTTATAAAATCTTGAAGGGACCCTGGTATTGATACTCTAGTTTGGTGGGTCTATCCACAGTTCTGGAAGAAAGCCGCACCTTGTTCCCTAAGGCCAGATTGTGAGCAGTCTGACTATCTTGGTTTGTATTGTGTTCATAGCTTTGGGAGTGCAAGTGTTACTTTAGCTCCTCATGTACCTGGTGTATGTAGGAGGCTATATCTGTGGCAGCTGGTAATGGGGAACTCATAGGCACATCTGGGTGGAAATGGAGGTGAAGAGCATTCAAAGAAATGGGCTATGCTGGGTCAAAGTGTGGATTGCATTATTATATGCAAATTTGGCATAGCACGGCCACAGCAGAGGAAGCTAGTCATCCTGCTGATAATTCTAAAAGCAGCGAAGATAGTGCTCCAGGATTTGATTGACCCTTTCTGTTTGCTTGTTTGCTTATTAATTTGTAGGTGATGGGTGGACTTGGTGAGGAGCTTGATGCCCAGAAGGCTGAGAAATTCTCACCATTTTTGAGAGATGAGCTGGGGACCACAGTTCAATACAGTGCCTGTCACTGGAAGCAGAAGACATTTTCCCGGAAGATCTGAGCCATCTCCCATGTAGTAGAAACAGTACAGGGTGTGGAGAAGTGTGCCATCTTTATTAGGAGGTTAACAACCAGGATTGCTGTGTCCCCCTGGGAGTGTAGCACTTCTTCAGTGAGGCCAATTGATATAGTAGACCTAGGCTAAGAAGGCATGGGCAGAGGCTGGAGGAGACCTAAGGGTTTTGATGGTGGGATATTGGTATGGGCGCAGAGGACCTTTATATGATCGTTGATGTAAACTCATAGGTCTGGCCACCAGAAACTCCTGGAGATTAGATTCCAAGTCTTGAATTGACCAACATGGCCCTGAAGCAGTGAATCGTGGTATAGAGTCAATACCTGAAGCCTAGGTTGTCCCTCTGGAACATAAATAAGAACCCTTGTGATAGGAGGCCATTCTGGCATTGGAACTTGGAGTTGGTTTGGATACCCACATTGTTTAGGATCTGGAGGATCTGAGCTGCAAATGAGTTGTCGGGGAGCATGGAGCAAATGGAGGGCAACAGATTGATGTCAGTTGTCCTGTTGATGACATTTGAGGTCTTGAGCATGGTGGCAGAAGGCTCTTTGCCAAGTTTGAGATATTCATCTGTTTCCCATTTCTCGTCTCCAGGCAATAGGTTACAAGAAACTTGAAGTGAGCAAAGAAGAGGGACCAGTGGATCTGGCATTAGTTAAGGCATATAGTAATCCATTAGGTATTCCAGGTTCTTCTGGTCCCTCGGGACTTGGATCAAGAGTTGGACTGCTTATAGGAGATAGCACCACTCCTTGAAAGCTGCGTTGATCACATGTGGCTCCTTGTCCCAGATATTGTATATTTTCCTGCTGGGGTTAGTTTTTGAGAATAAAAAGGATGTGGGGGAGGGGGTGTCGCATGTTGAGATAACACTGCATATGTGGCAAATTAATCTTGATTGTAAATGATTTAGTGGGGTCTGGGTGAATCAGGATGGGTGCTGAGGTAAATGCTTTCTTCAGTTGTTCAAAGAGCAACTGAGCCTCTGAGGATCAAGCAAACCAGACTCCCTTTTACCGGAGCACTGTGATGGTTGCAACCAGGCCAGAGAAATCTTTAATAAATCACCTGTAGAAATTTGCCAATCTTAGGAACTGCTGTACTCTGCATATATCCATGGGTGTGGCCTAGTCCTGGGTACATGGTGAGTCCCTTGAGTGAATCAATAAATCCCAAGAATTTCACTGTGTCCTTATCGATCTTCCATTTCTCAAGCATCATGTAGAGTTAGTTTTGGTAGAGTCTCTTCAAGACAGTGCACACACAATGATTGTGGAGGTCCTGACTTTTGGAGAAAATGAGGATGTCCAGGTTAATGATGACAAAATGGTCCACCATATCCCTAAATGTTTCATTTGTGAATTGCTGGAAGGTCACTGGGGCATTACACAACTCAAATGGCATGACCAAATACTTGAAGTGATCTTCCATTTCCTGGATCTTCACCAGGTTGTAAGCTCCACGGAGGTCTAGTTTTGTGAAGATCTTGGCAGAGTGGAGTTTTTGAAACAGCTCAATAACAAGTAGTTGTGACCGGATGTCTAGAATGGACTGCATTGAGAATACCACACTCAAGGTAGACTTCAAGAAACAGGGCAGACAACCCCCAATACTAGTGCTTTAGTCTATAATTAGATTCATTAAACCAGTAGCAAAAGAGCTTATGTAGCATAATATTTGTTAACAAGAAGCCAAACACAATCCCCGTTAGGCATTCTAGCCCTTGGTTCCCATCCAGACAAATAGGTCTTGTACAGTGAGAGGTTACTGAAAACCCAAGTCCCCAGACATTAGTTTCTACTAATCCTAAAGGATCAGACACTTACCCCCATGTCAATGTATATTTTATCTCACCCAAATATCACATTGTCACCCAATCCTTAGTAAACTAAGAATTTATTAATAAAAGAAAAAATGGTTAAAAGATCATAATTGCAAAGTCCTTAGATCAGGTTTGTAGCAGTTTGGTGGATTGCAAAACTCTGGTAACTTCCAAAAGATTGGAAGATTCTTAGTCAATTGGTCAAAATACTCCTTTTAGTTGTAAATCCACAGTCCAGAGAATTGGAGCAGGAAGAGGCAAAGTGGAGAGGTCTCAGGTGTCTTTTATATCCTCTACCATGTGCATGGAAATTTACTGTCCCAAACAAAGCCCAAAGCCCCGGTCTATGAAAAGTTACTGATGAACTCCAAGGTCACGTGTTCACATCGCATGCCCTTACATGTTTTGCTTGTTGTCTTTAGGCGTACTTAGGAAGAGCTGTCTGGAAAGTTGATTCTTCTTAATAGCCCATCAAGCTTGAATTGCTCCTGAGGGAATTCTGTGCCATTATGCATGCACAGAATTCATGTCCAGCGCAGAATTTTTTTTCTGCGCAAAAATACATTTTGCCCAAGATGTGCTACAGTTCTGCCTTTTGCTCACCAGAGAGCACTGTGGCACCAGAACAGCCAGCAGCGGCTGACCAGCAATAACACCCAGCAGCCAGCTGCGTGCATCACAACATCCTGCCTGCAGAGCCAGGTTAGGAGGTACGGGATATGCAAGGGGTGGAGAGGGGACAGACAGAGTGGGGCACATGGAGCTGCTGGGGGTTCACAGACTGGGGTTCAGAAGGGCTAGTGGGGAGGACAGACTGGGGTGGAGGCTAAGGAGCTAGTGGGGTGGCAGCATTGAGCCAGGGGCTGAATGGAGGAGGAGGGTAGGTTGCAAGGCAACACAGGGGGAGGGGTGGTGCAGGGACACACCTGACTGAATGGGAGAGGCTAGGAGTCAGTCAGGGTCTGCAAGGAGGCGGCACCCCAACTCCCTAACAATCCTCCCAACCGCTCCCTCTCCCCCGTTCCATACTTCTCCCACCCCAAGCCTTTGCACTACTTCTGTGGGGTGTGGGAAATAGGTTTCTGTACTGTAGTTTAAGTTAATTACTCAAAGTTCTGTGTTCATTTGCCTAGTAAGGAATCTATTTGTTTAAAAAAACATTTGCAGAATTTTAAAATATTGTGTGCAGGGTTTTTAATTTTTTGGCACGGAATTCCACCAGGAGTATTGAATAGTCCATTCACAATAGGCTGGCAAGACTGGATATAAACTACCTTGTGCATGTCACCACAAGAACAGATACAAATATATAGCCAATATTCATAACTTCAGATACAGTGATGATACATGGATTTAACCAGGATAATCACACTTGACATATTGTAATTTTTCCATTGACACCTTACATGATACACTTGTTTCAGTTGTATAACCGTGGTAATATCATTTATGTAAGTCAGGGGTTCTCAAACTGGGGGGGTGCGACCCGTCGGAGTCACAAGGTTATTACATGGGGGGTTGTGAGCTGTCAGCTTCCATCCCCAAACCCTGCTTTGCCTCCACCATTTGTAATAGTATTAAATACAAAAAAGGTGTTTTTAATTTATAAGGGGGGTCGCACTCATGGATTTGCTGTGTGAAAGGGGTCATCAACACAAAAGTTTTGAGTAACACTGATGTAAATGGTCATCTTCAATCATAGCATCACAGTGGTAATGGGTACTGGTTTTGGATTGTAGGTTGATAGTCCACAGCAGGCCAAAGGGAGCCATTTGTATTTGCCACAAAGATCAGCGGGACTTCTGCTGGGGACATGGAGGGGCAAATGAACTCGTTCTTCAGGTTTTCCTCAAGATAGTTCCAGAGTGCCTGTAGTTTGGGTTCGGAGAAGGAGTACAGTAGAATCTCAGAGTTAAGAACTGACCAGTCAACCACACACCTCATTTGGAAACACGCAATCAGGCAGCAGCACAGACCGCCCCCCCCCCCCCCCCCCTCCGCCCTTCCAACGAAAGCAAATACAGCACTGTATTAAACATAAACTACAAAAAAGGGGGAAAGTTTAAGAAAAAAAAAGATTTGACAAGGGGAAGGACACTGTTTCTGTGCTTGTTTCATTTAAATTAAGATGGTTAAAAGCAGCATTTTTCTTCTGCACAGTAATGTTTCAAAGCTGTATTAAGTCAATGTTCAGTTGTAAACTTTTGAAAGAACAACCATAACATTTTGTTCAGAGTTATGAACATTTGAGAGTTCTGAACAATCTCCATTCTCGAGGTATTCCTAACCTGCTCCTGGCTGGAGGTCAATAAGGCAGTCATAGCTGCAATAAGGTGGTAGAATGTTGGCTTTTGTTTTGTTGAACATGTCAGCATAGTGTTGATATTTAACAGGAATACCTGAAGCCATTGGGGAGGTTGTGGGGGTTTCTAGGATTACCTTTGGATACTGTCTTCACACCTCAGAATTATTTTGAGGACCAAGTAGCCTGAAAAGGGTTGCTGGTCCTTGGTGGCTGTCAGGTAAACAGGATTGTTGGCAAGATGGGGAGTCAAAGTGTACTGTTCCTGACTGCCAGTGACCTGGGCAACAAACCAGGGGATGCCAAGGATGACTGATGAATGCAGTCCACGAATTAACCCAAACTGAAGGACTTCAGTGTGACCTCTAAGGATGCCATGTGGTGGTGGGTGACCAGTCCCAATGAAAGGAGTGACTTGTCCATGGAATCTGCTAACCTGGGGGAGTCCTTGTCCTGGGTTGGGGTATTGTGTGTTTGGGCAAATTCCAGATCCATGAAATTGTTTGAAGCATCCAAGTCCACCAGGGCCTCTAGGTTGATGTTGGGCATCACAGGGTGCTGGAGCCAGAGAAGGAGATGTGTTGGGTGCTGATTGGGCATCACCAGGGTGCCAATGGGCAACTGTTAGTGTGGGTCAGTGGGAGAGAAGTGTGTCAGCTTAGCCCGGACCCCTATCAGGGCTGGAGCTTTGCATTTCCTGATCTGTGCATAGATTGGGCATTGGCAGAGCAGTCTGATGCTGAGTCCCGGTTCCCTACGGTGTAGGCATAGCCATGATGCATGGCATCCATTCTTTTCCACATCAGAAAGATGGGACCAGATCGTATTGACTTGCATGGGCTTGGCTAATGGATGATGGGGTGCTGGAGCTGACAGGACTGTCTGGAGCTGAGAGGACCACCTTTTTTCTGGGTGATGTTTGGTCAAGCAGGCATCAGTCCTGATGCATAAGTTGAGTCAGGCATTGAGGCCAGACAAGGATTCCACCTGTGCCAGTTCATCTTTAATTTCACCATTTAAGTTGAGCAGGAAATGATAGTGCTGAGTGTTTACTACCAAGTGTCAGAACTCCACTGCATATTTAGCAACCGGCTGATGTCCCTGTGGCAACACCCAAAGTATGGTTTTGGCTGTGCTCTCGCAGCATCAAAGATCACCACCATAATTTGAATGAAAACCTCAGATTGTCCCAAAAGTAGGCTTGATTTTTTCCAAGAGCAGAGTCTCCCAAACCAGTGCCTCCCCCTTAAGCAGGCTGACAGTCCCACTTGGGCTTGGTTAGTGGGGTACAACTGGACATAGCAGAAATAGGAGCCGATGCTGACTTAGGAACCCACAGTTTTTTGTCATGCTTACCATTGAACTTGTCAGGTAGGGGAAGCTTGGGCTCATGGGGCATGGAAGTTGGCATTAAAGGTGGCATGACTTGAGCTTGCAGGAGGACTGCATTCTATGCCTGTACGGCAGTAACCTGGGCCTGTAAGGTCTGTAGGTGTCCCGCTGTCTCTGTCAGAAAGATATTGGCGCTGAGGATCAGAACCGTGTTACCTGGAGTGTGGCAAGGCTGGGTGCAAGACAGGGGCAAGGCTGGGAACAAGTACACACAGGAGCTATAGCAGCTGTGGACAAATGCTTTGAGAAGCTGCTGCTGGTCTTGAGAGCCAGCCTGCTGGCTCATCTAACCAATCAGACAGTTTAGCTAACCAGGCTGCCTATTATAAACCAGCTCTCAGTGTTAGGCTGGCTCTGGTGTGGGCCCTGATTCCTAACACAAAATGTGAAATAATTTTAGCTGAAGATGAATGAGGTGTTGGAAAGAAAATTGACGAGTTAATAAATTGATACAAAGTTCAACAATGCTTTTGGAATAAAGGATGGATAAGGTCTCATAGTTAATCTCTCCAAATGAAAAACCATTTAGGGAGGGTTAATCATTAATGCTCCTATATGCTGAAGTAATTGCCACAAAGTGGGCCATCTTCATCGATAAAAGTGAATTGGACAGCTTGATAAATGTTCAAAATTCGGTTCCATTAGAGAAGAAAGCACAGATTTAAATCCTTTTGTGGGAACAATCTTTCTTATAGGAGGAAAAACTCAAACCAGGTTCCTTAGAAGTCTGCTCACCGATTGATGAGTGACATTGAACTTCTTTCTGTACGTGAATGGAATGCTGATATTGTCTGTCAAATGTACTTTAATTGAAGCAATAGCTGGGCACAAGTGTTTTAAATATAATAATTAACCCAAGATTATACCACTGAAAATGAATGTGACCCTTCAGTACTGCCCATGATGAAAAGTGCTTCCGTTTTGCAGAATATTTAACTCTTGTAGGCAATTTCTTGCTCTGGAGTAAAATATTCTATACTTCTGAAGAACATTCTTTATCTAATGAAGATCTCAAGAAGCCATCCAAGCTGTGAGATGTAATTACACTAGATGTGGGTGAAGTACTAAGATGTGGTTCTGCAATATCATGTTCTGAATTGGGAGCAGGCTAAACTGGTGATCGGACAATATCAAGAGATCCATAAACCAATACTGGGAAGGCCTAGTGAGGAGATCTCAGTGTAACGAGTGTAGAAGGTTGCGCTCACCTTTTGAGTGCCCCCTTGAAGTCCTGGTATGGTGCTGCTGTTCATTTTGGTGCCCAGCATCCCCTGCAGGCTGTCAGGATGATATTAGTAGCAAAGAAGGTAATTCTTTAGTTTTCATCCCTAGGTTTGAGAATCAATTTTAAAAAATTGAATCTGGCTTGAGGTGTTAGTGGATTACAAATTGAATGAGTCAACAATGTGATGCAGTATGAAAAAGGCTAATATTCTGGGGTTTATGAATGTGTGTTGTATGCAAGACAGAGGAGTTAATTGTTGCATTCTTCGGTACTATTGAGACCTCAGCTGGAGTACTGTGTCCAGTTCTGGGTGCCACACTTTAGGAAAGATGTGGAGAGAGTCCAGAGGAAAGCTACAAAAATGATAAAGGTTTCAAAAACCTGATCTGTGAGGAAAGGCTTACAAAATAAAATCTGGGCATGTTTAGTCTTGAGAAAAGAAGATTGAGAGGAGGAAACCAGATAACATTTATAGTCATGTAATGTCTCCCAAAATTTAAATATTTAAATTTTCTTAGAGCCGAGATTTGCTCTATAATACTCCAACCATTTTCTACAACAGGATATACAAACCTGAAACTATATTTCAGGGTTTATATCACCTTATGAGTTTCCACAGCAAGAAAGGTGAACAGGGTCTTAATTGGATTGGCCTATAAAAAAGTGTTACTTCTCTTTTGAATGTAAGTGCAAGAACACTCTGATGGATTGCATGTCTCTCAACCATCTTGAACAATCAGTATTGGCTACACATCTCTCAAGGTGTGACTGGTGAAATGGAGAGATTGCAGTGCCAAAGATGGGGGAGAGAAGAGGTGCCTGCATTTTTTTTTTAATTCAGTAGTGTTGTAATCGTGTCTGAGGGTTTTACATTTGTGGTTTTTGTTTTATTTTTATTGATGCTTGTTTAGGGAGAGTGAAGGTTCATTATACAGCCACCTACGTGTACATTTACAAATGGCATTGTGCATTCAGGACTACTAATTATACTGTCTTAAATGGTCACCCCAAACCATTTTAAAAAAAAGTAAACATGTTCACTATAACACAGAGATTGGAGGGGAAATTTTTTCATTTGACAGTTTTTTGCAAGTCTTTTGCTCTGTCCCCTGTTTCTGTGGGCCTTTTATACAGAAGCAAGAAGGGAGAGAGAATCAATTTTAAAAATATAGGGAAAGTATGGCCATAAAGCTACAAATTGATAGGGAGGTAAAACGTTTGGAATGGTGATTAATTTCTGGGTCATCTGAAGCAGGAACATATTCCTTCCTGTTCCTGAGATCTTGCAAATCCGGTTCAGTCAGAATCTTGTGAAAGTTTACATGGGTCTTTGCCACTTCAGACCACACTTGTTTTTTTTTTTTTTTTTTAAACAAATCTAATTTTAAAATTGAAAATATAACTTTGTACAAAAGTGTTTTATTCTTATTTTTCAGATGGTGTTCTGACACTGAATACAGAGAACAGTAATTGTTCCTACCAAGTACCAAGCTTCCATAAGTGTGAGATCTGTTTGCTATCTTTTTCAAAAGTGACACAGTTCCAGCGCCACATGAGGGACCATGAGCGAAATGACAAGGTATGTATTTCAGTAAATCTAGATAAAAATCTAAAAAATATTAATACATCAAAAGTTAAATCCAGCATTTTAATAGATGAGGTTGAAGGCACGTTTAAAGTAATGGTGCTGACAGTCAAACTTTGCAGTTTGGTTGGACAAAACTTCTATTTCACTTCTCCATCATCACATGTGCAGTCTGTAAGGAATGAAAGAAACCTTGCATTGGATAGCATTTCAGCTATGATCTTATCCCCAGTTGAAGCAGTTTTTGCTTAGGTATCCACAGATAATCCATTGTCTCTGCAAAGTATTTAGGTGGGCTAAGGAAACTGGTAAATATATATCTTTTTTTTTTTTCTTCAGAATTTTAGATAGTAAACTGACTGCGCTTTATCAACAATAGGTAAATTTGTTTGACTTATTTAATTAGCAAAACTTGTACCCAACTGATTTATTAGAATTATTTTACATAAGGGAAAGTTACCTTCTTCTCTTTTCTTTTTTCCCCCTTTAAAGAATTAATTTTATTAAAGGAAACAGCAAAATCTTGCATGAAATGGTAGCCAATGTAGTTATCCCTTCAGCTGCTTCTAAACCAGGTGGAGGATGGATACCTTTGTGGGTTAAGGCACTGTATTAAGAGTTAGGAAGTCAGGGTTAATTCTAGATCTTGACGTAGATTTCCTGTGTAAGTTTAGGCAGTTTTATTTAATTGCTTGACCTTGGTTTTCAATTTGTAAAGCGGGAATAACCCTTTCCTACTTCACGTTGGGAGGACCGATTCATTAATATTTGTCTTGTGGTGAGAAAGATATAGATTAACTCTCTCTTTTTTTTTTTTTTAGATAATAATTACTTAAAAATTTTCAAATCTCAGGAAATCAACCCACGTGTGCTGAGAGAGCATTTGTATCATAAAAAAAATTCAAATTCTACACTTAAAAATAACCTGTGGTTAATTTGGAAATTATCTATTCATTTGAATGAAGAACAGGAACAATGTTTTTGAACAAAATGCAAGGAAAGATCAATTTTAAGAATGAAAAATGATTGCGTACAAAATTGTAGAGTAGCACACTTAACCTTGGAATAAGCAAGATAGTAATTCTCTTAAATGCTCTCTGCTTTTCTGGTTGGATGATTGGTTGAGCCCAGAGAAGGAGTTCAGGATTATGTACATTTTAGAAAGAGATTTAGTTTTTGTCTCCACTCTTCTCTCTTGCCAGTTTCTCCTCCCCGCCCCCCCCCACAAATCAAATGGAATTATGAAAAATTGGGGAGTCAGAATTTCTGTTGAGTATTTTAGATCATGGGACCATGAGGAGAGAAAATAATCAGGAGGATTCTCTTGTGTCATTGTAGATAGGTTCTTGAATTGCCTGTTTTTGTTTTAATTATGTGGATATTTTTTAGTGTATATTCTAGTCTGTCTGTGAGAAGATTAGACCTAATATATTTATCTTTATCTTGTTTCCCCAAATAGCCTCATCGGTGCGACCAGTGTCCAATGTCATTTAATGTTGAGTTCAACCTGACACTTCATAAATGTACCCACAATGGGGAAGATCCTACATGTCCTGTGTGTAACAAGAAATTTTCCAGAGTGGCTAGTCTCAAAGCTCATATTATGCTACATGAAAAAGAAGAGGTAATTCTTAACTTTATTTTTAATTTTTGAAAGAGAGAATGTGATATGAATGTTACACTCAAAAAATTAAGCATGTGCTTTTGCACAGAAGGTGAGTAAATGAGGCAGAGCTATAAAGTTCATAATGGAGAACATAAACAATTTAATAATATTAGCTAAAAATGGACATACCTGATATACACTAATTGCCTCAATTCTGATCTGCTGATACAAATGAATCCCTGCATATTTGGTAAATAGGTTACTGAGAGTCAAGGGCAGTAACAAGAAAATAAATATTTACCTTTTGTAAATTCATGTTATCTGAAAGCAAGATCAAACTCATAATTCTTATCTGATGCTCTTCAATCATTTTTACTTCAAAGTATTTTCTATGAGAAAGTAATAACATTTCAAGACTCATATCTATTTAATCTTCTATGCTATTTATATCATCTAGTTTCAAAAATTTGATATTGAAGAAACCTACATTTTCTTTGTTTCAGATTTCAAAAATACCTTGTTTCACCCGTGGAACTCAGTCCCTTAGCAGTGCAGAGTTTGGAACCTTCTAGAATAGCAGTGCCCATTGGGTCTGTATGCATCTTCCCTAGTGGATATCTTTTCCCTAGAGATAGCTTCATAGCGATCTACAGGCTCATTTTGTAAAATCTTCCTGAGATTGGATTCTATCACTTACGTACTTGAACTAGCCATTTCCTTTATTTTTGTTTCTCCTGGTGGGAAAAAATATTCCATGGTTCTTCGCTCCGTGATATTCTTTAGCTTAGTGTAGGTTTCCTTTTTTTATGCCCTTCCCAATTGGGAAGTTCTCCCTTCTCGGGGTTATTCCCGCTTCCCTGGGTTCAAGAGGTGCCTTTCCTGTTGTGAGGCTTTTCCCAAGAGCGATGGTCACTCGCAGTGCATATGCTGTCTTGGTGAGGGACACGTCTCACGAAAGCTTACCCACTGCCTCAAATTGAAGGTTCGGTCCAGAAAGAAATAAATGTTATGGACCCAATGAGGCTTTGAAGCCAAGGGAAATAATATAGGTGATGCCTCACATAATAAACTTCTGTTCTTCCAGAGTTAGTTCCAGCAGAGGCTGCTCCAATGCTGGTCTTGTGTGTGGAATCTGTAGTGTTGATTCATGTCTCTCAACTGTGAGGGCTCTTCTGATGTTTCAGTAGAGTAAATCTCCATCATCTTTCATGCCTCTGGGTTCTCCTAGACATGGATTATCCGTAGAGTCAATTAAAACTCATCATGCAAGTAAGGCTTTAAACATTTACTAGATGCCTATCAGCCAGAGTAGATAGGCTTGGGAGCCCCCAGTCACTAATTAATTTATCCTCTCAGTACCCCTGTGTATTTTGATGTCTTTTATATAATGGGAACTAATGCATAGGAATAATAAGTGATTTACCCAGTGTCTGGAAGTCTGGCAGAGCCAGAATTGAACTCGGAGCTCCTACCAGTGCAGTGATTTAATCATAACACCATTCTTCCTCTCATCCTGGAATCTCTCAGCACCATCAATTGTTATAGATTTCTTTCCATCAGTGGTACGTGACTCCCTCATCAATGTACAACCACCTTCCTGTGGCATGGATCTAGTACAGTACTTATCAAGCTTATGGAATTACTGGTTAAACCTTTAGTAGTCTCTGAAGACTGCATCCTTAATGAATACAGTATTGGCCCGAAAAGCTAGTGTGAAAAGTACGCAAGTTAGGGTAAAAGTACACAAAAGACCAGATATCACGGAGAGACCAGATTTCATGCCTGTGAATTTGGTAGTGCCCTATTTATGATAAAATACAGTGCTGAAAAAATGCAATTTAACCATATGCATTTTGAACTCTTCACTGGTTCTGTGTCAAATAATAGAGTTCTATTGTTATTACTTCTAACATTTTCTTTTAGCAGTTTAAAAATGGCACTACTTGTTTGATTCCCCAGCCACACAAAGTAATTCCTGTTTCTTCCCCCATATCCTACAAATGACCCAGGTCTGACATTCAGGATGGGCAATGTTCAGTTCTGGGCCACGAACAGATTTAATGTCCAATATCTCATGTCTCATCGGGGGTAAAAGTTGGCACTTTATACTATTAGAATGTCAAATGGTCCCTCTCCCTTTTCCAGTGGCATAAGCTTTTGTTCAGAGATGGGTGACAAAACTAATTAGAGGTTTGGAAAAACTTTCACATACAGAGTGACTAAAGAGATTGAAACTCTTTTAGTTTAGAGGAGATAAGTAGATACAGTGATAGTTGTTCAGAATAGTGAATGTATAGAAAAGATAGAGCAGGGACTTCTATCTGCCCTTTCTCATAACTCAAGAACAAGAAGACTTCCAGTGAAATTGAAAGGCACCAACTTCAACTCTTTTTTTACAGAATGCACAATTAATCTGTGGATCTCGTTGATACAAGACATGATGGAGGCCAAGAGCAGCCAAAAGTATTAGACACCAATGTTCCCTCTAATTTTAACAGGCCATGTGCGCAAAACATTTCTTCTGTGCAAATTGTTGTGCTTCTGTGCAAATTTTTGTGCGCGCAGTGTTTCGCCGTGTGCGCAGGGTTTAGGATCTGTGTGCGTGCGCACAGCTTAAAGGGAACAGTGTTAGACACTTATGTAAATAATGAGAATATCTAGACTTATATTATTAAAGCTTTAAAAAAAATCCACGTTTTGAAAGGTTTTTAAACCCTTACATTTCAGGGCATGAGCAATCGTCTCTGTGTGTATGTCTACACAGCAATTAAAAATACCTGCGGCTGGCCAGGGTTAGCTGACTTGGGCTGCAAGGCTGAAAAACTGTGATGTAGACATTTTGGCACGGGCTAGGACCTGACCTCTGGAATATGCCACAAGGTGGGAGAATGCCAGAGCTTGGGCTCTACCAAGCCCGAACAGCTGCACCACAGTTTTACAGCCCCATGAGCCCAAATTAGCTGACCTGAGCCAGCTGCTGGTGTTTAATCGTTGTGTACCATACCCTGAGGGTCCAAGGAGGAAAGCCCACATTTTCAGAACTAAGCAAAAGTTAGATCTGGTGTAGCTTCCGAATAGGTTTTTAAAAAATCACTCTGTGTTTATAGTAATATTGTAAGTGTTGTAAGTAATCAAGTTCTCTGTTATCTTTTTCAGAATCTTATTTGTTCAGAGTGTGGAGATGAGTTTACTTTGCAGACCCAGCTGTCCATGCATATGGAAGAACATCGTCAGGAATTGGCTGGAAGCAGGACCCATCGGTGCAAGTCCTGTAAGAAGGAATTTGAGACTTCCTCACAGCTTAAGGAGCACATGAAAACTCACTACAAAATAAGGTGTGAATCATTCGATAAGTTATGCATATTAATGTAATAAAAGATGCTCCTTTGCAGCAGCAGAATATAGAGAAGCCTGAAAAGAATTTACTTCCATCTGGCACAGTATTGACTGCCAGTGCTTGGTCCTGTTACAGGCAGTGGGAATTGTCCAGCAGGGGCACCCTTGTGAGGGTCCTCCATCCCCCTTCAAGACTTAGCACTTTAAATTCATGCACATCAGCTGCAAGTGTCTTACTGGGAAAGTGGCAGTGCTGTAGGACTTCATGCTGCTGAGTATGCTCAAGCAAAACTTCTGTGGATTTAGCTTGAAATTTTGCTTGAATGTGGACTTAACAAATCAGTCCCTTGTTTGGGATTATGTTTTCCATGATATTGCTGACTATCTGAGGCTGTAGTTTGTCTCTTTTTAAATGTATACAGGTAACTTCTGTTGTGTTTGTGAGAGAGTTCACTAGCCTTATGTAAATATTGACTTTAAAATCCAAAGGAAGAGCATTAAAATAAATGACATAATTAACTTCAAGTTCTATGAGATAATTTATTAAGTTTAGAAATGTAAAAGGAACTGAAATGGTATTATTTTTTTATTTTTTATTCCTCATTGGAGTAGGCCGTGATTCTTTTTCTAATATTTATGGACTTATTAATATAAACTATAGTTCTAGTTGACATGTATCTGTAAAGTATGTGTTTAGAGTTCCTGATATATAGTGCTGTGTCTTTGAGTAGTGTTCCTGTGGGTGCTCCACCTGAGGTGGCATGTGAAATTTGATCGGAAATTTTTGGCAGCAGTGACTGTTTGGTATGCTTATACGCCATACCTGTCCTCATGTGGAACACCAGAGCCAGCATTCCATGCTCCCATTTGTTCCCCATCAGCAGTCTGCATTGCAGGAGGAAACATTTGAGGAGCAAGAAAGAAGGGGTGATGACAAATATTTCATCATCATCTCTGGTTAAAGCGGTTATGTTCCACCCATCTATTGGGGATGACTTCTAGGAGTTGGTGAAGAGAGTGGTGGACTCTCTCCCAATTCTATTAGAAAAACTCCCAGAGATCCAGCATAAATTGTTGGAAATTTTACACCCTCCATCTTCTGTGAATGAGCTGCTGTTGGAGCCTGTCAAAATGGCTTGGCAAGCCACTGCTGCTCCCCCGCCATCCCCAAAGTTAAGAGGCTAGATTTTAAAAAAATATATTTTTCCCAGCCAGGGGCTTGGAGTTTTTATTTTCTCATCCTGCCCACAACTCCTTGGTGATGGATACAGTCAACAAGTGGAACGGGCAGCATCATTCAAAAGCAACCCTTTTGACAAGAACCAACAGTATTTAGATTTATTTGGTAGCAAGATGTACTTGTCTGCATCCTGCAGTTTAGACTCATGAAATATATCACATCAACTAAACCAAATTTAATTTTTATTGAGTGCCTCCCACAAGAACACAGGGAGCAATTTCGGGCCATCATTGTGGAGGGACAGCTCTTGTTGGGGAGCACTTTATGGGCTTGCCTCGACACTGCTGACACGGTAGCTTGATCCATGTCCACTACTGCAGTCATGCACGATGCATTCTTCAGTCTTCCCTCATGAGGTCCAAAACACTGTAATGGAGCTCTTCTTCTGTGGCGTTAAATTATTCATCTGCAGATGAATCCCTACATTCCTTTAAGGACTGTAGAGTAACCCTTCGCTCGATGGGTATGTATATGTCTTCAGACAAAAGGAGGTTCAGTAGGTCTGTCTCCAATGGCTCAGAGGTCCTGTCCATCCTAGTTTTCCACTTCCCACAGAGGACTTGAGCCACCTAAGAGGAAACTGAGACTACCCAATGGGAAACCCTTCTCCACTACAGCCCTGTTGATGCAGCAGGTGTCATCTGTGAAGCGTCCCTTTTGATGCCTTGGTTGAGGGTCACAAACATGATGGGAATCTGAAGTGGCGTTAACCTATTGAACTTATCCTCCCACCTCCTGGGGATCATTTCTCCCATTTCTGCAGTTAGTAGGAGCAGATTGCCTCTGACAGATTGGAAGTCATAACATTAGGCTGTTCCATCTCTTTTCAGGGAGAAATCTTATGAGTCTCTCCTGAGACAGGAGGTTCTGTTTCTTCTCTGCTTAGGAACCAGTTCCTACTCGATACAAAGGAGAAGAGGATTTTATTCCAAATATTTCCTTGTTCCCAAAAGGAAAGGTTGATGGAGACCAATTTAGATCTCAGGATGCTGAATACTTTTTGCAAGATTCAGAAGTTGTGGCTATCATCCCATCACTAGATCCTGGGGACTATTTCGAGACATTCAAGCTTTAGTACGTGTATTTTCCTGTTGCAATATGCCCTTCTCACAAGACTTTTCTATGCTTTCTAGTGGGCCAGGACCTATTGTGTCTTCCCTTAGGGCTATCTACCGCCCTTAGGATGTTCATGAAAGTTACGGCGATAGTTACTGCATAGCTTTTTCAATGGGAGAAACCATTTTTTGCTATCTTTACAATTGTCTTCTAAAGGGACCTTAATACACCAAAGTTCAAACTGCAGTAAACAAAGCCACCTCTCTACTCACAAGGCTCGGTCTTCAGCATTGTGAAGTTCGCCCTCGTACTTGTACAACAGAGTTTATATGCACCACTCTTGATACTGTAACATCCAGGGCCTGTCTACCCAGGGACAGGTTCTTCACCCTGACACAAGTTGCACAAGTTCAATTAAGTCCTGAGGTCTCGGCCAGATTCTGGTGCCAGGTCCTTGGGCACATGGCAATGTGTACCTTCATCATATATGCCCACTTATACTTGCACTACTTCCAAGCCTGGCTCTGGTCAGTCTACACCCCAAACAGGGATAGGTTGAACAAGTTGTTCTCTGTCCCTCATTGTGTGTTAGTCTCCTTTGACTGGTGGAAGAATCTGAACAAGGTGTGTTTAGGAGTTCCTTTCAACTATCCTCTTCCCACTATTAAAATAGTTGCTGACACATCCCTACTCGGATGTGTTACCTACAGGATCATAGTGTACAGGGCAGGTGGACCACTTGAGTCTACCCTTCAGATCGACATCCTGGAACTTATGGCTGTAAGGTGTGTCTGTCAGTACTTCCTTTCATTCGCATAACAACAGACCACAGGACCAGTGTGCACTACATAAACTGGAGGGAGGGGAAGGGCAAGATCTCCTTCCCTCTGCACAGAGGACATGAAGTTATGGAACTGACGCATAGCTCAATGTATCCTTCTTTCAACAGTCTCTCTGCCTGGTCTTCAGAACACCATAGCCGATGACCTCAGCAGACACTTTGCATAGGATCATCAGTGGGAATTCAACCAGTCCATACTCAGACTGCAGTTTCTCACCTGGAATTTTCTGACAATAGATCTCTTTGCCATTACCATCAAGTGGAGACACACAGACTTGTGCTTGTTCTCTGGTTGATGCCTTTCTCCTCTCATGGTCCAAGAACCTTTTACGTGCCTTTCCTGCAATGCTATTAATCCTCATGGTCCTGAACAAAGTCGGGCAAGACATAGCCCCATACATATTGATTGGATCAACCTGGCCAGGGCACCTTCTCTGCTTCTTCTCTCAGCTGGCCATCAACTTACCTCCAGACCTCTCTTGCAGGACTCAGGTAGCATTCTTCACCCCAACCGCTAAGCTTGCCTGGGATCTGGAAGGCTTGTAGAGAGAGAGCTCTCTTGTTTGAAGCAGATGCAGAAGGTTCTGCTTAACAGTCGAAAAGGAATTCAGAAAAACTTAAGTTCAACAGTTGGAAAAGATTTTACCAATGGTGTATTCACCGACATCTGTCTCCCAAAGATTTGCCTATTTCGGAAGTTTTAGAATAACTTCTTATCCTGAAGAAAAGAAGTGAGCTCCATTAAAGTCCATCTGGCAGCCATCCACAAACTTCCTTTTGAACCAATGGCTACCTGTATGCTTTTCCACCTTTCCATGAAAACCGTCTTTTTAGTGGCCATTACTTCTGGTTGAGGAGTTGGTGTGCTAGGGTCTTTGACGGTTGACCCTCCTTACACTGTTTTCTTCAAAGATAAGGTGTCCTTTTGACCACATCCTGACCACATCTGCAGTTCTTACCTAAGTCATTTCAGACTTGCATATAAATCAGACAATTCCTCTCCCTATATTTCATTCTAAACCCTATCAGAGTAGGGAAAATGCTACCCTCCATAAACTGGATGTTAAGAGGGCTCTGGCATACATTTGGACAGGATTAAACCCTTCTGAGACTCTCTAAGTTTATTTGTATCTTCATTTGTATTGTGGACTGAGCTAAAAGGAACTCCATTGTCTACCTGGAGACTTCCTAAATGGGTTTCTGCCTGTACCTCTTCGGCTATGAAGCCGTTAATGTACCATGCCAACCTAGGGACATAGCCCATTCTACCAGATGTCCACCAGATATGACTCCACATCCGTTGCCTCGCTAAAAGATGCCCCTATAGAGCAGTGATTCTCAAACTTCATTGCACCACGACACCCTTCTGACAACTAAAATTACTACATGACTCCAGGAGGGGGGGACTGAAGCCTGAGCCCCGCCACCTCAGCTGGGGGGGCCCAAGCCACGGTCTTCAGCCCCAGGCAGGGGGCCTGAAGCCTGAGCCTTGCTGCCCAGGGCTTTAGGCCTCAGGCTTTAGGCCTCAGGCTTCAGCTTCGGCCCTGGGCAGTGGGGCTCGGGCTTCGGCCCCAGCAAGTCTAACACGAGTCCTGGCGACCCCATTAAAATGGGGTTGCAACTCACTTTGGGGTCCCGACCCACAGTTTGAAAACTCCTGCTATAGAGGAAATATGGTGAGCTGCTAATGTGGGTTTCGGTCTACACCTTCTTCTGACACTATGCCCTAGTGAATACTTCTCAAGCAGATGCTGCCTTTGGTTCTGCAGTTCTTCAGAAGGTTCTAGATCGGGTTCCGAAGCTCCCACCTCTTTCAGAGGGTACTGCTCAGAAGTCACCTCAAGTCGAGTAACCAGAGGGACGCTACTTGAAGAAGAAAGAGAGATTACTTAGCCTGTAAATAACTGGTATTCTTTGAGATATGTGAACCTATGGGCACAGGCATAGTTTGACTTCTATATTTGGAATGGCAGCTCCAGTCAGGCCAATGGATATTCATGGATGTAGTAATGATGCATGAAATGGAACAGAATATAGTTTGCTTTTTCTTAGCTGTTCTGGTTCTGCTAGGCTAACATGAGTAAAAAGTGGTAAAAAGTTATTTTTGTCACTAAAGTAAGCACGTTTCTTGAGTGAGAAGGCCCTACTTTTAAGTGCTCACACTTTCTTTTAGAATAGAAGGAGATACTGCAGTTGTTTTATCAACCTTGCAAAATTTACCAAGTCAGGAACTGAATTTGCTCATCTGCCACTTACTATGATGATTGATGTTTCAAAGTCATAGTATCAGAGGGGTAGCCATGTTAGTCTGGATCTGTAGAAGTGACAGAGAGTCCTGTGGCACCTTATAGACTAACAAACGTATTAAGCTTTCGTGGGTGAATACCCACTTCGTCGGATGCATGCAGTGGAAATCTATTAGACATTTTATTCACTGTGAATTAATAGAATCTTGCAAAACTGCTTCATTCCATCTTAGTCCCATTTATCACCTGATTAGAGAATACCAGATATTCAAATTTGTGAGATTTAGATATGGACCTAGCTGACACCACCAAACTAGATTAGTTTAATTAAGGGTGTATTTGAAGCCTAATCCAGTGACAGAGACTTTTTCTCTTCTTACTAAATTACCCAGCAAACAACTTTGTAAAGTTGTGGTAGTGTTCTCCACCACACTTACCCAATTGCACTAAGTAGGTCTTAAGATAGTTCATGAAGTGTCCATCACTGTCATTGGAGAAATAAATTCAAAATTATCAGTGACTGTTGGCGGCAGAAGGATTAAAAAGTACTGGTGCTGCAGCTGTTGATTAGTTCTGTAATGTTAACAAAAAAACTACAGCACATGCTGTACAGTGTCAGTGAAGCTGCATTTCTGACCTAAATTTACTGTAAATCCAGAAAAAGTAGATGTGATGAAAAATCATCTTTTTCAAATATTTAATCTGAGAATAAAAAGTCTTTATTTGTAACTACTTTGTGTATGTTTTCAGGGTATCCAATACTAGATCTTACAACCGAAACATTGACAGAAGTGGGTTTACATATTCGTGTCCGCACTGTGGAAAGACATTCCAAAAACCAAGTCAGTTAACCCGACATGTTAGAATACACACAGGTAAGGGGGAGTGGGAGTTTCTTTCTTAAAAAAAATAAATTGTGAGATGGTTAAGCACTGTTTTCTCTTAGCTGGTTCTGGTAGTAACATCAGTCTATTTGGTTACTTATCTTTGTACTAGAGACTTATGTACTGCAGTTAGTGCATATTGTGCATATTGTGCATTATTTTCTTTGTATTAAGCTAAGGAAATCTTTTGTGGGTTTTTTACATTCATGGTGGTACAAATCTGGATTCTGCTATTCAAAGTGCTTTACAAAATTCATTTTCAGGGAATACCCGTTTTTATACTCGTGGAAGCAATTTCAATATTCTCTAAAATCTGAATTGCTTGATAGTTCATCTAAATACTCTACAGAAAGCAGGATCTAAATTCTGTGTCAGAATTCTTGCATTCTCTTGATGTATGGTGAGGCAGACTGGAAATACTACAACAGCTGCATTGACCTTTTTTTTTTTTTTTTTTTTTTTTTTAAAGCGTGGAACATGAAAATGAATAATAAGTACAGAGTCTCATTTTTATTTTTATCTTAAGTCTATTTATTTAAAGCCATTGCCACACTTTCAGTTTTTTCTGTTGATTGCTTCAGGTATAACTGCATTATTGAAGTTGTCAGTGGTGAACCTGAAGGTGTTGGTGGAGGGAAGATGAGTGGGAGGCACCTCAGAATTGCAGGATAGGCACATTAGCTCAATGTTTCTGCTAAAATTATCAACACTGAAATAAATAGATGTTTGAATTACATTCTTTTATTTAGGTGTCAGACTTAACACATTGAGATGAATGGGGCAGTTAAAGCACTTTAGCTATCCTTGTAAGCTGTCTGCCCGCTACACTATATTGTATATTTTTAGGAATTTTATGGCTAAGGCCTTTAGTTTTCAGTTTAAACTGATTTTTACTGAAAAATCCCAGGTTTAAAATTTTTTTTTCTGATTCCACCCTACTTTTGTATCATTCAAATATATAAAAAATAATTTATTTTATTATAAAAATACAATACATTGCGTGAGATATGTATTATGATAATACATTAGTCTGTGTGTATATACAAAGCTGCCTGTTGAAATAAGTCTATGTATTAGTCTAGAAGATACACACAATAAACAGTCATGCATGCAAGCTCTGGAGTGTGCACGCATCTGAATGTATTGATGAATCTAATGCCCAACATGTACACATTATTTCAAACCACATTGAATTCCATTAAGCAAAGCATTAATCTGCTGAATACTTCCGCCGTCCTTCCATCCACCAAAATAAATGCCGATATTTACCCAGAAAAAATTATATTTTTTGCACCAATTTTCAGCTGTTTTTGTTGTAGTAATGAAGACCGATAAATTCTTGGGGAAAAAAAAGAAAAGAAAATGAAGGGCCCTATTTATGGCAAACATAGAGCTAGAAATATATACATTTCAACATGGTTCTGCAATGCATTGGGCTCTAAATGCAGTCATTAACAAAAATTGCAGATTCATGTAGATATCTTATTCCTGGTGACAATACACATGAATGAATGAATTCTTTTTTTCTAATTTCTAGGAGAACACAGGTGAATCGTTTTGGTAATATTTCCAACCAGTTCCCTCTTTACCAGTCTCCTTAATGTAACAGCCATAGTACATGTGGACAGCTTAGTTTACTGAAAAGGGGAACATGTGAATTATCCGTCAAACTCACTCCTAGAATTCTGGTGCCAGTTCACTTTTTAATAGGGATATCTGTTTTAGGTTTTATATATTGAAGATCCAGAAAAGAAACACAAGAGGTCACTCTTGCAACTGATTTTAAAAGTAGTCTTATAATTCATTATTGTACTTCCAAAGTTATTTTCCTGTTGAGTTCATTCTGTCTTGAATTTATTGTTCTACATAATTATATATTCTAATGTAAATTTACGAAACAAGATTGTACTTCATGTAGAGAACAGGAATCCTTAAATCCTTTGAACTTTTAGAAATTTGCAACATATGTGTTGTGTGGGAGAGAGAAGATATGTTCTCAGTGAAATGACTGCACATGTAATGGGTTAGTCACTAAATTCTAATAAGTTATAGCGTATCTGAATATGCAAGGTTAATTTAACTTTACTCAGACCACATTATTATTTAATAGATAAGTAGATAAATCAATAGATAACACAATAGGGCTCCAAACACTATTTAGGTGCTGTACAAATGTAATAAAAATAAAACAATTTTGTTGTCTTTTTATAAAATGCGTTCTTTATAATTGTACAGCATCTCACCAGAGAGAGCCATAGTTATAACACTTGTTTCATTGTTAGCTGCTGTCTTCAAGCACTTTAAAAAAAATTAGCCTGTAGGCCATGGGAGCAATTTCAATATTTTCTAAAATCTGAATTGCTAGTTAGGTCATCTAATCACGCTTAAAAAAGCCTCATCTACTAGAAAGCAGCATCTAAATTCTAATCTCTTAAAAAAGGGAAAAATACTTTTTTGGATAACTTAAACATTAAAGGTAACGTCGTAAGTGATATTTTTGAAAACCAAATTATCTATGCTAGCAAGCTACATCCAAATAAGAACAAATGGCCAGTTTAGTGATTGAGTTAGATGCAATGACAACAGGTGGTAGACTATTACTGTACATGTAATGTGCTTTGCTTATGATAGCATTATTTTTCTCTCTAATACATAATGTGATTATTGGTAATGGATTTTTGTATTATTATTTTTTAGGTGAAAGACCATTTACATGTAGTGAATGTGGAAAAGCCTTTAACCAGAAGGGGGCATTACAGACGCACATGATTAAGCATACTGGTGAAAAACCCCATGCCTGTGCCTTTTGTCCCGCAGCCTTTTCTCAGAAAGGCAATCTTCAGTCTCACATACAGAGAGTTCATTCAGAGGTAAATGCAATTTTGTTAATAATATGATTGCTGTTAAATATACTGCTTATCAATTTTTAACCTTTTCCTCTCAGTATTTAACTTACCCTATTTATATTACATCATATGCCTATGTTGTACCTTGTTGCCTGCACCCAACATGGATTATATGCTAAACCAGAAATTACTGATCAGTTTTGCTCAATTTGATATAGTAATTTAGACTTGCTAAAATCATTAATCTGAATTAACATTCTTTTATTAGTAGCAGAGGATTTATTTACTCTTACCTTTCAAGTATATTGGTTAATGATGTATCAGCTGAATAATTTAAGAGAATTTTATTTATTAGAATTTGTATTATTTTTTAAAAAAACTATCCTTGGCTCTAGCTGCATTTGTTATAGTTGAAAATACAAACGGGTAAAGATGTATATAACCAGCAGCTTTTCCAAAACTATAAGATAAGACAACCAGCCAGAGATTTCAAACCCGGACAATACCCCTCCACTCATCAATACCAGGAAATAAATGATAGCCATTAGAAGGGGCTTTCCGGGTTACAGTTGGAGCAAAAGAAACTACCATGGAAGATACAAACAGTGGTATCGCAACTCTTCATTCTGACTTTTTTCTTTATGGTCTCTTGACACACATATTCATAGATCTTAAGTTCAAAAAGGACATTATAATCATGTAGTCTGACTTTCTGCTTAATACTGGCTATACAACTTTATCCAGAAATTTCTGCACTGAGCCCAGCAACTTGTGGTTGAACATATCTTTTTAGAAAGAAACTTAATCTTGGTTTAAAGGCTTCAGGTGATGGAGAATCTGCCATATCCTTGGTAAACTATTCCAATGGTGTATTACCCTGGCTGTTTAAAAATTTGTGCCAGTTTGAAAACAAGATCCATTGGCTAGAAGCTAGAAAAATTCAATTTGTCTGCTAGACTAGAACCTGGAAGTATAAGGTATCTCTGCATGTTTAGCTACTTGTAGACTTTGATTTAGGGTTTGTCTACACACAGATTTTGTACCAATTTAACTATATCAGTTTTGAAACAGATACAGTTCTGTGCAGCTCCTTAGTAGTGACTCAGTTATCTGTCCTGGTATAAAAGTGGCTATAGCATTGTAGCTTATTTTGGTAAACTGAGGGAGATAAGCTGTAACAACAGAAGCACCTTTATACCTATAACTGCATCTACGCTAGGGAGTTGCATAGATCGAACTGTTTTTGTTTCAAGACTGATATAGTTAAATTGTTAGAGGAGCCATCGGTCACCTTTGCTTAAATAAGATAAATAGATTAAGCCTTTTAAGTCTCTCATTAAGGTGTGTTTTCCAGACCTCAAATAACTCTTCTGCCTTTCTTTAAAAACAATTTTCTTTTTAATACAAAATTGGAGAGTTTTAGTATGGACTGCAAAACAATGGATACGGCACTCCAGTATAGTAGTTGTCTCACCAATGCCAAGATAGTATCACCTCGCAGCTTCTACTATGTATTCTTCTATTTGTACATCTAAGAACTTGCAATTTTATTTCTGCCCCACTTGTCAAGTTATTCAGATCTGTCTCTGTGACTGGTCCTCATTATTTACCACTTCATCTGTAAAAACTTCGTTAGCAATGAGTTTCTTCAAGGTAATTGATCAAATTATTGAATAGCATCAGGCTGTTGTAGGATCCTCCTAAAACATCCCCGTGTATTGATTTCCCCCCCCCTTCCCAATTTTAAGATCTATCATTTGATCATGCTCTCCTAGAAATGTTTTATTCCAAGGCCTTGTCATGCTATGCAGTCCTTGTTCTGGTTCTGCCTCTAGTGTCGTCTTTGGTGGATCCTTCACTTCCTCTTTCTTATGTTCCCTAGTATTTTCTCAAGAATGTATACTTGCCCCTCCTATTTTTCTTCCACACTCTCTTTGACCAGTCTCAGATCACATTGCTTCAACTACCACCTCTACTATGATGGCTCACGGGTCTTTCTTCCTCCATTTAGTGTTGTATTTCTTATTCTCTCTGATACCTCTTCCTGAATATCTTGCTACCAGATCTGGCTCAACATCGGAAAAGCAGAACTTTATCCCTCTGTTTTATATGTTGTCAGCCTTGCATGCCATACTCTTTTACAGGCTTGCAACATTGGGATAATTTGGATAGCTCAGTTTTTTCTTTCCCTCCACCATGTCACTATTGTCGCTATATCCCATCAACGTTTTTCTTTACATCCTCTTCAAAAATCCATCTTTTTCCTCTGCTAAAATTTTTATCTATCCTTATTTTTTGGTCTTTTGCTTCAATTACTGCAACCTCCTTCTCTTTTGGCCTCCCTTATTTTGGCCTTCTCCCCTTCAGTTTGTACAAATCTTGCCACCAGAACACCTACCTTGCCCACCACTCCAGGTATGTTTAACTTCTTTACAAATCCCTGAAGTGGCTTCTTCTCACCTTAATTATCAAATTTTTTGTCCTTGCCTTCAAAATCCTTTACAAGCTCTTGCCTACGTTTCTGATCTTGTCTTTTCTTCCTCTGTTCAAGCTACAAGATTAAATTTCCTTGCCCCCGCCTTTACATTTTAGTCTTTGTGCTTTCTTCCATGCAGCCCTATTTGTCTCTAACCAAGTCCACCCTACCTCCATCTTCCATTCCCTGATGAACACACAATTTGAAAAAGGTCTACACAGAAACTCCCCCAAAGTCTAAACCTAATACAAAAAAACCTAAAACAAAAATTCCCAAACAAAACCTAATACAAAAAAGCAAATGAACAAGAATCAGAGGGGTAGCCGTGTTAGTCTGGATCTGTAGAAGCGACGAAGGGTCCTGTGGCACCTTATAGACTAACAGAGGTATTGGAGCATAAGCTTTCGTGGGTGAATACCCACTTCATCGGATGCAAGCAGTGGAAATGTCCAGGGGCAGATATAAATGTGCAGGGAAGAGTCAGGCTAGAGACTCTGCATTTAGCCGTATGGAGTGGAAATCCATCAACCTCATGAAGAAACTTGTACAGGTACAGACAGATATCATCTTTCTCTCAAAATGCAAACGGATGGACATCATACCAAATGGACTGAAGGTGAAAAATCCATTGCTATCTACATACTGCACAGACCACAGTGAGAGATTATGCCATACACTATCAAAGAAACTGAGGAACCACCTGATCAGCATCTTATACAGCAAACAGGAAAACATCAAAAAAGAGCTCTCCAACCTGGAGACTTTCATAAATAACCAATCTTCCCTTCCACACAAATGGACTTTACTAAAATAAGACAGGAGATCTACATTAAACACTCACCTCTCTACAAAGGAAAAAGGACTGGAAGCTGTCTAAAATCCTACCTGCCACATGGGGCCACAACAGTGGTACCCCCAATTCACCCAGCAATATCGTCAATCTATCCATCCACACACTCAGCCCTGCAGAAGAGTCTGTCCTATCTCGGGGACTCTCTTTTTGCCCCACCACCCCCACAAACATGATACAGTTCTGCGGTGACCTGGAAGCCATCTCCGACTCAAAGAATACTTTCAAGATAACACTGAACATCGCACAGATACACAGATACCCTCCCACCAACAGCACAAGAAGAAGAACTCCACATGGACTCTTCCTGAGGGTCGAAATGACAGTCTGGACCTATACATAGAATGCTTCCGCTGACGTGCACAGGCAGAAATTGTGGAAAAACAACGCCGCCTGCCTCATAACCTAAGTCGTGCAGAACGCAATGCCGTCCACAGCCTCAGAAATAACCCTGACATTATAATCAAAGAGGCTGATAAAGGAGGTGCTGTTGTCATCATGAACAGGTCTGACTACCAAAAGGAGGCTGCCAGACAACTCTCCAATACCAAATTCTACAGGCCACTCTCCTCAGATCCCACTGAGGAATACACTAAGAAACTGCACCATCTACTCAGGACATTCCCTACACTAACACAGGAACAAATCAGCATACCCTTAGAGCCCCGACCGGGGTTATTCTACCTACTACCCAAGATCCACAAACCTGGAAATCCTGGATGCCCCATCATCTCGGGCATTGGCACTCTCACTGAAGAACTGTCCAGATATGTGGACTCTCTACTCAGACCCTATGCCACTAGCACTCCCAGCTATCTCCGTGACACCACTGATTTCCTGAGAAAACTACAATGCATTGGTAATCTTCCAGAACACACCATCCTAGCCACCATGTATGTAGAGGCTCTCTACACAAACATCCCACACACAGATGGAATACAAGCTGTCAGGAACAGTATCCCTGATGATGCCACAGCACAACTGGTTGCTGAACTCTGTGATTTTATCCTCACGCACAGTTATTTCAAATTTGGTGACAATATATATCTCCAGACCAGTGGCACCGCTATGGACACCCGCATGGCCCCACAATATGCCAACATTTTTATGGCTGACCTGGAACAACGCTTCCACAGCTCTCGTCCATTCACACCCCTTCTCTATCTACACTACATTGATGACATCTTCATCATCTGGACCCATGGGAAAGAAACTCTGGAAGAATTCCACCACGATTTCAACAGCCTCCACCCCACCATCAACCTCAGCCTGGACCAGTCTACACAGGAAGTCCACTTCCTAGACAACATGGTGCAAATAAGCGATGGTCACATTAACACCACCCTATACCGAAAACCCACCGACCACTATGTCTACCTACATGCCTCCAGCTTCCATCCCAGACACACCACATGATCCATTGTCTACAGCCAAGCTCTGAGGTACAACCGTATTTGCTCCAACCGCTCAGACAGAGATCAACACCTACAAGATCTTCACTAAGCATTCTCAAAACTACGATACCCGCATGAGGAAATAAAGAAACATATCAACAGGGCCAGACATATACCCAGAAGCCTCTTGCTGCAAGACAAGCCGAAGAAAGAAACCAACAGAACTCCATTGGCCATCACTTACAGTCCTCAGCTAAAACCTCTCCAGCGGATCATCGGTGATCTACAACCCATCCTGGACAATGACCCCTCACTTTCACAGGCCTTGGGAGGCAGGCCAGTCCTCGCTCACAGACAACTCGCCAACCTGAAGCATATTCTCACCAGCAACTACACACCGCACCATAATAACTTGAACTCAGGAACCAATCCATGCAACAAACCTCGATGCCAACTTTGCCCACATATCTACACCAGGGACACCATCACAGGACCTAACCAGATCAGCCACACCATCACCGGTTCATTCACCTGCACATCCACCAATGTAATATACGCCATAATGTGCCAGCAATGCCCCTCTGCTATGTACATCGGCCAAACTGGACAGTCCTTACGCAAAAGGATAAATGGACACAAATCAGATATAAGGAATGGCAATATACAAAAGCCTGTAGGAGAACACTTCAACCTCCCTGGCCACACAATAGCAGATTTACAGGTAGCCATCCTGCAGCAAAAAAACTTCAGGACCAAACTCCAAAGAGAAACTGCTGAGCTTCAGTTCATTTGCAAATTTGACACCATCAGCTCAGGATTAAACAAAGATTATGAATGGCTAGCCAACTACAAAAGCAGTTTCTCCTCCCTTGGTATTCACACCTCAACTGCTAGAAGAGGGCCTCACCGTCCCTGACTGAGCTAACTTTATTATCTCTAGCCTGACTCTTCCTTGCATATTTATATCTGCCCCTGGACATTTCCACTGCTTGCATCCGATGAAGTGGGTATTCACCCACGAAAGCTTTTGCTCCAATACCTCTGTAAGTCTGTAAGGTGCCACCGGACCCTTTGTCGCTTCAAATGAACAAGATGCATTCTCTAAGCATCACCACTAACTCACTTGCTTTTTGTTGCTTTCCATTTCCAGTCTTTCATCTGTACATTACTTGGGTTATTCTCTTCAATTAGGAACCTTGTTCTTATTTGTAAACTTCCTTATTGGATTTTTGTTTCTATATAAATATTGCTTTAATGCAAGGATGAAATGGAGATGAGAAAAACTGGAAAAACACTGGCAAAGGGCATTTTTCTTTTCCATATTAATTTACTCTCTGCGGGTATCTACACAGCAAAGAAAAACTCGCAGCTGGCCTGTAACAGCTGACTTGGGCTCATGGGGTTTGGGTTACAGGGTTGTTTTGTTGCTGTGTAGACTTCTGGGCTTGGGCTGGAGCCTGAGATCTAGAACCCTGTGGGGTGGGTGGGTCCCAGAGCCCTGCAGCCCAAGCCTTATGAGCCCAGGTCAGCTGGTATGTGCCAGTCATGGATTTGTCTTTGCTGTGTAGACATAACCTGAAGTCCCACAAAAGCTCCCCATGATAACAGATGATAGTCATGTCACTGAATGGTGATGGCCCCGGTCCAAAGAGTGATACTGAATTGCTCTGTTAGCTGGAGGTAAATAACATTGAAGAAATAGACAACTTTCTTTTAAAAGAGCTAAGACTATATTATATTTATTGTGTTTATAAATAAAGAAAAAATTACAACTGGAAAATCCTTGAGAAAAAAACATATTTTCTTTATTCCTTAAGGTAAAGAATGGCCCTACCTATAACTGTACAGAATGTAGCTGTGTTTTCAAAAGCTTAGGCAGCTTAAATACTCACATCAGCAAGATGCATATGGGTGGTCCACAGAACTCAGCAAGCACTACTACAGAAGCATCTCATGTTACAACGGTAAATTTAACTTATTTTCTATGCTAAGGACTTTAAGAATTTAATAAAATTGGATATTTTTAATAGATATGATTCTCCTTCAGATGGTATTAGAACTCTTAATATCTTATGTGTTTCTTCTGAAGTCTTAAAAGAACTAGCTATATTTGTACAGAATAGTGTGAGAAAATTCAAGTTTATGAAGAGTCGGTGCATGCAATAGGAAAATGTGTTGTTAAAGATGAATGATGGAGCATACAAGTACTGAAGATGTCTTACTTAATGAATTCCCCTTTATTTCATAGGGGGAAAAAAGTGCTACCTTTTTGCAACCCCTTCCACTCCATGGTCCAATAACTTTCAGGCCTGATTTTTTCAAATTTGCTGAGTATCATTAACTTCAGTTGGAGTTGTGGGTGTGCAACACTTTTGCAAATCAAGCCTAACACCTGGGAACTACAGGGAGGGGCCACTGAGGGGAGGAGTGGGGGATGTGCCTGGGGAGTCTCACTCAAGCTGTTGGGGGGGCAAACTTAAAATTGCGGTCCTCCACTCTCAGCAGGCACCAGTCATTTCTGGCAGAAGCCCTAGCCCCACCACTCCTCTGCAGGGCAGAAGCCCTGATCTCTCTCCCCCAGTCTGGTAGGCAGAGAATGAGAGGAGGGAGCATGGGGTTCCACGAGCCACACTTTAACTGTAAAATTGCCATATACGTTTTGTGAGATTAATGAGATTCTTCTTAGGAGATAGGTGCTTTTGAATTCAAGGTTCTTCCCTTTGGGCTGTCAGCAGTCCCACTGGGTTTCACCAAATGCCTAGTTACAGTGGCATCTTATCCTCAGCTATTGAGAGATACTTGTGCACATTCTTCTATGAATGGCTTTTAAAAACCAAGACAAAACAGGACTTGACATGAGCCGTTGCCACTACTGGCAGCCTGTTCCACTCATGAGGCTGCAAATAAAATGAAATAGGTTAGTCTCCGACTCCCTCACAAAGAGTATTTTATAGGTGCAGTATTGAACTCAGTAGAAGCCAGGCTGTTCCTTCCAGAGGAAAAATTCGATAGCATCCAGCAAGTGTTCATCACCTTATGGACATATTCAGAGCAGACTCGTTACTTTTTCCTGTGGTTCATGGTCTCATGACATCATCAGCTTACGTGACTCCTCATACCGGCCTGTACATGAGACCTCTACTACGTTGGGTAGCATGACACCATATACTGAACATAGACAAAATGTCTACAGGAAGCCTTTGATGTAGCACCTGTGGAACTATCAACTCACCTGATGGAAGTCCAGGGACAGTGTTCTGCAAGAAGTGGCCTTAACCTCCTGTTCCTAAAAACCATAATCATCAGAGATGGCTTCAATTTTTTTAAGTGATGTTTACTTGCGTTTTTATCTATACCCTGTCTCTCTAATTTTCAAATATTACCTTGATGCATTTTGAATTCCAAGGATTTGGGAAAAACCAAACCAACCAAACCTAGTAATAGCTGCTTGGTTCTGAAAACGACCATAGCAAATGAGACTTGTCATAATTTGTCTCAATCCAGTTGGATATATAGAGCTTAGCATGCTTTGGGGGTAATGTTGGGATAGAAATTGAATGTTAGAAGGCAGTTTGTAAGAGGAATTGCTCAGATAATAATAAAGGCAGCCAAATGGCTTTTTTTAAAATACAAGTTATAGTTGTTATGACTGTAAGGTCAATGGATTTACTTTTCTGTTTTAAAAAGTGTAAATACTGTTTGAAAAGCATATTTTTCCCTGCAACTATTAAGTTCACTTATATCTTTTTGGGGATAGGAGTTGATATTCTCTCTCTCTCTCTCTCTCTCTCTCTCTCTCTCTCCCATATCTCCCTGTTTCCTTGGACTGTCTGTCAGTATCCATCTGTTGTCTCTTGTCCTATACTTGGATTATAAGCTCTTTGGGGCAGGGACCATTTTTTGTTCTTTGTCACAGTGCCTCATACAGTCGGGTTCTGCTCCTTGACTGGGGCTCCTAGGCACCATGGTAATGCTAACTAATAGTAAAACAAACGAGTAAACAAAAAAATCTATGCACACATCCTACCCAAGAAGCTTGCTTTGACACTAAATGTAACTATCTGGTTACTGGAAGGTATATCTTAGGACAGTGTCTCTCTTTTCGTGTGGCCACAGCCGCCTGGGCGGTGATGGGGTGGGGTGGGGGTGGGGGACAAAGCAGCATCCCCTCTCCCGCCCTGCTCTTCTCTGGAGCTACAGATGCCAGAGGAGAAGGCAGCCGATGTGAGTTCCCCTCCTTGCTGGGTGCAGTGGGACTCAGGTTTCCGGCTTCAGCCCTGGGGGGTGGGCACCATCACCTGGCTCTGTCCTCCGGCTCAACCCCACCCCGGCCCAACCCCACCCCTGGCCCCCGCTGCCTCCTCTGGTCCTGGGTTATGGCCACATGGTGGTGGGCTCCGTCCCCCAGCTGAAAGGTTTCAGGCTCTGGCTGCGGGGCCACCAGATCCAGCTCCGGATGCCAAGTGGTGGCGGTGGCGGGCTAACCACCCTGTTCCAATTGACCCTGGCCCCCGCTGCATTCTCCAACCCCGGGTTTTAGCCATGTACTCCAACCCTGGCTGTGTGGTGGCGGCCACTGGGCTCCGGCCACCAGGCTTTGGGTTTCCAGCTCTGGTGTCCAGCCATGTGGCAGCAGATGCTGGCCATGGGCTCATCAACCCACCCCCATCACCTTTGGCCCCTGTTGCCTCCCCACTGATCTCCTCATTCACAGTTTAATTTGTCCCCCGGCTTGCCATGGCTGAGTAAGTCTGTTGTGAAGAGTGATATTTGTATGTTTCTTAATATCGCTTTTCGCTGCCTCCCAGCTAGCTAGCAAGCAAGTCTGCTGCTGTGAAAAATTATATTAACAAATGTACAAATATAACTTTTTTCAAAGAAGCAGACTTACTAGCTAGCAAGTCTTAAAAAACAAAACAAAACAAAAAAAACCCCCAACCAAAAAAGCAAAAGAAACTACAGCAAAACACAAGAACGTGGAAAGCATTTCTTTGTTTTTATTCTATTTAGGTCCAGTATAGAGGCAACTGTACATTATTTTTATTATTGAGTCTGCAAAAAAAAACAAACCCCAACAACCCTATATCAGTGTTCCCTCTAATTTTTTCCATCCATGCGAGGAAAGAATTTTGTTATGTGCACCATATCGAGATAATGTGCGCCACCAGTAGAAACCAAAAACCTAGATATAATATATATTTTTAAAGAATTACCATAGGGATAATTACTCCAGCCAGGACAAGTTGGGCATTTTAGAACTCACTACTCAAAGAATTAAATTTAAGTGTAAGAGAGAAATAAAGATTATGAAATGCATAGACCAGTCAAAAAACTAAAATAACACAGCTTGAAAGAAGTATGAAGAAGTAACAACAGTAATACAAGTATGTGTTGGGAGGTGAGTGTGAAAGAGTGTGTGTGTGTGTGTGTGTGTGAGAGAGAGAGGGGGGGGACGGGGGGGGGCTTGTCTCTACTTACCGTGGATCGATGCTGCGGCAATGGATCCACTGGGGGTCGATTTAGCGGGTCTAGTGACGACCCGCTAAATCAAATGCTGATCGCTCTCCCATCGACTCCGTTTCTCCACTGTAATGAGATGCTTAAGGTAAATCGATGGGAGAGTTTCTGCCGTCGACCCAGCATGGTGTAGACCCTGCAATAAGTTGACCCTAAAGTATACTGACTCCAGCTACATTATTCATGTAGCTGGAGTTGCGTAACTTAGATCAACTTAGCCCCGTAGTCTAGACCTGCCCTCAGAGAGAGAGAGACTCGCCGTGCCCCTTTAAGTACACTGCCCTTTTAAGTAGATCGGCATGTTCAGACACAGCAGCAGCTTCCAGCAAGTTTCCCCCTCCCTCTGCTCTGTGGAGATGGGGTACAGAGGTGGGGAGAAGAGGACACTCTGACATCAGCGCCCCCTAGTCCCCTGCACAGCAAGCAGGAGGCTCTTGGGAACAGCTTCAAGGCAGAGGGCAGGAGCAGCACGGCAGTGGGGGAGGGACACCTGAAGTGTGCAGCACTTGATAGCCTGCTGAGTGGTCGCCCAGCTGCGCAGCTTAGAGGGAACTTAGCCCTACATAAATAAATTGCAATGATTTGGACATGGATATTTGCATATTTATTTGTTTTTTCCTAAAGTGAATTAAGTACTTTAGGAAAAATTGTCAGTGGCCACCAGCAAGAGTTGGTGGCTGCACTCTGAGGCCACCAACAGATTTGTTGTGAGAACCCCTAAGTTAATGTATGTGCATTATGAAGAGAACCCTGGAAATCTGTCCAACCCCTAAAGTGTCTCTCTTACTCTAGCCATGGTTTTGATGTTATTGAAAGCTAATTTGTAAGTTTTACACTTAATATTAAGTTGTCTTTTTTCATTTAATACAATTGCTTACTGTTTTTGCCATTCTTTTGTTTGTAGGATTCTGTGGCCCAGCCTCTAATGACGTCTTCTGCCAACCTGATGCAACCTGTTGATACTAAATGGAAGAATGTAAGTTATAGAGATTTTCTTAATGTATTTGTGTCAATACTGAGATGACAGGCATGTTAAAAGGGAATTGCAGCTTTCGGAACTTTGCAAACATTTATTAATATTATGTATTAACAACAGGGCCGGTGCGCGAAACTTCCTTGCACCAGCCCCCCCCCGCCCCCCCCCCCCCCCGCAGCGCCCTCCCGGCTCAGCCGTGGAGATGGGAGAGCGGGAGGCAGCTGCAGCCAGCCACCGGCGGCCCGCGCCCCCCCCCCCCCCCCCCCGGGCCTAGGGTCGCCTAGTGGGCGTGCCGGCCCTGATTAACAAACACAGTTCTCTGGAAGGTAGGTTGATATTTGATTAAAGGGCCTTATATAATGCTGTGCCCAATTTGTGAATGCAAATCTGTTAATGCTTGTAAACGGTTAATTAGAAGTATAACAAATCAATTCATAAACGTTTCCTAATAACTGCATACACAACTCCATGCAAAAACTCTTGGAAAATACATATACATGTCAGATACCCTCACTCCAGTCCCTGTACGGCTGGTAAGATGACTAGCGCACCATAAAAGGCTCTAAAAGCATTAGGGAGTGCATCCGTTAGGGAGGACTCATGCAGTGCAGGAACTGTTTAAGATAACTTCAAGGCTGCCTTCCCAGGAGTCTCTAGCAAGCCCCAGCATAAGAGCTAGTGGCAGAAGGTGTACTTTGAAATGCTTTTTTAATATTTACATTTTATAATTAAAAAAACTCCTTGACTTTCATTAAAGGCCGTTGTCTTTTAAAATATATTACTTTCCTTTGTAGATTTTAACTTGTTTTGTTGAATCATTCTCTACAAGCTCAACTAGCTTTGTTTGGTGGTAAGTGGGGAAGTTATAAATAATCAAGAATAAATAGATTACCTGAGAGGAGAAAGGTATTGTTATAGAGAAGAAATAAGATTAGGACTTGAAAATACTTTCTTATGAACGATATTTTAGCTAGAATGCTTTGGAATACAGTGTACATAGTCCGTTAGGTTTGCAAGTGGCATTCCTTATATATTTTGCATGACGGCTTGGTGCTGAAGAAAGACAAGGGCTTAGTATGAATAACACACAGTTGTCATGTATGTATATGCCAGATTATTCAAAATCTTTCAAACAATACTCAAGGGGAAACTTTGCCAGAAGATGGGAATGGGCGACAGGGAATGGATTGCTTGATGATTACCTGTTCTGTTCATTCCCTCTGGGGCACCTGGCATTGGCCACTGTCAGAAGGCAGGATACTGGGCTAGATGGACCTTTTGTCTGACCCAGTATGGCCATTCTTATGTTCTTAGCTGGTCAACCATTCCCCCCTATTATCATTAATGGATTGGAAAAGCCATTTCTTATGCAGCTGGTGATTAAGCAGTCAGTGAGCACCCTGGTGGTCTGAATTTACACTGCTTTTAGCCTTTGCTGCTTCCTCATTATGACAGACATGTTGATTGGTGGCTTTAGAAAGAAGCAGGTGTACAGAGAAAGGAGTCAGATATTTAGTAACTCAGCAAGCAGAGCAGAATCAGCAGTGAGCAGGTGGCTAGCAAAGACTGAGTGGTAGAGATTGAGGGGGAAACTTTAGTTTACTGTACTTTTTTTCTCAGGACTTCATCCCCAGAACAGTTGATGAGGGCAGGTATTTCTGTCACATAGTCACCTGATTAGCATTGCCACTGCTGTATACATTTGCTCTTGGTAAAATTGTCAGAAGTGCCTTATTGCTGATTTTCATATGTTATTGCCTACAACTCAAATTTGAAGTCAGTGGGCTGCAGCTCTCAAAATTGAGTCTTAACTCTCTTAAGGCTGGTCCACACTAACCCCCCGGTTCGAACTAAGATACGCAACTTCAGCTACGTGAATGACGTAGCTGAAGTCGAAGTATCTTAGTTTGAACTACAAGGTACTTAACGCGGGTCCACACGTGGCAGGCAGGCTCCCCCGTCGACTCCGCGTACTCCTCTCGTGGATCAGGAGTACCGGTGTCGACGGTGAGCACTTCCGGGATTGATTTATCGCGTCTAGACAAGACGCGATAAATCGATCCCAGAAGATTGATTGCTTACCGCCGAACCCGGAGGTAAGTATAGACGTACGCTTAGGCTCTTAAGTTGCATAGGCACTTGTGAAAACTTTTGTAAATATTTTGCTTTCACTAAAATGCCTTGGGGGGTGGGGGGATGGTACAAACCCTTGTTGATTAAGGGTCTGAGAAATACAGTTCTTTCCTATTTTTATGCTAGGAAAGTGTAAAAGTTTAAAAAAAAAAAAAAAAAAAAAAAAAGGCTAAACAATACCATGCTTTCTTATTCTTAAAAGGAATGGATGGCAGACATCTTTATTATGGAACAGTAATAAAATATTTGGCTCTTTGTGTTATATTATAAGTTGGATACATGATAAGCATTCCAAGTTACAGCCTGGAAGGAAATCTTTGGCACTTTTATAAATATAATGGGGGAACATTATGGAAATAGTAACTAAAACTTTTCTGTGGTTTCATTGAAACATCATAACCTATGTCTGAACATACACAAACATACATAACACCTAGTCTAATGTGTAGGTGCACATGCACACACAAGCTGTCTAAATAGATATGAAAGGGTTATCAAACTGAGTGTTTCCCCCTTCAATGTTATGTTCAGCCAGCCCTTCAATGAAGGGTTGTCCTCCTCTTGTTGGAGAATGGGCAGCTTATAGAGCTGTCAGTCTAGGACTGCTTGCTCCTCTAAGGACCTCTGCTACATTCTACTCCCAGAAAGTACTGTTTCTGAAATTGTTGCACCTCTATATATAAAATTGTTTTCTACGGTCTAACAGCAGTAAGTACAAAATGAAGAATATATGTATTGTTGTTAATCTGTTTAGACAGAGTTTCTGTCAAATTGAGATCTGAACAGAGATCTTGCCATCCTGGTCCTCAACAAGATGAACAAAGATAAACACTTTGTGTGTGTGTGTGTGTGTACAAAGATAAACACTTTGTGTGTGTGTGTGTGTGTGTGTGTATACAGGGTGACAAATATCTATTCTCATGAGTGAGTGTTAGCTCACTTTTTTAATGTTGATTCAGAACTATTCATCCAATTCCAAGGAGGGAACTGCAAGGTGAAACTCATTTTTTTACCCTAATTATTTGGACTCCTCACAAAATGTGAAGGCAAGGTCTTTACCCCATCAGGTCTGCAAGAGAGTGTTTCAGCTATGGAAAGAGCCATGGAGAAAAAGCTTTTCAAAATGGAAAAAAAATTACAGTGAAAGACTAAGTGAAATTCATCCTAAAGCCACTTTGGTAGTATGCAGACAGGACTCTGCTTAGTGCAACCTGAAGCGATAAGGTGGCTTCTCATTGCTTGAGGAACAGAAGTGAATATTAGCCTGTTTATGCCCAAGAACAGAACTGCATGGTCAGCGAATGTATGTTGCGGTATCCTTTTTATTGTTAAGGGAATAAATGAAAAGCTCTCTGAGTAAGAGAATATTCAAGTGGTTTTCAACCTGTGATCTGTGGACCCCTTGGGGTCTGCAGACTAAGATTTCCAAAGGGGTCTGCACCTCCATTCAAAATTTTTTAGGGATCTGCACATGAAAAAAGGTTGAAAACTATTGATATATTCACAGGACTGAATCTGCTGTGAGGAAAAAGAGTTGATAAACCCAATAGATTGTCAAGCTAAGTGGAAAGAATAAGGCTAGCCACCCTGTTCGTTTTATTCCAGGTTCTAAAAAGAAAAAATAAGATTAGCAGAAGAATGAGTCCTTGGATTTCTTCTTCATCCTTCTTTCTAAGGATGAAGAAGAAAAGAAAGAGGGAGAGAGCCAGGATGGGTGGAGAAATTTTGATTTTTAAACTTGAACAAAAATTATTTTCAGCATTGTACTTTGTCATTCCGTTCAAAAGTTCTTTAAATTTTTGGAGTAAAAAGAGGTTGAATCAAAGAAGTGAAGAAACTGAAGGAGGCATTACCTATATACTTCAGAGTGGAAGTTTTATGGTCCATTACTTTCTGGCCTGGAACAGGTTATTACAAGGAGAATGAACTTCCTCATATAAAGGCGGAAGAGTGAAGATTAAAACAAAATCAAAAAGATAAACCTGACTTGTCTGAAGAATGTTGCTGTAGGTCGCTATTTTTTTTTTTTTAAATCAACAACCTTTGTTATTGAAGGAGATTTTCCAAGGGACTTGGCATATAAAGTAAGGGAGGCTTTTAAGAAGAAAACAATCAGTACTCTGTGCCTGTTATTCATTTAGACCAAAATATTTCTGCAAAGAGCTGAAGAATTGATCCTCAGTAAGGATAAATTATAAAATTATCTTTTGGATCATATCTATATTATTTTTCTTTGTGGCAGGTGCTCCCAGGTACTCTCTTAAAACAAACAAACAAACTGCAGATGGCTTGCTGGCAGAAAATATAGTGGCTCAACTATAGTGACTGAGACATTGTAAAACTGAGAGCCAAGTAAAGTAATTGGTATTCAGCAGAAGCTAACAAAGTGTCAGATAAATGGAAAAGCACCATCTGTCAACAGGAAGTGATAAAAGGTGGTCTCCTGTTTAAAGCAGATGACAGGGACGCTGGAAATCAGCAAAGCACCCTAAGTATGAAGTAATTATATTAGAAGTAGTAGCTTATTCTATACAAAACAATAAAAGTTGTTGAAAAAACATGGTAGAGATGGGACCAGATGGCTCGCAGTTGTTGGCCGCTTTCCTACAATGGAGGATTGGTTAAGGAGGTTTGTAATATGGGGCAGCCTTGTGGGCAGACTGCAGGCAGAAAGCCTCAGTTTCCCCTCTTGGACTGTTGAAATAAAAACATCGCCAAGGTTTTTTCTTGGTCAGAAATATCTCTTTTGGGACTGGATATATTAACCTAAATAAAACTTCAAAGAAAAATCAAGATCCCAAAACAAAGTCCATCCAAAAGTCCATACAGAAGGAAGGTTTTGCTTCCGTACTTTGGTAGACTACTCCAGGCCCTATGTAGCTGGACACTCAGTCCTAATTCCCAGAACTTTCTGCTGGAGCCTGCTCACTTCTAGCAGTCTCTGATCCCTGAGCGTTCCCCCCTGCTTGCAGCTTCCGGCTGATCTATATAAGGAAATCTCCTGATTTCTCACAAATGTGGCTTCTTAGTAATCAGGGTTGGCTGTCTCAGGTCTTCCAGCCCTGTTACATGATTTCAAGGGGAAAAGGGAAATTTGTTTCAACTGTTCACTTTCTTTCTCAGCAAAATGTCTACCAATATGATACACTTATTCACAGAGAGTTTATTTTATATAATTTGTGGACTGCATTACTAATTCACACATATATACAATAGTCTGTTTCACAAAGGCTTAACAGTTGAGTTTAACTGTGAAACTATGTATCACTGAGGCATCATTACTTTTATTAAATATGCTAGACAGTTTACTAATATACTTAAGTATTTTTGATAAAAAAAATAAAAGCTTTTTGAAGTATTTTTTGTGATTTACATTTACTTTTTTGTGTACCCTTACCTGCAAAATTCAGTAATTCAAAATAGGTCTCCAAGCTGTGTGAATTGGTGAGGGGCCAATATTTTATCATAAACTTAATTCAAGCTGTAAGCTTACAGCTGTATAGCTTGGGGAAAACTCCTTCTGGAAGGAGAATAGAGGAGCAGTCCTTTAGTGGAATCAGCAGTCCTTGAATGACAGCTCTGTAAACTCCCCAGTCTTACATGAGTGGACATCCCCACAGTGGACAATTAGCAGACATATTTCAGATAAAGAAAATAGACTGGTAAGTCAAACTTCCTTTATATGTATCTCTTTCATTTTCCTTTACAAATATACTGCTATATATTTCAGGCCACACATTTTCGGTCTCCACTTCTTCAACAGACAGAAAACCAAGTAACTTCAGCTGCAGGTCAACAAGGCCAACAGGCTGTAACAGATGTCATCCAGCAGCTCCTTGAGCTGTCAGAGCCAGGTCCAGTGGAAAATAACCAGCCCCAGCAACCTGGCCAGCAACTCAATATTGCAGTGGGACTCAATCGAGACATTTTGCAGGTAGGGCGTATTTACATATTAAGTAGTTTTACATTCAGCAGTGTCTTTGTAATTATCTTAGCCTTCTAGTGAAATCAGCAGTTGATTACAACAGTAAAGTAATAGTGTTTGTATGCCTGAATTGACTTCTTTGCCTAATGGGAAAAATTGAAATAATGAAAATACAGTGTGCAGAGTGCTGCAAGATGTTTTTTTGGCCCCATTATGTGATCAGATTGGAATGCAATAAATACTAGTTGGAAGTGAATGACACTGAATATTTTTTAAAATTATGATTGTCCTTTTTTTTGGTTTTGTTTTTCTGTGGTCCATGGACCACTTGTGGCATTCAAGGATCTAAATTGTGGCCATCCAGGATGAGCATGTTAAGAAATTTTCCATTTGATTATGAATTGAGAGTTTGTTCCCTGAGCTGCACCCTGTGATGTTTAAGCTGGAGTATTTGGATCAACCCCATCGCTCCAACCCTCTCTCAAACCCATTGCTCTCCAATTGCCTCTTAATGCTTTCTTTGTAGCATCAGGGGCTCAGCTGGCAAAAAGGGAACAGAACAGGGTGGAAAACATTCATCTTAAATAGTGGTCGTGTCCCCTTGATCTTTCTCAAATCTGTTCAGTCTTCAAGCTGAAAAAGTTGCACACTATTTATGTATTAGTCTCTCTTCTCTTGAGCACCAGCCAACCACACTATTCATCTGAAGCCCTTTTGAAACATTCAGGCCTTAATTCTGCAATGCGCTGTTATCCCTGAGCAAAGCCCTATCAGGTCAGTAGGGTTCTCTGCGGGTACAATGAATTATAGGATCAAAGCCTAAGGGCTGTCTACACTACAAAGTTAGCTCAGGTTAATTATAGCGCTCAGGGCTGTGAAAAATTTCAGAGCCCTGAGCGATGTAACTAAGCTGACCTAAGCCTCAGTGTAGACACCACCAGGTTGACAGGCTAGCATTTGTAGTGTAAACATACCCTTATTCTATACATCTTAACTACCCTCTCCCTACTAAAAGAGAAAAAATCGTTCTGCATTGAGATTAGTTTTTCCAGTTATTGGATGTATAGATCTATATTTTTTGAGTACAATTTAACATATAATCTTTCCAACTTTAATGGAATACCATTTAAAAAAAATCTAGTTCTTACTGTTTTTTAAATTAGAAGTAACTGGTAAAAAATGAGAATTTGAATGGAGATTTAAGAGAAAACACATATTTTTAATTGGGCTTTGTAGATTCAATTAGTTTTCTGGGGAGTCATTGCTTGTACACGTATTACTGGAAAAAAACAGTTCCAGTTGAATAATGTGATTAGCTAAACATATTTTTACAGGAAAGATCTCTAAATCTTTGCAATTTTGAAATTCAGCTAAAATTTTGTAGTTGTAAGAAACTTGTAAATGCCTTTAATCATAACTGTATTGAATCTCCTATATAGTTGTTTGAGCAGAGCAAATGTAGAATAACTTGTGTAGTTTTTCTTTCCTAATCTTCTAGTTTTGTTTTGCCTTAGCAAGCCTTAGAAAACAGTGGGCTATCTTCAATTCCAGTCTCAGCGCATCCTACAGACTGCAGCCAGGCTAAGAATTCTACAACTCAGGATCAAAATCCAGATGTTCAGAATCTTTCTAATAATCAAGCTGACCCTAATAATGCAGAACAAGATAAAGAGCAAGAAAGCCCAGATAAGATGGATAAAAAAGAAAAAAAGTTTATAAAGAAAAAGTCACCATTTTTACCTGGTAACGTTGGAAATGTTTTCTACATACAACTTTTGTGCAGTAATAACTACACTATCTTACAGTTTTCTGTAGTACCTGTCACTGTAGTGTATAGGAACTTCCTAAAACACATGCAGTTGATATATCAATAAAATGCTTATGGAATTTCAAAAACACTAACTTTATTTATTTGTTTTTAACAGAACTTGTGTGTGTGCATTGGTTTCCATTTTCTCTACCCTATTCTGTGCATCCAATTTGGATTTTTCCTATTCATCCTTAGTTCAGATTGAAGATCAGTACAGTAAAGGCATTGCTGGTACTGCTTCAGTGCCAGTTGGTTGAAGCTCTGTGACAAGCAATACTTAACTCCTGCTGCTCAGAGTTTAATAGTCATCTTATGTTGCTTGTTCTTTGTGTAGGAAGCAGACTTACAGTTGATCCCAAAACAGGAATCTCATACCCTACACCAGTCTTCAACCAGCTCGGACTGTCTGGCACACTCCGACCACTTAATTCCCCACCCCCACGGGGGCGGAGAAGAGGTACTATGTACCTGCAGAGGGGTTTGAGTTTCTGTTTTTCACCCCCTATCCAATTCCCTGGGCACACAGGCGGCGATGGAGCAAGTCTGGCAACACCACCCACATTCCACCTTCGTGGATAAAGAGGGCAAGTGACTGGACCTTCTGGGTCGCAAGGTCTTGTACTCTGTCAGCCTTCAATTTCAAATCTCAAATTACTTGGCTCTATTCACTAAATCAGTGGTTCTCAAACTGTGGGTCAGGCCCCAAAGTGGGTCAATGGGGTCGCCAGGGATGGCTTAGTGTTGCTGGGAGAATGGTTTAACCTGTTCCAATGAGGGTGCAGGGTTCTATTTCACCTATTTCCTAGTTTGCAAGAAGAAGGGTGGGTGTGGAGACTGATCTTAGACCTCCGTCATCTCAACCACTTCATATGCAAGCCAAAGTTTCGTATTGTCATCCTAGCAGCCATCATACCTTTGCTAGAAAAGGGCATATGGTTTATGGCTCTTGATATGCAGAATGCTTTCTTTCATGTAGACGTGCATCCTACCCACTTCTTGAGCTTCATGGCAGGTCCTCGATACTTCCGATACAGGGTTCTATTGTTCGGACTCACCAGTGCTCCATGGTCTTCACCAAAGTTTTCTCGGTAGTGGGGACCCATCTTTGGTGTCAAGGGGTCCTTATATTCCCTTATGTCAACGACTGACTGATAGCAGCATGGTCCAAAGTGGAGACTCGAGTCTTGACCTCCATGCTGTTCACACTCCTCTCCTCACTAGGGGTGAGTGTAAAGGTTGAAAAATCAAGTTTTCATCCCACACAGTCCCTAGAATTCTTTGGGGTCCACATCAGTGTGGTCTCTGCATGTGTCTACCTACTGGAGGACAGGTTCCAGACCCTACAAGAACCAGTTACCAAGGTGGTCTCTGATCCTTCTGTTCTGATCAGGATTTGCCTTTCCCTTCTTGGTCACCTGGCGACCTGCACGTACATTACCTCCTTCTCTCGTCTTTGCCTTCACTGCCTGCAACTGTGTGGCTGTGAGGGCCTATTCTCCTGTGCACCATACCATGGACTTCCTACTGACAGTTCCCCTGCCCCCAAGATTCTCTCCTCCCTCTAATTGTGGACAAACCCAGGTCAGGTCTATACCCGGATACCCTTCTTCTCGTCATCACCAAGCATGACGATTGTCATGGACGTGTCACTCATCGGTGGGGCGCCCACATGGGTGAGCACATGACACAGGGGACTTGAGCCAGTCAGGTAGAGTTGCCAATTTTAGTTGGATGTATTCCTGGAGATTCATAATGTTTAATTAAAGGTTCATCTTTAATTTCTGGAGACTCCATGCCAATCTTGAAGGGTTGGCAACCCTACACTCCAGAATCCCGAATGCACATCAACATCCTGGAAATTCAGGCAGTGTGGAGAGCATTTAGTGCACTTCTCCCATCCATTCACTCCCGTCATGTTCTCATCGTGTCAGACAGTTACCCCCACCATTTCCTACATCAACAAATTGGAGCATGTTGTCGTCAGTGCTCTGTGCGGAAGTTGTTTATCTTTGGGATTTGTGCATTACCCACAAGATCCTTTTGTCAGCAGTGTATCTTCCTGGGACTCGGAACGTAATTGTGGACCCTCGCAGCAGGAAATTCATGGCTGACCATGAATGGGACCTTCATGACACCGTGGCTGCTGACCTTTTTGACCGCTGAGGGACTCTGACCTGGGACCTCTTGCATCTCATACCAACAGCAAATGCACCCAGTACTGCTCCGGGCACGGGGGAGGGAGGAGAAGAGATCAGCGACTTTTCTCAAGGCAGTGCCCCAGTTATCTATTGGTCAGACCAAATCATTTATGGCTTTCTTCCCCTACTGCTCCTGCCACATGTCCTACACAAGATCAGACAGGAGAGAGCGATGGTCATTCTGATTATCCCATTCTGCCCTCACTGTTTCTCGTTTTCCCCTCCTCCTGTGCATGTCGGCATGTCCCCTGCTTCCACTGCCAGCTTTCCCAGAACTCCTCGTGGAACATGGCGGCAGGATCAGGCACCTCAATCTGCAGATGCTTCACCTAAGAGCTTGGTTTTTGAACAGACATCTTTCTCTAGAGCAGGAATGTTCATCAGCAGTACAAGACATCCTCTCGAGTAGCAGAAAAGAGTCCACGAGGCGAGTCCTATAGGGCCAAGTGGAAGTGTTTCACCCTATGGGCCCAGCAGAGGGGTTTTGCCCCTGAGCACATGGACATCCCTATTCTTCTGGACTATCTCCTGTCCCTGAAAGCATCAGGACTTGCTCTCAACTCCATCAAGGTTCATGTAGCCACTGGCAGTGCCTTGCACCCCTTGTGGGAGGGGCACTCTGTCTTTGCGCATCACTTGACTACCAGGTTTTAGAAGGGTCTCCTCTAGACTTAGCTGTCAGTTCAACCCTTCGCTCTGTAATGGGACCTCAGTCTTGTCCTGTCAGTGTTGATGAAATTGCCCTTTGAACGTATGGCCTCCTGCTCCCTGTCTCTCTTTTCCATTAAGGTTGCCTTCCTGGTAGCTATTACTTCTGCAAGAAGGGTAGGCAAACTGGGGGCCATGATGACAGACCCCCCTTTTACTAAGTTCCATAAGGACAAGGTTTCCCTCCACTTACAACCTTTGGCAGAAAGTTGGGGTGTATCCTGCTTTCATCTCAACCAGCCCATATACTTACCTGCTTTCTTTCTGAAGCCTCACACCGCAGCGGAGGAACGGCACCTTCGCTCCCTCAGTGTCCGCAGGGCCCTGGCCTTCTACCTGCAGAGGATGAAATCATTCAGAAAGTTTCCTAGACTGTTTATCGCTCTAGTGGTGACCTTCACTCAGAGGGATCTCTACGTGCATTTTGGGGTGCATTATGCTCTGCTATTAGTTACCGTTACTGTCATCACCCCTAGGGGCAGTAGCGTAGCCAGGAGGGGAGCGGGGCGAGCGGATGCTACCCCAGTGAGCACAAGTGATGCCTTTAAAATTTTTTGGTGCCTTTTAAAAGGGGGAGCAGAGCTAAAAAAAAGGCACCACCCCCGTGTATTCACCCGGCGGCACCCCAGCTGTTCGGCGGCACTTCGGTGGCGGGTCCTTCACTCGCTCTGGGTCTTCGGTGGCATGGCCACTGCCTAGGGTATAAGTCCATTCCACGAGAGTGCAAGCATAGACTACATCTGTGCTTCATGATGTACCGATTATGGACATATTTAGGGTGGCCATGTGGAGTTCAGTACATACCTTCTCTTCCCATTATCCCTTAGTGGAAGATGCTATGATGGATGTCTCATTTGGCGTGGCTGTTCTCTGTTACGTGATTTCATTGTGTTCCTTGCTCTTTCCTCCTAACTAGGTACTGCTTGTTAATCACCCTCAGTGGAATACAATAGGGACATCACTCAAAGAAGAGGAGATTACTTGTCTGTAACTGGAGGATCTTCGAGATGTATGGTCCCTATCTGTATTCCAACCCTGCATTCCTTCCCTTCTGTTGTGAATCTGTTTGATTTGTGGTGGAGAAGGAACTGAGGGCGTGGATGGTCCATCCTGTCCGTTATCTCTTTGGACAGAACCATGAGGCAGAGCAAGGGCACATGCACGGACCAACGGATGCTACTACTTTCAAAATCTCCAGCTCCGTATGCATGGTGCATGCATATAACTCTTGGTGGAATACAGATAGGGGCGACACATCTCGAAGAATCTCCATTTACAGATAAATAACCAACCCTGCATTCCTTCCCTTCTGTTGTGAATCTGTTTGATTTGTGGTGGAGAAGGAACTGAGGGCGTGGATGGTCCATCCTGTCCGTTATCTCTTTGGACAGAACCATGAGGCAGAGCAAGGGCACATGCACGGACCAACGGATGCTACTACTTTCAAAATCTCCAGCTCCGTATGCATGGTGCATGCATATAACTCTTGGTGGAATACAGATAGGGACGACACATCTCGAAGAATCTCCATTTACAGATAAATAACCTCCTCTTCTCCAGAGTGGCACAGGCTGAAGTTCTGCTTGGCTAAAGCCAAGTTCCAGTGCATCTACTAAACTCTCTGGAAGGGGAGTTTCAATTCTCACAAGCTCTAAACCATCTGCTGACATATTAGTGCTTGTGGAATGGCTGCCATCTTGGCTGAAACCAGAGATTGAACTGAAGACCTCCAGAGCTAAAAGTATGAGTCTCTACAGCCTCAGCTAAAGAGCCTGGCTCTCTAGCTTACATCTTTAACTGTCTCTCATCCACAGTTGATTGGGCATAGAGGGAAAGAGATAACACACTCCAACTAGTGGATTACACATTTTGAGATATGTGATTTCCATCACTTATGCGGTACATTACAGTAAAGTAATGAGACATAAAAATTAACACATATATAATATATAGAAAATACTACATGTGTAAGAGCACTGAATTAAGGTTGCTATGGGAATTATAATTTTGTAAGTGTAAATTCTCAATTATAACATTGTATTAATAACAATTTATTTGAAGTTTATTTTCTCCTAGTTTAGCTTCTAGTTTTTCTTATTTCAGTGAAATAATAATTTTGGGTTTGTGACATCAATCTGTTTCTTTGGGAAAGGATGGGATGTGAACAAGTCAGCATTATGTCTTAACTGCCTAATCAAGTCTACTGTGCAACCATCTTAAATGATGTTAAACTGTCTACATGAGCATTGGGACGGGAGTTTGAGTTGAGTTTAGCTACCTCAAGTGAGCTAACATGACTGAAAAATACATTGTTTATGTAGAGAATCCCAGTGTTGTCTGACACTTCTCAGTTTTATAGAGTTAAAAGCCTATTAGGTGTGTAGAGCCCATTTCATACAAGGTACTTCAAAGTGTGACATCAAAAATAAAATGTTACTTTTGATATTCATTTTTTAAGCTAGCTAGAACAAAGGAAAAACTTTAAAAATACCAAGTGTCAGTCATGTGAAACTTGTTTTTAAATAAGGGAATTATACTGCATTTGAATGGGCGTCAAGCAAGTTTGTGAAGACCTGATACACTTGTATTTGCCGTTAGTACAAAGTGAGGCATTGGAAATGACACATAATCTACAAACAGGATTCTAAACATTAAGACTATTTTGCAAATGTAGGGGGTAAAATATGAAAGGTATTAGTAATAAAATTCTTAAATGTAAGTTTAAACTTCAAAGAATGAATCCTGTTACGTGAAAAAGTACATTGCTTAAATTTAATCTTTAAGTTCTGTTCTACTTTTATAAATGTAATGAGAACAAAATTCTAATTTGTAGCCTAAATTCTATTAAATTCAGTGGTACATGTTGACTTAAGTTCTTTCAGGGTGTGCACTAAGTAGAATTTCTTTAGGCAGAATGTTCTTAATGTAAGAGAGAATTTTTCTTCAAGTGGCTCTGCATGTTCCCTACCTGGTGCAGTCTAATGGTGGAACTTTCACAAGCAGTGCCTGTTGGGATGCTTTCTCTCTCTCTCTCCCCCTCCCACTCCCGTCTTGCAGTGTTCACAAAGAGTGAGTCTATATAAAGGGGCACTGCTCCCCTACAGCTTCAGTTCTTTTCAACTACAAGCGCCAGCCAGAAGTGAACCACTCCAGTCTATCTGATCTGGGGTTTTCTCCTGCCTCGGAAGCAAGGTCTGGTTGAGCTGTGCTTCAATCATTATTGAATTAGGACTCTCTGCCCACCTCCTGAGTTTTCAGCGCTGCTTGCCAAACTACAATATACAGAGCCACTCAGAGAAGAAATGAAGGTTATTTGTAATCAGAATTCCTCGAGATGACTCTGCATAATCACACTTCCCATCCACCTTCCCTTCTAGCCCAGATTGCTTGCTTTTTCTGAGTCAGTAGTGGAAGGAACTGAGGTTGTAGAGGACATAGCACCCCCTTATATAGCTTCATGCTTGGAATGTTCATGAATGCTGAGGGGAGGGGCAGAAGATCAGTGTGTGCACTCCAACAGGCACGGCTGGGAGAATGTTCCACCAGTAGGCGGCACTGTTTGGCTCATTACCCATAAATATGAATATGCAGAGTCATCTCAAAAATCTCTGGTTACAAGTAAATAACCTTCATTTATTAATGGTGGTAGCCAATCTATTCCATGTGCGTATCCCTGTTTGATAAGTGTACTGGAAAAGAATATGCTTGATTAGAGTGGGAATTCCATCATCATCATCATAATAGCAAGCCTGATAAAATTTGTAGAGAGAAGATATATTTTTAAAAGCACTGAAAAAGGAAATTAGATATCATTTACGAAATCATTTTTGTCAGTTTGCTCACTAGAGTAGATTTTTTTTAAAGGTCTGGCAAGAGATTATGGATAGAAAATAGTAACTTTTTGAAAATAAAACAAACTGATTTTGCCTATTTGTATAATTGCTAATGGAAAATGAAGATATTGGGCATAATACTGTTATGAAGGTTAAGGTGATTTGGTGCATGATCCTTAGAATCAATCCAAGAGCTTTCATTTACACTCTTCACATTGTGTTCTATAGTTTTTTTGTATGAAGTATAGTACTATCAATACAGCGCAAACATTGTTAGTTTCTACACAGTATTAAAAGACCTTTCCTCCATTGGAGCTACTGGAATCTGCTTGTGGAATAACTATTCATTCTCTAATATCTTCGTAGTGGATTTGACATTTCTAATAAAACAATGCTATTTTTTTACCAGCTTTCTGCTACTCTGAACATGGTTTTTAATACTCTATTTAAAACATAGGCTTGCTTTGTTCGTTTATCTATGTGTCCCTAATTGCAGACCTATAATCATGATACTTTTTTTTAATAGCGATCCTAGGAGGAGTATAACAATTCAGTAATTGAGTATGCTATAGGGTGGATTTGATTTAAATCAAATTGATTTAAATCATGATTTGAATCACTAGTCAGGAAGACTCGATTTAATCATGGTTTTCTACGTAAAAGTGCGTTCTTGTTGGTTGTTATAACCTTAATACATATTCTTCACAACTCAGAGATAGATGTAGGTTTCATTTTTAGAACGTCACACTATACATTTTTAAAGTGTTTCATTTTGAATACTTTTCAGATTAGTTTTACAGCTATATCAGAAAATGAATGATTGTTTGGTTATTTCATTTACCAAAGGTAATTGAAGCAAACATTTATGAAGTCATTGGGAGGTGAACTATCTCCATTCAACAGGTTAATCATTAATATTTGGAGGATTTTCTTGCCATGCTGTATTAGGAGGAGAACATCACCAGACAGACATTTTACTAAAACAACGTCTTGTATTCCGGATTTTTTTCTTCAACAGCAAACATAATATTTTAACAAAACAAGCATATGAATTTTTGAATTTAGTTAAACATTCACGTTTTTTAAAATCAGGTTTGTTTTTGTTAAAATTGTTTTTAACTAAAATAGTTAAATGAATTTTTTTTAAAAAACCCAAAATTAAATCAACTGTGTCAGCCAGGTCAACATGAGAAACTTAAAATATTGGCTTCTGCACCTAACTTAGTCGTCTTCATCTTCATTTTCCTGCTTGTTCATAATCTGGAAAAGAAAAACAAGCTTTCCTGCTTTTTCCGGTCCCAAACGATTTCTCAATTTGGAATGGATTAGTCCAAAGGAAGAAAATATTCTTTCTACACCGGCAGAAGAAGCTACTGCTGTTAAAAGTGAGATACTCACTTCAACAGTCTCTGAATCCAACAGCTTAAGTGACTTCCCCCAGTTCACTGGTGTGACTTTCTTTAAAACATCATCAGCAAACATATATTTCTTGAATGGTTCATGCTTAGCTCTGAAGTTTATTATAGATGGCATTATAGAGGGATGATTGCTGGAAGTCCATGTCATAGCCAACTCCTCTTCTTCAGCAGTTAAGGTTTGACACTGTTATCGAGTATTGAGAATATTTGCAAGAAAATGAGCTGGAGATAACGCTTGTCCCATTCGTTTTTTTTAATGATTGTAATATAACTCTCATTGCGTATTTCTCTTTTTAAGATCTCTCTCTGTTCCCCGAATTTCAGCTGCATCAGCAATAACACAGCTATTTCCCTGCATTTTGTTCAAGGCTACAGAAATAGACTTCAGGGTACTCAGCATGTGTTCAACTTTTTTTGTAAGCCCAATGTTGAGAACTTTGGCTGTGACCGTGCCATCTATTTTTTCACGATTTTTTTCACAAACTGTCATCAAATTAGGCCAGTTCTTGATATAGTGCTCAAAACAGTCCACTACTGAGTTCCATTGCACATCTTGTGGGAGAGTTAGCTTGGTTCCTCCCACTTTTTTTCAGAGCAGCTGCTGCAAAGTGGTTGTTACGGAAGTATTTTGCAATTTCAACATTAGCCTTTATTTCTGGAACACTGAAGTCTTTGGCTAGGAGGTGCATCAAATAAGCACTGCAACTGTAAGTTATTAGCTTGGGACTCTTCTAAATTTCTTCTCATTTTGGATACATTTGCAGCATTGTCTCTGACCAAGCTGCATACTAGACATTTGAATTTTTTTTCACAGTTTGTTATAGCTTTTATTGCTACTTCTTGTAAAGTATTCTGCTGTGTGTGCGTTTCCTGGTGTATCAGTTGTTTCTGTAAGGAAGACATTCCCTTCTTCTGTTGTCACACAAGCACATACAACAGGATCATTGTGGACATTGCTCCACCTATCAAGACTCAGGTTAACAATTTCATCCTCTAGACCGGGGTGGGTAAACTATGGCCCAGGGGCCACATCCAGCCCTTGAGACATTTTAATCTGACCCTTGAGCTCCTGCTGGGAAGTGGGGTCTGGGGCTTTCCCCCCTCCCACACTCCAGCCAGGGGCTTGCCCTGCTCTGCCTGTGCTGTAGCTCTGTGCGGCTCCCGGAAGCATTGGCATGTCCCCCCTCTGGCTCCTATGCATAGGGTCAGCCAAGGGGCTCCGCAGTTGCCATTGGCCAGGAGCCATGGTGAATGGGAGCTGCAAGGGCAGCACCTGCAGATGGGGCAGCATGCCGAGCTGCCTGGCTGCGCCTCCCTGTAGGAGCTGGAGTGGGGACATGACGCTGCTTCCGGGAGCTGTTTGAGGTAAGCTCCACCTGGAGCCTGCACCCCTGACCCCCTCCCTCACCCCAACCCTTTGCCCCTGCCTTGATCCCCCTCCCGCCCTCCGAACCCCTTGGTCCCAGCCCGGAGCACCCTCCTACATCCGCAACCCTAGCTCCACCCCAGAGCCTGTACCCCCAGCCGGAGTCCCCTCCCGCACCCTGAACTCCTCATTTCTGGTCCCACCCCAGAGCCCACAACCCCAGCTGGAGCCCTCAGCCCCTCCCGCACCCCAACCCCCAATTTCATGAGCATTCATAGCCCGCCATACAATTTCCATACCCACATGTGGCCCTTGGCCAAAATGTTTGCCCACCCCTGCTCTAGACCTTTTGCACACTGCTCAATTTCTCTTTCATACACTTTATCCAGCAATTTGCCTGCGACATCTGCTCTGTTGGGTGGACTGTATCCTGGTCTCAGTGACTGAACAATGTTAATAAAGTGTGGGTTCTCAATCATACGAAAAGGAGAGTTTCTTGCATAAACCGGGCAATTTTTTCATCAATTACATCTTTTTGTAATCTGCTGGTTCTTATCACAAACTTATCTATAGTTGTTTTTGGATGATGATGATTTTTTTTTCTTATTGCTACAGGTGTGTGTGTGTGACATACTGTGGCTATGTGACATACATGATCTGACTGAAACACTATCATTGGCAGATAACTCTGAAACTATAGAAAATGATAGTGATCTTGAAGGTGGATAGTCTTCGGAATCCTGTATGTTGAGGATGGATTCTCCTAAACAAAATAAGTCAGTGCAGTTATTTAATTATTATTACCATACTACTCATTTATTATTACTCATTGCATTCACTGACACTCAGTACTACTTTAAAGGTGAAATTGTAAAAGGAAGATCTGCCTATTTCAGCTATTTATTTTTTATCACAACTACATCTAAAATGATAGAACCATAGAGTAACAACTATATTTTTTGCTCAAACATGAGAATTCAAGAATAGTTCAGAAGGAAGACATGCAGTCCTTAAGAAAAAAGTATGAAATAAAAAAGTTTACTAACCTGAAGATCGTGCATGTTCAGACATGTTCCTTTCATCATCTTCAACGCAGCTTCCTCCTGAGAAGGAGCATTTCTCATGATGATGTTTCATTCAGGCAACCAGACCTTGCATTTCTTCGTTGCACTGTTTGTGTTTTGAACATGTGCCTGTCTTACCCACAGGTAGAGGAACTTCATTAAAATATTCCCAAACTGGGTCTCTTTTACGGCCTGCTGCCATTATAGGTTTTCCCTTCTAATGAGAGAATGGTATGGTAGATCTCAAATCAATGAAGGCTACCCTCAGACCTCAAGACTTCTGGAATATGCTGCTCAAACAGTTTCACTTTTGTTTCTACTGCCTGTCCCTCCCTTCTCACATTTATCTCCAGACTTCTTCTCCGTGTCCAGATCTATTCCGCCCCCAACAATCTTCTATTCATTGAACTTTTTGAAACTTTGCACGTTTAGAGAGAGGTAAGGGATTGACTCTGTATACACAAATTTGCAGAGGGACAAATTTGCAGAGGGTTGAGGTTTATTTATTTATTTATTTACATTTTTGCTGTTAACAAGCATGTTATGTCTGGAGACACAAATCCACAGTTTGAGAACTGCAAAACTAGGCATCTCTGATGGTATCTTTTAGACTGAGCACTGAGTCCCATTGGGTTTAACCTAAATAATCTATACAGAAGCCCCTGGAGCCCCATAAAATGGGGTCCCTAATCCATGAACTATTGGAACTCATTTACAAAACTTTTCTTAAACACTACATGAATATACTGTCTCATACTATAGAATTAGGATTTATAATACCTATTCCATGATGAGATATCTTTGAGCAGTAATGTATCTTAATTAAAACTATCTGTAGATAGGTTTTTTTCCTCAAAAAGCATTTTATCAAAAAAATGAAGGTATCTGAGAAGTGCATTACTGTTTGTTTACTAAGTCTTGGCAAGAGTCTTCAGTTCTCATTTTTAATTCTCATCTTTTGTGTGACAATGTCAGTTTATCAGATTGTTTATTAACGTACATATATAGACAGGCACACATCTAATTTCAGTGTTATTTATTTCAGGTTCTGTACGTGAAGAGAATGGAATAAGATGGCACGTTTGCCCATACTGCTCTAAAGAATTTAAAAAACCCAGTGATCTAGTGCGCCACATTCGAATTCACACGCATGAGAAGCCATTCAAGTGTCCCCAGTGTTTCCGCGCCTTTGCTGTGAAGAGTACTCTCACAGCACACACAAAAACACACACTGGCATTAAAGCTTTTAAGTGCCAGTATTGTATGAAATGTTTTTCCACCTCAGGAAGCTTAAAAGTTCACATTCGTCTGCATACAGGTAAGGCTGTGAATGATCCCTATGGTTTTATATGATGTTCAGAAGATCTCCAAGAACGGGACAGAGTTTGGTGTGTAGATATGAAGGCGATCGGGCACCTTCATAAATATCGAATATAGAATGAAGTATTTTGTCTCTGACAAATAACTTCATAAGAATTTAAATTGTAGCCCTGTTGAATTCTTGTATTATAAACTTTGATTCACCAAATATTTTAACTTGTTCATGTCCCAATTCTCAATGGTGTGTGACTTTTTTTCACGCCCTTTTCTCTGCTAAACCACAACTGTCCACCTACGTTGTTTTCTTCCTTCACTCTTGTTTTTCATTTTCTCCTGGAACATATACCTGGAGGGTCAGTTCTTTAGCTATTCCAGGCCTTCAGACAGCAACCATTACTTGAGTTAAGAAGCTACTGAATCATTGAAGGTGGTAGAAGCTTGTATATCTGAGTTGAAAGCTGCTGAGTGCAGTAGTTCTGAGATTCCAATTTCCGTGGTGTTCTAGCATGGAGTTCACCCTTCAGGCATTCCTACTGGCTTGTAGTTGTTAGTGAAGAGGGTGCCACATAGTCACTACTCCCTCTTTCCATCAACTTGGGAATTTTTGTGCTAAGTTTCCCTCATTTATGGAGCGTGGATGGAACTATCTGTCCTTTACTTTTAAGTTAGCCATGTACTTGAACAGCGCACACACAATCTCTCATTTCTGCTCTCTCCCCCAAGGAAAAATAACACACATTTCCCCCGCATTTGGTTATGTCAGTCTCTGTAAACACACGGTTATGATTTTACTATTTGGATTGCATAGGTTTTATTCCTGGGGAGATGGAAGTAAACCATGAAGTAATATATTTTAATTTTTTTTAGGTGTTAGGCCTTTTGCTTGTCCTCACTGTGATAAAAAGTTCAGAACATCTGGCCACAGGAAGACTCACATTGCTTCACACTTTAAACACACTGAACTACGGAAGATGCGACATCAGCGTAAACCTGCAAAAGTTCGAATAGGAAAGACCAGTGTTCCAGTACCGGATATTCCTTTGCAAGAACCCATACTCATCACAGATTTAGGTGAAGACTGAGTTAGTATGTGCTGTAACTTGCTCATTGTAATCCTGAAATTTGGGTTTAGAATGAAGTAGAGTACACTATTAGGCAAAGGCAGTCTATAAACTCACTCAAGAAGATGGACCTGCAATTAACTGCTCAGCAGCTGCAGAGAAAGCTGTACTCTGTCAGCTGTTTGAATTGAAAGTGTACTTCATGAATTTATAAAGAAGCCTTTTTATATTGATAGAATCCTATAAAGCTTAACAGAAAAAAATTGTAAAATATGCAGTGTAGAGAAGGTGAACATATTCATTTGTTTCCTTTAGTTTTTTTTGAGCTAATGCTTAGAGAACATATTCTAAAATCTCCTTATTCTAATCACATTTATTCTTAATACAGTTATAATTTTATATGACTTTAGTGGATTTCATGTCAGTGGGAACTCAATTGAAGTAGTGTTCCGTTAGCGATAACATTTTAACATAGGAATATATTATAGAAAGCTCACATGGCATCTTTCTATTCTGGCATAGGATGTTATATTATTTATCACTTTTTAAAACCATTTTGTTGGAAAAGACTAGTTGTCATCCAGCTTTAGATGAAGGATTGTATTGTAAATAAGAGGTGGTTGATAGTGGACAAGATATTATGATATGTATGTACTTACATTTTCACCTAAAAATAGTTGATTTAGACTCCTTTAGTGATGGGCAGTTTTCTGCTTTGACCACCTTAAACTAGATATATTAAACATAGTATTATTTTCAAAACTCCAACCAGAGTACAATAACCACGTGAGTTTCGAATGAAAAAGATCAAACTATAGACCTAGAATATTCTTAAACTGGTAAAGATATTAACATGGCCATAACAATCAGATGTGCCCCATTATTTTATTAATGAAAATAAACCCCACAAATTACATCTTTTTAAATGAGAAACTGCCAATAAGATCATAGTTTTGCAGTCCTATTTTAGTTGCTTATATAATAAAGGTAGCCTTAATAAAAGTCCTGTTTGGTCATGTGCATTTTAAATGTAGCATTTAAGAGCTTTTTAGAGACTTGGGTCCAAATTCTCTTCTATGTCCAGTCTTCACTGCAATAGATTACCATTTGCTGCTCCTTTTTTCTCAGCCAAACTCTGCTGGTGCTGGCATAGTTTAAGCTTTGTATTGACTAGGATTTAAAGATGCGTTATTAAAATGTGTTTGCTAACATGTTCCAAAGCTCTACTGTGGAAAAAGCATTAGATAGAGTTGTAGAGTATGTTAGCAAATGCTTTTGACTAGCACATTTTTAAATGCTAGTCAAGACCGAGCTTAAACTATGCCAGCACCAGCACAAGCACAGAGCACAGAATTTGTCTAAAAAGCTCTTAAATGTTACATTTAAAATGCACATGACTGTGCACAGTTTGTCACTGTGTCAGGACCAGCATAGTTCGCTGAGAATCAGTGACAAACATGTTCTAACAATACACCTTTTAAATCTTAGTCCAGACGTCCTTGAAATACCAATGGGGAGATCTAAAATACTTGTTAGTAACCTGTGCCAAGGGGCTCTCATTTAGCTTGGGATTGTTGGAACATATTGTGCTCCAGCCATGCCCTCTCCCCAACCCAGCATCCCCCGTCCACCAGGTGATGATGGTCGGGGCAATATAGGAATTGTTTATGCTAGCTCTGCTTTACCACCATTCTGGGTGAATTCAGCAAGGGAGATCTGGCAGCTTCCAGTTATTTGCTGTAGTGACACATGGGCTGAGCTGATCAAAAAAAATTTCTCTTTGACATTTTCATTTCCCTTGAACATGGCCTGATCAGTTCATTTTAGTTCTAACAACAGTGAAGTAACACTTTTTTTGAGTTTATCTTACCACAAAAAAAAAGCTTTAGCCTTCTTTAAAAAGGGCCTATGAAAAGCTTAATGTACATATGTTGATATCCTTACTGCTGTTTTCACAAAACTCTTTCTATTTTAAGTTTAACTGCTTTAGTTACTGTGAGTTAAAATAATTGTAAATATTTTATATTTATTTGTGAAGTAATTTAGTATTATTTACTTTCTCATTTTCTCTCCGATGTTGAACTTCAGGGTTTTTCTTGCGACACAATTAGAATATATAAGATTTGTTTGGCTGTTTCTTAGAACTGACAAAGTAAATTCAGCAGTCAGTTATTTTTCAAACTTGTATTTAGACTACCATCATTCTCAAAAAATAATATTCAAATGGTTACTATTTCTTATAGTTATCATTCCGTAGAGACCAATTAAGGTCCATTTGTTCAGAGTTTTGGAAGCATCAATAGTTCTTTTTTGAGTGATTGCACATGTTCTTTCCAGTTCAGGTATGCACACCCAGTGCACCAGAGTTGAAGATTTTTCCCCTAGCGGTACCTGTGTGGGCAGCACAGGTGCTCTCTGCTGTCTCATGTTGCTGCACGATGGGATAAATGATGGACCCACCCTAGACACTCAGTTCCATTTTACTGCCCGTGTTTGGTAGTCAGTGGACATTGACTTGCTACTGCAAGTTTCTCTCTCATTACAGAAAAATTATCTTCCTTACTGTACATAGTGGTAGACGTTAGATTAGTAGTAGTTTTTGTTGCTGGTTTTTTTTTTGTTTTTTTGGTCTTTGTTTTGTTGGAGCATCGGTTCCGTCTTATTCTCCGGCTGCCAACATTCAGTACAGGGATTTGCGTCAATCTCTGGGGTTTAAGCTGTGTGCCGGCTGCAAAAAAATATTTGCCAGTGAGATACCCTTGTTCATCCTGCCTAAAGTGCCTTGGAAAACTCTGCCAGATTTGCAGGGACTTCAAGCCCTGGACAAAAAAGGACAGAGAAGTGAGACTGCGTCACAACCTCAGGGAGGTTGCCCGGTGTCCCCCTTCAGAACATTCCCATCAGGGCACATACCGAGTACTTTGGCATCAGTGAGGAGTGGCCCTACAGACATGGCTTCTGAAGGTCAGTACTGATCCCCTTCTCCGGTGTCTAGAAAGAAATGCAAAAGGGCAAACTCATGCAAGCAGCTGAGACTTAGCTCCACTAGATGATCAAGTGGACGGTACCGTCCACCATTAAGCACTGAAGAAAGAACAGGGTGTACTTTGGGAAGAGACGCTTCTAGATGCTGACTTCTTGTCATCAGGGGTCATTGACTCTGGGGCTGTTGGGATCAACCTCTGCTCTGATACAGAAAACTTTTGTGCATCAACATAATTCAAAAAATCTCTCAATACCATGCCAGAAAATCATGCCAGAACCCTTTGCAGCAGCACAAGAACTACTGTGTCTCAGTGCTAGTCTCCCTGACGATACAGGAGGTAAGCTGGCCAGTACTGATGGATCCTGAGATCCTGGCTATGGACTTGTCTCAGGGTTGTGATCAACCCTTAGTACTGTGTGGGGCTAGATTGTTGGAGCATCTGGCGCTTTCTCGACCTGTGCAGTCCAGGGTTAAACCCAGCATGATGTCCTGAGAGCAACACCCTCTGCACCTCGGCACCACCTTGCACAGCTCTACTGTGGTCAGGAAACTCAGGGCTACCTTGAGGTCTGAGGTAGGCTCTTACTCCCCTTACTCCTGGAATCAGTTCATGGTCCTACCCTTTGGCTGTCTGCTTACCTTTACAGAATGCATTGCTGTGGTAGCTTTATTCCTGAGGAAAGCACATATGCAAATATTTCCTTACCTGAATGACTGATGGTTATGAGGTTGAGCCAAGCTCCAAGTAAAAATCAGTCTATCCAGGAACTGATCCCTCTTCAGGGTTCTGGATCTGTTGATCAAAAAGGACAAGTCACTCTTGTCAGTTCAGAGAATAGAATTTATAGGGGTGATCCCAGATTCTACAGGCCATTCCTTTCTCAGCCAAATTCTAGACGTTAAACGTTTCCATAGATCTCAAAGCTCATAAACAGTTAAAAAAATAACAACAAAAACCCACTTGCCTCAGACTTCTGGGGCACATGTCCTCCTGCACATATGTGGTTCAGCATGCCAGACTTTGTTTCAGAAAGTTGCTGAGCTGGTTAAAGTCATTGTACTCCCTGGCTCATCACCCGTTGGATATGCTCATTCAAGTACCTGCAGGAGTACTAGCCTCGTTGGATTGGTGGATGGATCCAGCCAACATGTGTATGGGAGTTTTTTGCCCTTCCTTACCCACATTGACTTTGGTTACAGTTGCTTTTTCTCTAGCTTTCTCGTTCATCTGGCCTGTCAAGCTTTTCTCCCTCATGTCAAGAAAGAGACTTTACAGGTCGTCATGGACAACATTGCAGTGGTGATCTACATGAACGGACAAAGAGGGCCCAGATCAGATTTTCTGTTGAGGCAATAGATCTTGCGGAGTTTTGTATCACCAATACTATACATCTAATTGCCTTGAACAGATCATTCAGCAGAGATCACAAGTGGTTTCTCAGGACAGGTATTGTGAGATTCATTTTTTAAACCTAAGGGTTCCCTCACATAGACCTGTTTTGCTATTTATCTCAACAGAACATCTCAGCTCTTTTGTTCAAGGGCAAGGCACAGTTAGGGAACTCTGATGGACACTTGGCTACTGTCTTGGAAAGGCAATCTGATGTATGCCTGCCTCCCCCACCCTCTCCCCCATTTTGCTCCTTCTCAGGGTGTTGCTTTAGCTCAAGCAGGTTCATGCTTGCATGATCTTCATAGCTCCGGTGTGGCCTTGCCAGCACTGGTTCTCCAGTCTTCTGAGTCTCTCAGCTAGGGATCCTTTGACACTACTTCAGAAACCTACCCTGATCTCCCAGGACCTTGATCACCTCTACATCTCCACTTGGCTGCTCTCCATCTTACAGCCTGGGTGTTCTATTGTTAATGCCTCAGGAGGCAGGGTGTTCAAGGAATGTACCAAATATTCTCCTGAATAGGTGAAAGACATCTACTAGCTATGCTTACCTGTTGAAGTGGAAATGATTCTCCTTAGGGTCAAAGCAGATGGGTGTTTTACCTATCTGAACCTCTATCTAACAGGGTTTGGACTGCTTGTTCCACCTGAAACAACAACGCCTATTGATTAGATCTGTAAGAGTTCACCAGGTAGCTGCTTCTACTTTCCACCCACCAATTGCAGACTGCTCAGTATATTTCTCCCTGGGACTTAAATCTGCTGCTGACGAGGTTGATGGGTCTGCCCTTTGAACTGATGGCTACCTACTCTTTGCTGCAGCTCTCTATGAAAGTGGCATTTTTGGTAGCTATTACTTCTTCAAGAAGGGTTGCAGAATTAGGAGCATTGGTAGCTGATCTATGTCAAGCCATATATTTACTAACATTCTTTGCTAATCCTCATTGTCATAAGGGTGAGGAGAGGCTCCATATCTTGGATGTCAGAAGGGTATTGGCTTTTTGCTTGGACAGAACTAGGTCTTTTAGATCATGTTCATCTCAGTTGTGGACAGGATGAAAGGCCTTTCATTTTCAGTGCAGAGGATTTTGTCCTGCTTATACCTATACTATTATATTGCCAATGTGCCCCTTCCAGCCAGGATGGTGGCGCGCTCTACAGGATTTCATGCAGGTTATGCAGCTTTTTTTGGCTCAAGTTACCTATAGCAGACATTTGTCTTGGTCACTAGTATATACCTTTACAGCTCTGTATGCTGTATCTCAGCATTCCAGAAATGATGCCAAGTTTGGACAAGTAGTTCTTTAGTCCTTGTTCATGTAGACTCCAATGACACCTGGAGTTTGAACTGCTTCGGAGTCATCTGAAATGGAGTGGACATGTGCAATCAGTGAAAGAAGAAAAAACACTTACTAACCTGTACCGTAACTGTTCTTCAAGATGTGTTGTACATGTCCACTCCATGACCCACCCTCCTTCCTGCTTCTGTTGGAGTCTGTCTGGTAAGAAGGAACTGAGGGGGATGGGGGTTACTCCACCGTTTATACTATTGTGCAGCAGCATGGAGCAGCAGAGACCACCTGCGTACCACAAAGGGAAAAATCCATTGGTACCACAAAGGGAAAAATCTTCAGCTGTTGTGCACTGGGTGTGCACATCTGAAGTGGAATGGACATGTGCAACACATCTCAAAGAACAACAGTTACAGAACAGGTTAGTAACAGTTTTCTCTTCTTAGGTCAGTTCTTCCCATTGAGAACATTATAGAATTCATTACTGCCACTGCAAATCAGTGACTGAACAGGGCATCACTGAGAGTGCTATGGAATGTAGATGGTCTGTCTTGGTATGTGATGTAGCAAAATGAATCTTTCCAGTCCTGTTAACTTCACTAATGATCTGTCACTTTCTCCTCTGTCTTGTCTATTGTGCTGCCTATAGCCACTCTGTACACAGTGGTGCATTTGCTTTTTTTCTATTTTGATAGTCTCCTTACTCTATTATCGTTGCTTGTCTTGAAAGATCATTGTGCTTCTATTGGTTTGAAGAATTCTTACAGGTTGCTGATATTTTAGAGTAGAGCGTTTGCCTATTGAATTTGTAAAATCTTTTTTCCCTTTGTAAAAGGAATATATACATCTTGGTTCCACACCCTCCTACATGTTTTTGTTTTCAGAATCTCTTCACACTAATCATGTTAGACTACATAAAAAAATTTAGTCATAGGGTGTAATATTCAGATCAGCCAGGAATTTTGCTTGAAGTGAATTTCAAGTACAACTATGTAACTTTATTTTTTAGACCAAAGAAGAAATAGAAGCATATTTTGTTCTGTGGTGGAATTAAAATGTCTTCAGTGATTAGATTGATTTGATTAAAGTGCACATTTCTAAATGTTAAGAATTGTGAAATATATGGAAAAATAGTTTTTTTTACAGATACATTGTAATTCCTGCACGTTACTGGGTTTGAAATGTGCTGTATAGGAATCCGAACTTCTCCTCCTCCTACAACAGGTGGCATATGCACTTCCCTCTAGTGACATTTAGGTGTTCTGAGAACTATCATTTTCTTTTCTGTGAATGGTGACAAGAAATTCCAAGCTGCAAATGTCTTTGCTCTGTGTTGGTGGTATGGTTGAACTGTTTCTTGACGGAAAATTAAAAAGATGTAGGTTTTATTTTGTGTTGAAAATAATTTGTTTATTTATTCATTTATCTGTTTATTTGTTTGCTCTTGGGTCCAGATATTTTAAGGCCGGTTTCTTTATATGTTCCCTATGGTATTTGTTATTGAAGTATTGACCAAGAAGTGCCATTATGACTTCAATCATTTTTCTGAATTTGACTGATGTCCAATACGATTGATTCCTGCTTTTGGTTGGGAAGAAATGTTATTTTAAAGAATAAGTTCTCAAAAATACCTAGTTAAGTTGCTGCATCCTGGGTAAAGCATCTCTTGTCTTTCCTGGCTACCTCAAACGTTTTCTCATTCATCTGATCAATTATAGATATAATTAGAGAATATTTGGCTGTGTTCACAGTAGGAATTTTCATTACTTTTCCAAATATTTGTTCAGTGCCAGTGGTAGCATGAGTGATGGTTCTAGTGTGGACTGGGCACATGCTTTTCCACTACTGTGTGTGTGTGTGTGAGATCTCCAAATACTAATTTGTGTGGAGCCACCTGTACAGTTTAAAATTTGATATGGTAGCTCCATATCACTGTGATATGGATCCTAAGCTGCAAGAAAGGGGATAGAAGCACTATTTTGGAGAGGGGCAAGGATAGGTTTGCAGGAGGAGGCGACTGCCATCTGTAGTTAAGTCTTTGCTGAGAGGAGCTCCACTTCTATCAAGGTTTAGGAACTGCACAGCAGGAAAGGCACTTGCCAAGTGAAGCTCTGTTCCTGCTTGATTTAGAAGACCCAGATCATCTCTTATAGGCCTTTCCTGGTTCCCCCCCACAAAACAGTGCTAAAAGAAATTCATTGGTTACATATTCTCTTCTTAGCTGCTGTTTTTAATCCCAAAGGATGCTGCTCTTCTCTCATGCTCTTACCTTTAAGGTTAGCAGTATGGAGCCAGGCAGAAGAAACCCTCTAAACTTCCCTTTGTGGGGAGAAATAAAACACCTGTAAGGAAGAAAGGCAGACTGGTGGGTGGGCAGGCTGAAGAGCTAGAACAGTGGTTCTTAAACTGTGGGTCGTGACCCCAAAGTTGGTCACGAGTTTCTTTTAATGGGGTCGCCAAGAGTGGTGGTAGATTTCCTGCTGCCAGGGGTGGAAGCTGAAGCCTGAGCCATGTTGCTCGGGGCTAAAGCCAATACATGAGCAACTGAGCTTCGCTCGCCCCCTGTGGAATGGGGCCAAGGGCAATTGCCTTGCTAACTGCCCCCTAATGCCAGCCCTGATTCTAGACTCTAGAATCTAGAGTAATACAGGACACTGGGGTCGTGTAGTAATTTTTGTTGTTGGAAGTGGGTCGCAGTGCAATGAAGTTTGAAAACCTCTGAGCTAGAAGATGGCAAAACTGGCTATTTCTGTGAATTTAAGCAGCACAAACAGATTTATGTAGCCTCTTAGTAAAAAAGTAAATTGTACAGTAACTTTTTACAAGATTGCACACTACTGCTATGTACAGGACTCTATTTTCGGTTCAAAAATGTGTGAATGGTTTTGGACCTTTTTACTTGAGAAATCTGCTACTACCCCACATTCTGTCACATCATTTGAGAAGAGGTTCTTTTGTGGAATTTTATAAGACTAAGACTTGCACAGTTAGTAGCAGGAACTCTCCTCATTTTGCAGAGCTGAAGTTGGCTGTCTTCAGGGTACAGTGTATAAACGGCATCTGTTTAAATAAGGTTGTGTTTTTTCCCAATGAATTTCTGACAGCACTGAAAAGATAACCACCAATTAGTGGAGGTAGATGTTGGGCAAACAAGCATTAGTAATTTCCATTCTCTGTTTCAAATTTAGGTTTTATGTAATGTGAGGAAGACCAGTGCTACAGGGATGGGGTATCACTTATATAAACTCTTCCAATTAAATCTCATGTAACAAAATTACACAGCAATGGGATAAAATGAAATCTAGCTAATTAAGTGTCATGAAATGACTGAAATAAGATCACTATATAGGACTTCAGTCAGTCGGTAGTGAATTAGTAAATAAATTGGGTTTTATTGAACTTACTTTGGATTTTGTTGGAAATAAATGTCTAATATGGACTCATAGGATTATATTTGCAGCTTACTGTAAGGGGCTAGAGCCATTAGTGCTAGAAGGAACTGTGCAGCTAAGATACCACACGTAATTTTAAATAGATACTGTAAAGATGTTTCAGTTTTTTTCTGTTACTACCAATTTACTATATTTAATAATATGTATTGTTTTTAAAAATGGTTAATCTCTTTATACCATTGCAGCTTTACCAAATGATCCCATTTTGTTTTTTGTTTTATACATGCAGGTCTTATCCAGCCAATCCCAAGGAATAGCCAGTTTTTCCAAAGTTATTTTAATAATAGTTTTGGAAATGAAGCAGACAGGCCATACAAGTGTTATTACTGCAGTCGAGCATATAAAAAATCTTGCCATCTTAAGCAACATATCAGGTAAAATAAACACAAAAGAGAAAGGAATTGTATTTAATAAAAATAATTTAATGTGAAGACAGTTGAAATGAAAGAATAATTTGTGGGAATTGTTTATATAGGACTCCTTGCTAAGGCTTCAGCTCTACTATTCTGCTCTCCTTAGCTAATGAAACTACAGAATTAACTTTAAGCAGTCAGGTTGGTCCAAAGTTTTGGCTAACTTGTACTCTGTGCACTGCCATCGATATCAGTGGGGTTGCTTGGGGGTATTAGTGCAGAATTTATCCTATTGACTCTTAAGCAAGCGCCTGCTTTTTCTAAACTATGTACAAAAATGTACAAGCAGTTGTATGGACATTTACTGAACAAATTGAGTGAGTTTATGTTAAAGGGGCCAATTATGTGTTTAACTGTTGTAATTAGAAAAGGAAACTGGGCTTGTAACTGCATGCACATTTTTCTGTGTGCAGTTCACAGCTAGTGGTTATCAGTGCATACTTTCTTACTGGTTGATTGATTGAAGTTCAATTCAATAAATAATTTCAGGTATGCATTATGCATGCAGTATAATTCCTGTGGGAAAAAATCTGATCATGTAATTAAAAACCATAAGATTAAACAGGCAATCTTAATTCTGGCATTTCCAAACTTTTTAGTGCTTGACTTTACAACCTTAATGTTCTTTGAGGGTCGGCTTTGTATGTATGGGGAGTGTATGGGGCTGTGTGTGTCATTTCTTGGTTTTTAAAAAAAGCAAATTGGAAAAACAAATTTTAATTTGTCATCATATTGGCACCCACATGGTTCATCTGCAGAGTTGAAACCTTTAGATCCACTACACAAACCTCTGCCTTTTGAGCTAACTGAGTTACTTATAGCAATAGTAGGTTGTCATCCTCTCTGTGGATCAGCACTAGTAGGGGATGAGACATACATTTTGCCAGTAGGTTTCACAGGTATTTGCTGATAGAGGAATGGTGAGACTCAGGAGTATTGGATTCTATTCCAGGCTCTATAGGGGAGTGTGTTGCAGTAGTCACACTCTTCTGCTATTCTATTTCCCCTTTCCCTCAAGATTTATCCTTTTTGCCACATCACTTCTAAATTGTGCCTGCTCCAGTCATGTCTCCTTAGTTCCAGTTCCATTCTCTACCACTTCTCATACAAGCCCCGGTCTCCTTGCACAGCTGATTTCGGTTTCCTTCCCCATCAGCTCATCATCTGATCTCAGTCTTCACATCTCATCTCAGTCTTCAACTTCACCCACTGGCTCCCAGTCTCAACACGTCAATTCTTAGTTGCGTTTCCCTGCCCTCGTTCCTTCTCCCAATCTGCTCTCCCACTCCATCCCTGTCTGGCTCTGTATTTTAATCAGGGAGCTGCTGGACCCAACCGGGTGGGGGAGAGCAGTGTGCGCACAGAAGAGACAGTCTCCTTGCTTTTAGCTCACAGCAGCCCAGGGCCTACTCAGCCCTGAGTTGGAGCATGCTCAGTGTGAACAAAATCTTCAGGGAATTTGGCTGCAAGTCTCAACTGAGCATTTGCGAACTGAGATTTTTCAAAGACTTGACTAAATTTGCATGTATTTTCAGGGGAACAGCAAAAGGCATATCCTGGATATAAAGGCTACACCCGTCCCAATTTCAAGTCCCTGCTCCAAAGCATGGCGGCACTAGAGGTCAAAAAAAAAAAAAAGTCACCAGCATTTTTTCCTGACCTTGTTCTTGGAAATGGCTGAATTGTTTTAGCTGAAATTTTCCAGTAGTAGTAATAATACTTAATAATCAGCCTTAGGCAGAAGGTTGGCATGCAGAACTTCAGCTCAAATATTTTAAGTTTGGCAAAGTTATAAGTGAGAAGTTTCTACCGACTCTGCCTATAATCATGCACTTTAGTGTAATTATATAACCATTTTTTAACTTATATTTTCAGGTTTTGAACAAAATGTTAGATGCTCTTTGGTTATGTTTTTTCTTATTTTGCTGTTAATGACACTGAGAAATCAAACCCAATTTGTGCTTTTGCTTTTTTTATCTTTTTTAAAAGATCACACACTGGTGAGAAGCCATTTAAGTGTTCTCAGTGCGGAAGAGGTTTTGTCTCGGCTGGAGTGCTAAAAGCGCATATTAGAACTCATACTGGATTGAAAGCTTTTAAGTGTCTTATATGTAATGGGGCCTTCACTACCGGTGGTAGCCTCAGACGACACATGGGGATCCATAATGATCTTCGACCATATATGTGTCCATATTGTCAAAAAACATTCAAAACTTCATTAAACTGCAAAAAGCACATGAAAACTCATAGGTAGGTACGTCTTCTTTTTTTTTTAAACTCTTTCAGTACATTGCAGTAGTTCATCCTTAAAGCTTCCTTGAAACCTAGCTTTGATTTAAGAGCTGTGTATTATTATCTGGGTTCTAAAAGAGTCAAGAGTAATTTGGCATAATTAATTAGGAAAAAGCCCTTGTTAGCATCTAGCATAATGGGTCTTGGTCTATAACTGAAGCTGCTAGGCACTACTTTAGTGCAAATAAATGATGATAAAATAGTAAAACTGTCATATAAAGAGCTAAAATAGTGTCTAGATGTGTGCATCATTTGCTACTAAAAGATCTCTTCTTTAATTCTCAGGTATGAGCTTGCACAGCAGCTTCAGCAGCACCAGCAAGCTGCTTCAATAGATGATTCAACAGTAGATCAGCAGAGCATTCATGTTTCCACTCAGATGCAAGTAGAGATTGAAAGTGATGAGCTGCAGCAGCCAGAAGCTGTCACAACAGATCAGGAAGCTATTTTAGAACTAGACCAGCAACAGGTGGTAGCCACAGAAGAAACAGGACTGGGACAACAATTGACTGACCAACCTTTAGAGCAAGATGAAGGTATACGTTCAGAACATCAAAAACTACACTAAAGAAAAAATCCGTTTCAGGGGAAGTTCTTAAATTATTTTATCTTGAAAACTTTTATGAATTTGGTTTTAAGACATCTGAAATAATGGTTTAGAAAAACATTTTCTGTAAAAGTGTACAATAATTACTTAAAATTTACATAAATGACTTAATTTTTCTTACCCTGCATAATTGTGTAAAATATACTGGGAAATATAAAATATTTTATATAAACCCTTACCCATTTCTGTTTGGCAAACAAATCTAAACAATATATCACAAAAATATGCTATGTAATACTTTATACAAACATTTTCTTTCTGAATCACCATCTTCAAGCACAACTTTTCAGGTTGTTATCAAAGCACACATGCACAGTTGGTGGAAAGAATACAAAATATTTTGTTAGTTGCCACTACCAGTATCAAAAGTTAGGTAGATTTAGTTAAATTAGATGTTTTTATTCGCAGTTGATCGATAGAGTTGATTAAAAAACTTTTAAAAAAAAATACACCTAAAGATTTAAATCTGAAGGACTGTGCTTGACAGATAATTTTAAAATAAAAAGATTTTAAAAGCTTGAATAATGATGCATTAAATAAATGTATTTGTGACTAATTGTATATCTACCTAATTAATTTACATTTTATTTTCTTGAATTTATGTTCCTGATTTCAGATAGGTTTGTGACATCCCATCATGCTTTACAGGAGAACATCAATCAATTTGAACAGCAAACTCTAACACAGCAGTCATTTGATCAGCAAGGGTTATCACAAGGTTAGTTATAGATGATTTTTTTTTAAATTCCAGCTCTTAGTAAATTTTGCCCTAAAGTGTTAGAATTATTAATAGTCTCAATTCTGTGCACACCAAATATGGGTAACCATGTGTTTAGCTGTCCCATTCGTGCATGCACAAAAAGGAGACCTACTGAAAACCTGATCTTAACTATTTTGAAAATAGAGTAATCTGTAATCTGAAAAAAATGAGTTTTTGGCTGTTTAAACTTATTGAGATTTTCCTTTAAAATGATCTCCTGTTAATTTGTTATTTCGACATTTACATGTATTTTTGCAAAAAAGTTTTTTTGAGAGAGGGGGGTGTTATCAAGGTTGGGCAGGTGGTATAAATCTAGTGGTATTAAAGCAGGGGTGGGCAGACTATGGCCCGCGGGCCCGTCCTGCCTGACCCCTGAGCTCCCGGCTGGGGAGGCTAGCCTCTCCCCTGCTGTCCCCCCTCCCCTGGAGCCACGTTGCTGCATGGGCAGCACTCTGGGGGGGCAGGGCTGCGTGCTCTGACTGGGCTGCGTGGCTGCCAGACACGCTGCTCTGAGCAGCGTGGTAAGGGGGCCAGGGCCGGGATAAGGGGCAGAGGGTCCCGGGGGGCAGTCAGGGGACAGGGAGCAGGGGGCATTGGATAGGCGTGGGAGTCCCAGGGGGGCTGTCAGGGGGCGGGGGTGTGGATAGGGGTCCGGGAAGTCAGGGGACAGGGAGAAGAGGGGTTGGATAGGGGGTGAGGTCCTGGGGGGTGATTAGGGTCAGGGGGGTCTCGGGAGGGGGCGGTCAGGGGACAATGAGTGGGGGAGGGGAGGGTTGGATGGGTCTGGGATTCTGAGGGTGGCATTTAGGGGCGGGAAGTGGGAGGGGGCAGATAGGGGGCATGGGCCAGGCTGTTTGGGGAGGCACAGCCTTCCCTACGTGGCCCTCTATACAGTTTTGCAACCTCGATGTGGCCCTCAGGCCAAAAAGTTTGCCCACCCCTGTATTAGAATGAGTGAAGAAAGGATAACAACATTAAGAACTGGCTGGATCCCTGAACTAATCATTTTAGATGCCTTAACATTGGAGCTTTTTGAAGCGGTAAAATAATTTTTTAAAGGAAGCATAATCATTTTGGATGTTCTCTAGACTCCACTGGAACGTACTTTCAACTTCAGTTCTTTTAAAATAAATTTTTGTTCAGGAATGGTCATGTTTTTTAATATGGCTGTCATATAAAGTCTGCAGAAGGGCAGCTCTGTTCTTTTACAAGGCCCACCAAAGCGGGGCTCATCTTTTGCAAATTTCAGCAAGTCCAGAAGAGAGATGTGTGTGATGGGGAAATATATACCTGGATGGGATAAGGGGTGGGTAGTGGATGATGCAGATGATTACCGGAAGGCTCTTATCCACATAGAAAACTTCAATAGCTTTTTAATAGATATCAAACTTTTAGTGTTCAAAAGTTTTAGAAGTTTCTGATGTTGATAAACTCCTTCCCTCCCTTTTGGTTCCTTGTTTCCTCTGTTCTTGCCCCTCTCAACTCAGATGCATCTCCTGGGGGCTCCTCCAATACCTCTTATGTTCCACCCAAGACCTCTATACTCTCCTGTCTCCTTGCATGCATCTCTTCCTACCTCTGAAACATGCCACACCCTTTCAACACCTCACTTTTTAGTCCCTTGCACCTGTCCCTTGCACACATTCACCTGTGTCCTTTTGTCCTCTCTGCCCTGCTACCATTCTGTGCCTTATCTCCTCTGTAGCCCTAGATCACTTTCAGCCTCTAATGGATGGATGCTCTGCCTGTCCTGCCCATCTCCCTTGTCCTCATCCGATATTCTCCAGTGTCTTTCATTCAGAGACTGGGGAGCACTACTTTATGCCATTGCTCCATGTACCTCCCAGTCCCCAGTCTTCTAATACCCCCCACTATATCTCATCCTAGACTTCTGCCCTGACATACTTCCACCTGGTTTCCTACCCCTATTTCTGACTCAGGCCTGGTCTACACTACACATTTAGGTTGACGTAAGGCAGCTTACGTTAACCTAAGTACAGACTACAGCCTTGTCCTGCTGATGTAAGTGCCCTACTACACCGACATAACAACTCCACTTCCACAAGAAGCATAGATCTTACGTTGGTGTAGTTAGAGTGACAGTGTCTATGTAGACACTGCCTTACTTACATCGGCTGTTGACAGTCTTGCATCAGTTGTTAACATTCTGGAGCCCTGAAATTGACAAGAAAGCTGGGAAGCTAGAGCCTGGCTGTCCCCTGCTTCCAGCTGGGCTGTGCCTGCCCAGTTCCCCACTCAGGATGCTGCTCCTTGCAGGTAGGCGAGAAGCCCGGCAGCTGCCCCCCACTCCCGACTTAAATCTGAAGTGTAAACATGCCCTCATGGAGGTCCTGCAACAGTAAGGCCTGTAGTCATTAATAGGTTATGTGAAAACTTTTTCTGGTATTTACAAAACTTTCCAGAAAAATACCTGTGGAATGTAGAATGTGGTATGCAAAACTTGAAGATGATCTGTTTGTGACTGAGGAGTGGATTAAAATTTGGATTTATGGGCACTTAGTTTCGACCTTAATGACATAATACCTATTGATGCTCCCTAATTACACGTAAATGATTTGAATTACTATTGTTTTTCATTTCCTCAGTTTTTAATTTGGCTCCTTGTCTAGTTAAATAGCTCCCTTTATAAAGATATAACTGCCTCTTATTACTTCAGAGTGTTATACAATTTAGGATATTTTATTTTGTTTAGCTGATTTTGATACTTTGTTACAATGCATTTAAAATAGAGTTGAGAGAAGGTATTAATGTCTCTAGATTTATTAAACAGGCCCGATCCGGATCCATTAAAGTCCATTGGAATTTTGTGATTGGCCATCCCATCTGAGATCTTTCCAAATGGAAAAAAAATGGCAGAATTACTGATTTTTCTTCCGTTGTTAATTTTCTGATTTGGTCGTTCATTTCAAATTGAGAAATTACACAGTTTTCATCTCAAAGTATTATGTAATTTATGCTTCAGTTTCTGTGTTGTTTCTTGTCATTTGGCAAATATAGATTGGTAAATGCTTTTTCCAAACAAATTGTCTTTTTGGAGTCCCAGTAATATTCATTTTTATCGCAGAAATTTATGCTGCTCAACATGTTTTATAAAAAGTGATAAAAATCATTTATATAAGACTTCTCCTATTCTACTTGGAATCTCATCCACAGATTCCCAACTCTTTGAAGTTTCCTTGAAGATCCTGGAGCCCTTCAGTTTTTTTGAATTTCAGGTAGGTAAGCATATGCGCGGATGCATGCGTTAAATTGGTCGACCCTCTCCCTATGTCTGCATCTGTGCTTCATGCTCCTTAGTTCCTTTTTCCTGCCAATTAGGTAGGACATCTGAGTCCCAGACATTGTATTTTCTTTCCTTGGTATTTATAGGCTGTAATTCTTGTTAAATATATTGGTTAAATGTTTAATTTCTTAATAAAACAATGTTGGAGTGTTCTGACATTTTCATAATTATTACTTCAAATAAACAACCAACCACCCTCTGTATTTGTCAGAGAACAGACATAGACCTACGCAGGTCTATATAGACCTATCAGGATCATACATTACAGTTTTCTTGTAGGGATCCCAGCCTTTTACAGGGTGCCTATTTTGTTCAGATAGACTTCCTTCCTTTTACCATTCAGACTTTTTAAAGAGTTTTGATTTCCTCCCCTGAGGACAGTATAGGCCAGCACCATAATCCATTATTCACTTGAGATGGTGTTGACAACATCAAGAATGATGAAGCACTGAGTTTTTCTTGATAGCTTCTACGTGTGAATGCTCCATTCCTCTTCATTTGAAGACATCTTTGGAGGTTCAGAGGCAGTCCTTTGCCAGAAAATTGTTACCATTCAAAGGATGTCAGTTTTGGAACTGAAGACTGCAGATCATGACTGAAAATTCAAATGCCATATTCCCCATGGGATTACTATAGTTTGTCTGTGGTCCTTTATATGCAAGACATTTTTTTTCTGATAATGAGCTGATTTCCAGAGTGTTTCTCTAATAACTTCATGTGGAAGTGAAAGAGAATTTCTTGGACAATGTCCTCAAGCCAAGAAAGAGCAAGCTTCACCAGTTGATCGTCATGCTGCAAGTGGTATAGCATATCATCCAGGACTGAGAGGGACTGAAGAGCTCTGTGTAAGCTCAAAAGCTTTTCTTTCACCAACTGAAGTTGGCCAAGTAAAAGAAATTACCTCACACACCTTGTCTCTCTGATATAGAATCATAGAATCTCAGGGTTGGTAGGGACCTCAGGAGGTCATCTAGTTCAACCCCCTGCTCAAAGCAGGACCAACCCCAACTAAATCATCCCAGCCAGGGCTTTGTCAAGCCTGACCTTAAAAACCTCTAAGGAAGGAGATTCCACCACCTCCCTAGGTAACCCATTCCAGTGCTTCACCACCCTACTAGTGAAAAAGTTTTTCCTAATAGCCAACCTAAACCTCCCCCTCTGCAACTTGAGACCATTACTCCTTTTTCTGTCATCTTCTACCACTGAGAACAGTCTAGATCCATCCGCTTTGGAACCCCCTTTCAGGTAGTTGAAAGCAGCTATCAAATCCCCCCTCATTCTTCTCTTCTGCAGTCTAAACAATCCCAGTTCCCTCAGCCTCTCCTCATAAGTCATGTGCTCCAGCCCCCTAATCATTTTTGTTGCCCTCCGCTGGACTCTTTCCAATTTATCCACATCCTTCTTGTAGTAAGGGGCCCAAAACTGGACACAGTACTCCAAATGAGGCCTCACCAGTGCTGAATAGAGGGGAATAATCACGTCCCTCGATCTGCTGGAAATGCCCCTACTTATACAGCCCAAAATGCCATTAGCCTTCTTGGCAACAAGGGCACACTGTTGACTCATATTCAGCTTTTCGTCCACTGTAACCCCTAAGTCCTTTTCTGCAGAACCACTGCCCAGCCATTTGGTCCCTAGTCTATAGCAGTGCATAGGATTCTTCTGTCCTATGTGCAGGACTCTGCACTTGTATATCCTGGGACCAACACTGGTACAACACACTGCGAAAAGGGACTCCCCAGTAATAGGTCCCTGTTACACTACTCAATTCCAAATATCCCCTATTCCATGTCAGGTGAAGGAAGATATGTAAGGGTCTTCGGGAGTGGAGTATGGTCTTTTGATTAAAGCACAGCACCGAAGGTCCGGGAGATCTGTGTTTTGTATCTGGCTCTGTCACAGACTTCCTGTGTAGCCATGGTTGGTAAGACACATAATTGCTTCGTCCCTTATAGTCCCTATCTGTAAAATAGATGCACAGTAGAAGTACAGTACTAGTAGATACCTTCAGCATCTTTAGAACAGTGAAGTTGCTGTATTGAATTCCCAGATTCATTTAAAATCTTAACTGTTGAAATATGATCTTAATACAAGAAATTAAGCAGACCAATGTGAGTCTCTCATGCTCCTTGTTATACCTTCAGTTTATATTCAGTCCAGAACTTCTTTCACAAGCAGGGCCTAATTCTTCAGTGTGACCAAACAACCACGTTGATTGTACAGATCTTCCTTCTGAGCACTTTGTTTGAAACTTTGAGATTGTTTCAGTATTTCTTGGAAATGGTTCAAGATGTCCATAATCCCTTTACTGTAAAACCGTGAAGTGAAATGGATGATGTTCAGTCATAGTGACATTTTAGGACCCTTGTCTAGGGAAAAAGATACTGCGTTACCTCATCTTGACTTGATTGGATTTGTAGGTGGTCTCTTCTGGTATACTTAACAACTGTTTTGGGTTTTTTTGGATGGGGGAGGCATTGTGCAAGTTCTTCTAAAGGTCATAATTTTTTCTTTTGAATTTCTTGTTCTTTTCAAAGGTGTCCTGAATATGTTCTTGCTGAAACATTTTCTTTGCTATCAGATATAAATTTGATCCCAAAATATCTTCTCGATTTATTACTTTAAACTCCCGTGAGACACTTCTTCAGGTACCTTTTGAGTCTGTCAGTTACCTCAGCCAGGTGAATAAATGATCTACAGCCTCGGTTAAGCAAGCTGACCATTATTAAAAAAGAGGTTGTAGTTCAGAAGTTGAATCCTTTTCTTCTTAGGGATTCATCTGAATTTCACTTTATTGAATCTTATTTTCTTCCAACCTTGATTGATCTAGGAAAGAAATAGTTCTATAAGCTGCACAGTTACACTGAGTGCTTAGTTATAACTGAACTAGAGTCAGTTGCAGGTTTTACCAACAATTATTTGTGACTTTGCTATACTGATAACTGTATTTCTCTGTTGTGAGAACTACTGTATGAGGGACTGGAAGGAAACTTCTGCTTTCACCTGACACATCCCAATGAATGATACTTAGTAATCTGCAAACATTTTGTAAGCATTGCTGTTTAGGCTCTGATGCTGTTGTGGTCGTTTGATGTGCTTGTACCATTCTACATTATTTTCATAATCTTCATCTGTTGTCCATTAAAGGCAAACTGCACAGCAAATATAAAATTGTACCCTTTGCTGTTCCTTAATGATGCATAATTATGGCCTGATTCTTTTCCACCAAAATTTTCTACTTGTTTTTTATATTAGAAATATCAGATCCTGTCTTTTTTCTTGTTTTTGTTATTGTTTGTTGTTGTTATTAAAGGGTTATGTTTGATGTTGATGACAGAACAGGCTGAAATCTGAGCTATACTTTCCTGGCTTTCAATTAGCCTTTTGTGATGGCACTGTCCCATTTGTTCCTTTAGCAAAGAGGAAGGTTACAATCTGATATTTCCAAAGAAAAACCACAGAGAAAACCCATCTTTGAAGCCATCTTTATATATTAGTAATGTATATAAATACAATTTTATTTTTACTTTGCAACTTGCCTTTAAAAGGCACTACTTTACTATAATCTAAAGAGTGGGAATATGTGGAGGAGATCCAAAGTAGGAGAAAATGGGGTTACTTTATCTGAAACTGGAGTTCTCCTATTGGGTCATCTCCTCCACTCACCCGCCATACTCCCCTCTGAGCTTCGCATCTTTGTGATTGGCTTCCAGTGTAAGTAAGGGAGCGTGATATCAACATGGATAAAGGGAGCTGGGTCAACCTGTTTGACACATGCATGCTTACGTACAAGAAATTCAAAATTTCAATGGCTCTGAGGTAATTGAGGCATCTTGAAGAAACTTCAAACTGTTGTTCTATGGAGGAGATTGTCTAATAGAACTCCAGCTAATGGTAAGTTACCCTGTTATTGTGAATATTTAGTACATGCCCAGAATGCTTATGCATTTTGCTTATGCTTACTAGTGAAGAGTATAATGTTATAATTTTCTGCTGTAAATTACTATTCAATCTTTTTTTGAAGTTACTGTTTAAATAAGTAGTGCACTATTTATTTGTCCCATTTTACGTTTTGTACGTTTTCCATTATTCTGGGCTTTTGACCTTCTTTAATTTATGACAGGTTTTACAGTGAATGATAGCTACAATCAACAGAATCAGTTTTCAGCTGTACAGCAGCTACAGGATTCAAGCACACTTGAGTCTCAGGCTCTTTCAACAAGTTACCATCAACCAAATCTGCTTCAAGTTCCTAACCCAGAGACTATTAATGTGGTGAGTATCTATGAAAGATAGAATATATTGTTGTTCATTCTGTGAGGCTGACCTTGTGAAGACATTAGCCTCTTCCAGGGGATGTTAATGTAAGCACCGAGAAAATGAGGGAAGGTTCAAGAAGACTTTTCTTGCTTAGTCATTTTTCTTTAAGACACAACAAAAGTGCTTGTGGGGAGGGATAACTCAGTGGTTTGAGCATTGGCCTACTAAACCCAGGGTTGTGAGTTCAATCCTTGAGGGGGCCATTTAGGGATCTGGGGAAAAAATCTGTCAGGGGACAGTACTTGGCGGGGGAGGGATAGCTCAGTGGTTTGAGCATTGGCCTGCTAAACCCAGGGTTGTGAGTTCAATTATTGAGGGGGCCATTTAGAGATCTGGGTCAAAATTGGGGATTGGTCCTGCTTTGAGCGGGGGATTGGACTAGATGACCTCCTAAGGTCCCTTTCAACCCTGATATTCTATGAAAAGCAAAACAAACTGAAAAAAAAAAAGGCAAAATAATAAGTTTCCCTATTCACATGTTTTAAGAATATAAAAACGTGTCACTTTATTTTATATTTTCTGGCAGTTTCCTTTCTTAAATCTAAAAATCTAGGTATGTGTATGCTATGGATTCACTTAATTTGAGTCACTGAAAGAACCTTACATAGGCAGATTTGAAATTCATTATGCTAATGTATGGATCAGCTCTTACGGGTGTGTCTTCTTTTAAATGTTTCTCATTTTGGGGTTTTTTTTGGGGGGGGGGGGAAGGGTTTGGTGCAAATTGCATGCTTTTCCATTATATAATCTTAGCATTACTTTACTGTATCTAACTTGAATACATACTGTAACTACTTTGAGATTGTTTTCCTGATAGCTGTGCTATAAAACTGCATAATATACAACCACATCATATCCTCCGATGATGAATGGTGGGTGGGGATCAGAAGACTGAGAAACTCTGCTAAGTTAGATTCATAGATTTTGAGGTCAGAAGGGACCATCCTGATCATCTAGTCTGATCTCCTACACAATGCAAGCTACAGAACTTCACCTGCCCACTCCTATAATCGACCCTTAAGCTCTGGCTGAATTACTGAAATCCTCAGATTATGATTTAAAGATTTCAAGTTACAGAAAATCCACCATTTACTGTAGTTTAAACCTGCAAGTGACCAATGCCCCATGCTGCAAAATAAGACGAAAAACACCCAGTTCACCTCAAAAGATGGGTTTTAGTATCTCCAGAGGAGTTAGGTGAGTATTTTCTAGCTATCTACATTGGAGCTTCCTTTTCCTTCAAATTTCACGATATACCCGCCTCACTGTAAGGCTATATTGTCATTGGTCCTATGTAAGGGGTACATTCATGGAAAGGTATTAAAGACTGTAAGCACTATTTTTCACCTGGATGTCAACTGAGTGGTGGGGAGCATGCTATTTAGAGTGACTGCTCTTTTATTTTCCCCTTTACATGACCCGAATAACAAGACCTGACTGGAGATTTGACATAGTTGGGACTCCCAGTGAGAGGGGAAATTTGTACTGTACTGGCTCTATTTATCCTGTTTTGTAAGCCCCAGTAGCCTTTCCATCTCTGCACTTTTGCTGCCCTCCTTGCTTTGCAGTAGAGCAGCGATGGTCCCATTGTTAATGTTTAGATCCACTGTCTAAATTCTTAGAGAGTTTGTGTATTTATAAATTTTGCTCTTATACCATTTCTGTTGAATACTTGAGATGTACACTTGCCCCAAGTCTGTGGTACAGACTTCTGTGCCTTAACTTTAGTATTGCTGCATTTAAGATTTATCCTGGATCTCTGTTTGGTTTCTAGACTACTCGCCTCATACAAGATCAGTCACAAGAAGAACTTGAACTGCATGCCCAACGCCCCCAGTTTCTTGAGGACAATGAAGATCAAAGCAGACGTTCGTACAGGTCTGTTATATTTTATTTTAGCCTTTGTCACTTGATTTGCTTATTTTCTTACATTACTACCATTTAAATTTAGTCAAAACCAATACCATTAAGTGCTTTCCAGCAGTGCCATCTAAAAATTGATCCATGACTTTGTAGAAAGTCAATATAAGAAATACTTTGTGAAGGCATGTTGATGATCGTTTGGTTCACCCTAGAGAACAAAGGTACTACAACATTCTGAACAAAACTTCAAGTGATTGAGAATCCCTACTGAGAACTATTCCAAATAGATTTTAGTAAGCTAGCATCATGGTTGTGGGAACGTACATTCTTTAGAGTGTTTGTCCATATACATGTGTGTAAAGATACATATTCCACTCCTGGTGTTCATGTGCTTTCTGCACTTGAGATCTGAGTCTTTTGGCTAGCAATATCGTTCAGAACCGTATGATCCCTGAGTGTCTGTACCAAGGGCATAAAAGGCAGAGCACCGGCAGAGCACCCCAATCAGCACTCAGTTCCTTCTCACTGCCCATGACTATGAGATGGAGCTACTTAGTGTCCATGACTTGATGTGTTTACCTTAACTGTTTTTTCTACGTCTTGTAAATGTTAATGTTAAATTAGAGTGGGTGAGTTAGGTTATTGTCCTGTTTTGTTTGGGGGACTCCCATATCCCCAGCAAATGTATCGTTTGTAAATTCTTCTTGAAAAGGACTTCAGAAGCACATTTGCAGATGTTTTTATTCGACAACTCCATAAGACTGGCTTCAGAAGTGCCCTAGTATTTTAGTCCCACACTCACCCGTTGGACAAGTTCCACCTTTTTCTATAAGTGTTTCAGTGAGCTCAGGATTTGTCAGTTCCACAGGTTCATCATTCAAGGCTCCAGCTTCTGTCTCTGGTAAGACAGACAAAAAGCTTTCTGAGAATAAGGAGCATCACTTCTTGGAGAAAAAAGAGGTAGATTGCCTATGAAAGCTTCTACTAAGAAAAGGTCTACGTCCCCTGTTCTCCCATCCCAGAATTAGGCCTTTGTTGCATGCAAGATTTGCTAAAATAGGTTTACGTTCTGAGCCGACATCCCTTGGATATGCCTAGTACTACAAAATGTACTGATGACCCCAGGGTGGTGGAATCATTCCAATCAAATGTGCAATTATTTTTGTGCCACCTCTCCAGTCAGAACCATGGTGGTGATTAATTCATCCCTTTTAGGCTGTGGTGGCACATGTGAAGCATCATCATGTGCAAGTCCTCTGCTTATGAACACATACCATCCTGTTCCTTGCTACATCTGTTGATGAGGGCCTCCTTTTTGGTTGCAGTTAGGTCAGCAAAAAGAATCTGGAGAAATACAAGCCCTCATGGTAGACTCACCCTATATGATATTTCATTCTGAAATTATTTTTGACCCCACCCTAATTCATACGAAAGGTAGTTATGGACTTTCATTTGAATCAGATGATCCATCTACATATATTTTTTCATTAACGTCACACAAATAAAGGAGAAGCTAGGTTGCATACCCCAGTGGGGGAGCATTTCCTTTTATTTACAAAGAACTAATTGGTTCAGAGTTTCCTTGGGATAGGTTGTAGCAATTGCTGAGCAAATGAAAGTCATCTTATTTCAGCCCAAAGCCTGTCTGAATGAGTTTCAAGTTGTATTAGGGCCTCTTATGATGTGGCTAATTTAGACTTTTGTAGTTCAGGTTTGGGCTTATTCTAATAGGGCTCAGGCAGCATCCACGGTTTCTTTGTGAAGTATTCCTATCACAGATATCTGTAAGGCAGCCACTTGTGGGGGAGGGACAATCCATACTTTTAAAAAGCAATATTCCATTGTGAAGCATCAAGGTCAGATGCTTTTTTTGAGCAAAGCTATAGTACGATCTCTCTGACTAGACTCTGAGCAGTCACCTTCTTAGATTAGGTTACTGCTTTGTGAGTCACCAAGGATGGAATGAGTGTGTGTGTATGTGTTGTGTGTGTATATATAATCTAAAAATATGGAAGACAGAAAAGTTACTTACCTATACAGAATTTGGAGTTCTTCAATATGTTATCCATATATATATTCCATGATCCACCCTCCTTCCCCTTTACTTTGGAGTCCTTTGTCATTTGGATTCTGTGGTGGTGAAGGAACTGAGTGGTGACTGCGCTCCTTTGTCCTTTATGCCCTTGGTATGGAGCATGATGATACTCAAGGTGCATATGAAACCTATCAAAAGGATATGCTTACAGGTCAATAAGATGACTCGTTCTAATCTAACACTAATTGCAAGAAGTATAGTAAAAACAGTTAAGGTAAGTGTGTTAAGATGTAGATACTAAGCACTCCTTCTCTCAGCCACACGTGATGAGAAGGAACTGAGAGCTGGTGGGGCCATACTGCTCTTTATGCCCTTGGTACAGACCATGAGGACACTCAGGGAGCAAGTGTAGTCCCAGCGGAGGTTGCTGGCCAAAAGACTCTGATCAGAAATACGTGGGGCACTTTCTCACCAAGGGTAAAATATATATATGGACAACACATCTCAAAGAACTCCAGTTATTGTACAGGTAAGTAAATAAATTTCATTTGTTCTTGCAAGGATATAACAGGATAAATATGGGTGCAACCTGTGCAAAATACATAACCTGTCGTACCATTGAATGGCAGTCACATTAGCCATACAGATGATGCTGACAATTCAGTATGCAGAAATGGCAAGTTGACCCCTTTGTAGAGCAGATGATAGGATTATAGCCCTGACCACGTTGCTACGAACAGCAAAAAAAGGGTCTGAAACCAGGATTGTTATGTGCTCAGGAAGTCCCTGGTGTACAAGTACACTCTATGTTGAATAGGTGGTTGCTTCTCAATCCCCTTTCTTCAAAGTGAAGACGTGGGGTGTTTGAAATTGAGTGGTGTTTGGCAAACATTTTCAGAGTCAAGGGAGTGTGTGTGTGTGTTTTTGTTTTTTTTGAAGAGGTTGCAAACTGTGTGTTAAAGAACTGTGGGTTTTTGGTTTTTTTTTTTAATTTTTTTACTAGCTCTAATTAGAAGGTAATGTAGAAATGCAAATTAGCTATAATTTCACAAGAAAAGACAGTTTGGGGGAAAGTTTCTGTTTAGTTTCACCAGGTTGGAAATAAACCCATTTTATGTTTTTCATTAAACTTTCAGTGATTTTTAAAAATAATTGGAATGTTTATTAAGATAGTGTGAAATCAATATCAGATATTTTTGCTGACCAAAAAGATGTTTTTAGCATACACAGATGTTAGCAATGGAATGATATACATCACAACTGATGCATATCATGGTAAATTTCACAAAAGAAGATTTCCCATGTGTTGGAACTTTTCACAAAAAATTGTCATTTACAGAAAAGACCACTTTTGGTCAGAAAAACTTTTTGTATGTAAAATTCTAACCTGATCTACTTCCACTTTCAATGGGCATTGCAAATATTAATGAATCAATCCTCACAAATAACTTACTCTTCCTCACAAGGATATCCTCATTTCCCAATTGGGGAAGCTGAGGAACACAAAAATTAAGTAACTTGTCCAAGCTCACAGAGTGTGTCTGTGCTAGAGCTATTAAGAACTGAATTCTGTTATTATTTCCCAGTGATTCTGGTCAACGATGCCACCATTGTTGCACCAATTAAGTTGCTGTTGCACTTGTTTTAGGTAACTTAGGGCTGGTCTCCTCTACCAGGGAGATCAACGCTGCTGCAACTGATGCAGCAGTGATCGATTTAGCGGGTCTAGTGAAGACCCACTAAATTGATAGCAGAGTGCTCTCCGGTCAACCCCGGTACTCCAGCTCTCCGAGAAGAGTAAGGGAAGTTGACCGGAGAGCATCTTCCGTTGACTCAGTGTCACGAAGACACCGGGGTAAGTCGACCTAAGCTATGTCTACTCCATCTATATTATTCACGTAGCTGGAGTAGCATAACTTAGGTAGATTTAGCCCCTAAGGTAGACAAGGATTTGAATCGCATGTGGTGGAATTTGGAGAAACCAAAAGACCAAGGATATTTTTATTAAACACTAGATAGAACCCATCCAAAGGGTGCAGTCGAAGGGTTCTCAGCTCCTGCAATTAAGACCCAGAGGAATCAGTCTAGCACAAATAATGTAACAAATACATTGCAGCATGAAGGTACTTCTAGTGGGATGAGACATTTTAGATCAGGGTTCTCCCAACAAATTCAGAGTGCAGCCACTAATTCTTGGTGGTGGCTGCACTGACACTTTTTCCTAAAATACTTTATTAACTTTAGGAAAAATAAATTAATAGGTATGTATATACATCCAAATCATTGTAATTTATTTATGTAGGGTTTTTTTACAGACTTAATAATCAAAATAAATAATGCACAGTTGTCTTTATTCTTTACTGGACCTAAACAGTATAGAAACACAAATAAGGTGCTTTGCACATTCTTGTGTTTTTTGTTGTTGATTATTTTGCTTTTTTGGTCTGTACTACAATTCTGAAGTAAACTTAAAAATGCTTTGACATAATAGAAGTCCAAATAATAATGAAAAAACGTATCTGCAAATATGTCCAATTTTTTTCTTTCAGAAACAGACAAAAAATCAATCCAATCCAGTAATAATGATAATAGTAACAACAAACATAATCCTGTTTTATTGTACGTTAGTAATACAGTGTGGTAATGAAATTAAAGTTCTGGGTTTTAACACATCCATTGTGTGGAAGAGACTGTTTTGCAAAAGTTCAGGAGCTCTTTGAATGGAAAGTCTGCAGGATCTCAGGTCTCCTGTGAAACTAGAAGGGAAGCTTCCAGGTTAGCATCAGTGAAGTGGTTTTGGTACCTGTTCTTCAGAAAATGCAGTGGACTGAATGCCCTCTCACACAGCACAGTAGTAGAAAACAGGGATAAGCAAAGCACTTTAGCTAGGGGCTTGTAGGTGTTCTCAAACATGTACATGTTACTCCAGAACCCCTGTACTGTAACACTGGGATGACTGAAGTATATTTTTATTCTTGAATCATTGCACATTTTCAGCATGAGGAACCTGAGATTAGCTTCCTTTGACTATTTGGATTTAAGCAATCTGTCTTGCAAGGCAGTTAGTTTGTTTGCAGCCAAAAAACCTGACCAGAATTGTTGAATGGATCAGTCACAAAGGTGTACTGATGGAAAAAGTTTCCCTCACTAAAACAATTTTCAAGATCCTCCAAGAGGATACTCAGGTATTTGGTTACAGCTAAGCCAAGTTTTTGCTGCATATTCTCATCCTGAGAGCTGAGAAACTGATTAAGCTAGTAAAAAACTAAGAAGTCCTTGTAGGTGCTGGACAATGTCGGTGATTGTCAATCTAAATGTATTAATTATTTCAATGCTAACAAATATAGTTGGCTGAGGTTTTTGAAGCTCCAGGTTTAAAAAAGCAAGCTTTGGTAAAAACTCTTTCAAAAAGACCAGGCAACTACATGCTTCTGGATGTTGTAGCTTTTGGGACTTTATTTTTGGTGAAACTTTATTCTAAACCTCTCAGACTTCCTGGAGCTCAAACAGCCTCTGTACACTGTAATTGAAACTAAGCCGGCGGACTGGATTGTAATTCAGCAGCACCTTGTGTGTCTCACAGCTCATTTCGCTCAGAGTTGCAAATCTCCCTTCATTGACACCACTAGTGAAGGCTCACTCGATTAGGGCTCAGGCATCTTCGGCTGCCTTTCTGGCGCACGTCCCTATCCAGGATATCTGCGGGGCCATGACGTGGTCTTCAGTACACACGTTCACAATGCATTACGCCACCACCCAGCAAGCCAGAGATGACGCTGGATTTGGCAGAGCTGTGTTGTAGTCGACACGTCCATGAAATACCCACCTCTGGTGGTACTGCTTGGGAATCACCTACAATGGAATGGACATGAGCAAGCACTCGAAGAAGAAAAGACAGTTACCTTTTTGTAAATGGTATTCTTCGAGATGTGTTGCTCATGTCCATTCCATGACCCGCCCTCCTTCCCCACTATCGGAGTTTCTGGCACGAAGGAATTGAGAGTGGGGGGAGCTGGCAGCCCCCATTATACTGGTGCATATGCACGCCACTCCAGAGGCACCAGAGCCGGTCCCCTACAGATACCACCAAGGGGTAAAATTCCAGCACTAGTGCACGTGGCGAGCACACACCTACAATGGAATGGACATGAGCAACACATCTCGAAGAACACCAGTTACAAAAAGGTAACTGTCTTTTCTCTACTGGACACATTCAAAAATGTGTTTTCCTGTTGGCCTACCTCTGAGGCTCACCTGACATAAAACAACGTCACAGTTGTGCTCCTCTGTAACATGTCAGTGGTATCTCTCTGAAAAGCTTACTTTCTACAACCAGAACAATTTTCTTCAGGAGTTCTCCATCGCTGAATGGTTTCCTTGCTTTCCCCAAAAGTAGTGCAATTTTACAAGTAGCCACGTGAATCTGATCCACTTAATTCAAAAAAATTCTGAGCTGCCTCTGTTGTATTTTGAATTCAGTTTTTGCATCATGTAATGGTTTGTACCTCATGGTAATCTATTTCAAGTACCCGTGCATGAGTGGTACAGTGATGTTGCATTGCATAAATTTTGTTTTGATGAATTTCTCTCTTACGAACAGCGCACACTGCAACTTGTTCTGGAACTGAATCAGATAACTTCAGAAATACAAGGAACTACCTTTCCCACTGGTCTTGAAATGTTTGTTTTTCTTCCTTCCATGTTTTGCTTTTCTTAGCAGGAGGTGGGACCATCTCTGTATCACGTTCAGGGTCACTTTCTGGTGCTGATTTTTTGAAAAACTTTGATATCCATTCGTGGTTTTAACTCTTTTGCCTTCTTCCACAAACAATTTCAGCCTACTCAAACACCACGCAGCGACCTTGCCGATGATGACATTGACCAGTAGCTGCTTACGGAGCTACAGTAGTGGGAGATGTAAATACAGTATGAAAACGTTTTGTGACTTGAAAGGAAACCACACCTATGTAATTCAGCTCTGGCTGCACTGTAGTAATATGTAGAAGGGAATGAGTGTGCATTTTGATTTATGGCGTTTACAAGGCAACTTTAAAACTTTACATCTTGGCAACTGTTGGGGCACTCTGGTACATAGGAGTATTTTGACTTCTATATTTGGGGGTGCAGGGTGGTGTGGATGTAAACAGGACCGAGCAGGGCCTTATGAGTGGGTGATGTGGGCAATCACAGTACCGTGGTGTGGGGAGTGCCATGGTCAAGAGGCAAGGAGCGGGCCAGGCCTGGGGTTTGAGGCCATGGAAGGGAGCTCAGGATGATGTGGGGGAGGCAGCAGGGCCCATGGGTGATGGGGCAGTAGGTGGGGAGCCCAGAGAGGTAGCGGGAACTAGGGGTGATGGGAGCAGTGCTTAATTTGTAATGAAAGGTGTCAGGGCTCAAGCTGGGCAGCTGGGGAGTGGCGGCTGCTCATGGGTGTCCAGCTCTGAAGGAAGGGTGGCATTGGGGTGCTAAGTGTGCTGTGAAAAGTGATATTTGTAACTTTGTTAATATCACTTTTCACAGCAAGTCCTAGCAAATTGAGACCTAGACGGGGGGTGGGGGGGCGGGCATTGCCGTGTGGTGGGGCTGATAGTCGTCGACACTCTGGGTCAGCACCCGCAGGAGCCCAAGGTTGGCGCCTGCTGTTGTGTTGTCAAGGCTGGGGATCAGCGCCAACTCCCACATGGCCAGGGGATCAACGTCACCTCCCACGTGTTCAGGGTTCGGCACCTGGGCTCCTGACCTGTTACTGCATGGCTGGAGCTAGGGGTTGTCATCCAGGGATTCTAGGTCCAGCACCTGCTGCTGTGTGGGCAGGGCTGCGGGTCGGTGCCCAGGGCCGTGATCGGCGCTAGCGCTTGGAGTCTGCTGCGGTGCGACTGGGGCTCAGTGTCGGCATCCAGGACTAGCACCCGCTGGAGCCTGCTGCCGTATGATTGGGGCTCCATTCTAGAGTAGGGGATCAGCACCTTATGCCATGTGGCTGGGGGTTGGCACTCGGGGCCTGGCCTTTGGGTCTGTGCCTGCTGCTGCATGACCGGGGCTGGTGTCCAGGGCCAGCACCCACTGGAGCCTGACGCCACGCATCCGGGACTGGGGATGGGTGCCCAGCTCCAGCACCCGCTGGAGTCCGCAGTCGGCGCTGGAGATATGCACCCAGGGATCAGCACCCAGAACCAGCACCCGCCAGAACCCAGAGTCGGCAACGGGCCAGCGGCCAGGGCTGGGGGTCGGCACTTGGCTTTCACAGCTGCTGCCGCATGGCCAGGGTTAGGGCTCAGGGTTGGCATCCGGCATCAGCACTCGTCAGAGCCTGCTGCCGCACAACTGGGGCTCAGCATTCAGGGCTGGGGATCAGTGCCCACTGCCATGGGGTTGGGGGTTGGCACCTGGGGCCTAAGATCAGCTTAGGATCTGTGCCTGCTACCGCACGAGTGGGGCCAGAAATTGGCATCCGGGGCCAGCACCCGCCAGAGCCTGCTGCCGTGCAACTGGGGCCAGGGATTGGAGCTCGTTGTGGCTGATGCTGCCGCGTGACCAGGGATAGGAGCCTGAAGCCTTGTGGCCGAAGGCCTGGGCCGCATGACCAGAGCCGGCGGTCAGTGCCTGAAATCCCTTGGCCAAGTGCTGGGTGTTGGCACCTGGAGCCCCATGGCTGGAGCCCTGGTCTGCAGCCAGGCTTGCTAAGTCCCCACTGTCCAACTACCCTAGGGCCAAAATCTGAGCCTTCTAAGGCTCCCTGCTCCCCAGCTACTTGCTCCTTCAGCGTTGTATGTCCCACCTGTCTCCAGAGGTGGTGCAGGGCGGAGCATCCAGGAGCAATAGAGAGGGAGGAGGAGGGTCTGCCCCCCCCCCCCCCCCCCCCCGGCTCACTGCCCAGTATCATGGACACAGGGAAAAGCCCCTGGTGACCGCATGCAAGAAACGCTGGTTTAGATAACAATGTCTATACCTGAGGAATTTATACTTTCTAAAACTGTCTATTTGGAAAATCTCTCTGTATGTTTACCTACAGAATTGTTTTAGCTGCTTTGCTGGCATAATTTTACTAATCCATAGCAAAACAAAAAATACTACTGATTGTATCAAAGCTGTGAATGCTGCTTGTATTAAACTGAGGTTGTCAAATACTCCCTATGTAACTTCAGAAAATCTGGAAAACTTTGAGGACACATGATTTAAAATACATACATTCAAGAATAGGATTACACTTACACTGATGTTTTTCGTTCGTTTAAACAAAAATGACTTATGTCAGTGGAGTTCAAATAAAAGGCAATAATAACTGTCAATATAGCACAACCTGAAAACTACCATTTCTTTGTTTAAATAGATGCGACTATTGCAACAAGGGTTTTAAGAAATCCAGCCATTTGAAGCAGCATGTGCGATCACACACTGGTGAGAAGCCTTATAAATGCCAGTTGTGTGGCCGTGGATTTGTTTCCTCAGGAGTTCTTAAATCACATGAGAAGACTCACACAGGTAATGGAGTACCTTTTTAATATTGTGTTTATTCATGGTGTGCACAAAAGCCTCACTTATTAAAATACATATCTGTTTATATGACTTCCTTTTTGGAAGTTGCTGTTGTCTCTTAATGTTCTCTATGTGTAGGTGAATCAGATAAGTAAAATACTTTTTTTTCTGTTACTTTAAGGAGTTAAAGCATTCAGCTGCAGCATTTGCAATACAGCTTTCACTACCAATGGCAGCCTTACCAGGCACATGGCAACTCATATGAGCATGAAGCCTTACAAGTGCCCATTCTGTGATGAAAGCTTCCGAACAACCGTTCACTGCAAAAAGCACATGAAAAAACACCAAACGGTCTCCTCTGCAGTAGCAACAACTGGAGAGGTCGGAGAAGGAGGAGGTGAACAACCATTTTTATTTTTATTTTTTAAACTGTAGTAGACCTTGACTGCAAACCAGGCAAAAATAATTATCAATAAATTGCGTTCATGTGATATTAGTGCTATAATTTAGCCCTCTTGTTTCAAGACTATGCCCAATAAGCTAGTAAAATTTCTCCTTTACATTAACTACTAGAGGAAACACAATGTACTTATGAACAGGTCTGACATATTCAACCCAGCAATACTTCACAATATATCTATACGTGGTATTCCATCCCAGTGTATTTAATAGTCTTTGCACCTCACAGTAATTTATTAAAAATTGTTTCATGGGGCAGATATCAAGTGACTTGTAAGAATATTTTTCATATTTCTGCTTGGACTAAGATCTTCCTTTCACATTCTGTCAACCTGCTCTTTTTCTGGCTGCAATCTCTAGGTAAAAGCTCACTTTTTATTGGAAATGTGTGTGTACACCTCCATGAATTCAAGATCCCACGAGAGTGGATTTTTTGGGGACTTTCAGTATTTTCTACAGAATTTTAAAGTGCAGTTTTACTCTAAAAAAGTGACTTGTAAAAATGGCATTGAGCATTACATACTGTCTAAATTGAGTTCCTTTTTTTTTTTTTTAAAGTATAAGTAAAGAAATGATTTTCTGCAAAACACCACCCCTGCATACTCAGCTTGGAATCTGAAAGTCAAGTAGGGTTCTTTCTACCTCCTAATTCACTAACTATAAAGATTCTGTATTTGAGATTTAATTAACAATTTTTTTGATGTGGGTAGAGTTAGAATCCAGTGTACTCTCTCCCATAGCTGTGTTCTCCAGACTAGGCAGGCTCCCATTGGGAATATAGCTGTGTTATAGTGGAGTTAATGTTAAGAAAACCTATCAGTAATTTGGTGTAAAATACATTATCAAGATGTTCTAATTTATCATAAAAATAAGTATTATAAAACCAAGAAATTTAGCTTTAAGGTTAAACCTAAAGGAAACCCAAACTTGCACAGTTAAGACACCAAACAGCCTTAGCTCTGCCATGTGGACACATCATACAATAACTATACGATTTTGATTAAGGCATGTTAGTGTTCGTAATTGCAGGTTAGATTAAACTGATTTTCTGTGTGGTTTTTAAATAGTTGTATGTGTGGAAGAAGATGATGAAAATTCTGAAAGAACTGCTTCCAGAAAGTCTCGGCCTGGTGTCATCACTTTCACAGAGGAAGAAACAGCAGAACTGGCAAAAATTAGACCTCAAGAAAGTGCCACAGTCTCAGAAAAAGTTCTTGTCCAGTCTGCTGCGGAAAAGGACAGAATTAGTGAGATCAAAGATAAGCATGCAGAACTGGAAGCGGAGCCCAAATACGCCAATTGTTGTACTTATTGTCCCAAAAGCTTTAAAAAACCCAGCGATTTAGTCAGGTAAGGCGAAGCAGAGGTTCATGCTTTTGGGTGTACTAAGCTCTTTACTGAACATTTAACAGTTTGTCAAACTTTTTATAGCTAAGTTCACTTTTGTCTATCTCACTATGCGTTATGGGGATTAACTAGCAGTTATATAGTAATTTTTCATTTCCAAAGTGATTTATAGACACACATTAGTGTCTGTAATGTTTCCTTGCCATTTCATTCTCTAGAATTGACTACAATTGCTCTCTTCTCACATTTCCATTTCCCTGAATTAAGTTAGTTATTTTAAAGTCTTACAATGAATAATTGTATGTAGGTGTTTGGTAACATTGTGGATTTTTATTGCAGTAAAATTTTGATATATAATATGAAAAATCCATTTGGAGAATGAAAAAGAATTGCAAAAATCTTTAAACCCCCCCGCTCCCCAACAAACACCCTCTTTCCAAGAGCTCTGAGTATGTACTATAACCATAAATTTAAGTTTAAGTACTTCTGAACTTTTTAAAGATCTGTTAAAATACAAAGTGATTGTGTGGTATGGAAATTGATATGTTTGTTTAAGAAAGCTAACCAACACAAATATTCAAGAAAACATGTTTTTGTCTAGGCATGTTCGTATCCACACTGGTGAGAAACCATATAAATGTGATGAATGTGGAAAGAGTTTTACTGTGAAGTCTACTCTGGATTGCCATGTAAAAACGCACACAGGTCAGTAGGATTTTGAACTTGTGTACTTGCAGCCCCATTAGCTATCTACTTAATGGGCTCTTTTATCTGTAGGTATTGGAGGATATGGTATATTTCACTATTAAAAGCACAATGTTAACATTAGATAACACTTTTGAGTCCATAGTATCTTTCATAGTGGTCGTTGATCAAATCTATTGTTTTAACGTTATATGTATCAAAAGGTTTATGATAAGCCATGTCAGGGAAATATAGCCATGCTTTGCACATATGTATTAGTTTCATACCTGCTGGAACAGTCCAACACTGAGGGCTGGTCTTCACTACCGGGAGATCGATGCTGCTGCAATCGATGAAGCAGGGATCGATTTAGTGGGTCTACTAGACCCACTAAATCAACTGCAAAGCGCTCTCTGGTCGACCCCAGTACTCCAGCTCCCCGAGAAGATTAAGGTAAATCAATGGGAGAGCATCTCCCATTGACGCAGTGCAGTGATGACATCGGGGTAAGTTGACCTAAGCTATGTCGACTCCAGCTACATTATTCACGTAGCCAAAGTAGCGTAACTTAAATCAGCTTACCGTGAAAGTGAAGACAAACCCTAAGTGATGCTCTTGGCCAGGAAGGGCAGAGTTTGGGGATTATATACAGTTAGAAACGTTTTCTTTATACAACTCATGGGCCAAAGGGTACTTTTTCTTGTCTGTTGAGTTTAAAAATGAAACCGACTTAAATATCTTGGAACACTAAGTAGAAAGTGTTTGGGCCATTTTTCTGCAGAAGGAGTTTGGGCTGGCATTAATAGTCTTTTTCTAAATTGTTACAATAATTGCAGTGTGTAACCATGACTAGTGTCAGTAGATTGTAAATACCTGTACTAATAGACTTCTACCATAATATGTGTATGAATTAACAAAACTCTTTGACTGAGTATCTTTTTGAATTAGTTTGTTATGGCTGAACTTTTACAACCTATTCATACAGCCACTTCTGAAGTAATTTATTATTCCTGGAAGTAATGGTTACAGAATCAGTATGTTGTGTAATAATGCTCTTTCTGATTATGTAAACAAGTGACCCAAGTGGTTTATAATGCCATAACCTAAGATTATTGTGCTTTCTGAAGATCCTTTCACTCCAAGGGAGCGGTATTTTTTTCCCCACTGTCTAACAAACTCCAGACAGTATCTGTGTTGATGAGTGTTATCCCAAACTTGTTTCACTGAACAAAAGTGGCCTCCTTGTTGGGGCTATACAATCCTGCCCTAAATAATCTGAGTTGCAATTCAAGAATTTAATAGAGAGTCCTGTGACATCAGTTAAAGCCACATCTTGACTAGTAACAATTGTAGGATGAACAGGCTTCCACAGCCTTGGTATTCAGTTGTAAAGAGTTGTGGATTGGGCCAACCACAGAGTGTCTGGAAGCAGGTTAGTCTTGCTGTAAAGAACTGAGTTGAACTTGTTCGGGAGTTAGTCTGAGAGTTTGTCAGAGGAAATGGGCAAATAGTAGTCATGGTTCACTCATCACCCACTCGATTGGCTGAAATCCTTCCTTCAGTCAGTTTTAGAGAGGTCTGAAATGTTATTCTTCTGTGGTATGGGTGTCTGTATATACCAGGGATCTCAAAATCAAATCACCATGAGGGCCACATGAGGACTAGTACATTGACCCGAGGGCCGCATCACTGAAACCGTTTCATACAACGATTCAAAAGTATAGTCAAAAATGAAAAAAAGAAGAGTAATATAGTATGCTATTAAGTCAATAGTTTTTAAAAAATAATGCTAAGAGGGGTTTTAATAAATATAAACACTTGTAACTATTCCTTATATGGTCAGTAACACTGATGATGATCTACACTAACAGTCTATTAGCATAGCTGTAGTGGCAGGAACTTTTTAAAGTAACTATTCATACAAAATACGTTGCCACTTTTAACAAACATTCTTCCCAACTACTCACAGCAAAGAATCATGCATGCTGAACTTCATACCTCAGACCGCTCGTCTAGTCCATGAAGCCCCGCCTTTTCCCCACCCCCATTCCAACCCCAAAGTCCTCGCCCCAACTCCGCCCTCTCCCTGCCCCTATTCCAACCCCTTCCCCAAATCCCCACCCCAGCCCCGCCTATTCTCCGCTTCCTCTCCTGAGCGTGCCATGTCCCTGCTCCTCCCCCCTTTCTCCTGGAAAGTCCTAAGCGCCTCCAAATCGCTGTTTGATGGCGGGACGCCCTGGGAGGTGGGCGGAGGAGCGGGGACGTGGCACGCGGGGGGAAGGGGAGCTTGGCTGCCGGTGGAGTTGGCGCCTATGGTGGGCCACTGGCCCCGCGGGCTGCGTGTTTGAGACCCCTGGTATATATTATGCTGCCTCCAGTTCTTGTTTGTATAGGAAAGAACAAACATTGTAAAGTATGGGAGTTTCAGTTAGTGCTTTACTTGAGCAACAATGTGCCAGAAGCATGCTGCTACTTCTTCGACTGATTGCACATGTCCATTCCACTATACGTGAATGTGTGCGCAGTTATCACAGATTTTTTTCCCCTCAGCAGTACCTGTCGGGGCAGCTAGTATGCCCTCTGCTGCTACCTGCCGCTGCATGCAGGTATAAGGTGTGGAGCTGCCCCTGGCCCCCCTCAGTTCCTTCTTACCACCCATAATGGTTGTTGGCTTGATTCTAGCCTTGCTACTGTAAGTTCTTCTTCGAATAGTGTCCCTATGGGTGCTCCACTGTAGGTGTGGTAGCATCCCTGTGCCTGGGATCAGAGATCTTTAGTAGCATTTCCTGTCTCGCGCTGTGCTATATAGTACTGTGTGGTCCAACCACCTTCAGATCTCTCTCAACTGTCCTTGGTCTGGGACGGTATCCCTAGAAGAGCCCTTTGTTTGTCCAAGAACCTTTAGTAATATTAGTGCTTCCATTGCAAGTTCGTAGTTATTGGTTATTTCTTTTATTTTTCTCTCTTCCCTCTACCCTTTATAAATAAAAAAACCTTTTTTTCCCTTTGCTCTTTTCTCCCCATCTCCATGAGCGGTGGTCACTCATGGTGCATAGGCTGAGTAAGAGGGGCACTTATTAAAAAAGTGCACCCGCTGCCTCAAATTGATGGCATGGTCCAGAAAGGACTGTGAATGGAGACTAAAACCTTTACTAATGGAGGGCTCAGTGCGACCAGCCTTAGACCCTGGACCCAATACCTCTCCTCTGCGGTGATCACCATCGGCATTGTCATTGGCCAACCCCCACTCGCTGCCTACTACTAAAAGACAATTTAAACTCTCTCACCCAGATGAGAAAAAATGGGTTCCGAGCTCACCCACCAAGGAGCCGCCTCAAAGAAAGGCATCTCCTACGAGGTCAGTAGCCTCAGTATCTTTGGGGACGAGACCTAGCTCCTATGACCATCCGATCACCTGCAGTACTGGCACTGTTGAGAGGACCAAGGCAGGGCCACGTAAAGGATCTTGGGACTGAGAAGGACAGTTCAAGGATCTCAAAATTGGCACTGACCACTTACACTCAAAGTCGTTTGTTTAGTTAATCAGCACTGTCCAATCCCTCTGCACCTATGAAGCACGTGGCACCATCTACTGATTGTTTGACAGAAAGCATTCCACCTTTGGCACCAGCAGTATCCACAATTTCTGCACCAATACACACAACCACCGGTTGCTCCTGCCGGTACTGCAAGAGTTCTGATGCGCGAGAGACCCGATAGTCTCCGATACCTCAGAGTCGCTGCTTTTCCGAACTGAGCTCTCCATTGTTCATGCCTCTCCTGTGGATACCCAACTCATACCACATCATTCTCCTTCTGCACTACGGACGACACCACCCTTCTGTAGTGATGAGGAATACTCCATTGCTCCTTGCACCCTACCATCGTATCAAGGGGCTCCACACAGAATCATACTACCACCCTCAATACCCAGCCAGAGACCAGAATTGAACCAAGTCCCTGGTATGGACCCCCCATGGATGTAACCCCATATGCTAATTCCCACACGTGGCCTATACGTGGCCCTATTGGGACCCTTGGGCCACGTATAGGTCATGCTTTCCTAAACTGCCAACAGATCAAACACAGGTACAAATACATTGTCCATCCTGATCAGTCGCTAGGCCTCCTGACCCAGACCCAGATTTGTTAGAAGAGCACGAGGAAGAAATGGAGGAAGACGTTGTATCACCAGCCAATATTACTTCATCCTCCCCTGACGAGGCCATCATGTCACCACCTCCAACATTGGCTGATGATTTTAAACATTTTTAAGAACTGTTCTGCAGGATTGCGGACTCTCTCCAGATCCCACTGGAGGAAGTTAGACAGCAACAACACAAGTTGCTCGTCATCTTACAGACCTCCACACTGGCAAAGATAGCATTCCTGATCAATGAGGCCTTGTTGGATCCATCCAAGGTAATCTGGCAGACCCCAGCATCAATACCACCTGACTTTAAGCGAGCGGACAAAAAGTACTATTTCCCTGCAATGCCCATGGAATTCCTATTCTCCCATCTTGCTCCCAACTCCCTTGTGGTCAATGTGGTGCCATGAGAGAGGACGGCAACACCACTCCAGGACAATCCTATCTGACAGGGACTGGAAGAGACTAGATCTCTTCAGTCTCAAGGCATATTCCTCAGCTACGCTCCAATTTCACATTGTTAATTATGAAGCAATTCTAGCCAAATATAATCATATGAACTATTCAGAATTCACTGAATTCAGTCAACATTTCCCAGAAGATGAAAAAGACCAGCCTGATCCATCGTGACATCTGTGGTAATGAGGCAGGCCTCCATGGTGCATCTTTCAGAGTTCCCCAGGGAGGTGGAAGATCTGCCATTTGAAGGACTTAAACTCTATTGAGCGCACTGATGAATACCTTCATTTATTGAAGGATTCCAGAATGATGCTGCATTCACTCGGCATCTACACACTAGCACCAAAGAGAAGACAGAATAGATATCAACCTATCTCAAGATCTCAACCTCCACATTTCACCCCTCAATGGCATTATGATCCACAACATAGGCGACAGAGACCTCCTCCCAAACTCAGACGGCAGGTGGCAATGCCCTATTCATCCTCCACTAAGCAACCATTTTGAAGATTTAGTCAAGGACCTGAAATTCTTCCCCCTGATCTAGGTATGGCAACCATCTGAATTAATCCATCAGTTTGGTGACCGTTTGACTCCCGTCTATCAGTGATGGTGACAAATCACCTCCAACAAGTGGGTGGGGTGTTGGAAATTGTCAGCAACAGGAATTCAATTCTATTCCTCGCTCTTTCTCCCCCCACCCCATCCCTCTTCAGGGACCCTTTTCATGAGCAACTTCTGCAAGAAGACATAAACCACCTTCTGTGACTGGGAGCTGTAGAACTGGTCCCATTCCAACACAGAGGGAAAGGTTTTTATTCCCACTATTTTCTAATTCACAAGAAATACGGCAGGTGGAGACCTATCCTAGACTTGAGGAACCTCAACAAATTTGTGAAACTACATGATTCAATATGGTCATGTTATCAACAATAGTCCCAGCACTGGAATGGGGACTAGCTCTCGGCCCTCAGCCTCCAAGATGCATACTTCCATATCACCGTACACCCTTCCCATAGATGGTTCCTTAGATTTGTCCAGGGTCTGACCATTACCAATACAAGGTACTACCTTTTGGCCTCTCGACAGTGCCCAGGGTATTTTACAAAGTCCTCGCACTAGTTGCAGTACATCTCTGCAAACAAGGGAGTATAATACTCCCATATTTAGATGACTGCCTCACCAAGGCTCTGTCCAGAGTCGACGTGTTCCAAGCCATAAGAACAACAATGGATCTTTTCTCGAAACTCAGCCACTAGATAAACATGCAAAAAATGATACTGACATCAGTTCAACCTCTGAAGTTTATTTGAGCCCAAACTGGATGCTATAAAGGCCAGAGCCTTCCTCCCAGCCCACAGATTTTCCACGATAATCATTCTCATCTCTACTGTGAGAACCAGCCCACAGATCTCCACCAGAATTTATCTACAGTTGCTCGGTCATATGGAAGCAGCCACATTCATGGTAAAATACACCAGATTACGCATGCACTGCCTGCAGGGATGAGTACGAACAGTGTACGTGCCCCACAGACACAGCCTGTACAAACCTCTCTCATTACCACTCAAAGTCAAAAACTCATTAGACTGGTGGATACAACCCTGAAATGTCTACATGGGAGTTCCTTTCCTCCAACCACCACCATCCTTGATACTGATGACCAACACCACCTTATTTGGTTGGGAAGCAGATTTACAGACCTACACAGTACAGGGCATGTGGTCCCCCTCGGAATCCGGATTGCACATCAACTTCTAGAATTACGTGCAGTCCACAATGCATGCTTACACTTTCTACCAATTCAGACGGCCATAAGAGAAGTGATGGACAACATCGCCTGCATGTTTTATATTAACAGATGGGAGAGGTGGTCCCAATCCCTGTGCACAGAAGTGCTAAAATTGTGAAACTGGTGTATCCAACATGGCATCACCATCTCTGCCACATATCAACCTGGATACCAGAACACGACGGCAGACTCACTGAGCAGGAGATTCTCACAAGAGGGAGTTAGACACAAGAGCCCTACAACACATATATTGAACCACTGGGGATTCCCGAACATAGATCTGTTCAGCACACCTGAAAATGCTGAATGCCTACTATTCTGCTCAAGAGCGGGTCTGGGTCACCAGTCTCTGGGAGTCGCCCTCCTCATTACATGGGATACACCTGTCCTCTATACCTTTCCACTGTTTCCCCTACTGTTCAAAGTGCTTCACCAGGTACAAGTGGAAAGGGCCAGAGTCATTCTCATAGTTCCAACATGGCCATGACATAGATGGTATCCTTACCTCGTGCTCATGGCAGTCTATCCACCAATCACCCTGCAGTTGACTCCAAACCTCCTCTTGCAGGCCAAATTCTCCATCTGAATCTAGAACTTTTCCATCTGAAGGCATGGTTCCTTCATGGTTCCAGGATCTGGAAATAATCTGTTGAGAAGAAGTAAAGGAGATTCTTTTAATAGGCAGACATTCAACAACTCATTATACTTACCTATATAAATGGAAAAAAATTCTGGACTTGGTGTGAGACCAAACATATCTCAGCTTTTTTGAAATGTCCAATATTGTTTTAACAATACTGCTAATTGAACTTCCTTTTCATATTTGTTTAGAACTCTGTTTAAGTTATTGTACAGTTCTGGTAATTATTGTTTATTTCTTCTTTTGCTCTCTCTTTATTGTCCAGGTCAGAAGCTCTTCAGTTGTCATGTATGCAGTAATTCTTTTTCTACCAAAGGGAGTTTAAAAGTGCATATGCGCCTGCATACAGGAGCAAAGCCATTTAAGTGTCCACACTGTGACTTACGGTTTCGTACTTCAGGACGCAGAAAAACCCACATACAATGTCACTATAAACCAGAAACCAAGAGAGTCAGGAAGCCTGTGACCCGTACATCTGCTGAGGGCTTACAACCAGTGAATCTTCTTAATTCTTCCACGACAGACCCCAATGTTTTTATCATGAATAACTCTGTTCTGACAGGTCAATTTGACCAGAATTTGCTTCAGCAAGGACTTGTGAGCCAGGCGATCCTTCCTGCTTCTATGTCAGGTAAGAATGAATACTTTCATTTGAGTTTAGTTAACCAAAATACTAAGCTTTGATTTCTGTTAGAGAAAGTTTACAGACATATGCCAAATTATAGTTTTTGTTCAGATAATCCATGATTTGACACTTTCTCATAAAGTGGTGCTTTCAGCGGTGGAGGTGGTGCTTTCAGCAGTAAAGATATCATGTAGTCTGTCTGTTAAGGTTTCATTACTCTCAGGGGAGTAGAGAACATATTCTAGTTATGATTTAAAAAACCAAAAGCTCCCCATGTTGTTGTGATAGTGCAGTAGTGCTGTACACAAAGATGAGGACAATCTGGATGAAATAGAAGCCTAAATTAGAGATTCCACATTCTGATGTATTTTAATTAAATTCTGTTGTTCTTTCCTGTAAAATAAGAGAAAATTAGTGTTTTATATACACCGTTCATTTTAAAAATATATTTTTTAACCTTAAGCGTTAGGTTATAAAGAAAGGAAAATGTATTTACGTTAGTTGTGATATGGAGAAAGCATTTAAAATACAAAACTTTTACAGTTGCACAGATCCCTCTCTACAGTTAATTTTTGCTTTGAACAATTAACAAAATATTACGATGAGCAATGCAGAAAAAATTAACGTAAGTATAGGATAATATTTTCAGAAGCGACTTTTACACTTAGGAGTCCAAGTCTGATTGAAAATAAATATTAGCGCCCTAAGCATTTTTGAAAATGAGATGTAGGCATCTAAGGCACTTTTGAAAATTTTGCCCACTGAGCCTTCTTTATAGGCAAGGATTTCCCACAAATTTACTTCCATTTTCTTAAATGCTTGCATATCCATCAAGTTGTAACCACCGGCATTTTAGCCTGTCTGGTTGAATCTTAGTCTGTTATGTAGAACTGGGTGAAACTGGCTGAATTCATTTCACACAGTATTGGTAAATATTAATTGGCAGGTTCAATTTTTGGGAGTTCTACATCCTTTTGAATTTTGCTTGAGCAGAAAGAGGGGCCTTCAGAGTATTCATATACCTCAGAGTGGGGTAATGAACCTTACAAGCAGTATCAAAAAAGCATTCCTGGTGCTGCAGGTTGCCCAGTACTCCACAGATAGTTCCTGTAGATGTAGTGGGGAGCAAATTTATTTTTCTGGGAGCACAAAGATTGAAAATAGGGAAAGCAGGACAGATTGCAGTCCATCTGGCTGTTAAAGTGGTTCTTATCTGACTTGTGAAAGGACATTTTTAATTTATTGTATAGTTTTTAAAAGATGCATCCAGTATTGAATGGAATATCCTTCTAAATTATAACAGTTTAACACAGGTCAGATTTGAAGTCTTCACATGTATTTAAATTCTACCCACACAAGCATTTATTGGGACACAGGTGGAACTTTGGACTACGGTGTTGCTGTACTATGGGTAAACTTTCAAAGAACCTTCGTATGTGCATGCATATTCAGACTTTATGGTGCAACCATTTGCAAATGTGTTTTTTACATTAAGAGAGGGTGGATGTTCAAAAAGTGAAAATATTGTAATATTTGGACCTTTGTGTCTAGAATTGCAAAGTCATTCTGAAACTATTCTACTTTATGAATGAAGCTGGTCACTGCTTAAATACTTTGATTCCCCTCTTGCAGATTTGCATTATGCAGATTTGTTATAAATTTAAAAAATGGAGCACTGACTACTTGAATCTAATTTATTTTCTTGGTTCACAGAATTGCAAATACTTAGATATTTCAGAATGATTTCATTTAAAAAAACTGGATAAAAAGGAGACCAATAATGATAAAGAAAAAATTATAATATGACTATTTTCTTTGGTAGCTGGAGGTGACTTAACTGTGTCCTTGACAGATGGTAGCTTGGCCACCCTTGAAGGCATACAGTTACAGCTTGCTGCTAATCTGGTTGGACAGAATGTTCAAATTTCTGGAATAGATGCTGCCAGTATTAACAACATCACATTACAGGTAGGTTACTGTTAATTTCTATTAATAAGAGTGGATGGAGTGTCATGTGTGTAGACTACCTGTGCCCTGGCAGAGCCCTGTTGACTTCACTTCACAGTACAGGGTGTAATGATTCCATATTGTACAGTATTACAAATATTTTGTTTGTATGTGTGTGTGTGTGTGTGTGTGTGTGTTGAAAATAAAACTTAGGGTTTCTGGTTTTCAGTGGCCTTTTTTCTGAACATTTAATGCAAATTATAACTGGCTTTTTATCTGTTAATAACATTGGTTTTCCAAAGCATTTTAGTTCAAATTTTCCTCCTGTTTATAGTCTTTCTTTCATGGAATGCCTTCCCTTTTAATGCAGGAAACCTGCATTATTCAGCACCCTTCATCTCTAGAATTGTTGTTTAATTTTTTGACAACAAAGTTGTGAACATAATCCAGCAGAAATGTTTGTTTAAAAAAAGAGCAAGAGAAAATTCTTGGCTTCAACTGATTTTCAGTGCTTACTCTGAACGCACTGTGGGGAAAAATTGACTTGATGTAGTTTTATTGGTTTTAAACCTAAAACAAGAACCCCCATATATAAATCTGCATTACATATATTTAAATACAGGGTGTATATAAATAAACTAGGGCTGTCGATTAATCGCAGTTAACTCACGTGATTAACTCAAAAAAATTAATCGCACTGTTAAACAATAGAATACCAATTGAAATTTATTAAATATTTTGGATGTTTTCTACATTTTCAAATACATTGATTTCAGTTACAACACAGAATACAAAGTATACAGTGCTCACTTTATATTATTTTTGATTACAAATATTTGCACTATAAAATGATAAACAAAGGAAATCGTATTTTTCAGTTCACTTCAGACAACTACTGTAGTGCAATCTCTTTATCGTGCAAGTGTAACTTACAAATGTAGATTTTGTTTTTGTTACGTAACTGCACTAAAAAACAAAACAATGTAAAACTTCAGAGCTACAAGTCCACTCAGTCCTACTTCTTGTTCAGCCGATCACTAAGACAAACAAGTTTATATTTATGGGAGATACTACTACCAGCTTCTTATTTACGTCACCTGAAAGTGAGAACGGACATTTGCATGGCACTTTTGTAGCCAGCGTTGCAAGGTATTTACGTGCCAGATATGCTAAACATTTGTATGCCCCTTCATGTTTTGCCACCATTCCAGAGGACATGCTGATGATGCTCGTTAAAAAAAAATGCATTAATAAATTTATGACTGAACTCCTTGGGTGAGAATTATATGTCTCCTGTTCTGTTGTACTCGCATTCTGCCATATATTTCATGTTATAGCAGTCTCGGATGATGACACAGCACATGTTCATTTTAAGAACACTTTCACAGCAGATTTGACAAAACGCAAAGAAGGTACATCAATGTGAGATTTCTAAAGATAGCTACAGCACTCTACCCAAGGTTTAAGCATCTGAAGTGCCATCCAAAATCTGAGAGGGATGAGGTGTGGAGCATGCTTTCAGAAGTCTTAAAAGAACAACACTCAGATGTGAAAACTACAGAACCTGGAAAAAGAAAATCAATCTTCTGCTTGTGGCATCTGACTCAGATGATGAAAATGAACATGCTCGGTCTGCACTGCTTTGGATCATTATCGAGCACAACCCATGGTCAGCATGGACGCATGTCCTCTGGAATGATGGTTGAAGCATGAAGGGACATATGAATCCTTAGTGCATCTGGCACCTAAATATTTTGTGACACTGGCTACAACAGTGCCATGTGAATCCCTGTCCTCACTTTCAGGTGACATTGTAAACAAGAATGGGGCAGCATTATCTCCTGCAAATTGTAACCAAACTTGTTTGTCTGAGCAAATGCTGAAGTAGGACCGAGTGGATTTGTAGGCTCTAAAGTTTTACATTGTTTTATTTTTGAATGCAGTTATTTCTTTGTACATCATTCTACATTTGTAAGTTCATCTTTCATGATAAAGAGATTGCACTACAGTACTTGTATTAGGTGAATTGAAAAATATTATTTCTTCTGTTTTTTACAGTGCAAATATTTGTAATAAAAATAAATATAAAGTGAGCACTGTACACTTTGTAGTCTGTGTTGTAATTGAAAGCAATATATTTGAAAATGTAGAAAACATCCAAAAATATTTTTAATAATGGTATTCTGTTATTGTTTAACAGTGCAATTAATCGGGATTAATCTTTTTAATCGGTTGACAGCCCTAAAATAAACACACATAAATGTAAATTTTGAAAGTTACCTAAGATACCAATTTATAAAGCTTGAGGGTAGATGTACATAATTTAATAAAACACAAAAGTAAGTATATAACTCTAGCAAGGGTGGAAAAATAAGTTATTCTTACTCCCAGTCCACCCTTTTCCTCTACTCCCTTTCACCTTCACTGTCAAAGGACTGAGGAAAGTGACCTGAAGGCAATACGGAGGAAATACCGAGTTCCAACAGAAGAACATCCTGCAACTAGTCCCCTCATGTTTAAATCTAATGATTGTTACAGTTGCTCAAACTTGCTGATCTCAATTGCTATGGCAGACCTGGAGAAAGAGGCACTGTCTTAGCTGGAGCACAAACCATTTATGACTTCAACAATAATTCATAGGCAACTCTTTGAATTGCATTTAAAAACAAATAGGAAGCCAAAGTAATTGCTGAGGAACTGGTTTTACATTTTTTTAATCATATTTCATTGCTTAACAAGTCATCAGCTGCATTCTCCACCAGATTTCATAAGCGAAGTGTAAGTATGGCAAGGTCCAGATTCAAAAGGAAAGGTTCATGTCTAAAAAGGCAGAGGGAATTAAAGGCATTTTAAGGCACTGCCACCTGGAATTCTGGGTTTATATTAACTTTTACATATCGATATCTGACTCTCTTGGTTTTCAGATTGATCCCAGTATTTTACAGCAGACACTACAGCAGAGTAACTTACTTGCTCAGCATCTAACTGGGGATCCCGGTATGGCTCCGCAGAACAACTCCCTCCAGACAGCAGACAGCACGGTGCCAGCTAATGTGGTTATCCAGCCCATATCAGGCTTGTCTTTACAGCCCACTGTTACTTCTTCAGCTAATATGACGATAGGACCACTGTCTGAGCAAGACTCTGTGTTAACAACTAGCAGTAGTGGTAAGAAGTGTTAATAGCCCCTTTTCTCTTGCCTTTTATGTTTTTTTGGTCATAATTCTTAAGTAATTTATTGATAGAAATCGTGGTATTGGTTAACTTACTCTTAGCCCTCTGGACTTCGTTAAATAAATAAATTGATATTGATATTAAATGTGTTGCTTCAAGTTTGATGATAAAATACACAACTCCATAAAGAGAGTTCTATTTGTACAACATAAACCTCTGGAGCCTGATTTTTAAAAATTTACTCTTATTTTCCAGGCACACTTTGACCTCTAATTTTGTGATTGTATTTGCAAATTAGTTATCTAAATGTTACTTGTAGGCACAAATGTTAAGAGTGGATGCCAGGTCTAGGCTTCTTTATAAACTTGGTCCATGGAATGTGAGCTATTTCTTTGTTACAAGTGTGACTCATTTAGATTAGAAGCCCCTATGAGGCCCAAAGACTTTGCCATTTTCTGTGTGCTATACTGTGCTAAACATGTAGTTTGCACTCAACAAAACAATAATTTCATCAACAATACTAGTTTGAGAAAACAGAGGCTGCATAGCTAAGCGCATAACCGAAGAAATCCCAGAAACAGGGTTACAGATAGAGCTGGCTAAAAAATGAAATTTCTGTCCCATAGAAAATGAGATTTCAAAATTTGTTTCCATTCTGAATTGGGGTGAAAAGTCAAAATCTCAGAATTTTTCATGAAATGAAATATGCTGAAACATTTCATTTTGATGTTATCAAAACATTTTGTTTCAACATTTTGTTTTCAGTTTTCTTTTGATTTGTTGTATTATAATGTATAATAATATAAAAGTTGAAACAAAATGTTTTGACCTGATCAAAACTAGCCATTTGAACTTTATCTCATCAAAGTTTTTTCACGAAATTGATATCTTCCCACAAAACATTCAAATTTTATTTTTGATGGAAATCTTTTCTGTTGGAAAATTTTCCCCCAGCTTTAGTTACAACTTAACTGACTGGTTGTGTTTTGATAATCTACATGATCACATAGTTTTTCTCATGTAGTACACATTTTTTTCTATAACTTTAGAACTGCATGTTTAGCCTCAGTAATTAAACCGATAAGAACGGATTTAAAAATTGTATTAAAGCTAATGTTAAAATTGAGAAAAGAGTGTCTGTACATCTGGGTATAGTGCTTAGATTATCCACAAATACAAAGATTATTTAAAAACTCATAAAATGCATATAGTACATAATCTGCAATAACCCAAATTTAGATAAATTTAACAATACAGTTTAGATATTAGAATCAGAATATTCGGGTACATCACTCATAAAAAGTTATACAGAGTGTTGGTTGTAGAAAGCGAATGTAGGAATGAGTATAGATTGTCCCTCAGTAACTGTATTATCCTATGTGAACTAAAAGCATAGAATGAAAACAACCAAAGTGGCCTTTTAGCTATGTGCAGTGTAATGTAATTTGATTGGAATGTTGGTTAGTAGTTATGTACTGTTTATATGCAAAGTTCGGGCAGGTGGGGCTCGTTAGCCTTGGAAGGCAGCCCACCTTGGAGAAGGAAAACTCTGATTTAAAACCTCCGCTGCCTTGTGGCAATACCCACTCATGGGAAAGGCTAAGGGAGTCAACCCTGAAACCAAATCCGGTGTTGGAGTCCCGATGGCGGTCTGACATTGTCCTCAACATCATTCCGGCAACTCCTGCGACGCCACTGGTGCCAAGTTGTATTGACATTGTCTTTCCCTTGGATCCATCAGTTGCGTGGAGAGGGGGGTTCTGCTGCATGGGCAACAGCTGTTCCTCCATATCACCCTGCCCTGGCTTGCGCCCTGGAGAGGACACTCCAGCTTCGCCTCACAGCGTCGATACAACACGGGAAGCAACAGTTTACCGGTTATAAGCCGCCTCCTCAATTGGCGTAGAGCTGGCACCAGGGGTTGCTTCCAACGGTGGGAGGGATCACCACGTCTCACTGGACAACTATCGCCCGCCTCAAGCTGGGCAGCCCCCAGCCAATAAGGTGTTGTCCCGCCACAGTTGACCTGCTTCACTGGGTGCGTGGGGCTTAGTGTACGTGAGTACCCGATAAGTGGACTGCGAACCAGGCAACAACAAAAGAAAACCAACGTAAGAAACCAGCCCTCAAGTTAGGATGCTGGAATGTACGGACCATGACAACTGGCCTATCAGAAGACCTTCAGGCAATCAGCGATGTTCGGAAGACTGCAGTCATCAACGATGAGCTAGCACGACTCCAAATCGATACAGTCGCATTGCAGGAGACACGGCTGCCAGACGCTGGGACTCAGGGTAAAGAACTATACGTTCTTCTGGCAAGGGAAGAGTGCTGAAGAAATCAGAGAGTGTGTTGTTGGATTTGCCATAAGAAATTCTTTCCTGGGGATGGTGGAACCTGGTCAACAAGGAACTGAAAGACTGTTACCACTCCGACTCCACACATCCACTCGACCCGTCAACCTGATCAGCGTGTATGCACCAACACTCGGCGCCACCAGGGATACCAAGGACGAGTTCTACGACCAGTTAGACACGATCATCAGGAGTATCCCTAAAGAAGAGCACTTGATACTACTGGGTGACTTCAATGCCAGAGTGGGCGCTGACCACAACTTTTGGCCAACCTGTCTTGGAAAGTTTGGCGTTGGAGAAATGAATGAGAATGGACAACGACTTCTGGAACTGTGCTCGTACCATGACCTCAGCATCACCAACTCATTCTTCCAGACAAAGCCTCAACACAAAGTGTCCTGGAGACACCCTCGCTCCATGCACTGGCACCAACTCGACCTGATCGTCACCAGGCGGTCTGCCTTGAAGTGCGTCCTGCTTACTCGCACCTTCCACAGTGCTGACTGTGACAGTGATCATTCGCTGGTGTGCAGCAAGATGAAGCTACAGCCAAAGAAGATTCATCGCTCTAGGCCAGAGGGCAAACCCCGCATTGATGTGAGCAAGACCACACACCCAGACAAGGCAGAGAAATTTACCCATGAGCTCTCCGAGGTGCTGAACTGCATGCCTCCCGGTGGCTGCGCCAAAGAGAGATGGGACCACATCAGAGATGCAGTACACAGCACAGCCATGAAAGTTTTTGGAAAGAAACGAAAAATGAACAATGACTGGTTTGAGGCCAACTCTGCCACACTCACTCCAGCCATTGAAGAACGCCGCGCTGTTCACCTGGAGTACAAGCGTTCCCCCAGTCATAGGACTCTACAAGAGTATCGATTTGCCAGGAGCAAAGTACAGAGACTAGCTCGACAGTGTGCAAATAATTACTGGCTCCAGCTCTGCCGGAGCATTCAACTATCTGCTGACACTGGAAACATCAGGGGAATGTATGATGGCATCAAGAAGGCCATGGGACCCACAAAGAAGTGGAGAGTGTCACTAAAGTCTGCAACAGGAGAAAACATCCAGGACAAGAGCAAGCAGATGGATAGATGGGTGGAGCACTACTCTGACATGTACTCCAGGCAAAACACCGTCACCGAAGCTGCCCTCAATACCATGGATGGTTTTCCCGTTGAAACTGAGCTGGACGAGAAGCCCACCATGGAAGAACTGAAGAAAGTAATTGAGAGCTTGTCCACAGGAAAGGCTCCAGGAAAGGATGGCATCCCACCAGAAGTTATCAAGTGTGGCATCAATGTCCTCCTAGAACACCTCCACGACCTCCTCTGTCAGTGCTGGGATGAAGGTGCAGTACCTCAGGATATGAGAGACGCCAACATCGTGACCCTCTACAAGAACAAGGGTGATAGAAGCAACTGCAACAACTACAGAGGCATATCACTCCTGAGTGTTGTGGGTAAAGTCTTTGCACGCGTGATCCTGAACAGACTGCAGAAGCTTGCTGACAGAGTTTACCCAGAGTCACAGTGCGGGTTCCGAGTAGGGAGATCCACAACCGATATGGTTTTCTCCTTAAGGCATCTGCAAGAGAAATGCAGAGAACAGCATAAGCCGCTACTCCTTGCCTTCATAGACCTGACCAAAGCTTTCAACCTTGTGAACAGAGATGGGCTGTTCAAGATCCTGGCAAAGATTGGCTGCCCATGAAAGCTGCTGAGCGTGATCCGGTCTTTTCACGACAACATGAAAGGCACAGTACTGTATGATGGCTTGTCCTCCGATGCCTTCGATATCCACAGTGGAGTAAAACAAGGCTGCGTTCTCGCTCCCACACTCTTCGGCATCTTCTTCGCAGCGTTGCTGAAACGTGCCTTTGGAAATTCCACAGAGGGAGTCTATCTCCACACCCGGTCTGACGGGAGACTTTTCAATCTGGCTCGACTAAAGGCCAAAAGCAAGGTACGGGAGGCAACAATAAGAGACATGCTGTTTGCAGACGACACTGCCCTGGCCACCCACACAGAAATCGATCTCCAGCGTCTGATTGACCGCTTTTCCAGAGCCTGTGAAGAGTTCGGGTTGACAATCAGTCTTCAGAAGACCAAAGTTATGGCCCAGGATGCGGAACATCCAAGCATTGCCATCAATGACTATGTGCTAGAGGTGGTCAGTCAGTTCACCTACCTCGGATCTACCATCACGGACAACCTCTCACTGGACCCTGAGATCAACCGCAGAATCGGCAAGGCCTTCACAATTTTGGCCAGTTTGTCACAGAGAGTGTGGAACAACAACATGCTGACCATCAACACAAAGGTCGCTGTGTACCGCGCATGTGTGTTAAACACTCTTCTCTACGCCAGCGAAACTTGGACCCCCTACGCTTCGCAAGAAAAGAGACTGAGTGCCTTCCACATGCGCTGCCTCCGTCGCATACTCGGGATCACTTGGAGTGATCGAATAACGAACAACGAGGTGCTGGAACGTGCCAAGATCTCCAGCATGTTCACTCACCTCCGTCAACGCCGCCTCAGATGGCTTGGCCATCTTAAGTCGCATAGAAGATGGACGGATACCCAAAGACCTGTTGTATGCTGAACTTGCCTCCGGAAACAGAGCTACAGGACGGCCCCACCTTCGCTTCAAGGATGTCTGTAAGAGGGACCTGAAGACTGTTCAAATCGACATCAACAGCTGGGAAGAGCTCGCCCAGGACAGATGCAGATGGAGACATGCTCTGACCACTGGATTGAAAACTGGTGAAGACAAGCTGCGGCAGCTTGCCGAGGAAAAGCGGGTTCAACGAAAAAGGAAGCAGCGGCTCCAACCCACAGCTGACACCGCCTTCAAATGCAGCAAATGCAATCGAGACTGCCACTCTCGTGTGGGGCTCTACAGCCACAACAGACGCTGCACAACCATCAACTAAATATTCCCCATGGGCGCATATCCATCGTCTCTCGAGACTAACGGACGCCAACAACAACAACAATATGCAAAGTGTAGTAGTTCTTAAAGGTTCATGACAAATTTTGGAAAAATAAAACTGATTTTCCCCAGTATATTCAAAGTCATGTCTTAATGAGGGTGGTTTACCTGTAAGACTACAACTTCGTACAGCTGTTGAGGCTAGTGTGGGTGGTTTTTCATGCTTTTTTTTCATTCTCAAAAAAGCCTAGCTGTTTTGTTTTATTTTTGAAAATTCAAGCAATTTCTTAGCAAAGAACAGCCTAGAAAACATTGTTGAAAGCTTTTGAAATTGGAAAAATTTTAAATGGGGTTTAGAATAGAGGTGCTAAAACTGTAACTGTCATTAGCTGTCCAGCTACAGTAAAATAAGCTTAGCACTGTATCTTGCAGAGTTGTATTTTATATAGTTATAGATGTGTACTATAACTTGCAGCACAAAGACTGGTTACCAAAAAGATCGAAAAGTTTAGGAAAGTAAAGATTGGTTAGCAACAATGCCTTATTCAAAACACAACTTTAAACAGCTTAGTATTGTTGTAAAGCCCAGGATTTCATTGGTTGTTTAAAAATATTATTTTTTAAAAAAGATCTGTATTAATTATACAAAAAAAAAAGTACTGTCATGTATTTATTTTTTTCCCTCCCAACTTATATTTTAGGTGCACAGGATCTCTCTCAAGTCATGACCTCACAGGGTATGGTGTCCACTTCGAATGGTCAGCATGAGATAACATTGACCATAAATAACTCAAGCTTGAGTCAAGTTCTAGCTCATGCTGCTGGTTCCACCACTACAAACTCATCAGGAAGCCCACAAGAAATTACCCTCACCATATCTGGTTAGTATTTTTATCACTGGTCGATCATTCCTAGTTCCCATCCAAAATTTAGCTATACAATAACATTTGCTGGATAATTTGATTAGAGGGTAAAATCATTTGTTTCTACTGCCTGCAAGTTTAGCCTAAGGCCATATCTACACTATAGACCTCTGCTGGCTTAGCTATGTTGGTCAGGGATGTGAAGAATGTGATCCCCAACTGACATAGCTATGCTGGAGAAAGTCCCTACATAGATGCAGCGCTACTGGCCAAAACTGTGCCTTCACTGATAAATCTTGTTTTGTTTGTGTGGGCTGGTTTTACTATACTTATGCCTAGTACGGCTTTGCTGGTATAGCTGTGTGTACGCTAGAAGTGCTTTCCTGGGATAATATACTGTACACCTTTACTGATAAAGCACTCCTAGTGCAAACATGGCTTTAGTTTGAAGTATTTTAGATTCTCCAAGGCTAAAGATAGCTTCCCCAGATCTTTTTTTTTTAAATGTTGAATAGCATTGCTTTGAAGATGGTCATATTAGTATCTGTCCCCTCCTTTATTATAGTACTATAGATATTTTGCTTCTTCAGTCTCTGGATATGTCTGCATCTCAAGCTGGAAGAAAAAAATGTTCTACTACTGGCCTGGAAATATGTATCTCAAACCAACAAGCCTTCCTGCCTAGATAAGATTTCTTCCTCTGGGACAAAGTTCTTAAGTTTGCGGACAAGTTACCAGAGGAGGCCAGTATTGGAAAAGTGTAACCTGGTGGCTGGACCATCCAAAGCAGCCTGTAGCGAGGTCCTAGACTATGCAGCCCAGAGCCAGGGCATCTGTAATAACAGTGTATTGGTGTTCATGCTTCAATCATCGGGTCTTCCTAGGAGGCCCAAGAGATTATTCAGAATCTCCTTTTTGAGGCACCAACCACCGTCTTCACAGTCTCAAGGACTCCATGGTTATGTTTGAAGGCTTTGGGGATTTATACTCCACTCCCTAAAAAGAAACAATTCCACCCTCAGTCATTCCAGTGCTACACATCCTTTATGGCTAGGAAACCTGTCTAGGAGGAAAGGGAAAAGTCATCAGAGTAGAGCCCACCCTCCTCACTTTTTTGTCTTCAGTAAGCTCTTCTAGACTGCCTGGAAATGCCAAGCAATCTGTTTGACTGCCTTTTCTAAGTTTGCCTTACACCAGTCCCTATCCCTGTTTTTCCCATCAGGTTATCCTATGCTTGTACCCACATTACCACAGATCAATGGGTCCTAAGCAGTGTGGAAGTAGGCTACATCCTTCAGTTTTTTTCTATACCTCCTCCCTACCTCCCTCCAATCCCTCTTTAGGGACTACTCTCATGAGGAGGTCCACCCTTGGGAGATCCAGTCTCTCCTGTTGGGAGCTATAGAAGATGTCCCTCCTCTCCACAGAAGGAAAGAGTTTTATTCATGCTGCATTCTAATTCCAGAGTCAAAAGGAGGTCGTAGACCCATATTAGAGCTGCGCGAGCTGAACAAATATATAAAGAAAATAAAATGTTGCGTGGTCACCTAGCATCTATTATTTCCTCCCTGAATCCTGGGGACTGGTACACTGCCCTTGAGTTGAGAGAGAGACATTTCCACGTGGCTATCAATCAAAGCCACAGGAGAGTTGTAAGATTTATGCTAAATAACTCCCATTATCAGGCCACAGTCCTGCCTTTTGACCTATCTGTGGCCCTGAGAGTATTTACAAAATACATGGTGATGATGGTTGCGTTCCTAAGGAAAACGGGAGTACAAGTATTTCCATATCTGGATGACTGATTGGTGAGAGGTCTTTACAAGAGCCAGGTAGAATTCTGTGCGTCCAACATCTAGTCCATCTTTAGAGTTGTGGGACTGCTTATCAATGAAGACAAGTCAATCTTTTCACCTGTTCAGAGAATGTGTTCACTCTTTGAACCGCTGCTTACCTGTTTGTTACTTCTGTTAGTGAAAGTAGCTTTTTTGATGGCTGTTAACTCTGCGAGAAAGGTGCTAGAGTTGCAAGCCTCAGTAGCTGGCCCACCTTATACAGTCTTTTACAAGGACAATCTGTACTTAGCCCACATCTGAAAATTCTGACTAATTGGAAGTGAGAGACTAATTAAATCAAGCAATATATTTACCAAATTTCTTTCCCTATCCCTATTCTCATAAGAGTGAGGAGAGACTGCATACTCCATGAGGACATTAGCTTTTTACTTGGACAGGACTAGACCATTTAGGTCATCATCACAAGTGTTTGTGGCATACGAAGACAGGCAGAAGGTTCTTCCAGTCTCAACTCAGAGAATCTCGTCATGAATTTCCTCCTGTAGCATGTGCTACAACATTACCAGTGTAACAGATCTGGTGCCTGTACAAGCCATTTGTAGAGTTGCAACTTGCTCATTAGTGTATTCCTTTGCATCTCATTATGCCATATCAGCATTCCAGGGATGATGCTAAACTTGGAAGAATAGTCCTCCCATTATTGTTCAGTTAGACCCCGATCCCACTTCCAAACTGAACTGCTTGTGAGTCACCTAAAGTGGAATGGACCTGTGCAATCACTCAAAGAAAAAATGGTTACTAACCTGTTCTGTAACTGTTGTTCTTTGAGATGCATGCACATGTCCATTCCACGACGCCCACTCCTTTCCCCTCTATATTGGAGTCTGTCCAGTAAGAAGGAACTGAGCATTGTTGGCGACAGCTCCATCTTTTATACTATGCACAGCAGTATGAGGCAGCAAAGGGCACATGTGCCACCTTGATGGGTGTCACTAAGGGGAAAAATCTCCAGCTGTGGTGCACTGGGCATGCGCACCTGAAGTGGAATGACCATGAGCATTATATCTTGAAGAACAGCAGTTACAGAACAGGTTAGTACCTGTTTTATCTAAGGATAAATTTTCAACAGTTAAGTTCTGGGTCCAGGTACTGGGTCTCATGGCTTCATTAGTACATTTTCATGGGCCTAACTAAATGAGACTTCATGTTTGCTCATGAGTATCTAAATATTAGTGAGCTCAGTAGTTAAGTGTACAAAAATTTGTGTTCCTGGTGTCTGAAAATCTTCACATGTGCAAATCAATTCTGTATGTTCACAGGCACTAATGAACTGTCTCTTCATTTCCTGATAATGGTTTCCCCTTTCTGTAAATCAGTTTCATAATACAGATTTCTTTCAATTACATTTTAATAAATTGAGGAAACTTGTACATTTAGCTGGAATTGACTTGTAATAATACACTTGATACTGCTTCTTTTAAAATAGTAGTGAAGTATACTGTCAAAAAATCCACAATTTCAAAGTCTTCCTTATTAATATTGCCCCAAGTACAAAATTAATCCTTTTGATTGGATGTACTATGTTTGTATGAGAACTTGTTTGTACTAAGTACATTAGCAGAAAAATTGCTCTTCCGGAGTTTCCAGATGTCATAGAAGTAATTTCTCTTTAGGTCAAGATCTTATTCAGCATAATTCTTCTGGAAGTAATGAGTTGAATGGGAGTTTACGACTGACAACACCAACAATCAGCAATCAATCAGCAGGTGCTACGTTAACTATAAGCAATGATCAACTTCTGTCTCAGGGTACATCACTGAACGCTTCAGGTAAGCACTAATTGATTTCTTAAGAGAAATAATAACTTTCTGTGTGGAAAAATAGTTGCTGGGCCTGTTCAGTAAATCTAGAATGTTAAATTCGTTTAGTTCCTTGATTACAAAGCCCAAGATTTTGTCTGTTCTCTCACTTGATTCACTCATGTTTTATACCAATTGAAATGTTCATCCCCATAGGACAGGGAGCAAGGGAGAACAAGGAAGTGCATCTAAAACTGGTGCACTGAGATAGTTAAAGGACTAATGCACAGAGGTTTCCTATTAAACTGGAGGCATTAGGGAACCTGTCATGTGGCCAAGGAACAGTGATAAAGGGATCATAAGTCTTATGGGAAATTTGAATCAAGTTATCACATTGTTCTGTAAATATGAAACTGTTCATACTTTGTACTTTTATACAAACAGTGAAATTCACTGTCTGTTTCTGGTGTGGTAGGTCCCTTTTGCTTTCCTTTCTTCTCTCCCTTAGTGAATGCAGGTCCTTTGTAATTATAAGCAGGCAGTTCTTCTTTGAGAGCATCCTTCTGGGTGCTCCACTTGAAATACACATGCCCCTTCAATTGGAGATTGTTGTCAGCAGTGTTGTTTCGCCTGCGCATGCGTCCTACCCATCCTTGTGCCCCATACTAAGGGCATATAAGGTTGCGACAGATGAACTGTCCTCAGTTCATTCTCAGCTGTCGTGGCCAGAGGCAGAAAGTTCAGTAATACTCGCTTGTGCAGGTGCCTGCCTCTTAGTTGCTTTTTTAGTTTTATTTTTATAGTTAATCATTTTATTCTTTAACTTAGCTTAGTGTTTTATTTCATTTGGGATCTTTTCCACTAGCCGAAGCTTTGGCCCCTTGCTGCCTCCACTTCCCTTTGCACAGGGGTGTCCATTTTCAAGAAGCCTTTTTTGTTTTGGTGGCATGCTTATATTCCCAGGCTTTAAATGTTACCTCATTTGCCTGGAGTCCTTCCCAGTTAATGACAGCCACTCCCACTGTGTCCGCTTGGGAATACACATGTACTCTCAAAGTGCAAAATCTGCACTAGTTTTTAGAGCCACTGTAGGGAGATTAAACTTCCCCTCTTCATGATGGAGTGCTCAGAAAGTACTTGGAATAGATCTCTTCCTCTATGTTGAGTCAGAACTTGTTCCATGGCCCCTATGCGGTGAAGGGAGAGAAGGTCTCGCCTCAGAAGAGGTTCATGAGATGGATCCCTGAAAAGGGACAGGGGAGGGAGGCAGGGTATGGAGACCCTCCCCCCCCACCCATACAGTGGCCTCCAATAGACCATATTGCCCCATCAGCCTCCGATAGACCTGCAAGTGAGGTGGGAAAGATTTCTACCAAAAGGAGAGAACTTCTGATAGCTAAGAGGGCAGACGAAAAGTATTAAGTTCCAGATAACGGTTCAGAATTTTTATTTTTCCACCCATCCCCTAACTCATGGATTATGGATGCAGTGAATGAACTACACAGGCAGCACCATTTGAAGACTGTCTCATGATAAGGCTAATGTTCCATGAGCGCGTAGATATTTTGGTCAGACGAGCTATTCAATTGCCACCGTTCAGAACTTATGGATCAATTTCAGGCAATTGTTGCAGAAGGGCACCTGTCCAGAACAGCTTTACAGTCATCTCTTGATGCCGCTGGCAAGTGCTGTTCATTCCATCTCCACAGCTCTAATCATGTGTCAAGTCTCATGGTTGCAGTCCTCTGGAATTCCGTGTGAAGTTCAAAACATTGTAGAGGACCTCTCCTTTGATCATCTGAAATTACTTTGCAAGTTCTCTGAGAGGGCTCTGCATTCTCTGAAGGACTCCAGGGCAATCTTTTATTTGCTGGGCATAAATACACTTGGAAACGAGAGGAGATTTAGTTGGCCTCAGACAGCGCAGAGATCCTGATCTGCTCAGTTTTCCACCTACCACAGCGCCTTGGAAACACCTAATAAGAAACCCTGAATGCAGAGGGGGAAATTCTCAACTGCTGCACCTGGATTGATGCATCAGCCACCATCAACAAAGTGTTTGTTTTGACTTTTTGGTCAAGGGTCACAAACATCTCCGCAATCCAGATTTGCTGCTGTACTACTCTGCCCTTTCCCTCCTCCCAACTTCTGGGGATCGTTCTCTCCCGTTTCTGAACCTCATGGGAGCAGATTTCTTCTGATAGATGGCTCTTGGAGGTTATAACATTGGGCAACTCCATTCTCTTGCATTCCATACCCTGCCTCCCTCCCCTGTCCCTTTTCAGGGATCCATCTCATGAACCTCTTCTGAGGCGAGAGCTTCTCTCCCTTCACCGCATAGGGGCCATGGAACAAATTCTGACTTAACATAGAGGAAGAGATCTATTCCAAGTACTTTCTGATTTCCAAAAAGAGGGGTAGGTGGAAGCCAGTTCTAGATCTCAGCATGCTGAATACCTTCATCAAGGTACAGAGATTCATGATGATAACACTAGCTACTATCATTCCATCCCTAGATTCAGGAGACTGTTTTGTGACCCTTGACCTTCAGGATGTGTACTTTCATGTCACAATACAGCCCTCTCACAAGAGAGCCTTACACTTTGTCATAGGTTAGGACCACTGTCAATACCTAGTCGTCCTTTGCAGCCCATCTGCTCTGCACCCAGAGGGTTTACAAAAGTTATGATGGTAGTTGCCTCACAACTTGCCACAAGTTTGCCAATGGGGAGTAATGTGTTTCCCCTATTTCAGCAGCGGACTTCTCAAGGGGTGTTCCTATGTTGAAGTTCAAACTGCTGTAAAGAAAGCTGTCTCTCTTCCACATGCTTCACCTTCACCTCAGTACTGTAAAATGACCCCTCTTACTTCTGTGGAGGATGGAGTTCATAGGGGCCATTCTCAATGCCATGACATACAGGGCCTATCTACCAGAGAACAGGTTTGTCAGTCTGACATACTTAGTAGCTCAAGTCCAAATGAGCCCCCACACCATTGCCAGATTGTGCCTGCAGCAATTTGGGCATGTGGCAGTGTGTACTTTGTCATGTTACACGCCTGCTTACATATACCCTGCTTCAAAGCCCGGCTCAGGACAGTATATACCCCCTCAGCAGAGAGAGTTTGAACAAGTTGCTCTTTATTCCCAGCCGTGTGCTAGTCTTTCTTGAATGATAGAAGAATCTGGACAAGGTATGCTCATGGATTCCCTTCAGTTATCCGCCTTCTGCTGTCGCAATAGTTTTGGATGCATCCATCTGAGGATGGGAAACTCCTCTGTGGGACTGTTTTATCCCGTGCAGATAGTCCCCCCTCCAGGAGTTTACATATCAACTTTCTGGAGATCATGGCAGTACAATATGCTTACCAGCATGATATAAGGTCATTCTGTTTTGTCTAATGACAAACAGGGCCAGTATGTACGACATAAATCAACAAGGGGTTGAGATCCCCTTCTCTGTGCTCAGAGGCACTTGGGTAATAGAACTGTTATATAGTCCACCATATCCATATCTCAACGGGTTATTTTTACAGCTGCCAAAACACCATTGCCGATAACCTCAGCCAACACTTCACCTCTGATCATGAGTGGGAAGTTGAGAGACCCATACTAAAACAGATTTTCCTTAACCTTGCGTCTTCCAAACAATAGACATTTTTTCCAGTACTGCAAACCGCAAATGTGCAAAATTCTGTTTGAGAAGTGGTCTCGGTCACCATTCCCTGAGGACACCTTTTTCCTTTCCTGGTCAAAGAGTCTCCTATATACCTTCTCCTCCAATGCTGGTAATCTTCAGTGTTCTAAACAAATAGGACAAAGCCGTGGTAATTTTGATTGCACCAACCTTGCCAAGACAGATATGGTTGCCTTACCTTCTTTATTTCTCCTCCCAGCCAGCCATCATTTAGGATTTGGGGAACTTTTGTCATCCCAGCTTGGATGCTCTATGGCTCAGCTCAAGGCTTGGTACCTAGATGGCTTTTGGGATTAGAACACTCCTGTTCCAGAGAGGATCAAGAAGTCTTTTTGAACAGCAGAATGTAGTCTACCATGAATTACCTTCAGAAATGGAAGCTATTTTACCACTGGTGCACTTACCATCACCTGTCTCCTGTTAATTCTCCATCTTGGAGATTTTGGATACCTATGGATTCAAGCTGAAGAAAGGAGGTCTCTTGTTAAGCTCCATTCAAGTCCACCTAGCAGCCATCACAGAATGTAATTCTCCTGTGGAAGGTTTTTCAGTATTTGCTCGTCCTTCAGCTTCCAGATTAGTCAAAGTGTGAACATGTGGTTTGAATAATCTCTCTTTAGACCCATTAACTTCTTGTACGCTTCTAAATCTTTCAATGAAAATAGTTTTTCTAGTGGCAAATACCTCTTGTAACCATGCCTCTGTGGCTCACAACTGACATAGGGCAAACATCCCCCAAAACTGGTGGTTATTCTTCCACAAGATCTACTAGACCAGCAACAGAAGTAAACTGATGTTTCACCACACTGGCTAACAAGAAGTCAGAAAAGTGGTCTCTTAGATGTTCCAATCCTTGTATCACCACCAAAAACACTAGACTTAATGATGAGTGGTTATTTAAAACCCAATTTCATCACCAGCCACATTGACCTAGGTCAATATATAACTTACCCAGTAATCATGCTGTTGCCAGTCCTTTAGTATCTAATATCTAAAGGTTTATTTATAAAAGAAAGAAAGGTGAGAGTTAAAAGTGGTTAAAGGAATCAAATACATAAAATAATTGATAGGTTCTTGGATCAGGATTGTAGCAATGATGGAATTAAACTGCTGGCTTGTTAAGTCTCTGATTGCTTCCAAATCATTGGAAGGTCCTCCTCAGTCCTTTGGTTAGAATGCTCCCAGGAGTATAGGTCCATAGTCCAGAGGTTAGAGTAGGAAAGAGACAACATGGAGATATCTCCACGGCCTTTTATAGCTTCTGCCGTGTGGAGGGAAACCCATTGTTTCAAACAAAGCCCTCAGTCCAGTTTGTGGAAAAATACAGGTACAGTAACAAGATGGAGGTTGGAGTCACATGGGCAAGTCACATGTCCATGCCTGCTTTGCTTACAGCAGAGGCCATTACTCCTACTCTAGTTAGAACGTTCACAGGAAAGTCCATTAAGTAGATAGGTGTCTTCCATGGTTCATTGTGAGTTAAGTGTTCTTTGATGGGCCGTTCAACTTGGATAGTTCCTTCACAATGTGCTGGCTAAATACCTTGTTGGTGCTACCACAGAGCAAACATTTGAAATACAGGTACATAGTTAATAATCATAACTTCAGATACAAAAATGATACATGCATACAAATAGGATAATTATATTCAGCAAATCATAACTTTTCCATAGGCATCTTACATAATTACTGCAGTGGTTCAAGTCCATACTACCCTCCTTCAGTCGGTGGTGCACATCCTCAACAGGAGTACTTCCATCGACCTAACGTGGGTGTTCCACAGGCTCCTAGCTCCCCGCTCACCACCAGCTGCCCTCCCCTACACACTCTCGGTTCCCTGCTCCCTGCTGGGAGCCTGGTGGCCCTGCTCAGGCTCTCACCTCCCTGCCTGAAGCAGGGCAGCTGCCTGGGCTCTTGTCTTCCTGCTCCCCAGTGGGAGCGGGGCAGCACCCCAGAGTCCTAGCAGGGAGCGTAGGCGCAGCTGGGCTCCCATCTGGGAGCCTGAGCAGCACCCAGGCTCCTGGTGTGGAGTGGGTAGCCCAGACCCTGGGGGCAGCTTGGCTCTGAGTGGGAAGCCCAGGCAGCAGCTCAGCTGGCTCATGGAGACGTGAAATTGACAAGAGTAACAGCCAACAGTCGTAAGTAACGCAGTGTCTACATGGACACTGCGTCGCCCTAACGACAATGACATAAGCCCTACGCCTCTTGTGGAGGTGGAGTTATGATGTCGGTGTTGTAGGGCACTTACATCAGAGGGGGCAAGGCTGTAGTGTGTACGCTTACATAGTTAGGTCGACATAAACCAGTTTATGTTGACCTAACTGTAGTGTAGACCAGGGCTGAGACTATGCATATTTTATACAGACAGAGCCTAAATGAACATTAGTGTCTTCCCAAATACTTTCTAAATGGGTTTCCATCTTCATCCTCTCCTGATATGCAGCTGCTAATGGGCTGTGTCCAACTAGGGTAATAGCCCACTTTACTAGATTTCAATCTATGTCCATTGCCATACTGAAAAATGTTCCTGTTGCAGAAATTTACAAAGCTGCTACATGGGCATTAGTTCATACTTTCTCAACGCATTAGGCCTTGGTGCATGCCTCTAGAACAGATGCTGCATTTGGTTCTGCAGTTCTACAAACAGTTCTAGGCTGGGTTCTGAAGTGCCCATCTCCTTCAGAGGATACTGCTTGAGAGTCACCTCAAGTAGAGCATGCATAGGGACACTAATTGAAGAAAAAGAAGTTACTTACTTTGTACTGTAACTAGAGTTCTTCAAGATGTCTCCCTATTGGTGCTCGACTACAGCCCTCCTTTCCCTTCAACTGCAGTGTTTCTTCTCACTGGGACTTCTGTGGTAGAAAAGAACTTCAGGATAGTTCGTCAATCACAGTCCTAAGTATCCTCAGTACAGGGCATGAAGATGGCTAGGGTGCATACATGGACTGAAGGAGCACTGCTGCTGAAGTCTCCAATCAAATGTTCAAGGGGTGTGCACACCTCAAGTGGAGCCCCCATTGGGGGACACATCTCAAATAGCTCATTATAAAAGGTAAGTAACGTCTCCTTTTGCCTTAGTGTCTGAATTGGCTCTGAATAGTTGTAAATGAATTCATTAGATTTAGATAGTGGAAGTGCAGCTTTTAGATTATTCCAATATTTTCTGAACACTCTGTCATGGAGTGTTCATTGATGTCAAATCAAGATAAAGGTCTATACCATAGAGAGCTGAACTTTCTCAGTAAATCTAACATCTAAAACTTCATGAATAGTCATCTTTCTCTTAACAATAGTAGGTATTAAAACATAATTCTGTGCACTGTAGACTAACAAGTAGTATCTGTGCTTCATACTGTTCAGGCAGGTGGCAGCCAATAGGAAATGAATGTTTTCAACCTTGAGGATGACTTTCTCATATCCCCAGTTATTTCAGATTCAGAATAAATTGGTTCATGACTAGGCAGCTTGTCTATATAGATGCTGTTGGAACTCCCTTGTGGCTATTTCAAGCCACTAAATTTCTATTATTTTCATATACTGTATTATGTTCTAATGTAGCTTTATATTTTTGGGGCCCTGTTGTGCAAACAGATGCATTAACTAATCTGTTTACAGAATTTGGGTCTTACATTATTATTTCTTTTATATTCGAGTGGACACATCTCACTGTAATATCTGAGCCTTTTATACAGGAAAATAAGATCTGGCTCTGCTATTGCTATCCTAATGTTTGATCACTTTTACTGGTTTTTGTTTTCTGGTGGAATTTTCTTACTTTGGGTTTCTTTAAATTTTGTTGTCATCTTGGCTTCTGGTGTAAGTAGACTTTTGAAAAAGGTGAGTTTTTCATCTGAGTTCCTAAGGTGATCAGATGAAGACACATTCTGATCTCCCATGGTAGGGTGTTCCATAGTATGTTACCTATCATTGAAAACTTGTCTTCAGTTATACTGCTTGTAATGGATCCATGTCCATGCAGCACAGTGCAAGGCTCTCACACATACACCTTTGTGATACTACATATCTGGCAAGCTCCAGTTACAAGAAAGTAAATTGTTTTTCCTGTTGTTTGCCACATGTCAGACTTCGACTCCCTCTGAGAACTGATGGGCAAGGTCCCCTGGGAGAATACCATGAGGGGGAAAGGAGTCGAGGAAAGCTGGCTGTATTTTAAAGAATCCTTATTGAGGTCGCAGGAACAAACTATCCCGATGTGTAGAAAGAAAAGTAAATATGGCAGGCGACCAGCTTGACTTAACAGTGAAATCCTTGCTCATCTTAAACACAAAAAAGCAGCTTACAAGAAGTGAAAGATTGGACAAATGACCAGGGAGGAGTATAAAAATATTGCTCAGGCATGCAGGAGTGAAATTAGGAAGGCCAAATCACACTTGGAGTTGCAGCTAGCTGGAGATGTTAGGAGTAACAAGAAGGGTTTCTTCAGGTATGTTAGCAACAAGAAGAAAGTCAAGGAAAGTGTGGCCCCTTGCTGAATGAGGGAGGGAACCTAGTGACAGAGGATGAGGAGAAAGCTTGTGTACTCAATGCTTTTTTTGCCTCTGTCTTCACAGACAAGGTCAGCTCCCAGACAGCTGCACTCCGCAGCACGGTATGGGGAGGAGGTGACCAGCCCTCTGTGGAGAAAGAAGTAGTTCGGGACTATTTAGAAAAGCTGGACGAGCACAAGTCCATGGGGCCGGATGCAGTGCATCCGAGGGTGCTAAAGGAGTTGGCCGATGTGATTGCAGAGCCATTGGCCATTATCTTTGACAAATCATGGCAATCGGGGGAGGTCCCGGATGACTGGAAAAAAGCTAATGTAGTGCCCATCTTTTAAAAAAAGGGAAGAAGGAAGATCCGGGGAACTACAGGCCAGTCAGTCTCACCTCAGTCCCTGGAAAAATCATGGAACAGGTCCTCAAGGAATCAATTCTGAACCACTTAAAGGAGAGGAAAGTGATCAGGAACAGTCAGCATGGATTCACCAAGGGCAAGTCATGCCTGACTAGCCTAATTGCCTTCTATGATGAGATAACTGGCTCTGTGGATGAGGGGGAAGCAGTGGATGTGCTATTTCTTGACTTTAGCAAAGCTTTTGATACAGTGTCCCACAGTATTCTTGCCAGCAAGTTAAAGAAGTATGGGCTGGATGAATGGACTGTAAGGTGGATAGAAAACTGGCTAGATGGTCGGGCTCAATGGGTAGTGATCAATGGCTCCATGTCTAGTTGGCAGCCGGTATCAAGTGGAGTGCCCCAAGGGCCGGTTTTGTTCAATATCTTTATTAACGATTTGGAGGATGGTGTGGACTGCACCCTTAGCAAGTTGGCAGATGACACTAAACTGGGAGGAGTGGTTGATACGCTGGAGGGTAGGGATAGGATACAGAGGGATCTAGACAAATTAGAGGATTGGGCCAAAAGAAATATGATGAGGTTCAACAAGGACAAGTGCAGAGTCCTGCACTTAGGATGGAAGAATCCCATGCACTGTTACAGACTAGGGACTGAATGGCTGGGCAGCAGTTCTGCAGAAAAGGACTGTGGACGAAAAGCTGAATATGAGTCAACAGTGTGCCCTTGTTGCCAAGAAGGCTAACGGCATTTTGGGTTGTATAAGTAGGGGCATTTCCAGCAGATCGAGGGACGTGATCATTCCCCTCTATTCGGCACTGGTGAGGCCTCATTTGGAGTACTGTGTCCAGTTTTGGGCCCCTTACTACAAGAAGGATGTGGATAAATTGGAAAGAGTCCAGCGGAGGGCAACAAAAATGATTAGGGGGCTGGAGCACATGACTTATGAGGAGAGGCTGAGGGAATTGGAATTGTTTAGCCTGCAGAAGAGAAGAATGAGGGGGGATTTGATAGCTGCTTTCAGCTACCTGAAAGAGGGTTCCAAAGAGGATGGATCTAGACTGTTTTCAGTGGTAAAAGATGAGAGAACAAGGAGTAATGGTCTCAAGTTGCAGAGGGGGAGGTTTAGGTTGGCTATTAGGAAAAACTTTTTCACTAGTAGGGTGGTGAAGCACTGGAATGGGTTACCTAGGGAGGTGGTGGAATCTCCTTCCTTAGAGGTTTTTAAGGTCAGGCTTGACAAAGCCCTGGCTGGGATGATTTAGTTGGGGTTGGTCCTGCTTTGAGCAGGGGGTTGAACTAGATGACCTCCTGAGGTCCCTTCCAACCCTCAGATTCTATGACTAAAAGAGGAGAAAGATCTGCAGTAGTGCCACCAACTCTTAGTAAAGAATTAGCAAGCAAGAAATTATCACCTAAGTTATTCACCTAAAATAAGGTAGCTCTGCAGTTAGGATTGATGCTTGTGTTTCATTTTTTAATGTTGTACATACTTTATTTTTTGCAGAACTTAATACATCAAGTGGAAATCTTCCTTCAACAACACCCATATCTCAATCCACAGTTTCTGCTCAGAACTTAGTAATGTCTTCGTCAGGAGTTGGAGGAGATGGTAGTGTCACCTTGACCTTGGCTGATACTCAGGGCATGTTATCTAGTGGTCTTGATTCAGTTACACTTAATATCACTTCACAGGTTAGTGCAATTTACTGCTCTGCTCTTCTGGTAAAGTAATAGTACAATGTCAAGGGACTGGAGTGTTTGAATGTTTTTTCAGAAAGTAGTTTTTACCACTTACGCACAGTAGATGAAGATGCAATAAACATTTTTGCTGCTAACAGTGTGCACATCCTTGCCTAGAACCATTACAAAATTTCTTACATGGAGCTGCAGCTTATGTCACCTAATGCTCCCATGGGAAGGCATGAAGGCCGGAGTTCCCATGACTCTCCCCGAGTTTCCTCTTACTGCCTATGGCATCAAAACGGGACCAATCTTTAGAACAGCTTTTCATTCTTTAATTTTCAACTGCATAATCCCTGTCCAGATTGAATTTCTTTGACTTGATCCCCTTATACAACACTCTCTTCCCATTCCCCCTCGTCCCCCAGGACATACCCCTCTATATAGAGACCTCAAGATGGTGGAGACAAAACCTGTAGGCTTCAAGCCTTGTCCATCCTTTGACAGACTAATTTTTCTTAAAGATGGACACAGCAGTTGCCTGTATTTGGGGTGTATAATTCATCCAAGCAGCAGGTGCTCGGTTTGCCTTTCGTTCTCTACTCATCTTAAGGTCAAGAGATGCAAGACTGAAGCTCCATCTCTTAGAACAGTCTGAGAATGACCGGACACCCAGAGGATCTAAGCTCTAGTACTGGTCAAATTTGCACCATCCAGCACTTCATCAAGCAGGCAGGTAATGCCAAGACCACAGCAAAGAAGACTGCACCAAGCAAACAACTGCCACTGATATTAGTATCTACACCAGGGGCGGGCAAACCTTTTGGCCTGTGGGCCCATTGGGTTTCCGAAATTGTATGGAAGGCCGGTTAGGGGAGGCTGTGCCTCCCCAAACAGCCAGGCGTGGCCCGGCCGCCACCCCCTATCTGACCCCCTCTGCTTCTCGCCCCCTGGTGGCACCCCCCCCCCAAGGACTCCTGTCCCATCCAACCCCTGCTGTTCCCTGTCCCCTGAGCGCCCCCGGACCCTCCACCCCTGACTGCCCCCTGCTGCCCCATTCAGTTCCACCTCTCATTCTTGCCTGTTCCTCTGGGATCCCTGCCCCATCCAACCACCCCTTCTCTCTGACCGCCCCCGGAACCCCTACCCCTGACTGCCCCCCCGCCGCCCCATTCAACCCCCTCTCCTTCCTGACTGCCCCCTGCCTCGGATCCCTGCCCCCATTCAACCCCACTATTCCCCGCCCTCTGACCGCCTCACCCCCTATCCACACCCCGCTCCCTACCCCGAACTCCCCTGCCCTCTATCCAACCTCCCTGCCCCCTTACCGCGCTGCCTGGAGCACCGGTGGCTGTCGGTGCTTCAGCCGCGCTGCCCGGAGCACCAAGACAGGCAGCCGTGCCGACCGGCTGGATCCAGTCACACCACTGCGCAGCACAAAGCACCGGGTCAGGCCACAGCTCTGCAGCTGCTCTGCCCAGCAAGAGCTCGGCGACCCGCTGCCCAGAGCATTGCACTGGCGGCGCAGTGAGCTGAGGCTGCAGGGGAGGGGCCACAGCAGGGGAGGGGCCAGGAGCTAGCTTCCTGGGCCAGGAGGGTCCCGCGGGCCAGATGTGGCTTGTGGGCCGTAGTTTGCCCACCTCTGATCTACACTGTCACCAACTGCAGCATTCAACATATCAAAATTTTTGACATTGAAGATGATGCAGTTTTTGATAAATTGTATGATCAGTTGGTCAAGAGACTAAATAACCAATGTCAGTCAAATTTGTTAATATGGTACAGGAAAAAGGTTCTATATGACACCAATCTTCAAAAGAGTCATCCTGTACAGCAGTGTTACATTCACCTTACACAGAAGGTGTGCTCTCCAAAGTTCTACTTCTAAAGCGATCTTTTTATAACCTACTTGATTACCAGTAAAAGGAGCCGTATTCCTCATTTGAAACTAGGTCCAACCAATTAGCTTTTTATCTTGTTTTTCTGGTACCATGGTGTGCCCCTTATCTTTGTTCTGAACACACTGTGTATTCTAGGTCATGATGGACCCTTATCTTTATTATGGGTACATGCATTCCAGGTACTAAGGGATGTGAAGACACCTCCTAAGCCTGTACTAGGGTAAATAGGTTTGTGAGAGTAACTGCCTTTCTGTTTCTATAAGGAAACAATTATATGTCCTGATACTGACAATGTTCCTATCTACTTAAGGCAAAGTTAATGCAAGGTGTTATGGGATACTTCACATAGTTGAACGGGATTATTTCAAAGGTACAGGCTAATTTGGGATATATAACTGCTATATTAATACTTAATATGGATACTTAATATATATGTATGATAGCCAGCATAAATTAGTCAACATCACAGACATTCTTCTTCGCGTATGCACAACGAGCCTCAGGTGGCACGTGGCCAGGATTCATTACTGTATTTGGTCTGCTAGTTGGATCATTAGCTTCCCCAGCCTGGGCTGGAAACTGATGGGGAGTGCAACATGAATGCTGATCCATGCTCCCCACCTCAGACATTGAAACAGGACACTAAAACAGTCCACCCAGAACATTAGGGCAGGAGTTTGAGGAAAAGCTCAGTGTCCTTTCATGCAGAGAAAGACCAGAAGGCAAGAAGATAAACCTTCTCCAGCATGGAGAATAAGTGAAAAGGAGTAGATTTCAGGGCAGCAGACTACATTTAGTACCACAAGCACCTGTACCATCATCAACCCTGGCATTGGGTGAACTATTGTGGACTACACCCAAGACATACATCAGCACTGCAATATCCAACAGGGCCAACAAGGCCCCAGCATTGATGGCTCCCTACCCATCAGTGCCACCCATGAAAGAGAGACTCATCTCATCACCAGGATGCAAGCTGGTACTAGCATTGAGCAGGGAGCTGTCCCTCCCATGTGATCCATGAGTGATGCCACCAAGAGACCCAAGGAATTCATCAGAGCCCAACCTTTGGCCCACCAGGCCTGGCACTGGTCCAGTCAGCAACTTACCAGCCACCTGGATGCATATGAGATGCCTCCTTGGCTTCTGTGGTGTTTGGTCTTCCCAAGTCTCTACCTTCCAAGCCCCTTGTTTCAATCATGGAAGAGGAAAAGATCTCCCTCTCCAGCAGCATCCTTGCCACAGTCGCTGGATCTTTAGTGGTCTCAACTGTCCAAGAGAAGTCTTGTTCGGCCAAAAATATGCCAAAAAATAAAGACTGGATTTGTTTGGGGGGAAATCCTACTCTGTGCATTGTTTCAATTATAAGTGGCTATCAGGGTTTCCAAGCCAAATGTGACTTTTTAACTTGGGGCAGAGTGATTCTGTTCGTCAGCAAGCTCTGTTGTGAGAGCAGAGAGGAGCTCAGGGACATCATAAAAGAAAACTCAGCAGGTGGCCAAAGTGGCCTTATAAGCAGCTATGGTCCGAGCAGGCACTGCAACTAGGTACATGGCCTAATTGTTGCCAGTGTGGAAGGCATCTTGGCTCCAGGCTGCGTGCCTTCTTCATGGAGTGCAAACTATGGTTGAGGATCTGCCATTTGAAGGATCAGAGAGAAAACTGACACTGCCTTTATGCTTGCTCAAGGACGACTGTACTCCCTTTTGCGCCAGCAAAGACAGCACACACTGTCCTACCGTAGACAGCCGAAATACCATTCTAAGCAGCTGATGAGATACAGTAGAGAACATCGTTCTTCATGAACTCTGTCCACACATAACAGCAGCAAATGTGACTACTCAGACGAGAGTTGCACCAGGACAGGTCCATGGAGCCCTTTTTTGGAAATTGTCTAACCTCATTCCAATGGGCATTGATCAGATATTACCACTGACAAATTGGTTGCTGGACATCGTAACTCAAGGTTATACTACCCAGTTCCTTTCCTTACCCTGTTTCCTCTTCCATGTCCCTTTTCAGGGACCCTTCTCACAAGAGCCCTATACAAACAGAATTGGCCTTCTTGCTCTGCCTCGGAGCCATATAGGAGGTGCCTCAAGACTACAGGGGAAGAGGCTTTTACTCCCTGTCTTTGTCCTATCCTAGGAAACTGAGCAAATACATATGCCACCTCAGATTTAGGATAGTAACACTTTGCTTCCATCATTCCATTGCTCCCAGCTCACATCTGGTTCACATCTCATGACTTGCAGGATGCCTACTTCCACATAGCTCTCCCCCTCGCTCACTGGGAGAACCTCAAATTTATAGTAGGGCCCAACCATTATCAATACAACTTTCTACCCTTTTGATTCTCCATGGCACCAAGAATATTCACCTAGTGCTTAGCCGTGGTAGTGTCACTTGTAAGGAAACCATGATATCATGTCTGTCTATACCTAGATGACTGGCTGTTCAGGGGCAAGTTCCGGGATGAGACAAGACAGCCCTAGATCAAGTCCTCCTCCACTTCTTTCAGTTAGAGCTCCTGGTGAGCTATGAAAAATCATCTTTCATGCCATCTGAGAATGCAGAATTCAGAGGAACTCTGCTCAAGTCACAGATACCACAAGCATACATGCCAAAAGACAAATTGAGATCCCTTCAGTTGCTTGTATGTGACATAAGGGCGAGACTATCCATGAACTTTTGCATGTGCCTGGGATTATTAGAACGCATAAGTGCATGTACTTATGTGACACTGCTTGCCTGACTTCACTTGTGGCCATTACAGCACTGGCTGAGGACTGCGTGCTCCCCATCCAAACACAATATGAACCTATTGGTCACTGTCCTGCCCCAAGTCTTATGAGAACTTACCGAGTGACTAAACCTCTTGATATGAGGAAAGGTGGGTCTCCTTCTCGACCCCCTCGCTAACAGTGAAGCTTATTACAGATGAAGCAGGGACAAGTTGGGGTGCCCACCTGAATCAACTCCAAATACAAGGAGTGTGGTCACCAGACAATCTGAAGTTACACGTTGTCAAGATGAGGGCCACCAGCTTGGCCTGCATAGCATTTATGCCTGGTCTGTGAAATAATATAGTGCAAACTGTGATGGACGGTATGATGGTGATACACTGTATCTACAAGCAGGGTACCAGATGATCCTCACTTTATCTGGAATCCATCAAATTTGGTGAATAGTGTTACCAATGCGGGATGATTCCATCAGACTTTCTTCTTCCAGAAGTCAGCCATGACCTTACAGACTTTTTGAGCAGAAATATGGTAACTAACCATGAGTGACTGCTGTGGAATCCATCCTAGACTGGATAATCTGATGATGGGGGACCCATCCAAATAAGCCATAGACTTATTTTTGCCACAGTAGAATGCCAAATGCAAGGCTTTCTACTCAAAGGAGTCATACCTAGGGTCTCTGCTGGATGCTTTTTTTCTTTGGTGGTCTCTCGGTCTCTTTTATGCCTTCCAACTGATCCCTGGGATAATATCCAAGATCGGAGGGGACAAGGCTACCATTATCATGATAGCACCCAACTGGCAGGGCCAATTTTGTCTGTCAGACCTATTATAGATGTCCAGCCAACCTCCGATATGCCTCCCTTCTTTGCCCAGACATAGTGTCTCTGAACTCGGGACAGATACTGTACCTGTACTTGCACTTGCTTCACACAGCTGCCTTGGATACTGTGTGGATGAGCATTCATGACACAGATTGTGGCAGGTGCAAGAGATTCTTATGCAGAGCAGGAAAATTCCTAGCAGAAGTTTTTTTTTCAAAATGGTGAATTTTTTCCACATAGGCAGCCCAAAATGATGTGAATCTTGTTGAAACCCTGATTCCAGATTCTGAACTATATGCTGCTCCAGTTTTTCACACCGTACAGTGGTGAGATTTATTAAGGGCTTCCTTTGTGCCTGACATCCAGTTAGAGACCTGACTCCTCTTTTTGGCCTCCTGTGACTCATGAAGCCTCCCTTTGACCCTTCATCAAAATGTTCATTATACCACCTACCTTTAAGACAGTCTTCTTAGTTGCTATCAGGTTGGTATGGAAAGTCAGCAAGATCCAAACCCTTATGGCTGGACCACCGTACACATCGTTTTAACAGGGATAAGGTGGTGATGAGTCCACTCTCCAAGTTCATCCCCTTGGTGGTCTCAGAATCCCATCAGAATCAGTCACTCATCTTGGCAGTCTTCTTCTCAAAATCACACTTGTTTTCTCCAGGAGAAAAGAAACTTCACACTCTGGATGTCTCCAGAGCCCTACTTTACTATTTAGACAGGACAAAGCCCTTCAAACTCGCTCTGTGTCTGTGGCTTTATCGGGTGTATGTAAAAGCCAAGCAATATCTTCCCAGAGACTCTCAAAGCAGATCACAGAGTGCATTTCTATTTGTTACCAGCTAGTCAGTGAGCGTGACTCGCTAAACAACAAGGAGTGCTGCTGAACAGAGCACAGACAACATCGTTGGCCTGCTTCAGAAATGTGCTGATCTCAGAGATTTTCAAAGTAATACGTGGAGTAACTCTGATCTTTTTTTAAAATATGCGCTTGACATGATAGCCAGGGCAGACACCAAAAGTGGGATTGCAATCTTTGGCTATACCTACACTTAGGGCAGTGTGTAGAATAAAGGTACTACATGTGTAGCTACATGCTTCAGTGAAAGGCAGGCTGTGTTCACACCTGACTCTGCAGGGTATAGCTACAGATGACAGTGAAAGGCTCCAGCAGCAGATAGCTATCTGAGCTGTTCCCTGGTACCTCCCCGCTGCCATGGCCTTTCACTGTGGTGGGGAAAGGCTGAGGCAGTGGGACACTAAAAATAGCAGTGCAGACATGGGAAGCACTGCTTGGGCATGTAGAGTTGTAGGCTAAATATCTTGGCTGTATAGGTAGGGCACTCTGCTCACCAAAGCCATGCCTTGCCAACTGTGCTGCTACTTATACCCATGCTAGGTGGGAGTGTAAAGTGTCTTCTTTACACACCATCGTAAGTGTAGACATAGCTTTTGATTGATACAGCTGTGGCTTCTTACTCCCACCATCAGAAGGGGAGACTGCTTGCTAGTCACTTCAGTGGGATCCACACTGACACACATTGTACTTGAAGAGAAAAGAATGGTTACCTACCTTACAGTAACTGGTTCTTTGAGATGCTGTAGTCAGTGTGGTCCCATGATCAACCCTCGGTCCCCATTTTTCGGAGTAGTCTGCAATGTGGGCTTCAAATTGCAAAGGAACTGCGGAAACGTCATGACCCCTCCAGAAGATGGGAGCCCAAGGATGCCTATGCAACCCTCATATCCAGTATAATCTGGTCTTGTGTGTGTCAGATGCGTGCACACCTACAGTGAGATTGACACTGTGTACATTGTGTCAGAGTCACAGTTGCTGTAAGGCAGGAAACTGTTCTTTCCATGTGTTGTAGGATATGTAACTCTGTTTCTTGCTCCTGTCTGCTGTGTAACACTGCAGTACAAGAGAAAGTTCACTGGGTTTGTAATAGTGATTTCTACTTAATCAAAATTAGACAAATTAGTCACAATACAAGAACACATTTTAGAAATGTTAACAGTAAATCCCAGTGACCGCTTCCATTTCATGTCCAGTTAGGAAAATTAACAGGAGAAACACCAGTATGGGATAGTGATGGAAGACACATTATGTAAAGGTTGACAGTGGTACCTTTCTCTAGGAGGAAGTATTTGTGAATGTGAACAAACCTATAGAGACTTAAATAAGATATTTATTTTCATCTTGAAAATGCTGCTACATAGTAATCAGTGACTTTAGATCCAGGCCTCCAAAATATTTTGTAGTGTGAATCTGCTGTCCATCCATTTGTGACCACATAATTTCTGTGGCAATACAGCTGTTTCTTTTGTGGAAAATAATAGGAGAGTATTTATTATAGTTGGTAACTGTCTTTTTTAAAATAAGTTAGCAGCTGAAAAAAATAATGTAAGCCAGCTCAATGTGACCACTTGGCTCTCCAACACTATCTGCACGTGGTTCATGAGCCACTGTTTTAAGAACCTTTCCAGTATGTCAATAGAGCTAAAGGTGCATTGGCAAGTAGTATGAAGAAAAAATCCCTATTGCTTCACATTAAAAAGGATTTAGGTGGTTGGTAGCAAAGCAAAACCATTTGCACATTCAGCAATAACTTACCTCTTGATATAATTTTTAGCTGAATTACATTTTTTATCCTTGAAAGTTAGACGTTAATATCACTGACTACATTTAGGTGTTGTACATAGGCCAAATGTACAGCCAGCTCCTCTGTGATTGACATTTCCCTTCAATCTTAATATTTGAAAACCACTCCTGGCTTTTATCTTTGCTGAACTAGGACTAAGTTGTTTGCTTATTTATTTTCTGTGGATTGGGGTGTGTGTGTGTGTATTTACACACACACATACACATACAGTATGATTAAACATAGTGAAACAAAGTCTGTGGAGGTGACTACATTCACAGTTATCCCCAAATCTCTTCAGCTTTGCATTACAAATATTTATCTTGAGTTGGAAAAGTAAAAATGGTGGGCTTCCCAAACAGCTTATACAAGGTATATCTGGCATGGTATACCATGCAACTGGTATATCAAAATATATAATGATATAATGTATTATACCATTGGTATGGTGACTTCCTTCTATGTGGAGTTGGCAGTAATACATTATGTGGTTTAATTTCAGATAATGTGACACTTTAAAATATGTGGATTTAGCAGAATTGATATGCTTATTTGGATATATTTTTAACCCCCATTGGCCCGAAAGTGCTAGGGTTGTTTTTTTTTAAAGTGATTTATTCAGAATGATGTTTGAAGTCATCTTTTTAAAGAGTAGTCTTGAGTGATAAAATGAGTTTCTATTTAATCCCATTTTATAATTGTTTTAGGATTGCTGGTAAATTATGACAACTGACTGTGCTTGTAAATACAATCACTTGAATAATTTTATTTTGATAGGGTCAGCAGTTCCCTGCTTTACTGACAGATTCTAGTCTCTCCAGCCAAAGCGGTTCGGGCTCACAACAAGTCATACTGGTGAGCCATACACCACATTCAACATCTACAAACTCTGATGAAATAACATATCAGGTAGATGTAGTTTATTTGTGTACTCTTATGTATAAAAACATGACTTTACTCAGATATGAAAATGATCCGTTTTTCATGAAGCAGTGCATTTCGTATAATTTTTTAACTTTATCTTAAAATAGCTTATTATAGGGGCTGTAGTTTTATAGTTAAGACTGTTGATTTTTCACTTAAAGCAGGGATTTCAGGGTCTGTGTTAACTATGCAAAAATACCTGATATCTTCATGATAAGTATAGCACTTTTTGAGTATAGAATACATTTTATGGGAATTTGTAAGTAAATCTATTAACTAGTGCAGGCTTTAAAATGGGTCCTTAAAGAAAGTTGGCACTCCAACCTCTTCCCCCTCCCAGATCTTTCCCCTCCAACCTCCTCAGGATTTTAATAACAGAATAATGCAGGCTTTCCATATAGTTGAAACTTGCTTAAATCTTGTACATGGATTACATTTGAATAATTTTTAAAAGATTAATTGCAAGTTTTCTATCAAATCTGTATCAAATTACCATAAGGGGTGTGTGTGTGTGTGTGTGTGTGTGTGTGTGTGTGTGTGTGTGAAATATATTTGAAAATTAATTTAATCATAGATGGAACCACAATGATGAAAATACCGTACTCATAATAGTGTGATAATTGTATGGCATTAGTACAGGGCAAGTTAAGGTTTAGTATCCCTATCTGTGCATTGCCAATTCATAACATTAAGTTTAACCTTAACTCTTAATTTCCTGGCTTTATAATGATCGATTTTGGGAGAATTACTTGTAGTGTACTGACTATGAATAACTATTATATATTCTCATCCATAACTTCCATCTTGCCATTGCTTTTGTCTTAGAATTCATATAGACTTAGATTTTTAATATTGCAGGTGACAAAAAACATAATTTATGCATGCAGTTTCTGCAGCTCCATGCCTAATCACTGCTACTAGGTTCATAAGTTATGGTTTCAATTTGATTTTGAATATTTTGTAGTGTCCAAAATTCTGTTTGAAAAATGGATGCTTTAAAAATACAAATATGTATAGCTTCTTTTCAAACTAATCCTAGCCTTTTCGATGTATGCATGATTTTCCACCATCGCAGTGTGTCAAATAACTTTCATTGCCCTTTTCTCTTACCATGAGGTGACCAATATGAACACAATAGTAAAGAATGAGGTGACCAATATGAACCACAATAGTAACAGCAATTTACCTATTGTGTATAATACTTTTCTCTACTTCCCTTTTCACATAGGTTACAGTAGCATCATGTTTGTTTTTATTTAACCATTGCTGACATCTTGGTATTGCTGCCCACACTTCAGTCTTTTTCTGAGCCCAGGGCTACACTTCGGGGGGGGGGGGGGGGGGTGTCGATCTACGATACGCAACTTCAGCTACGTGAATACCGTAGCTGAAGCCGGCGTATCATTGATCGACTTACCTGGCCATGAGGACGGCGGCGAGTCGATTGCTGCCGCTCCCACGTCGACTCCGCTTCTGCCTTTCACGGAGGTGGATTTCCGGAGTCGACGAGGAGCACTTTCGGGGATCGATTAATCGCGTCTAAACGAGATGCGAAAATCGATCCCCGATAGATTGATTGCTACCCGCCGATCCGGCGGGTAGTGAAGACAAGCCCTGAGAGGTTACAGCTAATTTAGGACCCATTAGTGTATATTTGCAGTTTAAACTGTTCTTTTCAATGTGTTTTACATTGCACTTGACTTTAATAAACTTAATCTACCATTTTTGTTTTCTAGTTTAGTTCTTATTGAAATTCTGTAAATCTTTGTAGTCATCACTACCCTCAATAATTTCATATACATTAATCTGTGCCATCATGTTTGAGTCAGTTATCTCATTCTAGAAATTACTGAATTTTTAAATAAGCTCTCAAGCAGCCTCAAGTTATTTCCTTAAAAAAAGATGTGTGGCGAAATTTTTAAAAACTCCTAAGTAACTTCGACAAAGGGTCCTGTGGCACCTTATAGACTAACAGAGGTATTGAAGCATAAGCTTTCGTGGGTGAATACCCACTTCTTCGTTGCATCCGAAGAAGTGGGTATTCACCCACGAAAGCTTATGCTTCAATACCTCTGTTAGTCTATAAGGTGCCACAGGACCCTTTGTCGCTTCTACAGATCCAGACTAACACGGCTACCCCTCTGATACTAAGTAACTTCGGTACCTAAATCCAATTGTTAATTGGACATAGGCACTTTTAACCATTTCACCTGTAGTGCCTAAATCCCTTTTGAAAATGAGCTTTTGACTTCTAAGTCACTAAAACTTTTGAAAATTTTACTTGTGCTGAAGAAATAAAAGAAATGGAAAAGCTCCTGTCACTTGCACAATCTGCAGGTTTATAGGCATGTCGCTCCCTCATTTCCAAATCCTTTCAAAAATTGTGAATTTTGTTTGGTAAAAAGTGTGTCACTTTCTAACTCTGCTTTTGAGCAAGTGGCCTTTGCTAAAGAAAGAATAGAAACAGGACTACACCAGAACTTTATGCACCTTCACACATCTGATACACATGTATGCTCAGAATTGCCATTGAATGTACACAAAATATCTAACCACCAGTGTTCGTTCTTTTCCAGAACATAAAGGCATATATTGGTCAAGGTTAAAATTCCATTTCTATTACACCGGACCCTCGCTAGAACACGGGTTTGGGATCCCTGCGTGGTTCCGCGTTAATGCAGGGGCCATGTTATAGCGGAAGGGGCACGTTACCATAGATTCCAATTAAAGTGATTTAATTTGGGATCCATGCGTGGCACCGCACTATTACCAAATTCGCGCTATGCAGACGCGCGTTCTAGTGAGGGTCTCCTGTACATAAATGCCTTTTTACTGAATTCTTCTAAGTGAGGCCTTACTCTCCTTATTTTGAAGTGTGACACGGTCATTCCCTCTTACCACCCCTATTGCTCCTAGCCATTGAGCTGGTTAAGAGTTTTTTATATTACCAGTTCAAATGCTTTATTAAAAGTACATTCTATCTAATGAAATACTGTGCTTCCATCTCTAGCTATGCTTTGAGATGGAGCATTTTGGTTTTTTGTCTGTCTGTTTTAATTATGTGCACTAACTACAGATATATTGAAATGAAGCTCCATCTGGTACAAGTATCTCTGGCTCATGATCTGGAAAACCAACAAGCTAACACACATAAATGCTAGCCCTATAACTTGTTTTACTGGATCATATTGCACTTCAGAAAATGGTTACATCACAAATACAGTCACACTAAATATATTATCACCCTTTTCTTCCAGATCTTTTTACAAAGAGCATTAGTCTCTTGCAGAAACTCCTCATGTATTGCATAGTGTGGGGGGAAAAAAAATCATTCTCGCTAAATTCATTATTTCTTCTATAAATCATGCAAGCCAGAGACCTATGGGAAAAAATCTTTTAGGTAAAAATAGACAAATAGATGGATATTGTTATCAAATAGATGACACATTACTTTTCCTGTAGAAGCAACAAAGAGTTCTGTGGCACCTTATAGACTAACAGACGTATTGGAGCATAAGCTTTCGTGGGTGAATACCCACTTCTTCACCCACGAAAGCTTATGCTCCAATATGTCTGTTAGTCTATAAGGTGCCACAGAACTCTTTGTCGCTTCTACAAATCCAGACTAACACGGCTACCCCTCTGATACATTACTTTTCCTAATATTCATAATTATCAGTTTTTATTCTTAGATAAGGTATACTATGGTTTCAAAACATTGATAAACCTGAAACTCCTTGGTTAATCTATAAAAGGCAATTAACTTTTTCTCCCTTGCAAACTGTCCGGACCTGCTATACACTTAAGAAATCTTAAAAATCATCTTACCATTTGGGGAATAGACTAACTGCATTGAAGAAACTGGAAGAGAACACGCTTTTCATATTGTAGTTAGATTAATAACATCTTTGGTGCAATCTTTTTTTTTTTTTTTTTTTAAAGAATAAAGTACTTATGCACTTGCTTAATTTTAAGCACTTGAGTAGCCCCACAGGTATTAGTGAGACAATTTATGGGCTTAATGTTAAGCATGTGAGTAAACATTTGCAAAATTGAGGGCTTATTATGAGAACGTTGGTGGTACTCGACACATTAATCCAGAAAACATCACAGAAAATGTTTATTCTGGCACATAGCATCTCCCCTAATAAGTGAAAAATAGGGTTTGTGGCTTTGTCTAGATGAGGAAATTTCAGTATTTGAGTTTAGGTCCTGATTATTTAAAATGTTTTAGCTAACCCAGACCTAATATCGACATCTTCCCTAGTCTAGACACAGGTTAGCATCTTTTACTTTGGTTTAGCAGGCTCAATTTCAATCTAGACTTTCCTCTACGGACTAAACAGACTGAGTCTCACCTTTACATTTGGCCATCGAGGTTCTTTCAAAGCGTAAAAACACTTATGTACTGGTTAGTAATAAAAGAACTACATTGAAATATTTTAAACTGATAAGGAAATTTTTATTAGGTATTGAATTTCTCACAGTTACAGTATGATTACAGTAAAAATGCTGTCTGACTCTCAGTGCTTTGAGTTTATGAAAGGGAAGGATTACATGCAACAGTCTCCACTTAAATTATTAATTGCTTTAAAATAGCAGATCGGTAAGAAGATTGATCTAGGCTCTAGTATCCCAGACAACATAGAGGAAAGCTTGGGAAGAGTTGTTCAAAACCACCAGCCAATTCTGCTTTTGTGTTGTCTAGAACTATGGTAGAATATTTGGAGTCTGTTATGTCTCATACAATCTGGCCTTCCTCCCTCCACACTCATTGGGCTTGCCATTGGTCCGCTGGTAGCATCTGGTGTCATTTACCCATGTTTTTTCAAGTACCTAAGCAGAAAAGTTAATTTTGTGTAACACTTCCATCAATCAGTTATTGTGACGCTTCCCCTTGTGTGCAAAGATTGTAGGAAGCTTGAATGCTTTTGCAGTAAACTCCAAGCTTAAGCCCGAAGTACTTTGCTTTCTGCTCTCTCTGCCTCTCATCAGTAGCTAGATGCAGCAATTTCAGGTTCTCCTGAAGCTTTCCTCTTTTAGTTCCTCATAAAGTAGCAGGGACATTTCCCTTTGTTTATCCTTCTTGATCTTTCCCTTTCATTTTGGGAAATAGTTTTCCCATTTTCCTAAGTTTTCAGAAACCACTCAGTACAAAATGCTGCTTGACAAATAGACTGTCCCCATCCAGCACTGCTCTCAAGCAGTTGAAAAAGCATTGTTTTTAGAATAAAAGGTATGAAGGAGTACTATGCCATTTGGAGTTCACCTCTTGTTCTGAGATAAACATAAAGCTTGGACTTGGGGGTAATGTCTTATTCATCCAAGAAGAAGTTCTCGTCTTGCCACGAGTGGTCTGTAGAACCCCACAAGAAACAAAAAAGGTTTTTAAAAGTAACCAAAAAATGAGTAGCAAGAGGCCTGATCACAGCCAAAAACAACTTTTTGTATCAGTGGGTAGTAGTGTTGTTAATCCTCTGATCTTACACTTTTACAAAAAGAAGAGGAAAAAGTTAGAGTAATACTTATCTTTCAGATCTAGGCAGAAAAGACTGTTCCATTTCATTATTACTTAGAAGAAATAATCAAATCTTAAAGAAATCTGTGTAGAGCAAATTAGTAAACTGCCAAATAAGGAGATGTGGGTCAAAACTGGAATAGTTTAGAGGTTGTGATCCTAATCTTCAAGGTTGTCAATGGCGTGGACCCATCTACACCAGGTATCTGCCTTTCTCTCTGTGTGCCCAAGATCTTCCATTAAAATCTGTTTCACCGGGGACAGTAGATTTGTCTGGGGTTGGGGAAAGGTGTGTGTGGGAAAAATCTCATCTCTTGTTCACAGCTAGCTTCCCCAGTCCCCACCACTGGGACATTGCACCCATCCAGAGTTAATTGACTACTGCTGCCATCTTTCCTGTCTCTGATGAGTTCAGGGGACAGGATTGAAGGACCTGAGGAGCATATCTCTGCAGCTTCCTTATCCTCCTCAAAGGTGTCATGCCATCTTTCAGTGGTGAAAGTTTTAGTTACTAACAGTCTCTGGGGATACCCTCTCAGCTGTGTCTTAGTGAATTCGTCATTTAGTGGGCTGCTCTTTGAGTGACTGAGCACTTCATTATCCCTTTGATGGTCTCATTCTCTGCATATTGATTCATCAGTTGATCACTTGATTTTCCATATATTTGACTGTTTCATTGCTCTCAATTTTCTTCATAATAAATTGTCACCTAATAATTTTTGCATGAATTCATTACCCCAATTGATTGATACAATTAATTTCATTGCTCTAACTTTTCTGCTGTTCATGTGATTTTTTCCCACCACACACACATTTTTAACTGCTTCACTACTAATTTGATTTTTGACTTCTAGCAACCATGCTCATCATAGTTGTCCTCCGTTACCTTGCTCCCGACACCCTCTTGTTCCACCCTATCTTACCTTCTCATTGCCCTACATCATAATTTCTCTTTCCATTCTTTTTTCTGCTTTCACTCATTGCCAGGTTCACCTCACAGCCTCCCTACAACTCCATGACATTTTACATCTCGCTGCTGCCATCATCCCATAATGCCACTCTTTTTTGCATTAAGTAACATCTCACCCCGCCTTGCTGCTGCCTACATGGCCCCTGGTTCCTCACCAACCACACCTTGCTCTGTCACCCTTCCTGTCCCTTTGGGTCCCATACACTCCCAATTTCATTACTAAGACCACTATTTTCCTCTTCCCTTTTTCACTCCTCTACAAAAGACTACCACAGTCCTGTCCACCTCTTTGAGATAAGGGGGAAAGGTAGGCATCAAAATCTCCAGTCATCTTTAGTGACTTCAGTTTCCACGTTGATATCCCATTTGATCCAGTACCTGACTTGACCACTCTTTGCCCTTTGTGATCTTGAACTATGGATCAACTCTCCCACTTTCCAAAATGGCCACTCACTTGACTTGATTTCACCAAAATCTACTTTATTTCTGACATTCTCTCTCTCTCTCTCTCTCTCTCTCTCCAAATTACTACCCCTGCACTCTTACTATATCTTACTTCTCACTATCTTCCCTAGTGATAAATAGTTTGGGGGAGGTGGGGGGGAATAGGACAGCTTGAGGAATGGAAAATCTCTTACCCGATATTTTTGATTAATGTCTCTTTCAGTATGGACTCTCCCAAGTGTAGCAGTTGACTACATCTTGTTTTTTTCCTACACTCTTTCAAGGATAGTTTGTGTACATACAGTAGTTCACAAAAAAGATAATTCACAATTAAATATTTAATCTGAGTTATTGTTTATGACTTTGAAAGTACTCTCCTGGTGGGAAGCCATGTAGTTAGGGTATACGCCTGGAGTTTTCAGGCACAATGCTTGAACTCCCTCTGGTCTTTGCTCACAGAGAGGGAGTCCACAGTGATGGATTGATAGGGACATAAATCAAAGGAAATTATCCTGTAAGACCATTTATATATTTTGGAAGGTTTTAGTAACATCTTAGGAAGCAGCCATCATTTACTTTGCCTTTTTTCTTTCCAGTACTGAAATATGTGGTTTTACAATCTCTTCTACATAAAGAATATTATGAATTAGATGTCCATTGACTTGACTGCATGCGCACCATGTATCCTTAATACCACAATATATTGTCTGTTTATTTTCAGATATTGCATGTATCTAATGAATCTTCCACTTTTAAAAATTGCCAGAGGTGTAGGAGGAATGGTCAAACACAAATTTATATTTCCCCCTAATCTCGTTCTGTTCTTTTTATTGATGTTTTGTGTCCCGCTCATGTGACTCATTTGAAAATACATTCATCAGACTAGAGTACATAACAAGAAAAATAGTTCTGTTGGTTTTTGAGAGTGTCCTCCTCCAATTTTGAATGTATAATCATGTTTTATAAATTGTTACAGGTGGCTGAGGTTTCTTCTAACCTGACTAAGGGCAGTCAAGTAGAAAAAGAGGGCCGTGTACACCAATGTTTTGAATGTAGTCAGACCTTTTCTTCAGCCACGATGTTAATGCACCACAGTAAAGAGGTTCATGGCAAGGAGAGAATTCATGTGTGCCATGTTTGCAATAAAGCCTTCAAACGGGCAACGCATCTCAAGGTACTTTGTAATAACTTAATTCCCAGTTAATATGTTCACTCATTCTTTTGCTCTAGATTTTTAGTCATGTAAATGAATTAAAGATACTTGTCATCTGCTTAATCTTTACTTTTTGGCATTAGGGCGTAAGGCATGTATCATATGAGCATTTTTGTGCAAAAATACTTCTCTCTCTAGCAACAGATGTATCTTTTTGTACTGCAGATCTCTACTGAAATACTTAAAAAGACACTACTCTGGCATTTAAATAATAGTGCCCTAGAATTATTAAAAATACCAAAACAAATCTGGGGGGAGGGATAGCTGAGTGGTTTGAGCATTGGCCTGCTAAACCCAGGGTTTTGAGTTCAATCCTTGAGGGGGCCATTTAGGGATCTGGGGCAAAAAAAAAAAAAAAAAAAAAATCTGTCAGGGGACAGTACTTGGTCCTGCTAGTGAAGGCAGGGGACTGGACTCGATGACCTTTCAAGGTCATTCCAGTTCTAGGAGATTGGCATATCTCCGTTTATTTATTTTATTTATTATTTATTATTTATAATGTTTTGCATTTTCAGATAGAATATTAATTCAATGTTTTAGTTTTCTGGTGGTGTTTAACTCTATAGATGAAATGTACTGAAACAGAAATTAACTTTAACACTGCAAATCTAATTCATACCATCTCCATTAGTCCTGACTTGTGGGTGTCTCCTCTCTATGCAGAATATGGAGATCGGTGAGGTTTGTGGCTTAGTACTCATGTCCATTTGACTTCCAGTTGTTCTGCCTTCTGCATCAGGGCAGATAGCATGTGTGAAAGCTCCTGCTTTCCAAAGTTTTCTTTTTTTAACTTCCTTATTTTGTTACTATTGTCTTTAGTGTTTTTTCAGAATTTCTGGAAAGAGTGAGCAGTCTCATAGTATTTGGACTTTACAGGAAGGAGTAAATATTATTTTACTTTGGAGTTTTCTAATTATTCTCAGAGTGCTCCTTTGCCACTCCCTTTCACTGCTGCATGTGGCTAGGTAAACAAATACTCTCCTAAAAGGCAAAAATTCATCTCTGAAGCTGCCCTCCTTTCCTCGGCAAATGGTGAGCTCTGCCAGACTTATTCTCGGTCCACAGATGACCTTCATAAAACCATGGCATATAAATAATGTTCCAGCAAAATTCCAGCACAACAAAAGAATTTTTCAGCAGCAAGCATGGAGCAATCATTACAGCTATCAGGAAGGCTACATCTGCAAAATTGCTGTACTTCTGATGTAGATGATCTTTCTACATTTCAGACTGAGGTAAATGCCAATACCTCCAATTATATAAGAACAGCTCTTTAAGATAACTTTACCACAATTCATGCAGTCCCTACTTTGGTACTAAAGAGGATTCTCTCCAGCCTGGGCAAACAGGCAGACATGCTGTCAAACATGTAAGATTGTCAAGACGATCATATTTAAATAGATTTTTCTTTCCTCGGAGGTAGATGAGGAAGAGAAACTGGCTTGGTTCTAGCTTAACTTTTTTTTAAAGGCACTCCATTCTCAAACCCAGGGCATGGACATTCACAAAAAGCTGAGCAATGTCAAAAGGAAGAAACTTTGAAATAAAAATCTAAGAACAACAAACTTGAGATTGCACTACTCATCAGGCTTATTTTTAGAAAAAACAGCTCTTTTTGCATCAAAACCTGTAAAGAAGGAACAGGACACGCAGGAAAGACTACTAACTCCTGCCTATTTTGTTACCCTATGCAGAGATGCAGGGTATTCAGCCAGGTAAAGGGAAGCGAACCTGCCATGTCAAAATTCTCTGAAGAATATAATTAGGTAAGTGACACTGTCTCACTTAAAACCAAGGGGATTTCTAAACACCTAATGAGATTTTATAAAATACTATTGATCTGAAGGGGAATCTGACCCTGATCTCAAAGGCAGATGCAGAGATGGCTTCTTTGAAAGCTCACTGTGCACCAGAGTTTTGAATCTGTCACTGTCTCGATGCAAGCAGCTGTGGCACACATTTGATCTGCTAGAGCAACCTTATGCAGATCCCTTAACCAGGTGAGATTTCTTCATAATGAGAGATTACAATAACCACATCCTTCATAGAGCACACCTGAATGCATTTTCCTGTGAGGCTGTGGCCTCTAACTCCCTCAGTTGCTAGAATGCAAATATTACTCAGACACTGGACAGCAAATAACTACTTTAAAGCACGTTCTGTGTTTTCTGATGAAAGGATACTTGAAACCTATGTATGAATATAGCAGAGAATATAGGAAAATATAAACATTCCCTGTTAAATTCTTCTAAGAACCACAGGGAAAAGAGTTCCATCCCACCTACAGGATGTAGTTCTTTAGCCCTGTTCTCAGCAACATATTCCAAAAGAAGTATGGAAACCAATAGAAAAATGGTCCTGGAGCAGAAACACTGGAGGTCCTCCTCATCTGGTGACTGGCAAAAAAAGAACTGCATGTCAGTAAAAGTCCTGGGAAGCAATCCAGTTTGGCAGCCTCAAAAAGAAGACAAATCCTGTGCTGCAGTGAGGATTCACTCATCAATTAGTTTAAACTTCACTATCTTTTTTTCATAATCATTCCCTCTCTTAATCCTGGTAAACATCAAACTATCAAAAAAGAAAAAAAGAGAAAAAAGCTGTATTGTCTTTGATTTGGGGCCAAAGGAACTGTCCCATTACCAGAAAGATTCTACAGTGACTTTATGGTAAAAAATAGATCCCGAAATGAGGGCGTTACTAGACCACAAACATCACAACAAATATGAAGAAAGCCAGATTCAGAATGGAAATGTTAATGGCTGCATTCTCTTCAGGAGACTATTTCCCCATGTTAGAGCTGGTAAAAATACACCTGCAAGTTTGGATTTGCTGTTGCCATTGCAGGTTTCTATTTACATATAGATAAGATACCACTTCCAGTTTAGAACACTTCCATTTCGCCTGTGGCTAACTCCAAGACTTTTCACAAAACCAGTAGGCAGGTGGTCATCAGGCACCCATCTGTTAGCTATTTCTGGACAACATACAGATCTCCACGATAGCAACACGGAAAGCCCAAATAGTTATCTAGGAACATGGTTACATCATGAACCTGAAGTATACTGAATTGAATTTCAGAGAATATACTACATAGGAAAGAAATGCCCCCTATGTGTCAGGGACATAATTGTTCTAACCCAGGAATTAGATTCCAAGATAAAACCTTGTAGATTCAAAAATATCTAATCTCAGCAATTCAGGGTACATTGTCTATTACCACTGATGTCATGTACTGGGATCCTGCCTGGGCAAGGCTGTATATGAGACCAATCCAAGCATTTGACCTCAATGTAAAACAGTGAAGAACAGTCAGTAGTCACCAAATTTGTCCTGAGTTCCCTCCATTTGGTGGAAGAAATGAAGAATGCACATAGTTGGCTCTTGCAAGGTCATATTGCAAGGTGATCAAAGCCAATGTGAGTCTATGTCCAACAATTTATAACCCAGGGATATTGGCCAGAACAGGAAAAAAACTAAGTATGACTTTGAAATTAAAAACAGAAAAACTAACATTTGAACACAAAAGGGTGAGAGCATCTAATCAATTGGGCAACACCACAACAATAGCATATCTACATAGCCAGGGAAAAGCCTCTGAAAATGAAACACTAGAAACAGTCCAGAAGATACAGTAAAATAGATTTTCATAAGATTCCTGCACATCAAAAGGCTACCTGGTTTGCTGCTGGAGGAGAGACACCTCAGAATGGGCCCTGAATAAAATAGTATTCCAAATAAAACCCCAAAAGATTTTGGGGATACCACAAGTGGATTTATCAAGTACATCCAACTCATACTTTTTTGAGCAAGAGATCTCAGAAGTGTGGGGACAGATGCCTAGCTCTGCAAGTGGCCCAGACCATCTTGGTACAAACGCTTACAAAGGAGAGTATAAAAAAATCTTAGATCGCCTCTAAGCAACTAATTCTTTTAAGAGATCACATCCAATTCTGTTAGGTAAATATCAGCATCTTAAGTGTAGAAATCCCCTGCTACACCAGAAGAGAGGTAAAACTGCTACCTGACCATCTCTATAGATCTAAAGATGGCACATAGCCTCTAAATGCCTGTTTTTGGCAGGGAGGCCAACGCATTATGATAAACTACATATTTATGACAGATGTTTTTCTGATGATATCTTTAATAGTCATTCTTATTCTTACTGCTCACTACTCAGAAGTCATGGGACTAATTAAGATGTGATGGGCTGGAAATTAAAATGTTTTGTGTAATTTTTTTTCTGTTAAACAGCATCTTTCTGCCTGATTGACTACGGTTTAGTGCAGTTATATAGCTGTTTAAATGTTTCAAGCAGTGTTAATCGAGGGATGTTAATTTTGTAGATTCCAAGGCCAAAAAATACCATTGTGATCATCTTGTCTGACCTGCTCCATAACATAGGCCCAAACTTCCTCCAAATAATCTCCAGAGCATATATTTTAGAAAAACATCCAATCTTGATTTTAAAAGTGTTAGTGATGGAGAATCCATCGTGACCCTTGGTAAATTGCTCCAATGGTTACTCTCACTGTTAAAAATGCACGCTTTATTTATTTGTCTAGCTTCAACTTCCAGCCATTGGATTGTGTTATTCTTTTGTCTGCCAGACTGTGAAGATACCATTATTAAATATTTTTTCTCCATTTAGGTACATATAGACTGTAATCAAGTCACTCCTTAATCTTCTCTTTGATGGAACTCCTTGAGTCTGTCACTATGAGGCATGTTTTCTAAACCTCTAATCATTCTTGTGGCTCTTCTTCTTCCCATTTTATGAATCAAGTTTATTGTTTTGGAAGCATTCATCTGGTGGCCGAATGGAATGGGCATGGCAAAATGATGATGTTGTTAAGCAACAAGTTTCAGCCGTCTCCAAATTCTGCAGAAGCCCTGACTATTCTCCAGATTGTGCAGAAGTCCTGAAGATGCTATTTAACAGAGACAAAATTATCAAATATGAATTTTTCTATTCTTTATCGCAGGAGCTTAAGCATTGCATGGCCAGAGTTAGTTGCCATTATATTTAGTAAACTATGTAATTTGTGGAACCAGAGCTTCTAGGTGTGCAAAATGATTAATCATCCGTGATTATTTAATCATGTTATTTAATGTGCCTGCATTCCCATGCATATACAGCATCAGGGAAGAATTAAAAGGGTGAGTCATGTGGGATCAAATAGCACTATGTAAAAAAATGAATCCTTGAAAATTATTGTGTTCTATAAAGTTTTGTTTGCTTGTATCTGAGGGCAGAATTTGACATTATATCGAACACTAAAAGAATTCGAGAAGCTGCTTCTGTTAGAAACCCTTTTTGTGGGCTCTAGATGTAAACAGTGAGGAAGAAAGGGATTTGGTTAAAGAAAACACAGAAACAATTTCAAGGAACGATATCACACAAATGGATGACTTTATTTTGCTTCAGCTGTCTAATATGTACAAGATTACCCCATATGTTCAGTGTTCAGTTAACACACAGAGCAATGAAAAATGCCACCATTTGCAGTGTTTTTCAGAAACATCTATTATAAACCCATTAATAACTACATTGAACCAAATGTTGAAGGCTAAAATCTCATTTGCTCAAAAACATGCCTTCTGGGTGTGAGAAAAGACTTCTCAAATGCCAGATGAATGCTTAGCCTGTTAACTATGATAACAAAAGTATATAAACTACATGGAATGACAAAGAAATCTTCTTACATCACCCAACCATTACTCAGATTTCATTTAGAAAATGACCTCTGCCATTTTTAAAGAACAGAATATCAGCTTCCATCTTCCTCACTCTGTTATTTCTCTTGATGACTAAATATTGCTCTGCTATTGGCCCAAAAATATAAATAAACATGTTTGTTAAAAAATGAATTTATAAAGCCATTTCTTCTTCCATATTTTGATTAGGAGCACATGCAAACCCATCAGGCTGGACCTTCACTAAGTTCCCAGAAGCCACGCGTGTTTAAATGTGATACTTGTGAAAAGGCTTTTGCTAAGCCAAGTCAGCTGGAGAGGCATAGCCGCATCCACACAGGTAATATCTATATTGTTGCCTGTTTTTGCGATTTTATTGTGAATCTTGTGATATTTGATGTTTTACTTAAAGCTTCTCCTGTGTTCATGTGGCTATATAAGAATATTAGCTTTCATAAATAATAATTAAAAAGTTTCTAGGTCTCAGGGTTGTGGGAAAAAAGCTAGAGCCCTTAAAATCTGAAAACAGCAAAAAGCAAAGAAAAAGAACCCAGTACTTACTATTTTAAAGTTCTCGTGAGTTTTGCCCTTTTATGTAAATGGTATTTTGTCAGTTGCTGGTACGTGCTAATAGAGACATATCAGTAAAGCATTACTTAAATATAGGGGTTTAAAATAATTGGACCTGGTATTTCTAAGGCATGTAGGTGAACATTTACATGCATGCAGTTGTCTGTTGTCTTGTCTTTGAATAGCTGCCAGTGGTGGTGCGCACACAAAGTAGGCACTGTCTGCCTACATGAATTCAGTCCTATGAATCATACTCCATTGTCATCCAAAGATTACTTGTTTCCTCAAACTTAATACTAGTGTCTTACTCGGTGATGGATTCTTTTCCAAGACTGTAGTGGCAGTAAGTACATGATTTCTATTATATAGTTTGTATTATATTTTCCAAGAAAATACTCACACTAATTATTTTAGTTCAGTGATGTCCAACCTGTGACTCAGGTTCCTGCTACAGGGAGGCGGATTGGAGGAACCACACTTACAGCTGCCTCGCACTGCCTCTTCTACATCTTAGGGCTCGTCTTCACTACTGCACTGAATCGGCGCCGCTGCAATTTTGCGGCTCTGATGAAGATGCGGTAAGTCGACGGGAGAATTCTCTCCTGTTGACGTAATTAATCCACCTCAACAAGAGACAGAAGCTATGTCGATGGAAGAGCATCTCCCACAGACATAGTGCAGTGTAGACACTGTGTTAATTAGATGTAAGTTATGTTGCTCAACGGAGTGTTTGTTGTTTTTTTACGGTTAATTAAGTGGTAGTGTAGACAAAGCCTTACAATCAGCTCTGGCATGAGCTCTGAGCAGCTGCTGTCTTTTCACCACTACCCATTGCTCAGCAGCAGCCCAGCTGACTGTTGGATTGCAAAAACAGGGAAGTAAGTTACTAACTGGCTACTCAATTTCTTGCTTCCCTGCTGGGCTGTGGGAGGCCCAAGGATGTCAGGGCAGAAGCTTGATTCGCTGTGTCCAAGCAGAGGGGAGCGCCTAGCAAAGGATGGCTCCCTTCCTCTACACAGCTAGATACCCATGGCAGCCAAGGAGAGAGGAAAAAGGAGGAGAAGCTGAGAACCAAACTCTAGTTAGAGCTCTCTGATTCTGTCTCTAATTTGCATTAGGTGATCAGGTGACAGCAGTTCCATAGAGATGATGGCACCACTTGAGAGATAGCCAGAGTGCAGGCCTGAGCCACCCTCTCCTTGCCCTCAGCAGGCTCCTCTGCACCAGAGACTGCAGAGAGGGAGGTATAGGAGATGGCTCTGTGCTTTGTAGGGTCTTTCTCATAATGGAAGGATCCCAGCATGGGATTTTTAAATTGTTTTTGCCCCCTTTGTGGTGCCTAAGTATTGGTAAGGGAGCGGAACAATTCTCTGCCCCTCAGAAGTTTGTGTCTCTTAACCTTTTAAAAATAATATACATTTTGTGTAAAATAGTCTAATTTACATAGAATCATAGGACTGGAAGGGATGTCGAGAGGTCATCTAGTCCAGTCCCCTGCACTCGTGGCAGGACTAAGTGTTATCTAGACCATTCCTGACAGGTGTTTGTCTAACCTGCTCTTAAAAATATCCAATGATGGAGATTACACAGCCTCCCTAGGCAATTTATTCCAGTGCTTAACCACCCTGACAGTTAGGAAGTTTTTCCTAATGTCCAACCTAAATCTCCTTGCTTCAATTTAAGCCTATTGCTTCTGCTACATGGTGTATCTAACTAAAACTGCAGCTTGAAAGTAGGATCCTGAAATGGCCTGTGTGGAAGCTAATCTTCAGCAGCTGCTAGGTTCTGTGAATAGGAAGACAGGGAAAAAGGTCTGAGTGAAAGGATGTACAGGCAGTGTGCTCCCAACACAGAACTAGCAAGTAACAGGAGAGCAGAGATTGTATTTTTAACAGGTGTTAATCACAGACCCTCCGGGCCGTAAGGCAGCATGAGCTGCTGTGGAGAGCCTGTCAGTCAGGTGCAGTAATGCAAGCCGCCACCAGAGGGCCGGAAGAGAGGAGACTAGAGCAGGGGTAGGCAACCTATGGCACACGAGCTGATTTTCAGTGGCACTCACACTGCCCGGGTCCTGGCCACCAGTCCGGAGAGCTCTGCATTTTAATTTAATTTTAAATAAAGCTTCTTAAACATTTTAAAAACCTTATTTACTTTACGTACAACAATAGTTTAGTTATATATTAAAGACATATAGAAAGAGACCTTCTAAAAATGTTTAAATATATTACTGGCACGCAAAACCTTAAATTAGAATGAATAAATGAAGGCTCGGCACACCACTTCTGAAAGGTTGCTGACCCCTGGACTAGAGAAAGACATGGTTCTCATCCCTGCTCCAGTGGAGAAGTAGAGATCTTGACCACCTCCCCGTCCCGGGTGACCATATTTTTAAGTAAAAACAGGATGGCCAAGGGCTCGCTGGAGCCACCGTCCCCCTTCCCCGTTGCAGGGTTTGCCTGAGCTGCCCTCCCCATGCCGACTGGGGCTGACCCTCCCTCCGAGCTCTGCACTGCCCATGGTGGGCTTTTCCCACCCCTCCCCCCTCAGCCCTGTGCTACCTGCAGCTGGAGTTAACCGCCCCCCTCCCAAGCCCCATGCTGCCTGCAGCTAGGGCTGATGACCCCCTGAGCCCTGTGCTACCCGCAGCTGGGGCTGCCCCCATGCTGCCCGGGGTTGAGGCTGACACCCCCAGAGCTCAGGGGCTGACCCATGTCACTGCCCCCCTGCCAGCTCCGCACTGCCCACAGCTGGGGCCCAATACCCCCCCCTCCCCCCCCCGAGCTCCGCACCTCCCTGGCTGAGGCTGATTCCTCTTCCCCCCACCCCAAGAGCTCAGAGTCTTCACTGTCTGAGGCTGATCTCTTTCCCCCTCCCCCCCACGCCCCCCCAAGTTCTGTGCCGCCCAGGGGTCAGCTCTGAAGCCAGCACTGCCCGCCAGCAGCAGATTTCTCCACTTCCCTGCTGGCGGGCAGTGCTGCCTTCAGCTGATCACCAGGCAGCAGCTGCCACTCTCTGCTCTGCCTTGCAGCTGGGACGAATGGCCAGTTTTGGTGGAAAAAGTAGGGACAGCTGGGACAGAGCTGAAAAAGGGGGACGGTCCTGGCCAAAACGGGACGTATCGTCACCCTAGTCAGCCCAGGCCCTATTGTTCCCGGCCTGCCCCTCACTCGCAGGACCAACCCCTTGCTCCAGGGGGCACCCCATAGAGAACATGGGCCTGGCGAGCTCAGCCTCCCTGCACCAGCATCTCTTCCCCTGCAGTATGGTGACTCCCTGAGGTAAAATCCGTCCTCCCTTGCAAACAAGGGCTCACTCAGCTGAAGGGAGTCCACCTAGCTCAGTAAAAGGAGTCGAGCCTGGCGAGCCCAGTACCAGAAACCACCCTTCCAGAAGCAGCAGCAAGACACCTTCCTCACCCTCCTCCTGCACAAGTTATTGCTTGCTCCTCCCCATTGTCACCCCCTGTCTTCCCAGGCCCTCCTCATGCACAAGTCATTGGTTACTTCCCCTGTCCTCCCCCAACACGGAATGCTAGTTTGCCTGAGTGATTGGATGAGCAAGAAGTAGAACTGAGTGGACTTGTAGGCTCTCTAGTTTTACATTGTTTTATTGTTAAGTGCAGTTATTCTTTTTTACCTAATTTTATATTTGTGAGTTCAACTTTCATGATGAAGAGATTGCACTACAGTACTTCAATGAGGTGAACTGAAGTTTTTTTTACAGTGCAAATGTTTGTAAGAAAAAATAAATATAAAGTGAGCATTGTACACTTTGTATTCTGTGTTGTAATTGAAATCAATATATTTGAAAATGTAGAAAACATCCAAAATATTTAAATAAATGGTATTCTATTATTGTTTAACAGAGTGATTAATTGCAATTAATTTTGTTAATCACGTGATTAATTGCAATTAATTTTTGAAATCACTTGATAGCCCTAATAGTCATACATTAATTTTGGAAATAGCAAAGGGAATACAAAAAATAAGCGACCAACTACATTTATTTTGTATAAATGTTCTCTTCGATTTTCTTTACCAATTCAGATGCTTAGATTATTGTTCCAAGTTCCAGAAACAAAGATATGCTTCTGTGACATCAGGCTTTCGGTCTTCAGCGAACCCATGTTTTTTGAGGTTATACGAGTATATTCATGAACATAATGGCCATACTGAGTCAGACCACGGTCCACCTAGCCCAGTATCCTGTTTTCTGTTAGTGAATAGTGCCATATGCTTCAGAGAGGATGGACAGGGCAATTATAGAGTGATCAATCCCCGTTGTCTGTTCCTAGCTTCTGGCAGTTAGAGGTTTAGGGACAACTGGAGCATGGGTTATGTCCCTAACCATCTTGGCTAATAGCCATTGATGGTCCTATCCTCCATGAATTTATCTAATGCCTTTTTGAACTCAGTTATACTTTTAGCCTTCACAACATCCCCTGGCAATGAGTTCCACAGGCTGACTATGCATTGTGTGAAGAAGTACTTCCTTATGTTATTTCATCGTGTGTACCCCATTGGTTCTTGTTATGTGAAGGAATAAATAACATTTCCCTATTCACTTTCTCCACACGTTCATTAAAAGATCTCTATCGTATCCCCCCTTAGTCGGCTGTCTCCTGAGCCAAACAGTCTTAGTCCTTTTCATCTCTCCTCATATGGAAGCTGTTCCATACCCCATTCTAACGTATTGTTTTTGAGATGGGGTAATCAGAACTGCACACAGTCTTCAAGATGTAGGCATACCATGAATTTATATAGTGGCATGATATTTTCTATCATATTATGTATCCCTTTCCCTAACGGTTCCTGATATTTTATTAGCTTCTTTTGTCTGCTGCTGCACGTAGAGCAGATGTTCTCAGAGAACTAGCTGTGATGACTGTAAGGTGTCTTCCTTGAGTGGTAACAGCTAATTGAGACCCAATCATTTTGTATGTATAGCTGGGATTATTTCAGTGCTTATTACTTTGCATTTGTCAAAATTGAATTTCATCTGACATTTTGTTGTCTAGTCATCCAGTTAAGTGAGATCTCTTTGTAAGTCTTCACAGTCAGCTTTGGACTTAACTGTCTTGAGTAATTTTGTATCATCAGCTAACTTAGCCACTTCACTTTTTACCTCTTTTTCCAGATCATTTATTAATATGTTGAGCAGCACAAGTCCCAGTACAGATCCTTGAGGGACCTGCTATTTACTTCTTTCCATTGTGAAAACTTACCTTTATTCCTACTCTTTGCTTTCTGTCTTTTAACCAGTTACTGATCCTTGAAAGGACCTTCCCTCTTATCCCATGACTGCTTACTTTGCTTAAGAGCCTTTGGTGAGAGACCTTGGTAAAGGCTTTCCAAAAGTCAAGATACACTATACCAACTGGATCATCCTTGTCCACATGTCTGTTGACACCCTCAAAGAATTCTAGTAGATAGGTGAGACGTGATTTCCCTTTACAGGAGCCATGTTGACTCATCTCAATATATTGTGTTCATCTATGAGTTTGATAATTCTGTTTCAACCAGTTTGTCTGGTACTGAAGTTAGGCGTACCAGCTTTTATTTGCTAGAATTGTCTCTGGAGCCTTTTTTCTTTTAAATCTGCATTATGTAAGCAATCCTCCAGTCACCTGGTACAGAGGCTGATTTAATCGATAGGTTATGTTCCACAGTGAGTTCTTCAGAACTTCAAAACTCTTGGGGGAATACCATCTGGTCCTAGTGACTTATTACTGTTTAATTTATCAATTTGTTCCAAAATATACTCTACTGACACCTCAGTGTGTGGCAGTTCCTCAGATTTGTCATCTAAAATAAAAAGAATGGCTCGGGTTTGGGAATCAGCCTCCTTCCATTCTCTGCAATGAAGACTGAAAGACATAATTCATTTAGCTTCTCCACAATGGTCTCATCTTTCTTGAGTACTCCTTTAGTACCATGATTATCCAGTGACCCCATTCATTGTTGGCAGGCTTCCTGCATCTGATGTACTTTAAAAAATTGCTCTTAGTTTTTGTGTATTTTGCTATTTGTTCTTCATATTCTTTTTTGATCTGCCTAATTATACTTTTACACTTGACCTTCTGCACTTTATGCTCCTTTCTATTTTCCTCTGTAGGATTTGACTTTAAAAAATGAAAGCACGGGTGGCCAACCTGAGCCTGAGAAGAAGCCAGAATTTACTAATGTACATGGCCAAAGAGCCACAATAATACTTCAGCAGCCTCCCATCAGCTTTCCCACCCACTGGCCGCCCTGCCGATCAGTGCCTCCCCACACCTCCCAATCAGCTGTTCCGTGGCGTGCAGGAGGCTCTGGTGGAGAGGGGGAGAAGCGAGAGCATGGCAGGCTCAGGGGAGGGGGTGGGAAGGGGTGGAGTGGGGGCAGGGCCTGTGGCAGAGCCAGGGGTTGAGCAGTGAGCACCCCCCGGCACATTGGAAAGTTGGCACCTGTAGCTCCAGCCCCAGAGTCGGTGCCTATACAAGGAGCCACATATTAACTTCTGAAGAGCCGCATGTGGCTCCGGAGCCACTGGTTGGCCACCCCTGTATTAAAGGATGCCTTTTTGCTTCTAGCTGCCTGTTTTACTCTGCTGTTTAGCCATTTTGATATTATTTTGGTCCTCTTACTGTTTTTATTTGGGGTACACATTTAGTTTACCCTGTATTTATAGTCTTTTTTTCCATGCAGCTTGCAGGCGTTTAATTCTTCTGACTGTTCCTTTTAATTTCCATTTAACTGGCTCCCTAATTTTGTGTATAGTTCCCCCTTTTTGAAGTTAAATTCTAGTATGGTGGGTTCTTTTGCTATTCTTCCCCGCTTCCGCCCTCCTATTTTTAAATTACATTACATTGTGGTCGCTATCACCAAGTGGTTCAGCTACATTCACCTTTTGGACAAGATCCTATGCTCCATTTAGGACTAAATTAAAAATTGCCTCTTCTCTTGTGGGTTCGAGAACTAACTGCTCCAAGAAGCAGTCACTAATGGTGTCAGGGTTCCCTCCCCACTCTGAACTCTAGGGTACAGACATGGGGACCCGCATGAAAGATCTCCTAAGCTTATTTCTACCAGCTTAGGTTAAAACCCCCAAGGTACAAAATTCCCTGCACCCTGAGAAACGCTGCTCTTGCTGCCACCATCAAGTGTTTTAAACAGGAACCCGGGAAAGGAACCACTTGAAGTTCCCCTTCCCCCCAAAATACCCTTTCAAGCCAGTATACCCCCTTTCCTGGGTAGCTTGAGACTAATCTCCTAACCAATTGGTTACACAGTGATCTAAAAACCCACCCCCGGGGTCTTAGAATCATAGAAACCAGTCAGCTTCTTAAAAGAAGGATTTTATTAAAACAAAGAAGGTAAAAATCATCTCTGTAAAATCAGAATGGTAACTATTTTACAGGGTACTCAATTTCCAAACTCAGAGGGATTCCCCCTCTGGATAAAACCTTAAAGTTACAGAAAAACAGGAATAACCCCTCCCTCTAACCCAGGGAAAGTTCACCAAGCAAAACAAACAAAACCTATTCGCAATGCTGACTAACTTACTTTAGAACAGGGAGGGTTGACTCGGAGACGACTGATTTTTCTGCAGGTCATTTCTGTCTCCAAGATCACTCTGCTTCAGACAAAGAGCCACACACCAAACCTTCCCCCCTCCCAAGATTTGAAAGTATCTGGCCCCCATATTGGTCAGATGCCAGCCAGGTTACCTGAAGCTACGTCTACACTACCCGCCCTATTCGGCGGGTAGCTATCGATGTTCTGGGATCGATTTATCGCGTCTCATGTAGACGCGATAAATCGATCCCAGAGCCGCTCCCCGTCGACACCGGAACTCCAGCTCTGCAAGTGGAGGAAGCGCTGTCGACGGGGGAGCCTGTCTGCTGCGGTGTGGACCGGGGTAAGTACCTTTTGAAATCGATCTAAGATATTCGACTTCAGCTATGTTATTCACGTATCTTAGATCGACACCCCCCCACCCCCGCCCCCAGTGTGGACCAGCCCTGAGTCTTAACCCTTTACAGGTAAGAGAATTTTATAGTAGTGTGTATCAGAGCTTCTTAACCCCTTCCCTTTATATTTATGACAAATGATGTCTAGAAATTTAATCTTTGCATCCTGTCCTGTGGTGAGACATACCCAATAAGCCTGGGGATAGTTGAAATCCCCCTTATTATTGGGTTTTCTGTTTTTGTAGTCTCTCTAATCTTGAGCGTTTCACAGTCACTCACCATCCTGGTCAAGTGGTCTGTAGTATATTTCTACTGCTATACTCCTTATAAATTGATTTTCAAGTTGCCGTTTTAGTTACAATACCTAAATTAGACTATTTTACAGAAAACCAATTAATAAGAACCTTGAATCATGCTTTGTGGACTTATTCCCCCTTTCAGTCCTTTTTGAGTATGTTTCATCCTTCCTTTGAGTGACATGGACTGGAATTGTGTCAGATAAGTGAATTTTGGAAATTAGGGAAGTTATTCTATTCAGTTTCACTCCATACTACACTACCTCCTTCACCCCCATCCTTTCCCATGAACCTCTCTCATGAGAGAGTACAAGGTGACAGTGTCCATTCATGCTTCAGTTGGGACCGATAGAAAAAGTCCCTTGGTGTTATCAGGCAAAAAGTTTTTACTTCTGATATTTCTTGATATCCCAAAATAAAAGGGAACTTAGGGCTTCTTGTTCCATTTTAGCTCATTGTCCTTTTTCCTAGTCTCAGTACCTAGATTTCTAAATGGTTTATAGCTACAATTTCACTTGCAGTTCATGAAGAAATAAAATTAAAGTAGTCTGAAATGTGATTGGTTCACTAAGTAGAAACCCATGAATACTTCGAATAGAGACTCCCGGGATTCTTGACAGATCCATGCTGACTGTGAGATTCCACTCCCCACAAAGCTGCACCATCATGGGATTACAGTGGTTAAGTGAGATATCCCTTTCTATGTTCAAAATTATCCTGATTTACTGAGTAAAGCCCTGAGGGGAGCTAGGTTGCTCCTACAGTACTTGGGTGCTAGCTATCCTGGGGGGGCAGGCAGGCAGGCCACCTTTTATGTTCCTGGGGACATCTAGCAAGCTACTTCTATAATTCAGTGTAGGTATATGTATCCCTCCTTAGCTGAGTAGTCCTCCAGGCCAGGATCAGTAGCATGCTATCTCCCCCATGTGAACAGCCTGGGGAAGTACCACATCCACTACCATGTGCAAGACCAGACAAGAGGACAGTGGCTTGCAACAAAGTATCTTCTCTTTCAAACATTATTAAATAGACGGTTTTCCTTAGCCACCTCCTTTTAGAGCATCTTAGGATCCAAATGAAGATGTCTGATCAAAACTAAATTTTATATAACAAAGACATTTAATGTGTTTTGGAAACCTAAGGCTGATGCAGCAATAGCTTCTCCGGTAAAAAACAGGCGCACCTTCAGAAGGGAGCTTTCTTCCAAAGAGAGGACGTACAGTGCAGCAATTTCAAGCCTCAACTATAGCCATTCAGACCAGAGGTTTTTCATATACTTCGTAAGGAAAACCTAGTTGATGGCAAGCAGGTGGTTCATCTAGGAGTATAATCCTTACCTGGAGTTGAACAGCTCATGTGCTGACCTTGTCAAACCTTTGATGTGATCTGTGATGAGCAATGGCTTCTGACTTGGCAGCTACAAAGAAGCAATATTATACCCATGAATAGCAATCAGTCATCTTTAAACAAATACCTTGTGCATCCACATTTAGAGGTGAGCTGCTTTTCCGAGAACATTAGAGAAATTAGCAGCTGAAATAGCAGGGCGGCCTCTGCCCTCACTATCAAAGCCAGCATAGCAGTCCATCAATCACTACCAATACTGGTGGTGTCCAAGAAGGGACTATTGCCTTAACAGAAGTAAAAATCTGGAGGAGAAACTTCCAAGGAAATCTAGATGTATTTTCCTCCAAACCAACAAAATTGTCAGCATGACAAAGACAAAAAGAGCATTTGTGTGTGAGATTCCTGCACAAGACTCTTCCTTTTGAGCCACCTGCTGCTTCCAGTCTTAAGAAAAAACTGGCGGGAGTCACAGCACAGGCATAGGTCTCAAGCTACACACTTACAAAACATGCTAGTCAGTGTCCTGCCAGTGAAGCAGACCTATTAGTAACCGGAGAGCTGCTGGAGAGAATTCATACCTACCAATTTTTCGAAATCAAGAGAAACTTTTGAACCAAATGTAGAGAATTGCTCACGCAGGGGACATAGACATACTTTTACTATCATGGAAAAGATTTCCAAAGCTTCATTGCATCAGTCATTTCTTGGCAGTGGTCATCCATAGCCATTTATCTCCAATAGCTAGGATTGCTGGTGTCATACATTGGCTTCTTTCACAGAGTGGATTTCTCAAAATGAAGTGCAGAAATTCCTTCTGAGAACGTGGAACCGCACACCTTATACAATGCAAAATTAGGTGTCATTCCCACATCATATCCAAATAGTCAGGGTGTGGACAGAGCATGCTGTACAGGGATTGGTTCCTACAAAGTGGCCAAGCCAATCCCCAAATGTGTGATACAATATATAGTAAATACAATATAATGTTAGGTTTCAGTGTAGTAGCCGTGTTAGTCTGTGTCAGCAAAACGAAAATAAGAAAGAGAAACTTGTAGCACCTTAGAGACTAACAAATTTATTTCAGCATAAGCTTTCGTGGGTTAGTACCCACTTCATTGGATGCATGGAATGAAACATACAGTAGACAGATACTTATCTGGGGAAGGAGACCAAAGCCCCGAGGTAAGTGGGGAAGTGGGATACCGGGAGGAAGCACAAGTAGGTGAGTGCAAGAGGGGAGGGCTCCTGCCCCACACTGGGACAGCAGGACGATCGGTGAGTTATCTTAAATGCCTATACACAAATGCAAGAAGCCTGGGGAACAAGCAGGGAGAACTGGAAGTCCTGGCACAGTCAAGGAATTATGATGTAATTGGAATAACAGAGACTTGGTGGGATAACTCACATGATTGGAGTACTGTCATGGATGGATATAAACTGTTCAGGAAGGATAGGCAGGGCAGAAAAGGTGGGGGAGTTGCGTTGTATGTAAGAGAGCAGTATGACTGCTCAGAGCTCCAGTATGAAACTGCAGAAAAACCTGAGAGTCTCTGGATTCAATTTAGAAGTGGGAGCAACATGGGTAATGTCGTGGTGGGAGTCTGCTACAGACCACCAGACCAGGGGGATGAGGTGGACGAGGCTTTCTTCCAGCAACTAACAGAAGTTACTAGATCACAGGCCCTGGTTCTCATGGGTGACTTTAATCACCCCGATATCTGCTGGGAGAGCAATACAGCGGTCCACAGACAATCCAGCAAGTTTTTGGAAAGTGTAGGGGACAATTTCCTGGTGCAAGTGCTGGAGGAACCAACTAGGGGAAAAGCTCTTCTTGACCTGCTGCTCACAAACAGGGAGGAAATAGTAGAGGAAGCAATAGTGGATGGGAACCTGGGAGGCAGTGACCATGAGATGGTTGAGTTCAGGATCCTGACACAAGGAAGAAAGGAGAGCAGTAGAACAGAGACCCTGGACTTCAGAAAAGCAGACTTTGACTCCCTCAGGGAACTGATGGGCAAGGTCCCCTGGGAGAATAACATGAGGGGGAAAGGAGTCGAGGAAAGCTGGCTGTATTTTAAAGACTCCTTATTGAGGTTGCAGGAACAAACCATCCCGAGGTGTAGAAAGAAAAGTAAATATGGCAGGCGACCAGCTTGGCTTAACAGTGAAATCCTTGCTCGTCTTAAACACAAAAAAGCAGCTTACAAGAAGTGGAAGATTGGACAAGTGACCAGGGAGGAGTATATAAATATTGTTCAGGCATGCAGGAGTGAAATTAGGAAGGCCAAATCACACTTGGAGTTGCAGCTAGCCGGAGATGTTAGGAGTAACAAGAAGGGTTTCTTCAGGTATGTGAGCAACAAGAAGAAAGTCAAGGAAAGTGTGGGCCCCTTGCTGAATGAGGGAGGGAACCTAGTGACAGAGGATGTGGAGAAAGCTAGTGTACTCAATGCTTTTTTTGCCTCTGTCTTCACAGACAAGGTCAGCTCCCAGGCGGCTGCACTCCGCAGCACGGTATGGGGAGGAGGTGACCAGCCCTCTGTGGAGAAAGAAGTAGTTCGGGACTATTTAGAAAAGCTGGACGAACACAAGTCCATGGGGCCGGATGCACTGCATCCGAGGGTGCTAAAGGAGTTGGCCGATGTGATTGCAGAGCCATTGGCCATTATCTTTGACAAATCATGGCAATCGGGGGAGGTCCCAGATGACTGGAAAAAAGCTAATGTAGTGCCCATCTTTAAAAAAGGGAAGAAGGAAGATCCGGGGAACTACAGGCCAGTCAGTCTCACCTCAGTCCCTGGAAAAATCATGGAACAGGTCCTCAAGGAATCAATTCTGAACCACTTAAAGGAGGGGAAAGTGATCAGGAACAGTCAGCATGGATTCACCAAGGGCAAGTCATGCCTGACTAACCTAATTGCCTTCTATGATGAGATAACCGGCTCTGTGGATGAGGGGAAAGCAGTGGATGTGCTATTTCTTGACTTTAGCAAAGCTTTTGATACAGTCTCCCACAGTGTTCTTGCCAGCAAGTTAAGGAAGTATGGGCTGGATGAATGCACGGTAAGGTGGATAGAAAACTGGCTGGATGGTCGTGCTCAACGGGTAGTGATCAATGGCTCCATGTCTAGTTGGCAGCCGGTATCAAGTGGAGTGCCCCAAGGGTCGGTGCTGGGGCCGGTTTTGTTCAATATCTTCATCAACGATCTGGAGGATGGTGTGGACTGCACCCTTAGCAAGTTTGCAGATGACACTAAACTGGGAGGAGTGGTTGATACGCTGGAGGGTAGGGACAGGATACAGAGGGACCTAGACAAATTAGAGGATTGGGCCAAAAGAAATCTGATGAGGTTCAACAAGGACAAGTGCAGAGTCCTGCACTTAGGACGCAAGAATCCCATGCACTGCTACAGACTAGGGACCGAATGGCTGGGCAGCAGTTCTGCAGAAAAGGACCTAGGGGTTACGGTGGACGAAAAGCTGAATATGAGTCAACAGTGTGCCCTTGTTGCCAAGAAGGCTAACGGCATTTTGGGCTGTATAAGTAGGGGCATTTCCAGCAGATCGAGGGACGTGATTATTCCCCTCTATTCGGCACTGGTGAGGCCTCATTTGGAGTACTGTGTCCAGTTTTGGGCCCCACGCTACAAGAAGGATGTGGATAAATTGGAAAGAGTCCAACAGAGGGCAACAAAAATGATTAGGGGGCTCGAGCACATGACTTATGAGGAGAGGCTGAGGGAACTGGGATTGTTTAGCCTGCAGAAGAGAAGAATGAGGGGGGATTTGATAGCTGCTTTCAACTACCTGAAAGGGGGTTCCAAAGAGGATGGATCTAGACTGTTCTCAGTGGTAGAAGATGACAGAACAAGGAGTAATGGTCTCAAGTTGCAGAGGGGGAGGTTTAGGTTGGATATTAGGAAAAACTTTTTCACTAGTAGGGTGGTGAAGCACTGGAATGGGTTACCTAGGGAGGTGGTGGAATCTCCTTCCTTAGATGTTTTTAAGGTCAGGCTTGACAAAGCCCTGGCTGGGATGATCTAATTGGGTTTGGTCCTGCTTTGAGCAGGGGGTTGGACTAGATGACCTCCTGAGGTCCCTTCCAACCCTGAGATTCTATGATTCTATTATACAGTCAGAGAAACATGATAAGGTGGAGGTGCATAGACCAACCTTAAGAGGCTAACTAATTGAGAGGAACCATAACAGCAGGGGAAGAAAAACCTTTGAAGTGATAAACAAGATGGTCACACAGGTGTGAATGAGGATCGTTAACTTAAGGGAAATAGATTCAATTAACGTAATGGCCGAGCCATTCCAAGTCCTTATTTAATCTTGAGGTAATGCAATCTAGTTTGCATATCAATTCGAGTTCAACAGTTTCTCTTTGAAGTCTGTTTTTCGAGTTAATCTGTCGCAACACTGCTACCCTCAAGTCTGTCAGTGAGTGATTAGGGAGGTTGAAGTGTTCTCCTACTGGTTTTTGAATGTTATGATTCCTGATGTCAGATTTATGTCCATTTATTCTTTTGCGTAGAGACTGTCTGGTTTGGCCAATGTACATGGCAGAGGGGCATTGCTGGCACATGATGGCATATATCACATTGGTAGATGTGCAGGTGAATGAGCCCCTGATGGCGTGGCGGATGTGATTAGGCCCTGTGATGGTATCACTTGAATCGATATGTGGACAGAGTTGGCATCGGGCTTTGTTGCAAGGATAGGTTCCTGGGTTAGTGTTTTTGTTGTATGGTGTGTGGTTGCTGGTGAGTATTTGCTTCAGGTTGGGGGGCTGTCTGTAAGCAAGGATTGGTCTGTCCTCCAAGATCTGTGAGAGTGAGGGATCATCTTTTAGGATAGGTTGTAGATCTTTGATGATGCGCTGGAGAGGTTTTAGTTGGGGGCTAAAGGTGACGGCTAGTGGTGTTCTGTTATTTTCTTTTTTGGGCCTGTCTTGTAGTAGGTGACTCCTGGGTACTCTTTTGGCCCTGTCAATCTGTTTTTTCACTTCAGCAGGTGGGTATTGTAGTTGTAAGAATGCTTGATAGAGATCTTGTAGGTGTTTGTCTCTGTCTGAGGGATTGGAGCAAATGCGGTTGTATCTTAGAGCTTGGCTGTAAACAATGGATCGTGTGGTGTGTCCAGGATGGAAGCTGGAAGCATGTAGGTAAGTATAGCGGTCAGTAGGTTTCCGGTATAGGGTGGTGTTTATGTGACCATCACTTATTAGCACAGTGGTGTCTAGGAAATGGACCGCTTGTGTGGACTGGTCTAGGCTGAGGTTGATGGTGGGATGGAAATTGTTGAAATCATGGTGGAATTCCTCAAGGGCTTCTTTTCCATGGGTCCAAATGACAAAGATATCATCAATGTAGCGCAAGTAGAGTAGGGGTGTTAGGTGACGAGAGCTGACGGAGCGTTGTTCTAAGTCAGCCATAAAAATGTTGGCATACTGTGGGGCCATACGGGTACCCATAGCAGTGCCACTGACTTGGAGGTATATATTGTCCCCAAATGTGAAACAGTTGTGGGTGAGGACAAAATCACAAAGTTTGGCCACCAGGTTAGCCGTGGTAGTATTGGGGATACTGTTCCTGACAGCTTGTAGTCCATCGTTGTGTGGAATGTTAGTGTAGAGGGCTTCTACATCCATAGTGGCCAGGATGGTGTTGTCCGGAAGATCACCGATGGATTGTAGTTTCCTCAGGAAGTCAGTGGTGTCGCGAAGATAGCTGGGAGTGCTGGTAGCATAGGGCCTGAGGAGAGAGTCTACATAGCCAGACAATCCTGCTGTTAGGGTGCCAATGCCTGAGATGATGGGGCGTCCAGGATTTCCAGGTTTATGGATCTTGGGTAGCAGATAGAATGCCCCTGGTCGGGGTTCTAGGCACGTGTCTGTACAAATTTGTTCTTGTGCTTTTCCAGGGAGTTTCTGGAGCAGATGGTGTAGTTTCTTTTGGTACTCCTCAGTGGGGTCAGAGGATAAAGGCCTGTAGAATGTGGAGTTACAGAGCTGCCTGACAGCTTCTTGTTCATATTCCAACTTATTCATGATGACGACAGCTCCTCCTTTGTCAGCCTTTTTGATTATGATGTTAGAGTTGTTCCTGAGGCTGTTGATGGCATTGTGTTCTGCACGGCTGAGGTTATGGGGCAAGTGATTTTGCTTTTCTACAATTTCAGCTCGAGCACGGCGACGGAAGCAGTCTATGTAGAAGTCCAATTTGTTGTTTAGAGCTTCAGGAGGAGTCCACGCAGAATCCTTCTTTTTGTAGTTTTGGTAGGAAGGATTCTGTGGGTTAGTATGTTGTACAGAGGTCTGTTGGAAATATTCTTTGAGTCGGAGACGTCGAAAGTAGGATTCTAGGTCACCGCAGAACTGTATCATGTTTGTGGGTCTGGAGGGACAAAAGGAGAGGCCCCGAGAAAGGACAGATTCTTCTGCTGGGCTGAGAGTATAGCTGGAAAGATTAAGGTTGGTCTATGCACCTCCACCTTATCATGTTTCTCTGACTGTATTGTCTACTGTATGTTTCATTCCATGCATCCGATGAAGTGGGTACTAACCCACGAAAGCTTATGCTGAAATAAATTTGTTAGTCTCTAAGGGCAGGTCTTCACTACCCGCCGGATCGGCGGGTAGCAATCGATCTATCGGGGATCGATTTTTCGCGTCTCGTTAAGACGCGATTAATCGATCCCCAATCGCGCTCCCCGTCGGCTCCGGCAATCCACCTCATCGAAAGGCGGAAGCGGAGTCGACGGGGGAGCGGCAGCGATCGACTCGCCGCCGTCCTCATCGCCAGGTAAGTCGATTACGATACGCCGACTTCAGCTACGGTATTCACGTAGCTGAAGTTGCGTATCGTAGATCGACCCCCTCCCCTAGTGTAGCCCTGGGCTCAGGTGCTACAAGTTTTTCTTTCTTATTTTCGTTTTACAATATAATGTGTAAATCTATATAAAGGGAAAGATTTTCTGTGTAACTTTAGATGTGTGGTAATTCCTATACCTACCCACTACTCTTGAGTCTGATCAACTCAGCACAGCTTTGCTGTATGCCAAATAAAAATACCTCAGTGAAAAAATCTGAAGTCGAACTGAGTTCTTGGGAAGCTGAGTGGAAAGAAGTCTTGGAGGGAATCCCAACAGGAAGTTTAAGTACAAATAACATGTAGAAAGTCACCCTAATTTTCATTCTAGGCCATTGCATATTCACTGTGTAAGCAAGTTTTGTAAGATGGGGAGCATATCTAGAAGACAAATTTCCAAAGTCTCAAAGTACACGTCCTTTTAGTTCACTTCAGCAGCTCTTTCAGTGGTGTCTCTGAACAACCCCTTTCCCCCATCCCTCCCCCACAAAAAAACAAAATGCAAACCTTACTCCCTACAAACATGGCCATATGGGATCAGACCAGTGGTCCATTGAGTCCAATATCCTGACAATAGCATTGGCCAGTACCAGCTGTTCCAGAAGAATGTGAAAGAAACTACATAGAAGGGAATTATTATTATAATAATCGCAACATTCTAGTGATTCATAGATTCATAGATTGTAGGGCTGGAAGGGACCTCGAGAGGTCATCGAGTCCAGCCCCCTGCCCTCATGGCAGGACCAATTACTGTCTAGACCATCCCAGATAGACATTTATCTAACCTACTCTTAAATATCTCCAGAGATGGAGATTCCACAACCTCCCTGGGCAGTTTATTCCAGTGTTTAACCACCCTGACAGTTAGGAACTTTTTCCTAATGTCCAACCTAAACCTCCCTTGCTGCAGTTTAAGCCCATTGCTTCTTGTTCTATCCTCAGATGCTAAGATGAACAAGTTTTCCCTCCCTCCTCAGCTCAGGTAGATCTCAGCTACCTTATTGTTTCTCCAGAATGTTTAATAGGAGCCCTGCAACCAAGCACAATAGAAATGTGGGTACCAGCCCTAGTGGTATTCTGTACGTAGCACATCAGACTCTCCGTTTGAGTATCAGATGCCAAGATGAATCAATGGAAGACTAGCCATGCCTCTGACTGGCTCTCATTCCCTCTAATAGGTAGTTTTTGGAATTGGTTCCCCTGTCTCTACAAGAATCACACTGCGGTTGTCATGAGTATAAAATTGCTCTTGTAGCTTCAGAAAAATTTCTATTCAAGTAAGTTCCTTTTCCCGCTATTCCTGGAAAATAGTTCTTCCATCATTTTGTTCTAACCATTAGTACTCCTTTGGAAGAGTATGACATAAATGGGCTTTCATGGGACTTAAAAGATATATCTCAAACATATGGAGTTCACATGCCAGGTGTCTCTCTTCATTTCATTCAGTCCAAAATGCTAAGCCCTTAGGGATGTTAGGCAAGATGTTAAAATCATGCACCAGCTGGTACGCTAGGCAACCAGCAGAACTTATTCACAGGTCATGAGCCTAGTCTGAAGATGATTTTAAAAGTAAGTTTTTCCATTCCTTTTCTTCCTCTGGTAGGAAGGTACTGCTGAGTTGGTTCCCACATAATGCCTTGCCATTCCTGCCTGTTATTCTACTATAATAATTAAAACACTGCTTGTTCTGCCCTGCACTTCTGTGATTCACTGCTCACTACTTCTGTTAGTGACGAATGAGAAGAGAAGCTGCGCAACAGAATATGTAATTTACCTGATAATTGTTTTTCTGTTGCGTAGCTTCTCTCCTCATTCAGTTCACTTGCATAGTCTAGTAAATGACCAGACTACAAAGGTAAATCTTTCTCTAAAGGAAAGTGTAGACATATTCTCATAAGGTTAATTAATGCATTATATCAGGTTGTCTTGATGCTAATAATCGGTTGCTAGAGTGTTTCTTCAGCTTTGGAAGAATTTTTCTGGTGGCCTGAGATGAAGGGTCGGGCGTAATTAATCCTTGAGCCTCCAGCAAAAATATTGGATTGCCTCTTAATTTCTATAGCTGGGGGTCAGGGTGGATTGATTTAAATCATCATGATTTAAGTTGTGATTTAAGTCAGCAAGCAGGAAATCTTGATTTATATCATTTTTGTTTTGCTTTGTATTGTTTAGTTATTTTCCTAAAGAGAGATTCATTCCCATTGACTGATAACCATTAAAACATGTTGGTTTGCAATTTAATATAGCCTTTTCAATAAATTTGGTACTTCTTTTTGCTAATCAGGAGGATACTCTGTCTAAATACATTTATTTAAGCAGCTATATAACTTAACATACATTTATTCAGATTCTTTATTTTTATGTTTTATATTACGTTGGAAAATAGCGAATGATGCATTTCCTATTTACTGCATAATAATTTATTTGTATTTGTGATTTATATCAACCTGTTTGGATGGAAATTAAAATTCAATTGAAAATTAACAAAACCAACATTTTAAAATGGTATTTTATTAATTAGATAAAACTACCTTAAATATGAAGAATATGTAAGAAAACCAAGTTTAGCAAAACATGTTTTGCAGTTGAAGAAATGGATGTATTAAACCAGGGGTGGTCAACCTGAGCCTGAGGAGGAGACAGAATTTACCAATGTATATTGCCAAAGAGCCACAGTAATACGTCAGCAGCCCATCAGCTCCCCCTGCTCCCAGCGCCTCCTGCCCATCGGCATCCCGGCCGATCAGTGCCTCCCCCTCTCTCCCCACACCTCCTGATCAGCTGTGTTGTGGCCTGCAGGAGGCTCTGTGGGGGAGGAGGAGGAGCGAGGGCACTGCAGGCTCAGTGGAGGGGGCGGGAAGGGGTGGAGTGGGGGCAGGGCCTGTGGCAGAGCCAGGGGTTGAGCAGTGAGCACCCCCCGGCACATTGGAAAGTTGGTGCCTGTAGCTCCAGCCCCGCAGTTGGTGCCTATACAAGGAGCCGCATATTAACTTCTGAAGAGCTGCATGTGGCTCTGGAGCCACAGGTAGGCCACCCCTGTATTAAACAAAAGAGGTATAATCAATAGTTAATTGAACTGATTGTTTCTGGTTACCATGTCCTTCAAGGTTTAAGAAGTAGTAGATCTCATCCTCTCACACCTAGTTTTTATTCATAGGTTGAAAGAGGAAAACGAGTTTTGCTGCTTTTCAATTCCCAATCAGTTTCTCAACTTGGAATGAACTAGTCATTGAAGTCAACTTGTTGAATCAATCAAAATGAAGAAAATACTTCTGCACCTGCAGAAGAGGCTACTGCTGTCAAAAGCTGGTTTAACATTTTGACAAACTCTGGTTCCAGGTGCTTAGCCAGTGATTTAGACTTGATTGACTTTCTTTTAAACTTAGACTCATAGACTTTAAGGTAGAAGGAACCATTATGGTCATCTAGTCTGACCTCCTGCACAATGCAGGCCACAAAATCTCACCACCCACTCCTGTAATAAACCCCTAACTTATGTCTGAGCTACTGAAGTCCTCAAATCATGGTTTAAAGACTTCAAGGTGCAGAGAATCCTCCAGCAAGTGAACCGTGCCCCATGCTGCAGAGGAAGGCAAAAAACCCCCAGGGCCTCTGCCAATCTGCCCTGGAGGAAAATTCCTTCCCAACCCCAAATATGGCAATCAGCTAAACCCTGAGCATGTGGGCAAGACTCACCAGCCAGACACCCAGGAAAGAATTCTCTGTAGTAACTCAGATCCCACCCCATCTAACATCCCATCACAGGCCATTGGGCATATTTACCGCTAACAGTCAAAGATCAATTAATTGCCAAAATTAGGCTATCCCCTCATACCATCCCCTCCATAAACTTATCAAGCTTAATCTTGAAGCCAGATATGTCTTTTGCCCCCATTGCTTCCCTTGGAAGGCTGTTCTAGAACTTCACTCCTCTGAGGGTTAGAAACCTTCGTCTAATTTCAAGTCTAAACTTCCTGATGGCCAGTTTATATTCATTTGTTCCTGTGTCCACTTTGGTACTGAGCTCAAATAATTCCTCTCCCTCCCTGGTATTTATCCCTCTGATATATTTATGGAGAGCAATCATATCTCCCCTCAACCTTCTTTTGGTTAGGCTAAACAAGCCAAGCTCTTTGAGTCTCCTTTCAGAAGACAGGTTTTCCATTCCTTGGATCATCCTAGTAGCCCTTCTCTGTGCCTGTTCCAGTTTGAATTCATCCTTCTTAAACGTGGGAGACCAGAACTGCACACAGTATTCCAGATGAGGTCTCACCAATGCCTTGTATAACAGTACTAACACCTCCTTATCTCTACTGAAAATATGTCACCTGATACATCCCAAGACCGCAGTAGCTTTTTTCACGGCCACATCACATTGGCGGCTCATAGTCATCCTGTGGTCAACCAATACTCCGAGATCCTTCTCCTCTTCCATTACTTCCAACTGACCAAGCCTCAGGTCCACATCCCGTATCTTAGCACCCGGCAGATAGCACACCCTTCTATTCTCTGGATCAGCTCTGGTTACAAGTCTGTCTATTCTTCTCAGTAAGGAGTCACCAATCACATAGACCTGCCTTTGCAACCCATCCTGTATCCTCCTGGGGCTCATATTTGGTGTTATCTTCATTGACTCTTCCCCTTTTCCTATAGGACTTCAGTAGCAAATATTTACTGCTTTAATATTTTTTATTTTTTTTAAAATTTTTTTAAATTTAAATGGTTTTACTAGATTATAGTAAGTTTGGGTTTTAATATATGTTGTAATTTTAAATAGGTTTATTTTTTAAAAGAAAAATGGATTTAATGTAAACAAAAATCCAATTTAAGTAAAAAAAACTGATTTAACTTAAAAAATTCATTTTTTATAATCACAAAATCACCCTGGTTGGGGTAGCATTTACCCATTCGTGATTAATGAAGAGGGAAGCTGCTAACAGAAAATTGCCAGATAAGAAATTTCTGATTTTCTTTTATTGCACTCTTCAATGAGAAAAATACTTTACATTTGTATAATTAAAAGGTGATTCATAAACCGTTAAAGAAAACACACCCATACTTAACATTGACTATAGCAGAGCACTGTGCTATAATTTATATATAATATAAAAAATAAAATGTGTGTAGACCTACCATCTAAGTAATGGTCTGTTTTGGGTAAATACGTTTTTTTGGAAATGAATAAGTTCTAATTGAAATTGAGTTTATTCTTGTAAATAAAAGAACAAGTCTAGAAAATTAGGGAAAAGTTTATTTTCCTTTATATTACTAGTATGGAGATCATTCACCTCTTGGCACAGAGGCCATGGGTCACATTTAGTATTTTATTGCAAATCTAGCAGAAATGATTTTTTAATGGCACAACTTTCAAGTCTGAGAGTAGTTCAGTTTTGTAGAAATTAATAAAATGGCCTAATTTATATTACCTTTCTGAGGTAGGGCAAAAAGTATCAAACTTGTAAGCTTTTTTTATCACGTGGTAGTCTAAAACACAAATTTGTCAAACAACAAAATCATGACTATAAAGTAGAAATGTTAATGCTTTCTTCAAGGATAAGTGTATTCTGTCCCATGTAGTTTTGTTACCTGAAAAGTTACCATGTACATTTTTTCATTGTGCAGGGGAACGTCCATTTCAGTGTACACTGTGTGATAAAGCTTTTAACCAGAAGAGTGCTCTTCAGGTGCATATGAAAAAGCACACAGGAGAGAGGCCTTACAAATGTGATTACTGTGCAATGGGCTTTACACAGAAAAGCAATATGAAACTCCATATGAAAAGAGCTCATGGCTATGCTGGTAGGTAACATGATATGTAGTAATGTTAAGCACACATTTTGTGAAGCAGAGATCAGTGAGTGGCTTCAGTATCCCCTTGGCTCTGTAGTGTAGGTGGGGACAATCTAAAACATAGAATGCAGATGATACACAGTTTTGCACAACTGGTATTATCCAGTTCTAGTGAAATGTTCCATTCCCTTTGTCTGTTTCCCCCCCTCCCTTTTCAAAGACATGTTCTGATTTATGAACCAAAATAATTTGTGCATCTTCCTCATTCCTTGTTTTTGTTGTATTTGCAATAGTCTTACATTATCTGTATTAGTCATTCCTTTCTTTCTCTGTTACATTACAATAGGTACTATACAGGAATCTGCCAGTCAGCAAGAACAAGAAGGGGAAGATATTAATCGTGCTTTGAATTTAGAAGAGGTTGTTCAAGAATCTTCAAATGAATGGCAGAGTATAAGCAATGTTTTTCGATGACACCTTAGTTGAAAGCTTTGCTTTCAGGACTTGAATTTCTCAACATATGTTTTGAAAAAAGTAAAGCATATGGATTTTACAGTTGATGCTTCAAGCATTGAAAATATTAACAATAGAATAATATATTATAGTTTTTTTAATTATTTACAAAAAGTACTTAAAAAGAATCATTGTTTTTGTAAGCTTGTGGGAAAATATTGAAAAAAAACATCAATTAATCTGTGTTAAGTTGTCTACAAATCAATGAACTCAGGTAATACTACATGCGGTTTCATCTTCTAATCCACAGCCAGTATATCTAGTTGATCAATTAACTGGAACTTCATATCAGGAAAGAGTGATTCCCTTGTATTAGTAAAGAAGATGAAAAGTAACTTCATGGGAAAACCATGAAAATTGTCATTTACTTTTTTATTTTATTTTTTTAATGTATAGCAAAAATGTTTGAGGTTAGAAAGAAAAGTGTTACAATAGAGATGCATGCAGTACAGAATTGATTTTTACAATGCACAGTAAAATGTTAAATGTCTGTTCTTAGTTTCTTTTGGTGCATTTGAGGAATTTTGGAAAGTGAATTGCCCTTGCATTAAATGGTATTTATGTAGCTAATCTCTTGAGAGGTGACCGGGCTATTTCCATTCCAGTTGTAGATGCAGTCATTAGTTTTTTTCCGTCAAAATGTCTGAGGCTTCAAACTCAGCAATAAATATTCAAAGAAAATCCAAACTAAAAGAGATTAAACTGATTGAACACCCCTGTTTTTAGGTTTGCCATAAGGATCAGCAGGCAGATACTTGAGTATCTGGGGAAAGCACAAGCCATATACTAAAGTTGGGAGGTAACCTAAAATTGTACATTTTAATATCAAACTGAAAGTAAGCTGCAGTACAGGTCACCTCAGTTAACATAAAAAGTCATCTGTGCTGTAGACATTTATAGTTCCAAATCTGTAAAAGCATCATTATTTTCTCTTGCATCAGTTCTGAAAGCATTTTACTGTGGTGTCGTTCCCCGCCCCCCAATAAAACTACCTAGTTAACTTAAGGTACATCTACAGCTACGGCAGTGTGTAGAGTACAGACACAGCATCCCAGCTAGCAGGGGTATAAATAACAGTATAGATGGTGAGGCAGAGCTTAAGTGGGTACAGTAGAGTGCCCTACACATCTCATCCCTCAGGGTATATATCCAACACAGCTCTCTGCATATCCAAGCAGGGCCTCCCATGTCTATGCTTCTAGTGTCTGCAGTGTAGTGTCCCACTGCCTCTCTGCTGCCAGAGCCTTTTTGTTGCTGCCTGCACACAGCAGTATGTAGCTACTCACCTTAGTGACAAGTGTGGATGCCACCTGCGTTTCGCCGTGGCGTGTAGCGACACGTGTAGTGCCTTTACTCTACTTGCCACTGTAAGTGTAGACGTAGCCTTAGTACTGCTCTGAAAGGTGCCACTTGTTAAGTGTATTCATAACAAAGAAACACTGGAGTAAAACTTAAGTCATGTTTTAGACATTCCAAAGACAGAAAGCTCTTTGCTTACTTTTACTTTGTTCCTTTGAATTTATTTATATGTTATATATATATATGTATGTATATATATGTATGTATATATATGTATGTATGTATGTATATATACAAATATATGGGCCTCTATGTGGCTGATCAGTATATTTTGTAAATAGTAATACCAATTGCAGGAAGATTTCATCAAGTTTTCAAGTTCATATGAGTACTTCTAGATCAGTATTGGATTCATTGTAATGTAAAATAGTTGGATTTTATTTTACCTTTTGAAAAATAATCGCCTTTTATTTGCTCTCAGATCCAAAAAACACTTTTTTCCCCTTTTGGTAAATATTATCTATACTTTGTCTGCTATAAGACCTAGTCATTTTAGATTCCTGAAGAAAGAAATCACTGTTGTTTTTGATAGGGAATCTCTTATTTCTTTTGTTAACTCTTTGCATATGTATATAAGTAATATAGCTGGTGACATAAAATAACATTTTTGTTATGTGGAAATATTTAAGTCAGAAATGTTAATAATATTAATTTTTTCCAACTTTGCTTTGTGTATATTATTTTTAAAAGACAATTTTAAATGGGTATTCTTAGTTATTTCAAGGAAACTGTGGATGACTAAAATTATGCAGCTCAATGTTGAACATAGAGGACTGAAGTTCTCCTTTCATTTCAGCAGTGTATCTCATTCCAGACAAGTTGTTTGGCCCTGAAAACCTGCCTTACATTTATTGGTAACTTCTGGATAATGACAACCTTTTGCTGGGAACCAAGAAGTTGCTAATAAGCAGAATTCACTGTACACGGAAAGGAGATCTTTTCAGTAAGGAGGTGCTGTTTGAAATACAGAGTCATTTTTCAAAGAGAGCCATGCTTTAAGACACTTGATCACATACCAATCAGGTAATGAGTGGATATTTGTAAGTATAGTAACAAGTAAATAGGAAGACTTGTCTTTTTTTTTTCCTGAGTTCTCAGCCCACCACAATAGCGAGAGTCCTGCCAATTACGTTAAATATCCTTTTTGAATATTTTAATAAGATACAATATACATTGTAGAATCATGCCTTGAATGTCTTCTGCCTGACACAAAGGTGTTAATGTCCTTCCTTTAAAGCTCCTATGGGAGCAGCTCCTATGGGAGCTGCTCCAGATTACTTGGATAAGTTTGAACTGGAAACCTTCAAATGAATGATATCTGCTGATGCTCTGTAGAAGTTAAGATGTTGTGACAATTACACTGGTGTCCAGGGCAAAATCAGGTTGTTTAGGAACTTTCTTGCTAAAATAAAGAAATGGAATGTGGAGCATGCCCTAACAGCATCACACTGGAGAAAGGTAACATCAAAAATAAACTCTACGTGCCCTAGAAGCCCTAGTCCATCTTGCTGTGGCAACTGGGCATTTGCTCTCTGAGTAAGAGCATCATACACAATTGATAGCTGAGATGTAGTTATTAGCAATAAATCAATTTAATTTTGCCTTGGCTTACTATTTTTTCTCTTGTATTTTAAGTTTCTTTTAAAAAAAACTGTTGTGAACACCATTTTATGGCCATGCCTTAATTGGCTACTGCAGCCCATTTATGATATTTTGTATTTTCTCTGCCCAACCTGGAGGAGACTTGTATGAGAGACATTGTGAATCTTTTATTGGAATACATACTGGTAAAAGTCCAAAGAAGAAACTCTCAAATCCTTCTTAACATAAACAAGAGAAAATCACTAGGAAAAAAATATATCATGAATCCTGCAATTTTTGATGGTTTCTATCTTTTTAGATTGTAGCTATAAGCCATCACAATGTAAATAGGTTGGCTTCTTGCAGAAAACTGTCTTCAGCCAAATAATATCCAGCAGAGGAGAGAACTCATCCCTTTCCTAGTTTATTTACCCCATGTGATGTGAGCTTCACGTCCTAATTGTGATTTAAATGCTGATTTCAACCCAAATCATACCACCTGGATTTGTGCATGGAGGGCTGCCTGTGGCTCTTTCCACTTCCAAGAGCCCAAGGGACTGAGCTGCCTCCCCAGAACAGTGCAGTGATTCTCATTTTATCTGAGGTATTTACTGGAGAGGGTTGGAGGCTGTACTGGCTGTGGGGCTGAGTGGGCAGGCTGTGGTTGTGAAATTTCGCAGAAAATGTAGTATAGCCCAAGGATGTATTTTCCATGGAGCCTCCTGACCATGGTGGCATGGAAGAAGTTTGTGATAGTAGATGTCAGAGCAGCCAAGTTGTGTGGGAAGGAAGTCCCACAAATTTTTTCTGTGGGGGACAAATCAATCCAAAATGACACAGTGGCTTTAAGCTTAGCACGACTGCCTAATGCCTGTGCTCAAAGCGAGTGTGAATTCACAGAAACAGCACTTTTTTCATAGGAGGATCTAAGCTCCAGCTCTTCTGTAATAACCAACAAAATGACTTAGAATCTTCTGTGCCTAGTGGCACATGAGGCAACCCATTTTTCTCACTGCTGTTCATAAGTTGTCTCCATGATAGCAACATCCTTTTTGATTGTCCTGGGATAGGTCATTCCTTCTCCTCCATGCCTTGTTTTTTTCCATCCAGTTTGGAATGCAATCTAAGATGTAGTTTGTGCTTCTCCCCGGGGTAGCCTGATGACATGGGCAAACCACCAGAGCATTTTCTAGCTGATTTATTAAGTCCACAGTCTGATGACCTGTGCAGTGCAGTGCTGCCACGTTGGTTATACAATTGCTCCAATGAATTCCCAAAATCTTTCTCAAACAACACTGGTGAAATGCATTCAGCTTCCTGTTGTGCCACATTTCCGAGGCATACAGTAATGTTGGAAGGACAATACCATTATACAACCTCACTTCAAGGTGTAGTTGTATCCTGCTACCCTTCCAGGTGTTTGACAAACAAGTAATTGATCCACTGGCTTTGTCAATTCTTGCCCTCAGTTCTTTAATGAGCTGACCATTAGCAGAAATACTTTACTTCCTAGATTTTTTTTAAAAAGTCGTAAACCCTTTTGTACTCTTCTCCATCACTCACACATCTGTCAGTGTTGACCATATTCTCTCCTATCTCCATACTCTTGGTCTCAAACTCCCACTTTGGTAGCTTCCACTTTTATACTCATAAAGAGTTTTTTTTTCATTTCCTCAAAGCTGGTATCCAGTATGACTCTGTCATCAGAAAAAATCTAGATACTGCAGCTCATCTCTTGTCCAAACAATGCCAGTGGCCTCAACAGCAGCTGTCACTTCTCTCATCTCAAAGTCTATGGCAATGCAGAAGAGAAGTGGGGATGTGAGAGATTTCTGTTACCAAGCTGCCAAAGACCTTAAGTGATCAGGCTAAGGCGGCAGGATCGTTTGGGGAGGCGATGACAGAACACACCAAGTGTCCAAGTTTTAAAGCTTTATTGAAAAAATAAAACAACAGCGGAGAGTGCAGGGTGTTCCCCACTTCACTCAAAGGAAGGAAGAAGCGTTAGTGCCCTAAGCTCTAACCCACTTCAATACTCACACATGCACAACCCAAGGCTGGCCAAGCCTGGGTGTAACGTAAGAAGAAGAGGGGGAAGGGTGGATGGGAGTTCTGCCTTGTGCACAGGTCGTCCGGGGTCTGCTGTAGATCTCCAACTTGCTTCCACTCTCGGGAGGGTTTTTAAGTCCTGGGTTTCTTTGGGGTGTTCTGTTCAAGGACCTCCATGCAGCAGTGAGAAAGGAACTGAGAGCGCAGTCAGTCCACCCCGCCATTAATTGCCTTGGTCGAAATCATGAGGCGAAACAAGGGCGCATGTGCGGACCACTGGACACTACTACTTTTAAAAAGCTCTGACTCCGGGCGTATGCCCATAACCCTCAGCGGAATACAATAGGGACCATCACTTGAAGAAGAACTACTAATTTTTGAGAATGAAATTCTTTGGCTTAATTCTTTGGACTGAAATGAGATGAGATGGACTAGACAAGGTAAGCTACCATTGGAAGGTGTAACTTTTTTAATTCTGGAAGAGAGGATGGTAAACAGCAGGAAGACTTAGGCTTATTATTGAGTAAGGAAGCACTGAAGAAGTGGGAACCTGTAAACTCAGACATATTGAATACTTGCTTTGTGATAGTTCAGTGTTATGTGCAATAAATTATAGTGATGAACAAGTCAAACACTGTTTCTGTGAAAGATTGCAGAGTGGCCTTGGCAAGATCAATATATATAACAGTTATTCTTATGGGAGATCTAAATGCACCAATTGGGGATGATAATGCTAGATATGAGCATGTTATGGTCAGACATGGTATCCCACGACAGACCAACAATGGGGAAAGTTTTGTTGAACCCTGTTGCCTATATAATCTTTGTATTTTGGAAACAATATTGCCACACAAGGAAAGACACAAATTGACAAACTATAATGGCCTGATTTTCAAAAGTTCTGAACACCTGCGGCTCCAATTGACTTTAGGGGGATTTGCAGGCACTGAGCACTTTTGAAAATCAGGCCATGAAGAAGCAGGAGAGCATGCCATCACTGAAATAATGAAACAGATTACATGAAAAATTGAGAGGTGAGACAGAACAGTCGGCTTAAGGATCTTGATGTACCCTTGTTGTGCAGTCTTTGGGGTTTTTTAAGAAAACTTTGGTGACCTCTTTAGGTCAAGCAAATTCTATAGCATTACATTAGTTTCCCTGGATTTAGTTCTGACTTTGAGAATTGTCAGACAGACTGTCATCATTGCTGATCCCCTCACAGAGCATCATTCATCTAAAAGTTATTTAGATAAATACAAGGAGAGCAAGAGAATGTCCATCACAAGAAATGTTTGGCAATTTCCAGATAGTGATTCTCAGCATTTCATGGAACTGAGCGTCCTCCCTCTCTCACTGTCTGCTGCTCTTTGGTAGTCTTGTCTCATGCGTACAGATCAATCCATGGGCTAGACTGTATGTGGCAGTGCTTCATAGATTCCTTTTATAGGCCTGGAACCATTTTCAACAGGAGATGCAAAGGAAAGTGAAAATAGTATCCAGAGTAATTTAGTCCATCTGTTGGCTTAGGGACTATATCCCAGATCACTTGAAACATGTTAGATGCAAATAAACAGACTGCCCAAAGAGTCAGAACTCCTTTAGCATGCTCCATCACAACTTCCTGGGCAGAAGGGGTGCTAGGCACCACAGAGGAAATCTTACAAAATTATGGCCCATCAATAACTTATGAAGTACTGCAAGCTTGACTTTCACCCTGCTCAAGCCTGCCGACACGAATTCTGGGCCCCAGGACTGTCCTTAGGGGGGGCGGAAGTGACAAATCCATCACTCTGGGACCGACCCCATGCCTGCCTGCGAGGCCCGGCCTTGGAGCGGTCGCATGCGCCTAGGAGCCCTGTGGCCTGTCTGGGTGATTTAAAAGGGCCCGAGGCTTTTAAATTGCCCGGGCCCCTGGGCAATTGCCCCCTTTGCCGCCTCGTCAGCAGGCCTGACTTTGCTGCAGAAGCATCCTTTGGCCGAAAGGGGCCCCAAGCAGTAATATAATGTACCTATGCTACTCCTAGGGAAAGCAGAAACCATTTATCTTGCTTATCCCTGCTTTCCTACTATTTTTTCCTTATTGCTCACTATAATTATCTCAGGGTAAGTCTACATGAGTGTGATACATCAGCACAGCTGCAGCGTGTATGGTGAAGCTGCACTACGCTGACAAGAGAGCACTCTCCCATTGGCATAATTACTCTACCTCCTCAGGGGGCGGAAGCTGTGTCAGCAGGAGAGCACCTGCTGCTGACATAGCGCAGTGCGGACACCACTTAAGTCAATGTACCTTATGTTGCTTGGGGGGGGGGGGGGGGGGGTGTCTTTTTCATACCCCTGAGCAACAAGTTGCATTGACTTAAGGAGTAGTGTAGACCAACCCTCACACTCAGGAAGAAGACAGGATGCAGAAGGGAAAAATTGTTGTCTAGTGAATTCCTTTCTGGGACCTCTTCCCAGTCTGCCCTACCTGAGATGTATTCTCTGATGATCAGTATAATGGTCTTTTAAGAGTCTGTGTGTATAGATAACACAGTTAAGAAAGATAGAATTGGGTTGCACTTAATGTTTAATTTAATAAATTGTTTATAAAGGATGGTAAATGATTGATACATGTTATAAGCATGCTACAGACATCAGATGCATTATACATGTTATAAACATGGGGTAGAAGGTATTAGATGGTTATAAGCAACCTCTTGAACTCTAAAATAATCCATAACAATTGATTAAATATATATCAAAGCATCTATTAACTATCAACTCTTAATAAACAGAACTTTAATAATAATGGTCACACTTTAGAGTAAAGAAGCTTATATTTAGCTAATAATAAGAATTCAGTGTTTTCATACAGCTTTGAAAATATGCTAGCATGAGGGCAGAAAAATAACATGCCTAAACCCCAGTGTCTTGTGAACAAGTCTGAACTGCTTCTGGTATTTGCAGGAATTGATGCACAGCCTAAATGCATTAGACTGGGGGAGAGGTGAGTCTCACGTTGGAAATCGTCAGGTAATAATTTTTCCATAACCTTTATGATGTCAGGAAATGTTTAATTCACTATTAACTTTAATCTAATCTTTTGTCATCAGTGATATCTAGTGATATTCTATGACTCACAACACAGTTTCTACCATCTTGTCTAATACATAAAATGTAGTGCTCCAGTCAGCTAAAATACAGAATACTTCTGTCATTAAAAAGCAGTTGCTCATAGTGAGCTTTGGGATGGTATAAATTGCACATGGCTATGGGAGAATTCTCTATAGCAGAATTGGCCTGTGGGACCTGCAGAGCCCATGATTGCAGCATCTCCTATTATCCCCCCAAAATGTGCAGGACCTAGAAATTAGAGAATGATCTCAGCACTTTCATTTTTTTAAAGTAAATTTCTCACCCAATTCCTTATAAAAAGAGCCTTGGAAATGTCAACTGATCACAAGGTCTTAAAGCCTGTCCCCAGTTTTTCCTAATGATCAGATTATTTATGATATGCCGCTACCTACAGCTCCCTGTGGTTATTTTTTTTGGAGTCTGGGAAAATCATGACCATGTTTCCCTTGATTTTTAGGAAAGACCCATGATCAGTTTGTAGCTTCATGGACAGCACTTCCAACGCTGTCATTAGAGGCCAAAGGCTACCACAGTCTTCAGTCAGCTCCATGTAGCTAAGGTGATTCCTCTGCTGAGCAGCCTATGTGACCTTTACCCACAAAAAGGGCAGTTTAATAGTATCAGATGCTGCATTGTATTTGAGAACATGTTTTCTAATCCCAGCTCAAACATGGACTCCTTGGTGGCCTGGACCTATGGCAGTATGATTTGGCGTCTCCATAAAAGCCACTGAAGTAGAATTCAATTTTAGAAGGATTATACATGAAAGTGAGCAATATTAAAGAATATGAAGTAATACCCTCTAATAATTCATTGACAGAAAGGAATAACTCAGAGAGCAGTTGCAAGTAAAGACTAGGTCAAGAGGCTGACTGTAGCAGTGATTTATGGAACTGATCCAGATCTGAGAGAGTCCGGGAGAGGAGGTGAAAAGCAGTGAAGTCAGAGGGTTTAACAAGGAAACTGAAGTAGATGAGGATGAATGGGGGAATGAGATGAGAGGAAGCAGGTGGCATATACTTAAGACAAGAGCTGGAGATTATGAGGCCAACACTGGGAGGGAAGATTGAGGAAAGGACAGATCACCACAGTTCAGGGGTGTTTGATCTGGAGATTCAGGCCTCTTTTGAGTGATGTAATGGACTGTCTCACAAGCCATATTTTTGTCCGCATTTTCCTGGAATTTGAGAGCAGGATTTTCAGAAAGAAGGAGAAAGCAGTTCCCAGCTGTAGCCTGAAGAGCCAGGTTGTGCATTTTAGTTGCCAGGGAGGTTTCCCAAAGAAGTGGAGGAGTAGGAATCCTCCCTTGCTTTTCCAGATCATGATGCAGCAGTAGAGCTGCTTGATGGCCACCAGTGTTGCCTCAGAGCTGTAGTATTTCTTTTGGCTTATACCTTCTCCCTCTGTGTGGAATGAAGGGTGGACACATGCCTACTTTCAGATCCTGGTCTCTTCCATCCCACTAAAACCCCCTTTCTTGGAAGTAGTGTAGATGCCCTGTCTCTTGTGATGCGTAGAGTAGAGGAAGTGGATTTCAGTCTCAAGCTTACAAAGAACCATTATATATAATAGTGAGGTAAACTATCATTTTTAAATGTATGAAAAATATCTCGAAGGTTCCATTTTCAGAGAAGGCAAAGCTAGAAGTATACCAGCCTTTGAAAAAGTTTTTTTTTTTTTGGGGGGGGGGGGGGGTCTTGTTTAAACAGCATGAAGCAACATTTTGGAAAAAAGTTTTTACCTTCAGAAGTCACCTTAAACACCTTTTCATTAAATATATTTGAAGGCTGTCTTTAAAAATCAACATCATTTTCACATAATTCATGCAGAGATTGTAAGTTTTTAAATTTAATTTTTTATTGTATTTTTTACCTGTTACCAAAAGTGTTATTTTACAGAAAAACACACACATGCATACAGTATTTTATAAAGCTTAAAAAACCCAAACTGGTCCAAATGTCATTACAAGTTGATTATTTTATTTCAATAATGAATGTTTTTAAAAGCTGTATTCCTACACTTTTGTGAACAGTACACATTTAAATTAAATTTACTATTATGTTGTGGAGTATATATCTGAGTGAAGCTACATATAGAAAAATACGCATAGCCAATGACTACACCACAGCTTAAGGGGGTGGGGGGGGGCGTTCTCCAGCTTGCCAGGGGAAGGGGTATAAGAGTGTGTGGGGGGAGCGCGGAGAGGCACAGATACTGCTGCAGAAGCAGAGTGGGTCAGTGTTGCAATGCTGACTCATCCCTCAGGAACAAGAAGGGCTGTGGAGTTGATAAAGGGCAAGACCAGATGGAGTAGCACCCAGCCTCGCAATCCTGAAAGTGGCAAAAAAGCAGGTTTGGTCGGGATCACAGTGGGCACTGAACTAGCCACTCCTTTCTTGGGAGGCCGGGAAGAAATTTTTCCCTCACCACCAGATTAGCCAAACTGGAATGAGAGATTTTTGCCTTCCCCATAGCATATGTCCCGGAGGCAGCAGGGGGACGGGTTTGTTATGGTGAGTAGGGAAGGGAGTTAGGATATGATGTCGCAACTCATTATGTAAATATGGTGCGGATGTCCAGTGCAGGTACTCCTTAGGGAAGGGATACAGAGATCAGATAAGTGGCTTGTAAACAACTTAAAGGAGGTGTTTGTTAAAGGAGTGGAACGGGCTTGGGGGCGGGGTTGGCGCACCTGTGACTGGGACGGCAGGGAGCCACCCCCTCCTTTATATCCCACCTTGACCCTCATTTGAGAGTGGGATGATGGGTCCCAGCAATGGACTGGCTGGGGACCAGGATGGAAAAAAAGGGGTGGGGGGCTGGCAGAAGTCCCCAGGAAAATACTGAAATGATCATGGTGTTACCTGCACTGTACACTTTTATCTGTCGGGTAGTCCCAGACATCTAATAAAATTGCAGCCTGGTTAAACCATATTCACTGTCTCTCTTGTCTTCCTTCTAGTATAGCCAGACAACAATACGGCATAAGGAAGATGTAATAGGTGTGCGTTTAACAATTTTGTTGTTTCTTTGTTTTCTTTTGTTTCTATGTTTTCCTACCCTCTCATCTTTCACTGCTGCATATTAATGGACAGTGCTTTAAATCTACAGTAGATTTAGAGACAAAATAGAATTAACAACATACAGTATACGTCAGTTGGCATTAACATTGGCTACTCCTGACAGTCAGTAGCATAGCTGAAACTGAGTGCCAACTTAGCATTAAATATAGAGTCTACAACGTATATGCTAAAATAAAAAACACTGAATCAGTAAAGGAGGGTAATCTCACAAAATATTAAAGTTTGTTATAAAATAGTGCAATTCAGAAGAGCTTTTTTCCTACATATGGTTGGAAATACCATTGCCACATGTATACATTTTAGTAGATTTGTGAACAATTAATGTTAAATGCTAACTAATGAATTAGATTTAATTTCTATAAGGCAACTACAATGCAACAGTTAAATGTTCACAGTAGTTTACTACTAGTTTGCTTTGGTGCACTGCCATTAAAGGCATCTATTTAGTCAGAAGACAAGCTTTCCAAGTTTAACACTGCTGCAGTAACAAGAAAACTAGTAATTCTAACTTGAGATGTGCAGGACTATCTGAAATCTCAATACTAAGGACTTTATTTCTTTCACAAATTAGACTAGTTTTGTTTTATTCTTTAACTGCTAAAGAAATGCTGTTGTAGCAGTGTCTGCGTGGAGCAACAGTGACATGCAGTGGTCACGTGAAATCTTAGATGTTTCTTCTCTGGGAATATTCCTTGTTTTTTGTTGTAAGACATTAGTCTAACCCAAGTTTGAAATCTTCTTTCTCTCTCTCTCGGCCACACTTAATTCTAATGGCTTGGGTGTGATGAGCAATTTGTAGAAATAAGGAATTTCCTTATTACTATTGCTTTGCGTCTCATTGATACTGTAACAGCTGCCCTCTCCCACATTTCACATACCTTGAACTCCCGAAGTTTATTAAACCTTTCCGTGACTGCCTAATCCTGTTATGAAAAGTAAAATGTTCTGAGAGAAGTGATATTAAACAAAAATAAACCCAAACAAAAAAGTGTTTGGATAAACAGTCCTTACAACTTCTGCACATGTTTTACAGCAGTGTTTAAGAAATCCTTTAACGGCAGTGCTCAAAACCCAAGACAGGTGCTCTGCATTTGCAATTGTGGTGTTCAATGAAAAAAAAAATACCTGAAGACTTGTGGGGCTTGGAAAAAAAAATCTAACATGCAATTGGGGCATCCTGAAGAAGAATGAATAAAGTGGGGGATCTTGTTATTTTACTTAAAATAACGAAGATAGCAAATAAAGCTACTTTGTGTGTATCATTCATTCAACTGTTGGTCAGGGATTGCCAATAGAAGTTTATATAATCCTACTGCATGCACAACTCAAATGACATTAAGTAACAGATTGTTTCTATCTATGTAATTCTTGCAATTATTATTAAAATTTTAGGCAGTTATCTTATGAAGCAGAGTACATGATCCTTGAATGGTATCTTAGAACTTCAGCGTCTAGCAACTGGAGAACCAGACCGTGATCCAGGTCGGGAACCAGATCCTCCCTGTGGAAAGAAGAATAAAATCAATTTGATTAGAAAGGTATGGCACTCTTTTGTGCGTGTGTATGTGTGTGTGTATAAGTTTGTTATAAAATAGTGCAATTCAGAAGAGCTTTTTTCCTACAGATGGTTGGAAATACCATTACCACATGTATCATTTTAGTAGATTTGTGAACAATTAATGTTCAATTAATTAAACAATTAATACACACACACACACACACACACACACTAATTCAAAAAAGCTAGATTCCAGTATTATAAACTGGTAGTACAATCCAGAGTCCATTGTTTCTAGTGACTATCTTTGGATAAGCCTGTGTATTATATCACTAAATTAATTGAATGCTTGAAATTTCAGTTTTGCTTAAAAGGGGTGATCACTTTTGATAATTGAATTTTCAAGTAGGATGAGTTTGTTCTAATTAAGCACCTCCATCGCTAGCACTTGTGTAATAATAATTTGTTTCCAGTGAGTGGAATCTTAATTAAGTTATTATGAAGCCAGGGAAATTGAGATTTCTTTTTGTCACTGTCTTTACCAGCAACTTGACCTGGGGCTATCCCTGCATTTTGCAGGTGCACACCCTTTGGAAAAGTTATAACATGGGCATGTACCCTTTGAATAGCCTAATAGCTAAGCACGCCAGAGTATAAGCATTTGCATCCACAAAATCCACATTAACACTTGCAATTGCACAATTGTGAGTCTTTTTAAAGGACAAGCTCAAGTGGTAGCACCTGTAAAAAGTATTGGTACAAGTTTGTGGAAGGATGAAGTTGAAAGCTGAATATCTGGCGAATTTTGCATATAATCAGAAAACAACACAAAATTAACAGGAAAGGGAATAACAAAATCTTAACTGTATTTATCAGTTTTTATGCAAGTGATGACACAAGTGGGGGTGGGGGGGCAGATTGGGGCCAATATGAAAATCAGACTCCAACTGCAAATGCTTCTTTTGACTTTCCCTGGACATGTATAGAACCTTATTCCTTTTCTTAAAGCTCCTTCCAAGTCAAAAACTATCATGCACCACTGAGGGATTAAAACTTCTCTTCAGAGTGCCACACATTTATGTAGTGTCTTGCACTAAAGCAGACCTACATATTTATCTCTTAGTTGGCTGAGGTAGGCTTATTTCAGTTGTGACTGCTGGTGAAGTGCTGCTGTGTCTGTTCTTGGAGGATATGCTAGAGATGGAAATGATTCATTCTTCTACTTTCCATCTTGAAAGTAGCCTCACTGCTGATTGCATTATTTACTGTGAGCACAACACTAGTAGTGGGAAATCACTGTATCTGGCCTGAAGGGAAGGAAAATGAAGACTTCATATTATTTTTGTTTGGATATGGATGTCATAATCAGTTTAGATTTTCACGTGTCTTTTTTTTCCCCCTGCCCTTCTTTGGAAACTATTTGGCCATACACTGCCTTTTTATTTTTATTCTAAATGTTTGTTAGGGACCCAGAGACCATTAATCTTGGTGCACATTACAAATATGTTTTTACTATTGTTACAGACAAGAAAATCTTGGGCCAAATTCTGCTCTTAGATATTCTGATGTAAATCCAAAATAACTTCATTGATATTTAAGAAGGTACTTCCACAGTTGAGAGCAGGATTTGGTCCCCTTACTTTTGATTGGCATGATCAATCAAATCAGAAATCAGTACATTTCTATTGTACTTCAGTTGTGAATTTGGTGTATAAAACGGTGTCAAGCACAGCTTGGTTTCATGCAAACATAGTAGCTGCTCAATTATATTTGTAACTCAAGACAAGTTTTACTCAAGAATATTTGAATGTGACTGATATTAAATAGATTGATCTAGAGAGGCATTTATGCTTTTTCGTAGGCTTAAATTTTCATTTATTGTAAGTTTACTTGTACTTTACCAGTTTAAAGATTTTGGAAAGAGTGCCCTGGCCATCATGGTATGATCCCTTATGTCCCTTATAAGCATATTTATGCTCGGAGTATTTGCCACTTCCTCCATACCCTGGCTTGTGTCCTTCACCTCCCTAGAAGAGAGATCACAGATATCTCAGGTGTGTTGTTCACACCAGTTACCTTCATTTGCGACTGCTGGAATGCAATGCTTTCAAATTAGTCAAGTAGTTGAAAGTGTGAGAGGAAAAAAATTCTAAGTAGTGAATACTGTGCAACTCTGAGTCCCAAACTTTGGTCTGTAACAGAAATCAATAATCAGAACAGGATAATTGTACTGTCAAATGCATAATGTGAATGGGAAATGATAAAGGAAGAATAGTAACTGCAACTGAGTCTTGAAAAAGAAACATTGACTTAAAAATGTTTTATCCCCTTTAGAAAATAATACTGAATAGCACAAAAGGGTAGGAAGAACAAAAATCTCGAGATCAACATGGAGATTTTACATGACAGCTGAATTTCTCCTAAAAGTATATATTATATTTTCAAGAGCTTTTCAAACACTTATACTTAAGTACTAAGATCACTGGTGAAAAAAAGTTGCTTGTGAAAGTCATTTTGTTTCATTACAAAGTAACTGCCCGAGAAGGAGGAGGAGTACTAGAACAGGGTTTCTTAAACATTGTCCCCTTACACAACTAGGGAAAGACACCTCCCACCAACCTCTTCTTGAAAACGTTGTTTACAAGGTGCGATTTTGGTGGTCTATTTCAAACACGGAGAGGGTTAGCGTACTAACTTTACTCCTTTGCTGAGTAATTTTCACTTCAGGCTCAGCAAAAATAGAACTGTAAACTTGGATTTTTTTAATGACTATTTTAATGAATTTAATGCTTATTAAAGTTACCAGATTGAAAGTCCTAGGCACTAGATCCCTCCAGGTGCAAGCTACAGTATAATTCAGTGTCCATGCCTAATCACTCACTGGCCTGTTTATAGAGACTAGCAATACTGTGCTGCTGCCAAATGTGATGAAGAAACTTATCCATTAAGAACTGGACTGAAACCATCAAATCAGTTCACAAAGGTAATCACACAGCTGCCAAATGGTAAAGATTTTCAGAGTCAACCTGGAATCAAACGAGTAGCACAGCAGTAAAAAAAAAAAAGTCCTAATTTGTTATCCTGTCTCCTGAACTACCCAATTGCCCTTCAACAAACAGGTCTTCTTTTGCTGAGTCCTAAGTAATAATTCCTATAAGAAATGGAAAAAAGAATACCCTCATTTTCAGTGTACATCTTCTGAAAGAGGCTGAAGCCTCCCCAAGGGGGCCAGCCTCATAATTTGAGAAAAACTGTTCTGGAGCAAAGGAAGTATCTGTCTAAGAGATAGTTGAAAGGCAAGAGACAGATAATCAAAGGACATTGAGAGTGTGTTGGCAATTTTGCATCCCTAATTCATTCACAAAACAGGAGTGAAGTTTATGTGGAATCCTGCTTCCTTTAATTTTCTCTCTGTTCTAAGAGCCAATTTTGTATTTGATTCATTGAGATAGGATAAACAATGTTAAACAATAAAGTAGAATGAATAAATTCACAGATCTGTTCAGATATAATATTACAGCTATCGATCATGTTAACAAAGAAGGTAAAAATGACTATCTGAACTTATTTGTGTATTGACGTTAGTGGCAAAATGCCACTCCATCTCAATAGACTGGGCCTGCTCTGAATTCAATTCTGCTATCATTTAACACTCTCAGCTCCCAGTTGCTTCAGTGTGTGGACCTGATGATGCAGCCATTGAGAACTCGCATTGGCTTCAATGGGAGTCATGCAAACAGAGCCACTGCCAAATCTAGATTTAATGTTTATAGGAGAGAGAATGCCATACCCAACAGCGGGGAAGTCCATGACTGTGTTGCCAAAGCTATTAATGTTTCTGCTGACCCCACCAGCCCTATCGCAGTGGGCCGAATTCTGTGTGGTGAAGAACATCACCAAAACTTACTTGAGTTAGATAGGACCGTCTTATGAAAGGATTGAGCACCCTTTCACCTGATGCTCAGCTTCGTTCAAGATTTTGTTCCTACTACAAGAACAGAAGCAATTAAATAAAAGAAGCCTATATATATTGTTTGTCAAATGGAGGGCAAAGTAATTAGCAAAAGAACTGAGGGGTTTTTTTTCAATCTTTTAATAGGCTATTACAAATATTGAACCTGATGCTGTGATGTGTTGAATGTCTTTCACTGCCATTCACCTTCTTACATTGTAGGTGGGAATTGAGGATTGGGCTTTCTGAAACCAAAACTTACAGTCCTTCAAAATTCCCATATATTACTGATTTCAAGGGGAGTGTTATTTGAGTATTAGCTCCAGGATTTAGGCCTAATGGAGAATTTCAAAAATAAATTAGAAAAACCTTAGCGAAAATTCTTGACAGTGTGATTTTAAGAATTCACACACATTAGAATCTTCTGCCATCCCATTGAGTAATGATTTTTCCCATCTCATAAGCACAAAGAACACAAAACCTCTGACTTTGACAAATTAACTTTTGTGTTCTAGGAAATAACTACACTGATAGAAAACGTTAGCATTTTAGAAGCTTTAATATACCATTTAAGACACTTGTGGTAATCTGCCCATGTGTGTAATGAAAGCTTTAGTGAAGTAGAAAATAGGATTTAGTTAGCTGTGAGATAACTGCTTCTCTGCTACTCGACACTGTCCATGTTTTAAAACATAACTGTAGAAAGAGCCTATATAATAAGCAGTAGTATTGATCTCTTCTTTTTAAAAGAGACTGCAAAAACATGACAAAAATATACACACCAGAGACAATATTAGCATATAGAAAAATCAGGTTTATGTAAAAAGTTCTCCGGCTCTTTCAACCCTATCCCCAATTCTTCCCCTCCCCGCAAAAAAAAAAGACAAAGCAGTTAAGTCTTCCAGGAGCCTTAAAGGAAAAGGAGGTAGTTTTGCCATGCAGCAGACGTGCTCCATTTGTGCTAAAGCAAAAGAGATTATATCACTGTAAGGTTGACAAGCTTCTGGATAAGAGCAAGCAACAAAATTACGACCATAAACAAACTGCTGTGTAGGAGGGGGAAAGTGGATCAAAAGGAATAAAGCAAAACAAACACCAAAATCAAGACCGAAACATGAATGTCAAGTTGCTGCAGCGGCTTGAAAGGCAATGGTGAAAGATATACTTTGGCCTTGGTAGACCAAAATGGCTGTGAATGAAAGCACATTCATCACCTACCCAGCTAAATCTGGCGAGGGATAATCCTCTCCCCTGCATATGTAAGAAACAGAAACAGTGATATGATGATCACCATGAAACAAAGGGTGCTCAAGATACGTGAGAGAGAAAAGAGAAACAGTGAACAGAGCTGGTCAAATAATAGATGCATAAATTTGTGAACAGTCATTCTATTAAATTAAAAATACCAACATTCACAATTTATATTATTTGATCTATAAAGTTAATTAATACAAAAATTTCTTAAATGATTATTTGAATAGAAAAAAGACAAAATTCACAATTAGAATTATTTGCAAAAATTATTTGACCAGCTTTGGTTTAACAAGTCAATTTACTTACAATTAACCACATGGATCTTCTTGTAATCTCACCAGCTACTTATAGACATTCTCAGGGTTTGGCTGAAGAATATGTTTTAAAATATTATGAATAATATTTTACATTTAATTACCAGCTTTCATGAAAGAATCTCAATATGCTTTAGATCAGTCGGCAAGCAGTATTATTGCCATTTTACAGATGGCTAACCTGTGGTCATGCAGCAAGTCAGTGTTAAAATCAGGAATAGAGCCCAGGTTTCCTGACTCCTACTCCCCTGTTCTAAACACTGGTGAGTAAACTAAAATGGCCAGCTGAACAGGTACATATTTAACCACAATAATTAGATGGGATCTTGGGGAAGACACTTACCTTTGCCTGCACTGGGGGTGGTGTCCTAGGTGATACCTACAGAGCAATAGAAAAAAATTATAAAACGGAAGCAGCAATAGATCCAGTACAACCATCAAAGATATGCTCTTCATCCTATACTTTGGATAATGTCTGATTTCATCTACCTTCACATTGTTGTAAGAATACCTTTCAGCTTTCTCAATAGACTATACAGTGGACATATTTTTAAAGTTAATTCCAGTTTTAGGAGTACTCCCCATCTTAAAAAATGAAAAATATACTAGATCCAATAATATGATTAGGACTGGAATGAACTTTTTAAGTGCACGCACTATATATTCCTCATTTTAGGTACGAATTTGTCTCCATTCTGCAACACGGTGGTGGTACCTTCCTTTCATGACTGAAAATATTAACATTAGGAATGTTGATCTGGTGAAGCTGATATTAATAGAAATAGTATTAATTAATCCAAATACATTAGCCTATGCTGTTTAAGGTTTCTTACACTATTATCTTTCTCATGTCTGTCTTTTGGATCTTCGTCCCACATTTGGGCCTCAGCAGATGGAGAGGTCTGCTTCGAAGAGGATGAAGAAGGGAAAAGGGATTATCTGTGGTGCCATTGATCATTTCACAGCTGTGATACATTTGAGGCAACTTCTCTCTAGTGGGAAGCATTCTGAAGTGCTTTCAAGGATTATTAGGCTCAGGCAGCAAAGTTTTTGATGATGTCTTTGTACAGTACTCAGGGATACCATTTCATAGAATGTTTGAGGGAGATACAGCTCTATAGTTGCTTCTCTGATTTTGTGTGGTTTTGTTTCATATTAGTGTTAAGATATCCAGGTTCAAAGATGAAGAAAATCCTTCTCTTCAAATAACATCACTCAGGTAGGGAATCAAATCTGGGCTTTTTTTGTTTATGCCTTCAAAAGAAATGCCTGAGTCTAGCTTCTCTCTTAGAATAGAATTAATTTATTAAATCCAGTAAGTGCTATTCTAAATGGACTATGCCTTGAGCACCACTGACCTCTTTTTAAACAAAAGAAAACAAAAATTTGAATGTGCCTTACTTCAAGAAAGGCAAATAAAAAACTTGCAAATGGTAAAGCTGTTTAATAGCATCAGTGATTAATGTTGGAATTTCAGTACATTAATGGAAGACTCACCCATTTCCATCCAAAAAATTTTTGCTACACAAAACTAGAAGTTGTAATAGCAAAGTAAACTAATTCTGATGTCAAAATATAATTATTCCCTCAAAGGCACAGACAGAGCATTTTATCTACAGTCTCAACTGCAATAAAATGGATAACCTTTGGGTAGTGTTTAGCTGCCATTGAATCTCAAATTACATTTAACTCTGCCAGAGAACTATGAAGAGAAGGGGAAACTTACGATGTTCTTGAAGAAATGGACTACTGGGTTGTCATCACCAGGCCGCCCATGCTGAGACCTCTGGGGCATGGAACCTACATGGCTAGCTCTGGCTGCATGTATGTCCTGAAATGTAGGGTGGATATATTAGTAAGTGCACTGAGGAGACCAAGATAAATGATGACCGTTTGAAGAGAAAATGCACCAAGAGGCATGCTCACAGAATAAAACTAAAAGAAAAGGGGAAAAAAACTGACTGTAAAACACACAAGAAATCGACAGTTTATGATCCAATGTCTTTAGTGCTATAAAAGGCCATGCACTCTTTATAGAACAGCAGAATTAAGTAATACATATGCATCTTGTGTCCATATCTGAGTGTGTGTGTGTGTGTATATATACACATACATACACACACACACCTTTAACATTATTGAAGTCCAATATTGCCTGTGTTAGGCTGAGGTATTCCGGTAACAGAAGTTAAATATTTGCTTTCCTTATAAGTGGAATCATGGAATCATAAAATTAGATGTGCAGACTGAGTTGGAAAAAGGCCTCTTAGGTCTTGGAGTCAATCTCTGTGCCACAGCAGTAATGAGCTGAGTAGCACCTCTTTTCATTTCTAATGTGCAGCACAAATTTCAAACATTCTGTCAATGAAAGAGCAGCTCTATTTGAGGCTGAGGAGAGTTAAGTGCAACTGATGGCACTATGTCGCCTCAGCAGTGCTTCAAGTGATGTGGAGAAAAATCCAAAAAGCAGGGGCAGAACAAGACTATTAAATTCATGGAGACTAACTAGCACAACACAGTTACCTGTGATAAATGTTTTATGCTACAGTGAAAATGGTGTCTGCTCTATTATGTGCAATTGGTGCTACATCTTGCATTAGTATCACAAAGATGGAAATAAGAATAGTTAGATGTGACTGATCCGTGTTAAATTCATGAACAGTAGAAGGTATAGCTTTCCTTCTTGATAAACATAATAGCCAAAGGCCACACCAGAAACTCCAACAGAACCAAACTAAATCACCAGGGAATGGAGAAAACCCTGAAGAGAAGGTGACATAAAGGTCCCACTGAGTATGATTACTTCCCTGAATATCTAGTGGCATTAAAGACATTCAGATTGATAAAGGATGGTACATTTCTTGCTACTTAAGATCAAGCATATCTGTGCAGTGAAAAAAAGTAGAGAGTCTAAAATAATATGAAAAGATAGACAATAAAATTAACTCTGATTTTATTTATCACTAACAGCAAAACACACAACCTTTCTATATAACCGATCTAATGAGACAATGTAATCTACTTGTCAGAGCACTGGACATGGACCCAGGACTCCTGAGTTTTATTCCCAGCCCTACTGCTGAGTGATTGTATGATCTTTGACAAATAACTTAACCACTGTAGGCCAGACTTTTAAAGATATTTCGGCACCTAAATATACAGATAGGCACCTAATGGGATTTTCAAAAACACCTAGCTGCCTAACTCCTAATGGAGCCAAATGGGCACCGTTGAAAATCCCACGAGGCACCTATCTGCATCTTTAATTGCCAAAGTATCTTTAAAAGTCTTGGTCCATAGTTGTTGTTTGCCAAAGATCACCCAACCTATCAGGACTGGGATTTAAACAAAAAAATCTGAAGGAAAATAAAAAGCATTGTTCCTCTTGCTATAATGATGTGTATTGCATGTAATATAATCCTTAGGAAAAATGAGTTTCAAATTAGTTATTGCAGGAAAGTTCAGCTCAATATTTATTAGGTTTGCTCTCCCCGTGCCAATGGTGTATATGATTATACCACTTAAAAAGTAGGACTTTAATGGATTTTATTGGGACTGTGCGATTTCTATAAGATTATGCAATCATCCTGTACTTCCTCCCACAATTAGCTTTACTTTTCCACTTTTTAGATGATAGCCAGACTATGGATTCATATTACGCGGTGACAGGAAAAAAAAGGCTAGCAGTGAATGAAAAATGGCCTAGTTAAGGCTATGATGATGTTGCTAGAATGTCCATTTAACTCACGAGACTTTTTTTTTTAAACCAACAGGATAGCAGCATACAAATATAGGTGGTAGTTGTCGGGTTGATTGCTGTTTTCTGTGAATGTTCCAAATTAAACTTTTCTTTGTTTTTGGGACACAGCTTTCACGAACCTCCTTTCTCTCATTTTTCCCTGGCTAGTGTTGCAGGTCACGTTGCAGATGAGATGTGATGGTTGAGGATCTTGGATTAATCTACAAGGAGTAATACCTATTCCTCCCTCTTTTTTGATTCTGCTTTTTCTTTTCCCAAGAGACTTGGATTGGATTCATCACAGATCAATGGGCCCTTCAACTTCTCAAAGACAGTTATGCCATTTGGTTTCAGTCTCTGCCTCCCACCCATACCTGATCCCTTCTCTCACAAGAGTACTTCAAGAATTAGATGACCTAATAAATCTAGGACAGGTTGATAGAATTGGTACCTGAAGAATTTGTGGAAAAGGGCTTCTGTTTTTCTCACATAAAGGAGGTTGGTGTCCGATCTTAGATTTTGGAAATCCAAACAAATACATTCGGCACGCCAAGTCTTGTATGGTAACTCTTGCTTCAGTTATTCCCACTCTAGCTCCCATGGATTGGTTCATGACCCTCAACTTGCAGGAAGCGTATTTTTCATGTGTCGACACATTCTGCACACAGGACGTATCTTGAATTTGTTGCTTTAGCAAATAATTATTAATTCCAAGTACTGCCCTTTGGGATTTCATCAGCTCAGAGGATGTTCACCACGTGCCTATACATACTGTATGAATAGGCAGAGAGGTGCAAGATCAGATCTTCTGTGTTCTATATGGGAATGGTGTAGCCAGCATTGTATCAGTCTGACAACTCATCATCTTCCAGGGAAGAGCAATGGTTTAGCAGACTCACTAAGCAGAAAGGTGACCTTGTCCCATGAATGGGACTTAAAAGATTAATTACTGAACCAAATCTTCCAAAACTGGAGGTTCCCCCAATAGACCTGTTTGCTTTGAATCGGAACAAAAAGTGCCTTTTTTGTTATTGAGCAGGAAAGAGTCTGGGATCCATATCAGACACTTTCACGATTTGCTGGTCACACCATTTGATGTATGCCTTCCCTACTTTTCCTTTAATTCCAAGGGTTTTAAGGAAGATAAGCCAAGAAAAAGCATGGGCTATACTGATAGCTCCTCATTGGCCTTATCAGTTCTTGTTCTCTGATCTAATAGTGTCCAATCAACAGTTTACCATGTTGCTGATTCAGAATGACACGATATCGCAAAATCACAGCCTACTGCTACACTCAAATCCAGTGTCACTACATCTCATTGTTTGGATGGTTTCTGGATGTCCTCGTTAGATAATGTTCTTCAGCAGTACAGAATATCTAACTTTAGAGCAGGAAATAACACATTGTGCAAGTGATATGTCTTTTATTCTGGGCCATATGTAAGGATCACATACCTTCTTGGTGTGTACTATTCCAATCTTGGATTACTTATTACATTTAAAGCACTTGGGTCTATCTATGGCTTCAGTTAACGTGATTTGGCAGTGATTTCAGTATTTCATCCACTAGTGGAAGGGGGTTCAGTTTTCTCTCATCAGTGAGCAGATTTCTGAGGGGCTTAGTTTGAGTTGTTACTCCTGTAAGAAAGATTGCTCCAACATGGGATTTAAAGCTAGTGCTTTCTTCTCTAATGGAACTCCCTTTTGAATCTCTAGCAAGCTTCCCAATTCAGCAATTTTGACAAATGAAAGTGGCATTTTTGGTGGCTATTACCTCAGCAAGTATTAATTATAAATCCTCCTTACAAGGCTTTTCATATAGAGAAGGTGACTGAGACATCATCTGTCCTTCATTCCAAAAGTATTATTGGACTTTCATATCAGTTTATTAATTTACCAGTCTTCTTTCCATGACCTCATTCATCTCAGCTGAAGTTAAATTACACATGTATCTTGAATGTCAAACGATCGTTATACTATCTAGATAAAACAAAATCTTTTTGTAACACTTCAAGACTTTTTATTGCTTATGAAAATAAATTTAAAGGCATGGCTATTTAATCTCAAAAGCTTTCAAAATGGGCATCTGATTGTATTAGGACTGTATATGATATTAACAAGTCCTTTAAACATTCTAATTCATTCATGAGCAACATTGGTTGCATGTCTAAGTTGAGAGCCAATATGGGAGATTTGCAGAGCAGCTACCAGAACTTGCATTTACATGCATTTACAAAGCATTATTTGTTAATGAATGCTTCTCGATTGGTTGCCCATTTTGGAAGGGAGGTTTTGCAATCTCTTTTCAATTAACTCTTCGCACCCACCTCAGTTTAGGGTGACTGCTAGCTAATCACCATGACTGGGATGCACTTGTGCAGTACTTAAAGAAGAAAGAGTGGTTACTTACCTCATAGTAACTGTGGTTCTTTGAGAAGTCTGGACATGTTGCTCCCATGACCCACTTTCCTTCTTGCAATTCGGAGTCTTACATGATGGATTCTGGGTGGTGAAGGAACTGAGTGGCAGTTGCAGTCACTGCTCTTTGTGCCCTTAGGAGGCAGATCATGAGAACTTGAGAACAAGCATGACCCCTACTGAACACTACTAGTGAAAACGTTCCAAGCTATTGCACTGGGACCACCACACACCATGACTGGGATCCATATGTGCAGATATCTCAAAGAACCACAGCTACCACAAGGTAAGTAACCACTCTATATTTCATATTCAGTCCTTATGAATAAGACAGCAGGTATAAAAATGAGTATTCAAGCATGTTTCATGTCCCAAAATGAATCCTGCAGCACCACTGTTTTAAATCATTCCCAGCTCCCTTCCCCCATCTTGAGCTAAATTATATTTTAACCATTTTGCTATGATTTTATCCTGGAGCTATCTAGTTTTAAAAAAAATCTCAACGCCTTCATTAATTAGACGTAACTAGACATTCTGCAGTGGTATATGTGATGTCACTGGCTAGAGGCCTGAGATCCTGGTTCTTTGCAGAGTAAATAAAGTGGAATTAGAAAGTGAGCTGTGGAAATTTGTCATGAATAAGATTTCTTATTTTCTCATTTTCTGTGTGTAAATAATGACTTAAAAATTAGGTGTAAATCACCATCTAGGTCTATAATCAGTTACTGGTATACAGCGTATGCCAGTAATCTGGTTTATTGAAAAGGATATCATGCAAAGTATACAGCGAATTAAGTATTATGGACATAGATTCTGCTGTTTGCAGTGCCAAAAATTTCATTACAACCGTTAGTTTTTTGATATGGTCCTTTTTAAGAGGGATGAGCTAGTCATGGGACCTAAAACCAGGAACTGGGCTGTTGAACTCTGTCACAGGACGGTCAGCAGGAACAACAACTTGTGTTTATCAGTTCTCCAGATGCAGTGCTTGCTTCATGTATTAACCTCTGTAAACATATTATTCTAAATTTGAAGCAACAGGTAATTAATTACCTTATTTCCTCTTAATTTAGGATGCATTTGTAAACTACTGTATTTACTCCCTTTTTCAGCTGAACTTTGTGCTTTTTATTACTCTGCAGGCTCTAAGACTCAAAATCAATGAAAAATAAATTAAAATTGGAAAAACATTTCTTAGAACCACAAAAAACAAACAAAACCTACAACCAAACTATGAAAATCCGTTCACTGAAAGGCCATAGTGCGTTGTCCGAGGGTCCTTAAAAAAAGAAATAACCCTGCTGAGGTATTTACTTAATTCTTGCTGTTATACAATTTTGTTAAAGTAAGACTTTAAATTACGGTAGTTCATCCAGTCAATGAGTTTTATATCAATACATGCTGAAGACTGCCATACCCTGGTTTTCTTCTGAAGTAGGTGCTAGGCACTAATTGAAATGATGGGCACCAATACGAAAACCTAATCAATATGAAGGGCACACTGCACATCAACTAGATTTTAAAAAGAGGCCATATTTACCCTTTGTTGCTTCCTTGTGATACCGGAAGTTTCCACTCCGTACAGTGTGATATTAGTCTTTATCACTAGATGGAGCTGTGACACACAGATTGCCAATTAAAGTTTGCAGCACCGTATCAGACAATTTCACAGGAATTTCCATGCCTCACACCTATTATAAATGTTAAACTTCTATATCAGTTTTAATATTGTGCAGCACTTGCAGCTCCTCAGGTAATCATTAATAAGGCAAGATTAGTTTCCGTATGTTACATTCAATGAACATGTTCACAAAGTCTAGTCTTGAATTGAGACCCTTTGAATTAATGAATTGGTTTGTGAACTCATAGGGATTTGGCCTCTTGCTTGCAGATACATTTTAAAATAGTTTGCTGACATAAGAGAAGTGTGTGAGTTTTATGCTCACTGAATACTTTACATTGTAGTCAACACCTTCTGTCCAAACGGTGCATTCGGAAACCGAGACCTGGATTACATCTAAAAACGTTGGCCAACTTAATTTTTCACACCCCTGTAGTGTAGCCTAACACCCCTGGGAGACGTAGTTAATCCAAACTAAGACCTGGTGTAGACACTGCTAGGTTGACTGAAGAATTCTTCTGTCAACCTAGCTATGCTTCTCGAGGGGGTGGATTTACTACAGCGATGGAAAAACCCCTTCCATCGCTGTAGCAAGCATTTACACTTCAGCAGCGCCACCATAGTGCTTGTAGAGTAGGCATACCCAAAGACTCAGTTCCCCAGTATTCGCAGGAAGCTTGGTGTTTGGGACTCAATCAGCTGATCCTAGTGAATGAACCCTGCTCTGTATTCCAGAGAGAGGTAAAGCAAAGGTCCCTCTGTTTGACTCGTTTCATGCCAAAGTATGTGTATTTGCCTGTTTTTGTGGGAGAACTGCCTAGACCTAGATTTCAATACAGGCAAGTCTCATCTTACGCGGGGGTTCCGTTCCGCGGTTAGCGCATAAAGCGAAAAACTGCATATAGTGAAACGCCATTGAGTTGAATGGCGGACGGAATTGCCCACAGTACCGATGCCGTTTTAAAATGGTTATTTTTCTTTTTTTTTCTTTTTTTGCTGACCGCGCAAAGCTGAATTCGCGCATGTTAAATGCGCCTAAGATGCGACTCGCCTGTATATCAATTTGTGAATTCATTGTGAAATTGGTAGATATAGTATCACTAATTTTAAAAAGAAGTTTCTAATAATTTCTTGGGGAAACTTTGTTAATTAGCCAAGAACAAATTTTCATTTCACTTACTGTAGATACTGTGTATAATATTTTTCAAATCTGGTTACCTTCTGGTTCAAGAGTGGCCTGATTTTTAAAGCTTCTGAATACCTGCATCTCAAACCAACTTAAATGAGAGTTGTGGGTGCGCAGCACTTCTGAAATCAGATCTTGTCATTGGGTGCCTAAATATGGGTCTAGCTTTTGGCACCCAAATTCAGAAATGTTGTGTGTAGTTGATGTCTCTGTGCCATCATCTGAAAAGAGAGTCAGAGAGAACACTACTTGGGTAGTTCATTGCTGGTGATTTTTGGAATTCCAAGGCCGTTCATTTTATTCATTAAGATGGGCCAAAGCCACAGTGTTTTGACTCGCTACGTTACAACTACCCCATAGATCAGATTTTGATGTCCCTTACTGCAGGTGAAATTGCCAGTACAAAATATGTACCTGGTTTGGTGTTTTGTTTTCGAACCTTTGCCTCCCATACTTTGAGGATTTGTTAAAATGTATTTTTCCCTTGGATTTATTAGCAATGAGTTTGATATTTAACTCATCAGCCACCAATGATGTTGGTTTGTCCATAGCCATAACTGTATTCATCATCTTGGATGGAACTTCTCTCATGAATAAAATTACATGTGCAGATTTGAGCAGTAAAATGTCCTTTTTGTGTTAGACAGCAAAGTTGCATTCTGCCACTGTTTCATTTAAATTTCATGAATATTGATTGGCCTTGCAACCTTGTATAATTAGGCTTTAAGTCAGATAGACCTAAAGAAATAACCTAGCGTTTGTTGCAGAGGGAAATTGACAGACAAGCACTTTAATTATTAACAACAGTTTTACCATTATGTGTACAACCTGTGCTAAAAATTTACCTCCATCATGTAACTTATGTATTGACACTGCCCACATTAACATGCTCCAGGGACTGTCTTAGAGAAACAGCAAAGCTCACTTTTCAATACTATGAATCAAGGTTTCATCCCCCATTCAATTGCATTGGGTTTTGGGCAAAGTGAGGAAGTTTCTAATTTATTATTTATACCTCTGCCATGACAGACAGTAGGATTTTCAGGTAAAATGGGTGCTTAAATGGAGAGCTGTTTTATGCAAATATTGAATTATGCTGATTTATAAACCATAATCTGTTAGTGTACATATCACATCCGTTTCACTGTCTTATTCAACACTTCACCGAGAAACCAACACTACGCTTGCTAGCACTTGTCATCCTTTTGTGGTTGTTTGATCATAATCAGTAGCAGGCATATAAGTGGTGGTACTAAAACATATCCCACAAAATACTTGTCTGACTTCTCTTGGTACAAACATGATGCTAAATCTTGCAATGCCTAATAATGCAATTCAACAAAGTATATTTTCAAACACACGAAAACTTTAAATGGGAGTTAACTGCCATTTGTGTGTTTGAAAATCTTACCATAACAGGATTACCTATAAAAATGTAATAAAATAATGGCAAGTAAATGTAGTATTTACAATTTACTAATTATCAGTAAATGTTTAAAATGTATTAGTGGCAATATTCTGAAAATCCGGCTTAAGTTAATTTTAAAACAATTTTTAACCTTTGTTATAAATAACACATCTGGAATTTAGATGAGGAAAACTGAAATCATTTTTAAAATCTAATTTATTTTTCACAATGTATGCCATTGTTTACTTTTTGAGTTTCTCCAAGTGGAGGATGAAAATGAACTATTTTCATTTGAGCTGGGTGGAAACAAACAATATGTGTTTTATTACTGACAAATGTATACATTTATGAACGCAGAATGCAGGCCATACTTACAGGATGGGGGAACTGTATCCTGGAAAGTAGTAATAATGAAAAAAACATTGGAGATTGTGGTGTATAATCAGCTGAACGTATGCTCCCTGTGCAATTCTATGGCCAAAGGGCTAATGCAGTCCTTAGATGCATAAACGGGAATCTTGAGTAGAAGTAGAGAGGTCGGGTTACCTCTGTATTTGGCACTGGTGTGACTGCTCCTAGAGTAGTGTCCACAATTCAAGAAGGACGTTGATAAATTGGAGAGGGTTCAGAAAAGAGCCATGAGATTGATTAAAGGATTAGAGAACATGCCTGGTAGTGATAAACTCAAGAAGCTCAAATCTATTTAGCGTAACAAAGAGAAGGCTAAGTGTTGATTGATTACAGTGTGTAGGTTCCAAATGGAGTACAAATATTTGATAATCTTTGATCTAGCAGACAAATTTATAATACAATCCAATGGCTCGAAGTTGAAGCTGGACACATTCAAAGACTGGAAATGAGGTACATTTTAACAATGAGGGTAATTAACCCCTGGTACAATGTACCAAGAGTTGTGGTGGATTCTCTATCATTGACAATTTTTAAATGAAGACTGGATGTTTTTCTAAAAGATCTGCTTTGGGGATTATTTGGGGGAAGTTCTATGACCTGTGTTTTAGAGGAGGTCAGACTAGATGATTACAATGGTTCCTTCTGGCCTTGGAATCTGTGAACTGTAAATTATAGTCAGTTTCCTGGAAATTTCACGTTATAGCTCTCATGCATTAGCACAGTATCATTAGCATGAGCTTTGAACACTGAAGGAAAATATTACTTTGGTATTAAAAAGAACAAAAACACTCCTGGAAATCTTTCAATTGGGTGTAAGTTTTGAAATAACTTTCTTTTACTTAGGCTAAATGTGCATGACAGGGTCCTTTTCAGAGGTGTTATGAACCATTTTACTGGTGTTATGTTTTCCTTTAAAAAATAATCTGCTTAAAAAGGACTCAATTTGTGATGAAGATACATGTCCATGAGGGACTGAATTGATGCTTCCAGTTCATTTTATATGGGCTATCAAACAGGTAGCAACAATTATTTGCTGTTATTTAAGTGGGTCTTAATCTTCTATGAATGACTGAGCACCCTCTGCTCCCACTGATGTTGAGGGAGCTGAGAACCTTGCAGTATAAGGTCCCTAGGGTGAGTATGACCTAACAATTTAGAAGTGAAATGCTCTGTTAACTAACCCCCTGAGCCATCTAGCTCCCCAATACCAATTGTCAGTTTAATGAGTAACTCATTTGTTTTGTTTTGCCAAATAGATTTAAGGATGCTCTCTTAATAACATCTCTGCTGTCACCAGTTTAAATAAAGAACCTGAAATGGGCTTAAATCCTGAGCAAGAGATTTTATTGTAATATAGAAACTTGTCAGCTACAACTTCCCAGGACTCATTTTCAACTAATCTTTTAAGTGAAAATGGGTCATGGATGAGGGCCTAGAGAATCTCATAGTGAAAGCCTGTTTATTTAAATAGAGTTAAGTATATCCTGCAAGAAGCTGATATGAGTATTATTATTTATATTAAAGTAGCATCTAGAGACCCCAACTGAGATTGGAGTCCCATTGTGCTAGGTACTGTATAAACATAGACAGTCCCTGGATAGCCAAAAAGCCATTAAAGGGGCAATAGCCGAATAAGGCAAGGGACACATGCCAACTTGAGTTTGTGGCTAAAAATAGAGTACCTAAATCCAAGGTAGGGCACTTTTAAATAAATGGCTTGATTTTCAGAAGACTAACACTTTGTCTTGATATTTGACCTAAAATGTTAGAGGTTGAACTTCACAGCAAATACTGAGTTACAGAGATTTCTGTGCAGCATGTACCGGTTAATTAAGTCTGTGGGTGATATTCAGCATAAGTCATGTAAACTTGCCTATTAAAATATTTCCCTCTCTGTGCAATTCAGTGCGTGCTTCCTGAATGTCTGAAAACATCCCCAAATCCAATATCACTAGTGCTACAGGTCTCAGTACAATTGATGAAATCCATGGCATTCATGAAGTTATAGAATTATGCACTCTGGGATGTCAGTCTGGCTAGTGAGACCCTTTGCTGCAGCGATCTCTGCTAAACTTCCTTGTGCTTTGGAGTGCAGTTTTAATGCTTTTTTTTGGGGGGGGTAGGCCTTTGATGGGTTCATTTTTGGGAAAAAATTGCATAAAAGTCAGGGTGAGCTACCCTGTATCTTTCCTTCCTCCTGGTTTCCAAATCAGAGAGACTTGCACAAGTGAATCAGGCAGGGGGAGAAAGTACCAGAACGTTATCTAAAGAAAATGTGAGAATGGATTATTACACCAAATAAAGTGAATCAAATGAAAGCTACATCTCACAGTATACTGAACTCAATAAATTTGCTGTAATGAAAGGGACCAGTGGGGTTATCACACCTTGTGTGATAGGATATACTACAGAAGCCTGTTATAATCAAGTGATGATTAGTGTCCATCTTTGATGTTAGAACATTCTTAACGAATACAGTACTTTAAAAGATTTCCCCAAAGTTACAGTCCGTTTAGTCTATTTTATTGTATCGTATCATTAATGTTTCTTTGGAAGAGTAGGAAAAACTTTTGTAGCAAATGTCCATGATAAAGAAAATCCACTCATGGTTTACCCAGTATTAAGAACACTTAGGTAGCTATGCTGGAGGTAGTAATACCCTTACAGACTGCAAGTTGTTGGTCTTTTTCTGCTTTCATTAAGCAGTGCAATGAATCTAAATAATCTTTCTGGTGCTTAAGGTGAGTGTTTTGTGCAATTTGGGAAAATTAAAAACCCCTCAGGTCTTTCTGAGCCATACAGGAATATATATGGTTGAGATTCCATCTTACATTGAAAGAATATAATATATTGGGATTGAGTCTGTTGAATTCAAGTGTTTTTACTCTTGTATATAATTAATTATATGTGTACTATATAATCTCTTCCTTTTGTTGGTTTATGACCTTTTTCATATTGAAGATGATCCTGTATTGAAAGGTAGAAATTTGCTAAAGAATGTCAGACTTTGTTTCCATAATGGTATATGTAAGAAACACAAAAACTGCTCACCTAAAGTTCATCCAAAAGGAAGAGTAAAAGTTATGGCCTTCACTCAGAATGAAAAGCAACAAGGGAATTGCCTTTTGGCCACACATATCTAATATGTCATATTACCCAAGAGTATAGTAAAAGTTACAAACAAGTTGCCTAGATCTCTACCATTCATATCAAACCCACTTATGAAATGTGCAGTAGCTAATAGTTAAACCCAACAAGAAATTTATATTGATAGTGATTAATGGAATAAAATCAGCTCTGTGCAGTTGAAGTGGTGGACAGGATTTATGCTGGTCTTCTGCACAGGGGTGAATTTCACCCCAATTTATAATACAGCTGTATAGAGCATTGCTAGAGATAAGTCTGAACTGAAATCCCAGATCTGAATGCTTCTGAACTTTGGGGAGGTTTGGTTCAAACATTGTATTAAACCTGAGCTAACTGAATTAAACCCTGGATCCAAAGTCTCCTCCAGAGAGTTCAGATTCAGATTTTAACTTCGTGCAGTAGACCCACCTCAAAACATAATGCCAAATCCTTGATTCCTGAATAGAGATTTACAGAGAGGAATTGTGGGTGTGAACAGGGTGAAACTTAGTATGCACTTGGGACCAAAACCTGAGCTCCTTAGTCATTCCTTCACTTAGTGCTGACCTTGACAAACTCGTGTTTGCCTTGTGGGTAGATGCAGATTAGAAATACTCATTTTGCACGTGTGAATTCAGATGCTGGCATGCTGTGTGCACACGCTACACTTTGATAAGAACACCTATTTCCTTCATGGAAAATATGGCCCAGTCTTTCTTAGCAGCACCAAAAATTTGCTACCACCCCAAGTCTTGGGCACAGGTGACAATGGACTCAGCATTCATGTTGGTTGCAAATAGTAGAAAGTTGGTACTGCATTTCAGGAGCCTCACACACACACACACCCCGCCCCCATTATTTAGCTCCCCCAAGGAGCAAACAGTGAGATGGCAGTGATTTTAGATGAGGCTGAACCCCTTTTTTCAAATGCCTCGCATACCTAGTGCTTTACCTATCAGCATTGCAGAACTATAGGTACATTTAGACAAGGGTTGTGCTCTTATTTTAACTTGAGTTGAGTGCCAATGAACTTGTTAGCTAACACCTTTGCAAATGCTATTCTAGACATTCCACAAATGTTTGTGGTTTGTCTTTGACAAAAATTGAGAGAGGACACTCCAAGCATAGTATTTCAGTATCTCAACAGGATGCTTCTCTTTTCTCCACCTGCTGGTCTGAAACGGACATAAAATGAAATGTTTAATTATACCCTTTATTTCATCTTTCACTTGCTTTACAAAAATTAACTCATTGAGCCCCACAACGCACTAGTGAGGTGGGTAAGCTTGATATTATCCCGGTTTGAGGAAACTGAGGCAGATAGGTTAAGTGAAGTGGCTTCCACAAGGTGGCACAGCAGGTCATTTGCTAGAGAAATAATAGGACTTTAGGAGTCCTAGAGTAGGAGTGAACACTTATCTTCCTGGAAAGATAATGATAAAGATCCAAAAAGACACGAGAGAATAAATGATAGAAAGATGACAACGGAGTAAACAGCAAGAAGCGTAATGAAGAGGGAAACAATTGACTGCAGAAACAGACAGGAAGAAAAGGAATAGCGATGATCCTGAATCACATTTTCCCTTAATTGTGTTGTTCCACAGTGCATTGAGGATTTCATGGGACACCACAAGTTAAGTGGATTGTAAATATTTTTTTTGTGAACCATCTGAACATTGTTGCTTTGTGATGGATTTTGAATAATTCATTTTCTCCCTCAACCAGAAAACATTTGAGTTGAACCTGGCATCTAGAAAATGGTAGCATAGCTTTCCCTTCTCCTTCTCCCCATCCCCCCATTTCAGCTACCTAGTCTGTTGATTTCACCCAAGTTTGTTTTCTACTATCCATGTGGTTTTAGGGGCGTGAAAAATATTGGTGAGAACTTGCTTATGTTTTTAGCTGCCCAAGGGTATTTTGCAAGCTGTAAATGAAAGAGGGGAACTAGAGAGAAGGTGTTTGTTAAACAGTTAGGGATCAAGCATTCTGTCTTTCTCTACACAGTATAACCGTGTATTTCACAGTCATTGTCAAATTGCTTGGACGGAGAAAACTTGCAACAGTATGGAGGTCCTGGTAAAAGAGTTAAAGGAGAAAAGATTATTGGATAGAAAATTGAACTCGATAGCTCACATATGGAATTAGTAGTTCTGAAAAGCAACATTTCTAGTGGGAGAGTGGGTATTATCAGGGGCTGGTTAAGGCCTGGAATTTCATAGTTTTATAAAACAGTGCATGAAAATGTCAAATGAAAGCCAGAAAACTTTGTTAATGATACCTACAATCATGGTACTAAAGGGCAGGAAACCTGGAATGGATTCCTGACTATTGCAGGCTTGTGGAATGACCTTGGCCAAGTCATTTAATCTCTGAGTTTTCTCCATGGGTTAATATCTACCTCACAAAAGTGCTACAGGGTAAGGTCATTATCTGTAAAGCACTTTGAGATCCTGGAATGGAAGTGCTGTGGCATTTGAGAGAAGAATCATTGATTATAAAAGTTGGGGATATAGCAAATAATGAAGAACTATTATAGTCAGATACAGGCTCAGCTGGGCAAGCGAGTAGAAAATACAATTTAAGGCAGTCTAATCTAGTCTACGCTACAACAGTAGGGCAAATTTATGGCTGCATTAAGAAGCAAAGAGCGTATTGGATGATGCCCTCTAGTGCATAGTGGGTGAAATTCACCCCTGCGTAGAGAGAGCTTTTGTATCACGTAAATTTCACCATTTGATCTTGAGTTGGATTATTTTGTGCCCAAGCCCTCTGCACAGGTGATATTCACCCTTTGTGTACACAGTTTCTTCACCTTATAGGAAGGTTACTGTTGCTCCGGGGCAGATTCTGTGTATTTATTTAAATATAAATGCCTCAAACGCTGGCTATATCATAGCAAAATAAAATAGATATATCCTCATGCTCTGCTGAGTGAGAGGGCTTGGTCAAACAGGTAAGTCTTGCTTTGCTTCCTGAAGTTGGACAGGCCCAGCATCTGATAAAACATCAGAATGAGTTCCAGAGGCCCTCTACTGAATACCCTGTCACAGGTGCTGAAGCTGTCATCACTGATCTGACAACAAGAGTGACCAAGTAAAAGTCTTTGTTCCATCATCAGATGCTAACAGAGGTCAATTTATTCTTTTTTAGAATGGATTCATCTGAGAGGGTGTCATCTTCTGGAGGGATGTGATGAAGAGAAAAAGATAAAGGTCCTTGTACTGGCAGAGGGCTCAAGACAAAGGGAGCCAAATCTTAAAATATTTTGAAGAGTATAATGGTTGTTCAAGCAGAACTGTGTCAGTCAAAGAATAGCTTATGGAATACATTGCTGAGCTTCAGAGAAAGAGGAAACAATTCCCAGAGCAGGAAGCACAGGTTCAGATGAAATGTAAAAGGTGTGTCTAGCCAAATGGACTCTTGCAGTCTGTCACCATGTTTTCAAAATTATCTGTTCAAACAATTCTTCATTTTCAACCCCCTCCTCCTCTTAGTCTGGTTTCCAAATAGTACTTGCTCTGAGTAATAATCTTGGCAATTTCTAATAATACAAGTCAATTGGTTCATGTGCACAAACAAAATGCAGTTGTCATAGGACAGGAATGCTCCCACCCGCTCTCCTTACTTGTTGGCTCGTGCTGCATTTTCTTACAATGCCACATATTCTCTTTTCCCTTGCCTGGTAATTTGCAGTAGTTGCCATCAATATGTATTTGTTTAGTGTAATTTAATACATGATAATGAGAATTGCCTCTGACTTACAATATAAAAATACAGACCAGACAACTACAGAGCAAATCTGAAATGGTGCTGGCACCAACATTACAAATGAGATGAAACCCTAACCAGACGTGGCAACCCAGACATCATGCATTTATTCACTGTAAATCATTCTCTGTTCCTTTGCTGAGTATATATTCACTGTATTTTAATATTTTCCAAGGAGAGAGAACTCTGTAGTAATGGAATGTTCCACCAAGAGTGTCTCCAACTCCCTCACCAACCACTCCAGTGTGCTGAGATGGCGATCTTTACTGAATACGGACCCAATCCTGCTCTCACTGAGGTAAATCGGGAATATGACTTCTTGAACATTAATAGTCCCATGATATTCACCAAAAACTTACACATTCCTAATTCATTCTTGTCAACACACTGATTTTTCTCCTTGAGGTCAGTTAAATCCAACATTCAGCCTCTCTTTTAATGAGTTTTGACTGTTAAGCTGCTTAAGTTGGTAGATCTATCTTTTTCTGTCCCCTGATGTTGGCGACCATTTCACATGCATCACAGTGTATAATGAGTAAAAATAAAAGGCACTAGCTGCATTGTTAATACAATAAGATAGTTAAAAACAAACTAAGGAATTGGTACACCAGATCGCTGTGATTTTAATAAATGAATATAAATGTTGAAGCACATATAAAGCAAAAGATGAAAACAAAATCATATTATATTACAGCCACCATAAAGCTAGTATCATTGAATACATCAAATACTTTTTTACAAGCCCATCATTTACACATTAGGTAAGTGTACAAAAACAGTGGATAACACAACAAGAGGACCCCCCCCAAAGACAACTAAATTAAAAAGAAAAAAGGTCACAGTAAATAATTACAATCTGAGCATTTCCTATACTTTGAAAGTCTGTTGCTCATTGTGATAACAAAACTTTAAATTAGAACAAGAATAGACTGAGCTGATATTTTTCCAGACCCTCAGTGCACTGGGTGTATCGTGTTAGACTCTTGAACGAGAGAGACAGTGGGATAGGGTTTACAGATTGAGATAGGGAATAAAAGGATTTATTTTTTTTTGTTAAAAGAACCCAATGAAATATCTGTGATTCTAGCAAATCTATGTACTTTTATTATTTGAAGAGTTCTGCTGGGCATTTCTTGGTGAACAAACATTCTGCTTGCAGTATTAAAGCCACCATTTTGCCCAATTTATCGATGAGCTCAATGTAATAAATACTCTATATACTGCTTCACATGTTGGGAAAGAAAATCCTATATCCTGATGCTGTATTCTTTACACCCCCGTAACTTCCTTTGGCTGTGTAAGGAATGTAGGAGGGGGGCCCTATGCAGATAGCACATGAGAAAGTGTGAATGTAAAAAGTGTACTTACTGAGCAGTAATGCAAACAGGAGATACAAATGGCTTTACTAATACAGACTTTGGCATTTCAAGCAAGTCTGGCCCTTGAGTTATTATTTAAAGTGTCTTTCATAGGTTCCACCACACCATACAAACCTAGTTCACTAAGCTAGCACATAATGTTAAAGTTTGGGGTATAAAAGTTACTGTATCACATTCCAAGATTTGGTAGAAAACAAAAGTAACTTCACAATTAAATCAAGAAATAAAAATTCTGATAATGTAATTTACAAATTTAGTCTTTTGAAAAAACACTATTTGTAAGCACAAATTTTAAATGGGGATTGGACAGATCTGATCATCCTGACAGTTTCAATTTTTTTAATCAGGTTTTAAAAATAAAAATTTGCCCTGTTAAATTCTATAGAGATGAAAAAAGAAACACTACCACTAATACCTCAAAGAAACTGTGTCTTGAATTGGGAAAAATCTTGATTACGTTTGTACCATAATTGTGTAGGGGCGTGATTCTGTCATCCTTACTTAGCCTCACTCCACTAGTAGTGATAATGATTCTATCATAAGCAGGCAGACTCAAGCCCTATCTGATTACATAACAACGGCTTCATTAGGATTATTTTTACTTAAATACAAAACTCGTGTTGTGTGTGTGATTGATATGGTTCAGTTATCAAAAATCTTGGTAGAAGGAAGAAAAAAAATGGCAAACACAGCTGTTGCCATTGAAAGGAGACAATCTCTCCTTATATTCTAGAGGGTCTATTTTTATTTTACTCCCCCAGAACTCCCACCTTTCATAACACAGCTCCAAAATTCCAGGGTAAGGGAGAACTCGCTCCCTGGAGGCCACAAAACAGATATTTTTTTGTTCCCACCCCACCTTTCTTTAAACAATAGAAAACATTATTAACTAATGTACTTTTCACCCATGGGTGTAAGAAGAATATGCCTCCATGAGGAATTTATAATCTGTTATGCCTGAATGTCAGCCCTCAGTCTGCACAAAGAACAAGTGTTTTCTCTACATTCCAGTATTTACTGGTGTGGGCAGTTCAGCTATATGCTCCTAGTGGTGCATAGGATGGCAGGAGTTGGGGAGAGATCACAAGAAAGGCAGCAGCAGAATAGCTCTTAAACTCACAAAGCTGCACACTTGTTACAAAACTAATTCAAGCAACATAAGCACAGCCCCCAAAATACATTGTATTTCCCTTTGTAATTCACTCTAGGAAGCATCTTATGCACCAAAGCCATCTACTGAACTCAGAGTGCAGCAAATCTGGAAAACTGCCTCAGTTCTTTTTGGCTTTTTAAAAAATGCTTTCAGGGTGCACTCTTTTTTTCTACCATTCTATATAACGCAGCAATTAATTTCTTTTGGTTTTAAGTACAAATGAGAATATCAGACATCTAGATTTCCTATTATTTCTACACAAATATATGGACCACAAACCTTTCCCGACACCCAGACTATTCAAGCTGACTATATGACGCTGATTTTAAGCTTCATGAATTACTACTTGAAACAAAAGGCTGGGGAATGTGTTGGATTCCTGGAGTGGATTCTTAAGATATGTTTTTATTCATCAGCATTATTGTTTCTGGGAACAACGACGAGATGCTTTGGCACTAGAAGTCAGTGTTGCTAGTTCAAAAATTATCACTGACTTTGGCCAAGATACCAGTTCCTATGTGCTTACAGCTTAACTCTGTAAGGCAGCACTTTAAAACATTAAAAGCAGTTGTTTAAAAAAGCAGTTTTATTCCTGGCTTAAAAATTGTTTGGACTCATGCAGAAAGCTTTGTTTTGCTCTGCAGGCACTGTTTGCTGTTGAGATTTTCCACTCCAGTCATTCCTGCCCTTACTCTGACAGAGCGCTGAAGATCAACCAAGATACAAGAGGGAAGGTACTTCCATTGTCTAGTACATGACTACATACTGACCCCTCAAGGTAAATAGATTCACAATGATTGGTAAATACGGAATTCACAATTTGCACCCAATTTAGATCACTACCACCACCGAAAATTGATTTCATTTTTATTGCTACACAAAAAATACCTGCCTCTATTTTTTCTGCGTGCAGATTCGAATACTATTTTACATTGATCCCCTGATCTATAAAGAGCATTAATATACTGGTTTTTAGATAACTCAGTGCTGTAATTACACACTAATAGCAAGAGTTGAAGCTAGCCAATCACACATTCAAGAATCCATTTCAAATCACCATCAATATCAGGAGTGACCCATGCCTGATATAATGATAGCAAGAAAAGCCAAGGGATTCAAAGAAAAGAATTTTCCCCTCATCAAGACAATGGCTGCTCACTGCATATCATTAGCTGTTGCACAAACACTGTAATGTTTTGCCCTTAAATAGAGCTTTTCATAGGTGGGCAAACATAATTCCCCATTTACAGATGGAGGAATATAGATGTTAAATGACTCACCTAATATCACCCACAGAGTCAATGGGAGATCCAGGAATAGAACCTGACTCCCAGTCCAGTGTCTGACACACCAGGCCATATTGCTAATGAAAATTAATACAAGCTATACTTCACATGTACAGTAGGAGCTTACAAGTGTGTTTGATATCAAATCACAATAATTTTTTTGAGTATGGTTTTATTATGATCTGAACTTCGTAAGTGTTCTGCACAACAGAGTGGGGTTACAGCTGTTTAGTTTATTAGCTAATTTAACATGTTCGCAAGTAATAACCTGCTTTTGGGAGCATCACACATTTTCATTGAGGGAAGAGGATTATAAGAAACTGCCCCCAAAGTGAGTATTTTGTACTACATGGCACATAGGGATGAACTTCATTTCTTCAGCTACCCACCAAGTGTGATATTTTCTTAAAGCCAAGTACCCACTCAGGACTACTGTAGCAAAAAACAGATCAAACACAAATGAAGACATACTGCTCTGTTACAGTCATACAGCAACAGACTATTCAAACTAAGTTTAAGCTCAGAAACGACAGGTCAAGGAACCAAAGCTTTAAGGAAATATCAGCACCCTTATAACTGATTCCAGGATTAGTACGCTACTTTCTACATTTCTCAGCACCTCTGTTTCTTGCATGAGTGGGGGTGGGGGGTTATTTAATCACTTTGGAGATGTTTTCTTATGCTAAATTTCATAATTGTTAACACTCAGAGGTCACAGAAGTTCTGGTATTCACAATTGTACCTTCAAACATCTGTGGATTGATTTATTCCCCCACCCCCATGCAATCACGATCAAATAGCTTGACCATAGTAAATTCACGTTTCAGGAGAATTTCTGACAAGTTATCCAAACAGCAACCACATTCACATGTCTTACAAAGCTGTACTTGATTTTATAATACAAGCTGGTGAGGCAGACTCCAACAAAAGAATCACTCTTAGAGAAGGAAAAAGACCCATTTTCAAGTCCATTCCCCGTACTAGTGCAGAATTGTCAGAAGATTGTCTCGTGCTTCTGTGCCTGTTAGTTTTGAGAAACATTTGAGACAAAATGGTCCCGAAAGAAAAAAACAAAAGCAGCCTGAAGCTTCTCCCTAAATTGTTCAATATACAGATAATACACCACTTATAAAATGTTCACAAGTCTCTCAGGAATGTCTCCAGAGCCACACCCTGATTTATAAATACTCTTGATTTCCAGACACTGGAAGAGTGGTTCTGCCTAGAAACTGATAAACACGCTCTGTTGCAAGCTCATAACATTTTCTAGTGCTGTGCTATTGTATTTCTTATTGAAGCCAAACATCATATCAGACACCTGCAATACCTTCCTGCTAGCTAAATCAACTCTTGCTCTATGGTGGTTACCCAGTTCATCTTTCTTTTCTCCCACCCTTTCCTTTTTAATTTGTATTTTATGTTGCTGTAACTGTTCTATTCCTCAGAGCTCACCTTGCCCGAGCCCCTCCTGGGAACTTGTTTTTCACCTCCAAAGAATCTGCCCAGCGAGTCAAGTAGACCCGAGTCTCTGTGCCTTGGAGATCCATGTCTAGCATGGTCTATGGTGCTTGCAGTTGCCATTTTTGATCCGTGCCGGAAAGAGGAGCGTTTCTGTGAAGCCATCAAATCCGAGTTCTCTGAAGTTGCAGCACTGTCCTCTTGAATGGTCTGTAGCTCGTCTGACTCTGAGGGCCGATCTTTGAAGGTGTTGTCCTCCCTTCCTGGGGCATCTCGGGAAAAGAGGCGGATCAAGTGGGGGCGACCAACTGTGTCAGCTGGGTTGGCCTCCTTCCAGGCATTCTTTGAGTCTGCTGTGCCCTTGGAGTCTGTCACCGCTGTGCTCTTAGTGGAGGTCCCATTGTTCTGGTTCACATCTGCCTCTCCTACAAACAACAAGAATGAGATATGAATACAGGCCTATGAAAAACAGAGCACTGGAACAATGCTGCTTTCTTTCACTTGCCTTGAGTTAGTTGTTTCATGCAAAATCCATAGAATATGTTCTCTCTCTCCAAATGCCTTTCAGAGAATTAATCTGTCTTGCAAATCACATTTAACTTGCACTGGGACTACATAACTTCTTTTAGGTTTTAAAATTAGAGTGGTGGTCAGTATGTTTAGAATTAAAAGTGTTTGGAAATGGGTTAATAAAAATAGCTGAAGTTTGTTGTAAATGGTTGCAATTATAGCCTATCAAATCATCTCACTGTTTATGTTGTAGGTGATAACTCTGCTTTATTATCAATATCTCCAATTGCCATCTCTGTACCTGATGTAAGAGGTGAGAATTCTTTATATTGACCACTCTTCTCACTATTTCTAAAGACCACTGTACATGACCATAAAAAAGTTTGGGCTGTATTTCCACTTCAACCCCTCTTTGAATGACATTACAACTTTTCTAACTCTGAGCTCTTATGTTGTACAGGATGGAACTCCCACTGGTATGAGTCTTAGAATTCTTTAATGTACAAATCCCCATTGAATCTGAGCTACAGTACTATTTTTTTTTTTAACAACTCTTTGCCTGATTTGTTCCCCAGTTTCTTCCAGCTGTAAAAACCACAAATTGCATTCCCCAATCCCCTCTTCACACAGGTTTTCACTTTAGATAGTCATATTGTCATTTACATAGACTTATCTCTTGGGTTAGTTATACTTACAGGTCTGCTTGTAAGAAACATCTTACCCTCCTTTTTCCTCACACACAGCCTCAGTGAAGGGCCCAGCCTGTTGCTGTTTAGTAAAATGACAAACAATACACATGCCAACTTTTCTAAGTTGGGTTACATTCTAATGTGCTTCAGTATGCTATTCAGAAATCAGAGGGAATGTCTACACTGCAGCTGGGAGATATGATTTCCAGAATGGGTAGGCTCAAAGTTGCAGCTCAGGCTGGCTACCTGAGCTAAACCACCATGGCTGACCTTCCTGGGTCCAAGCTCCAGCAGTGCCATAATGTCCACAGTGCTATTTTTAGTGCACTAGATCAACTCTCTCTACCCATGCTGGGATTCTCAACCTATTTCTGCAACCCTTACAGAGAGTAGCTCCCATTTCCATTGACAAATTGTGAGTTGGTGTAGACTATGTACTGCAAAATCAAGCTAATTTCCAATGACGAGTAGTAGTAAATTAGTAACTCAGGAGAGTTCTTCAGCAGTCAGCCACAGTTGGCTTTTTGAAAAAAAATCCATGAAATAAATGAGTCTTCTGACTGATTGCAAAGAAACCTCATTATTAGAAGTGATTATTCATCTGGGATCAGGATGACAAAACAGACCCAAGTCTTGAAGTCATTGAAAAAACTTCCACTGACTTCAGTAGGATCAGGAATAACCAGGCATAAGGTGTGTTTGATGTCTGTTGATTACCTCATGAAATTCCACAATTTGATTTGATAGTTGTTGCACTGAGAAGGGATCTGGATCTGACTATGCCAGGATGTGTGGTTTTCTAAGTGCTTGTCCTTTGCTGATTCAACCCAACACTTTAGTATTTACATAGCACTAAACTGCTGAAAAGAAGAGCATCCTGGGGTTCTCTCTTTTAAAAAAAAAATTATTAAAGTAGTTTTAATAGGAATGGATTCAGAACAAGGCCACAACTGAACATATTGCAAACAGTGGACAATAAAATTACTCCAAGCAGCTGAATTTTATCTGCATGACAGAATTAATCTGCAAATACAGACCTACAACAAATTATAACCTGACAAGTATAAATTAGTAAATCAGCTACAGTTTAACTTCCTGAAGAAGGCAACAACTTGTGTAAGGCATGCAATTTTGGCTATTAACTGAATTGAAAATGTGTCAGCTAGCTAGAAAGGAAGTTCAGGTCTTCCCTCCACTTAAAAAAAAGAATTGTCTTTAGGGATGCAATCATCAATTAAGGCTTTCTGAACTGAAAAAAGAAAGCTGTTTATTAAAAATATTGCAGCTATGTTCTTTTGCTTTCTGCGGTGTATTTCTCTTTATGCTGAATATTCCCAAGGTACTTACACATTGGTGCCTTGAAGGATCAAAACGTAAACTAACAAAATCTGGTAATCACCATAGCTTTCTTGGAATGAAGCAGGATGCAGTGGTTTTGGGAGCAACAGTAACAATAACGAATGTTAATTATTTAACACTGGTTTAGATTCTATACCATCATACAAATTCAATCAAGGAGAAAAACAATAGTGATATTGTATTTAATTAAATGCATTAACAAAACAGCAGAGCATCTGCATACTAATACTTTTATAACAGTTGTGCTTTGTGTCACTGAATACAGTTATTTGTAAGAAACAAAGAAGGGCATTTGTGCCACAAAAGTAGCTTCTCTCAACACATAAGCAGTGAGCTATAAAGTGTAAATCTTTTCTGTATGTTTTTAGTTTAGCAGTGAGAACATGCATTTAATTTTTCCTTTACTCTGTTAAAACCCCATTTAATGTTCAGCAAAAATGTACAATGGAAAAGACACTGACTATATTTGAATGATATTAATCAACAGTAGCCATGAATTCCTTTTCCAAAGTGTGTGTATGACATACACATTTTATTTATATTTATATATATAAAAATAAATAAAATTTATATATGACATAGAACTACTTAATATTAGGTATGATCTATGGAATTACTAATAAAACATCGGCCAAACTGCATTTCAGTACTGGTTTATTAGATCATTAACATTTTTAACTTGTAGCTTTCTTATAAAGAAAAATATTCCATCATGAATTCAGCTGACTATAACAATGATTTTCCTTTTTTTCCTTCAGGAAATGGTATGTGCCACTAACAGTAGTGAGAGAGAAGATTTTCCTTGCTACAGTAACTTAAGATATATTTTGTAGGAAAAAAGGAGTCTTGTCTCTGAAAAAAAAAATTAAAAAAAAAATCCTTTTTGCAAGATATGGTAATTTTGGCTATAACTATGACACTTCATAGACTTTATCCCAAGAATATTACAATACCTACTTTACTTTAAAGAAAATATCGGGCCTGGCTGTGCAAGGGAGAGGGGTGTAAGGAGCCCCCTCGCCCCTGCATCCTCCATGCAGTGCCCTGGTGGGCAACCACCCCAAAAGCAGTAGGAAGAAGGTGGGACTATGGTCCTGCACTTTTCGGCAAGGGCCAATGGAGCTGGCTAGCGACTGCAGGAAATGAAAGGTTGTGCAGCAGTGGTGTCAACTCCCCAAAAAAGGGGGAGAGAGCTATAGGAATTCCAGCATGTACAGAAATGGAGAAATCTGAACAGTTTTTTAAAGAGGCAGCAATTCCTGGAGCAATCCTGACTTGTAAAAATACACCATTCTGCTAATGTATACATCTTCCAAACACCTCAGGGGGTCGTGAGCTGCCAGCCTCCACCCCAAACCCCGCTTTGCATCCAGCATTTATAATGTCACTAAAAATATCCATGACAAAAATTTTAGCCTTAATCATGGGTAATTGATCATGAAATATTAATTACGCTCTCAAAACAGGCATTTGATCTGATACCTCTATTTAATTCCTAAGGAAGAGAATGATTGTCAGAACCCAAATGTTTACCTATTGTATGGCTTAGCTTAAGGGCTTGTCTGCACTGAAATGCTACAACTGACACTGCCTACACTGCTGGGAGAATCCCTCCCCAAGAAGCAGTAGATCAATGGACGTATTCTTCCGACAGCCTAGCGCTGTCTACACTGGGGGGTTAGGTCAGTTGAACTATGCACCTCAGGCTGGTGGATGGGTAATTATAAATTTCACATTTGTTCTCTTCTCAGTATCTAGTGCTTTCATGCTGATTTCTGAAAAGACTTGAGAAACAGGGAAGTAATACTGCAATTTCTATATCCTACTAGCATCAGAAGGCCTGATCTTGCAAACAGTGCTGAGTGGAGCACATCAAACACCCTTGGCTTTTCAAAATTGCAACAGATTTCTCAAAAATCTTATTTAAACAGCTTATAGAGTAGTCAAATTCTTCCAAAGATTCAAAATTCTAATGAAAAGCATTGAAACGGAAACATTTTCTGCATTCTTCCAACGAGCTCTATGGCCAAGCATATCAGTAGTGCTAATGTCAAGGCAAGTTCCTCAAAGCATTTCTCTCTGCCAGCATCACCTCAAGCTCTCGGCCAAAGTCAACAGTTAGGTGAAGAACAGTAGGCTAAGCACTAAAAGGGTGCTGTTTATTATATTTGACACAGAAAACAGAGCTGGCGCCCACCGCTAGGCTCACCAAGCCCTTCAGAAAGAAGTACTGAATAATAAGGAGGAGATGACTGAGGCTTGAGAGATTATTATATAGGTGAGGTGGAACAGTTGCTGTCACACGCAAGGGCCACAACTAGTCCAGGCCATTTCTGTTCAGCACTACAGCTTCTCTGAGATAACACCGCTCCCCAAATAGTCCTGTCATATCAAATTTCACAGACATGTCCGGCAAGATAGTCGTGGATTATATTTCTCTTATCTGGGGACAGTCATAGGTCATCCCTCGGCGTAACAAGGGATCTATTGCGGCTTTTTGCTAGAGCCCTCTTCTTGGAGATGGCACAGAACAACCTACCCTGGCCAGAGCACTTGCCCTACAGCAGCAGCACTCTCACGGCTACGCTCCAGGTGCACCACAACCTCCTTTACAGCAGGCAAAATCCCACATCCTTCGTGCTCCTCTTCTGAATGTTCTGAACTGGCAGAGGTGCTCGCTGGGAGAAGTCCCTGTACTCAAAAAAAAAAAAGGCTGCAATTGTGCATGGTCCCTTGTGCCTACTCCCCTGACTGCCAATGAAGGACAATGAACAATCCAGCCTCTACTTTGCACTACTATTGCAATACGGATCACAGGAGAATTAACTGACCATTTTTGAAACAGTTGTTTTGTCTAAATGCCTCAATAAGATTTTCAGGGAGGGGAAGAATTAGATTTGCATCATTACATTCCAGCTGCAAAACTTGATTCATCCTCACCACGTCTATGCAAAGCAAAAAAATAAGTCTCAAACCTGACTCCCGGTTACAGTCTGAGGACAATTTGCCAACAAGCATTTACATGACATATGTAATTACTGGTTTTGTCTGACGCTTGTCAAAATGTTGAAAACATTTTTTAAATGCACTCCTCTTTGGAATGGATTGCATGCAGTATAATTACACAGAGAACAGTTGGTCAAAGTTCTCTAAACGTAATGCTCAGTTAACGTGTTTAGCCATTACGTAAACATTATTTCCCCCCATTTCCTGGCCAAATGAATGCTGGTGGACAATGCCAATATGTCTCCACAGTAGCCAAATCATCATAGTACCCATATGAATTTTTATTATGCCAATGCTGTAGTCTTGGCCAAGACGGCACTTTCATTATAAACCCATTTTTGTCAGGCTTATTGCTTTTGGAAAAACATCCTTACCTCAAGGTGAAATTTTGGGATTAAAATTCTAATTTGCCAATTTTGAACTATCCAACCCTACAAAGTAAAATGTTCAAGTGCTTTTTGTTTTACACTTGGATAACTCAAAATCTGATTTCTTCTAGAATTTTAAACACACAGTATACTTCAAGGACTAACTGATGAAAAATCTTTGAAAAAATGATGTTTAGTTTTAGAAATATAATTTTGCCTATACCCCTCTTGATATTCTACCACTTTTTAGCAATGTACTAAAATCTACATATCTGTCTGATTTTAGGAGATAAAATTACACAAACAAGCAATTTCTGCAAGCTCCAATACAATATTATTGCTACATGCAAGTTGTTGGTTCTGAATCTATTTTTCAGGACTGCACACTTGAAGAAAAATTCAATCATCAGCCATATCCTCTGCTGTTTATGTTGGCTTTCTGTACAATGATAAAGCAAGTTAAAGGTTTCAGTTCTTATCTTCAAGTTGCTCCATGCCCTGGGCCCAGAACATCTTAAAGATTGCTTAAAACTTTAGGATGAAGATCCTGGTCAACAACTCTGCTCTTTCTACAATAAATCGGCTTGTAAGGATTAAATTTTTATCAGTAAGTGTCAGTAAACATTGATTTCACTGTACACACACACACACACACACAAGTATATATACTTCCATTGATAATGACTGAATTCTCAAGCAGCATTTTTCTCATTTTAAATTTGTTTGATTTAAAGATACGTACTTTGTATATTTTGACATATGATGTTGACAATTTGTGTTAATGTTTATAAAGCTTTAACTTTTTGAATTTCAGTGTCTGTCATTAAATAATTATCTGCCCTCTCCCAAAGTTTCCATGACTTTAAATCAATAAAAATTGAAAAAGTGCTTGAAAATAAACATCAATATTATTTAACAAACAAAAAAAACCCCTCAATTCTGTCATGCCTAAGAATAAAAGTAAAGCCTGTCTGGGCAGGAGACAGAGTTCCCAGGTGCCGGTCTCAGATTGCCAAACAAACTCCCACAGGCTCTAAGGACCATCAGAAACTTCACCACCTTCTGCTCCAGGCACACTCCTCTCTCGCTCACGCGTGCGCTCACACACACCACCATGTATATTTAAACAAAAAATAATAATTTAAAAAGCCCTACTCAAACACTACACTGCACACACAATTCTCCTCCAGGGTAGAGGATGAGAAAGAACAAACCATGTAAGACAAATACTAGTGACTTACTTAATATACTAGTGGAAGGTTATGAGGGTGGTATACCAGCGTATACAGAATAGAAGAATTACAAAGAAAGGGCCTGATTTCCTACTCAATGACACCAGACTTGTGATTGTGTAACACTACTGACTAGAGTGGAATTGTTCTGGCATAAATCTGGTGTGAAAGAGTGAAGAACAGATCCAGTGAATTGTTTGGCATGTTTCTCCTTGAAGTCCAGTTATGGCACTAAGTAGTAGTATATGATATAAAAATAACACCCTCTTATTCAACATAACTGTCTTGAGGTCATAACTACTGGTCTACCAACAGAGATGCTTTTACTTCTGTTAGCAATGTGCTGACTATAGCTATGGAAAAATGAGCTAATTCTGCTCTGCTTCCTGCATTAAAAAACAAACAACGGCTAAGTTCTGATGGAAAGGATTTTATTACTGTTGATAAAGAGCAGCTTAATTTTTAGAGCTGATACTGAGTTTGATTTGCCTAGCCTTACTGCTGCAAACTTTCACCTGAAATTTCATGTGGAAGAGAGCCTGACAGTGCCATTTTTAGTTTTTCACTTTTCTTATTATAGCTGCACTTTTACATGCAGTTTTACTCTGATGGTAAAATGGTATCATGGTTTTCCATATTTAGGATGTCAAAATAATGCTAGATCTAATTTGATCTACTGTCAAGTAAAAAGATGGTTTCTCTAACTGCTAGCCCCGACAACTTTTAAGATCTAAAAGTCAGGCTGGTTGCTTTCTGGCTCATGCACCATCCACGGGTAAAGATTCTCCAGGCCCAGTTCTACCCTCCGGCACTAAAGGGCTGCAGAGTTGTAACAGAAGAGAGTTTGGCCCAGCAATACATTACTTGATACACAAGCCCCCCCACCACCTCACCACGAACAATCCAGCTCACACTGTTTTGACTCTGCAGGGCTAACACAAATGAAAAAGCAGAGGGGGGAAAAGTCCATGAAGTAGTCTTGACAGACACCCCCACCTCATAGATTTTACCTTTTTGTGTGGTCATTTTTTAAGAGTAGAATTACACTTTATCAGGAATTCAAACTGCTGAGCATGACATCCAGTTACATTAATTTAATGTCTATCAATGGCAAATAATGATTACAGCTATGTGAAACCCAAAATCAGGTGCAATTCATCTTGCTTTTATCTTTTCCTGCCAGCACAAAACTCAGCCCAGGTCTGCAAAAAAGTTTCAACCTTTTGGCAAAGTTGGGCTGAATTTCATGTCATGTGGGATTCCCTATAGAGGGGCAATCAGGTGGCCTCTTTCCCCTTTCAAAGAAGTCTGGGCACAGACCAAGTAGGCCTACTTCTTTCAGATCTTCAGAAAATCTGTTTGGGGGGAGGGAGCGTACAGGCAAGCAGGCTGCCTTCTCAGAGCTTTGCAACAGTGAGAGCTGCCTTTACTAGGTACCAACACTGCCTCTGGACTGGGTAATTATCTCACTCTGGAGCTGAGAAGGCCCAAAAAACAATGTGGTGCTGTAAAATGCCAATAAACATAAAAGTGCTCTCTGTGCCATCTCAGTCCCTAACACGTTCATAGTTTACTCCAGAGGCAGCAGTGTCCAGTGGGACCTTCTGGATTTTGCTCATCTCCAGAAGAGATTACAGAGGAGCAATCACTTTTCCCTTCACCCCCACATTGAAAAGGCAGGAGCTGCCCACACTCTGAAGCTGTTGAAGGTGAGGGGTGGGTAAAGATAAGAAACAAAGTGGATTTTTCAAATTAGGAACGCTAAAGGACGGAGTCCAGGAATAAAAAATAGTTTAAAGGTGGAAAGTAAATGAAGTTCATGGGTGCTTTTAATGAACCTTCGCTTTGAATTGTTGGGTTTGTCCATATCTAGCTCTGGGGGAGCATTATGATGGAATTTGAGAAGAGAGGAATCTGTCAGAACTGTACCAATCAATTCGGGGCCTAACAGAACTGTCTTAAGACATCAAGAAAAAAAAAGAATATGAACTTTAGAGGATCAAAAGAGACAATGAGTCATACAGAACTTTCAAAGCATTTGTGTATGGACATAGCTTGTCTTCATACCAGAGTAGGTGTGTAATATACTGCACAATGTGTTCACTTGTATGATATGTACAGGCAGAAAGCCCACCCCCAAATCTTAAATGAAACAATGACTGAGGACTTTAAAGTCTCACTGCCATAAAAACTAATGATAGAGTAGATAGCTATTCTTTATTAAACTCTGCCAATTTAAGTACAAGCAAATAAACAATAGCTGAACTTCAGTAAAAGCTATCCTGCTGGGATGGTGAAAGGTTCTCTCTTAACATGATTAGCAATCTGCTTCCCTGGGAGACAATCAATGAAGAGCCCATTGATTTCAGGAAGTGATTGCACCACTAGAAACTTTCTTCTTTTTGACATATGAAAAAGTGTACTATTCCTCTAAACCAGTGAGTCTCAACCTATTTACCCTTGTGGGCCCCACATGCAGCTCTGTGCATCTTATGTAGGTTGAATCTACACAATATATATACTACCTGTATGGCCCTGTGGATGGCCACAAGCAGCCCGCAGGCTGAGAAGCACTGCTCTAAACTGACTGCTCTAAATGGACAATGCCTGCCCTCTTCCTTGGCTAAATCTCACTTTCTGCATGAAAAACGTGAGAAAATGGATGAAATTCTCAAAACTGAAGGAAAAGTCCTGGTGAAAATTTTGCAACTGCACCTTTTATATGGTGGAAAAATGTTCTTTGACCACATGAATCATTTATGCAATAGTGTTTCCTTTTAACAGTTTTTTCTGGGTTTCATAAAATAAAACCTGACATGCTCACCTACAGAACAGCTATTATTGGCATGGTGGACAGATAGTGGCAAGCTGTTTCTTTCGTATCAGTACACTAAATCTCTAGTGGTGACTCAGTAGGTGGGATTCACATAGGGGACTTAGGCACCGAAGTCAAATATTTAGATCAAAAAACCCTGCTCTGCCACTCCAGAGAGAAGTTTCATGGCTGTGAATCCACAGTAGAGCAAGGTGCCTCCCTATGGCCCAGAGTTATGCACCTAACTCCCTTTGAGGGTTGTGGCTTAGGCCAGACCCTTATTCTTGGCATTTCTTACTGGCTAACTTAAGTGTGCTGGCTTTCATGAATCCCTTTTAAAAAGACCTAATTCTTCTCTTGCATTGTACAGAGCATGGGCACCTAACTTGGGTCTGTGAATTGCCCTCCAACAGTCCCCGACACAGGGGGCATGCTGGGAGTAGGTTTAGACCCCCCCATCCTAAGATTCAGGGTGCATCACTGCTGGAAATATAAGGTTTGTCTGATAGGTAGAATGATAAGACAGTAATAGTTGGACTGATTAACTAATGACATACAGCAAGTGTGCTATTTACCTAGTAAAGACTACTAGATGCTGTGGAAGACTTTTCTGTGTAAAGTCCCTCCTACTTCTCTTTTTCCTCCCCTCCAAAATCTTTTGGGCAATAAAGAAGATTTTCATTATTTAAAAGTGGCCAACCATCTGAGGGCATTTGACTTGTTTAATTCCTTGGATTATTTGCACAAATAGCACCAACATGCATGGGTCCTTGAGCAGTCTGTTCAGTATGAACATTGCTGAAGTCACCATAGATTTTGCTCCAGCACTGTGCTGAAAAACTGTCATACTAGTATATCTCCTGCATAATAAACTCTCACCCTTTTTTGATGCTTTGAGAGTTTAAATGGTTTCCTTTTGGATTCAAGATGACATTGAACTACTCATAGCAAAGGAAAAAAAATAAAATGTTATTCCACATCCACAGTATATTTGAGTATTGAACAAACTAATGCCACTTGATATCCACTCTTCTAGGTCATATCTTTCTTCTGAAGGATCCTATGCTACAAGCAAGTTGGGGTGATGTCTACATATCAACCTCTAGTTTAACTTGTATTCATCTATTTAAAAACAACAACTATGCTGGATTATTTGAGAGTGTCAAGTGACCAAGTATTTAGCTCAAGTCTAAAAAAGCTGTTGGCAGTCAGCATGTGATATTGTAAATGTGAATTATTTGTGGGGTTTTTTGTGTGTGTGTGTGGTTTTTTTTTTAGCTATACTGATTCTGAGCTAGAACTAAAGTGTGCCATTCAAAATATTTCAGCACATAACTGTATGTAAGTGCAAAAAGGTACTGTCATCATAGTAAACTCATTCCAGTTAATGGTCTGAGGATGGCAGTAATTAGATGAATTTCTCATAGAATGTTAACACTCTTATAAAAATAAGTTGCTAACTATACAGGGCGATGCTGAGGGAATTATTGCTACTACACACCATTTAGTAGATTAATTAGCAAGGCTTCATTTGTTTTTCCATTTTAAATGGCAAAAGCCAGCTAAAATTTATGAAATAAATTCAATTATTGACTAAAAATAAAAGGCAGAGTTCTTGGAGACGTGCAGCTGAGCAGGAACAGGGAAATTGATATTTTTTAAAGGAAAAGATTCTAGAGTTTTATTCTTTTCTTGTCTCTTTCTGATATTGGTCGTCATCAGCAAACTGAACATAACATGACCATGCACCATGACAAGATTTCATATTTGAGGGCTGTACCTTAAGCAGATTGTAAGGGAAGGTCAGTTTCCATGAAACTGGCATATAGACACACTGTACATTCCCTGGGGTAAGGACCACATCATACTACACAGAGCCTAGTATAGTGTTGCACATTCTCTTCCTGACTGGATCATTTGGAAACTAGCACAGTTTAAATAATAGTGATGGGATTAAAATGAATCAGTATTCTTGATTTGGTTTATCAGCATCAATAGCCTTTTCCCCTCTTACTTGACAAATCCTATCAAATAAAAGAAATTTCACCAAACAACATCAGCCACTATAGTTTTCATTCAGAATGGTTAATTAGATGAAAATGTAAGAGCCCTTTCAATCTCTGTCAGAATAACCATATCCTGCAATAAACTCCAAAGACCTAGTAAGTTACAGGTAGTACCTTCAAATTACTGTTTGTGAAATGTGGTTAATATCCTCTCGCCCTAGACTGTTTGGCTGCTGCCCTCAAAACTCCAAACGGGAGGTTCAGAGGGCATAGCCAGCAGAGCAGAGAGATTTGTATCATGTAATATCATGGATATTCGAAATAACTGTGGAATGACTATACATATACCTCCACTACGGCTGATAAGGACACTTCTAGAGAGCAGAGATTGGCATACTGCAGGGTTAGTGAAAAATTACTTTATAGTTACTATAAAAGTAGAACGTGCACACAGGGCTGGCTTTAGGCCAATTCCCCCGAATTGGGCCCCGTGCCTAAGAGGGGCCCCGCAACCAGTGATTTCCCTACACCCCCCCTGAATTTTCCCAACACCCCCCCCCCCCCAGTTTTGTGAACTAGTTACATGCAGTGTTGCCAATTTAGTGATTGTTTGGGAATTTGAATTTAAATTGAAACATTAATACACACTTTAAAAGTATACAATATATATGATAAAATATGTGTATCTGAAAATGTATAATAGATTTGAAAAGTATGAACACAGACTAGTTTCCTTATACAGCTTTTGATTTTTGTGACTGTCAGTGCATTCATTTCGGTGATGTTGGCTAATCTAATAATTTCAAATGATGATTTGTAAGCAAAGTCTAAAAGAGCTCTCCCTGACAGCTAGTGATGAGCTGGGAACTGGGGGGAAAGGCTTCAGGACCAGATTGTATTTACATTCACACCTAATCTACCTAGGTATCCAGCAAACAGAGCTGTGTTGCTCAAGTGATAGATTTTGGCTGGGTTTGGGTTACTAATCACTTGAATGCAGGGGGTAATGAAATGTTGTTGTTTTTATTGTACGAGTAAAGGGCAGTAGAACTGTCCTTAGCCTGTGCTGATTGAGGGCATCAAGAGAGAGGGTGAGGACAGGTGTTTTGCTTTATGGTCTGACTGAGTCACACATACTATTTGACCTGCGCCTCTCCACTGTTTAAAGACAGAGCTGCTTAGGCTTCATAGACAGTCTTTTGATTTAAGTGACCACTAGAGCGGAAATCTCTGATAATCAGGTCTAAGTGCTTAGACCTGCTGTGGGACAGTGTTTCTATGGAAGAGATGCCCCAGTCTGCACTAGCACCGAGGTTCCCCCCACCCCAAAGAGCTGAAATCACTGAGAGTCAGGTGGAACCACGAGAGACCGACTCACAGAGGTCACAGTGGCAGGTGGCAGCAGAAGGTGACAGTGTAGGGCTATTGGGGCAGAGCAATAGAGTGAACGGTGGCATGACAAACAACAGCGGTCAGAGCATTGGACTTAGGGTGACCAGATGTCCCGATTTTATAGGGACAGTCCCGATTTTTGGGTCTTTTTCTTATATAGGCTCCTATTACTCCTCACCCCCTGTCCCGATTTTTCACACTTGCTTTCTGGTCACCCTAATTGGACTATGTTTTAGTGACCTTTCTCCAGAAGCTATATTTGTGACTGGGAAAGTTATATAAATATGTTTCCTAGTAGGCCAAGATTTTAAAAATGCATTATTTGTCAAGATCATTATCTCACATCATCGCTATCTCAAGAGGTCATTATCTTGGGGAGTTTTTGTACTAAACTTTTTTATTATTATATTTTTTATGTAAGAATGGCTAAATTGGGTCAGATCAATAGTCCATCTATCCCAGTATCCTGTCTTCCGACAGTGACTGTTCCAGGTGCTTCAGAGGGAATGAACAGAACAGGGACTCACCGATTGATCCATCCCCTGTCGTCCACTCCCAGCTTCTGGTCAACAGAGGCTAGGGACTTTCAGATCATGATGTTGCATCCCTGCCCATCCTGGCTAATAGCCATTGTGGACCAATCTTCCATGAACTTATCTAGTTCTTTTTTGAACCCTGTTATAATTTTGGCCTTCACAACATCTCTGGCAAAATGTTGCCATGGGTGACTGTTGCGTTGTGTGAAGAAATACTTCCTTTAAAACTTTGTTTTAAACTTACTGCCTATTAATTTCATTGGTTGACCCCTGGTTCTTTTGTTAAGTGACGGGATAAATAACACTTCCTTATTCATTTTCTTCTCACCAATCAAGATTTTATAAGACTCTATCATATCCACTCTTAGTCATCTCTTTTCGAAGCTGAAAAGGCCCAGCCTTCTCTCCTCATATGGAATCTGCTCCATACCCCTAATCATTTTTGTTACCCTTCTCTGTACCTTTTTCAATTCCAATATATCTTTTTTGAGATGGTGTGACCAGAACTACACGCAGTATTTAAGATGTGGGCATGTCATGGATTTATATAGTAAAAGTGGAGGAGCTTGGTTTGCCACACTGATCAGCTAAGCCAATACTGACAACCTATATGAAAAGGCTGCAAAACACCATGCTTCTGGACTGCATCAACATGCAGAAAGCTTTATAAGCCAGTCACTGTCAAAGCCAATTATAGAAGAACTTAATGAGGCTGTTAAGAATGCTGGAGACACAACTCAGTTTATGTGAACCAACATGGCTATTGCATCATACTTGCTATTTAAGCAAGAGATACCACACACTACACACTAGAGGCCTATGTTAAGTGCATTGTCACTTGTTAATCCTGAAGTTGGACACTGGTTCCGAACAAGACTGGCAAATGCTCACTATCTTTCTGCAAAAAACTCAGCTGACTCTCTTGAAACATGTGGTGCAACAGTGAAAGACTCAGGAGTTGAAAAAGTGAAGAATTATCTCACTATATTCAAAATATGTGCATACATGGCCAACAAATGCACCAATGCAAATAGGCATCAAGTATTAAGTCATTACATATGTTATCTTGATGTCTGTGGTAGGCCAGTAGATGCATTCTAGATGTTCAGTTATAGAAGACACATCAGCTGCATCTGTGACATCTTAGAAGAGTTAAATGCTTGTAAATTGAACCCCAAACAGATGGCTGCTTGTGCATTTGATGGAGCTACAAACTTCTCTGGAAGACATAGTGGAGTACAAGCTTTGCTCAGAGAAAAATGTAACCCTAATCTCTCCTATACACACAGTAGAGGCCATCTACTCCAGCTAGCGCTAGTACAAGCTGCAGAATCTTCAAAAGACATTAAAAACCCACAAATTTAATGGCTTTTTATACTCTTTTTTTTTTCTCAGCAAGAGTCCAAAAGGTCTGAACATTTTGGAAACAAACAGAAGATACACTGCGATTGAAGTTCAAATGAGTCCAACCTGGGAAAACCTGCTGGCTTTCTCATGAGTGATTCTTGGCAGTTGTCTTAAAATTACTGCAACCGTTATTACTGGCTTTAGAAAGTATCCACCAAGATAGGACAGATCTAAGTAGTGAGGCTGGTGGACTACTTTTGTTACTAAGTTCAGAGAAGACTATGGCAATTCTCTCTCTTGTAAGTCTACTGTTGAAACCACTTGGGTCATTAAACAATGTAATCCAGGCATCTGCTACAACAGTAGTAGATCTCTGTCCAGAAATAGAAGCTATCCTTGGATCAATCAGAGATATCCATTGAAAATGTACTGGAAGAAGCAGACTTCAGTCCAGAAGTTGACTAATGAAGATACTTATATTGACTCCATAAGTGAAGAGGACAAGAAGTGTTTGTTAAGCCAGCTGAAAAAGTACAAACACTTGATTCCTACAAATCTACAGTAGAGATTTCTGGATTCATCCTCCACGTAGCTTTTACAGATGCCTGTCTTATAAAACACCTACAGTTGAGTGGCGTGAGGCACTACCAGCAATGGGGCTGCTATGTGATCAGGGCAGAATAGAGAATTTTGAACACAGAGTGGAATATCATACGATGAACGAATGAAGATTTAACTTCAACTTCTTTATCATCACTAGTGGTTCGACCCAATCTTTGTGCTATGTTTCCTGCCATGAAAGTAGGAATTCATCTCTTGCTAATCCCAGTCACAACAGCTATAGCTGAACATAATTTTTCCTCATTGAATAGAATTTTGTGTTCTGAAAGAAGTCGCCTTCTGCCTGATCATGGGCATATCATGAAGGACTGGAAGTAACGGACACACAAGAAGACACCAAGGAGTGCAAAATTACAACAAGAAACCAAGACTGATGTACATGTAGTGCTTCATAGTAGGCTTGAACAGCCAACTTTAATTTTTGTGATGGTTTTAAAACATGAGTTAAATCTAATAAAATGGTCGTGAAACATTTTTCAGTTTTTACTATAGTGCCATACAGCCCACCTTTGCCCTCACGGTCTCAGCCCTCATTGGCCCTGACACCCCCCCTGAATATTTCAACACCCCCCCTAATTTCAATTCCTGGGGAAGACACTGCCCGCAACGTCCGTGTCGGCGGCAGCTCAATCGCTCGCTGCCTCTGTCTTCGGCAGCACTTCGGCGGCGGGAGGGGGGCGGGGGGGCGTCGAAACTGTTCGAATGGGGCCTTGCACTTCCTAAAGCCGGCCCTGCGTGAACATGCACAGACACAAACACCACAACTCCTCAGCTGAAGAGCAGGAAACAGCATAAATAAGAAGGAAAAAAAAGTGTATATGACCCCTGTGCTGAGGTTACTTGAGAATTGTTTTCCAAACCAATTAAATATGCTCTACAGTAAAGACTTATGTATGCTTCCGCAAATCCAACGCATTAGATACTACAAACTCTATTACAATTAGAGAGAGTCCTATGGGAAAATGTTCCATCAAGTAAAATGAAAAATGCCTTTACATAACTGCACTGACCATCTACATGTAAACAAAGTATGCAATTCTAAATACTCAGGCGGAGACCCCAATAGCCAGAAAATAGCCTTGGAACTTCCCATTTGCCTCTTGGCTGCATTGGGGAAATGCATTCTAGCCTTCACTTACTATTTTAACTAAAATAGGCATTCAAAAAGTGAAAACATAGTCCCTGGGGAAAAAGTAAAGATTTTTTAAAATTTAATTCTGTAACTAAAACCAATTCATCATCTTAGATTAAACTCCAAATAACTAGCTTGCAGGAAACTTTAAGCACTCTGCATTGTTTCACATGGGCAGTTCACTATGTCCGCTGTCAACTTACAATGAAGATCTAAAATGATGCCCACAGGGTGGCTGATATCGGAGTGGAATTCTGAAGTGTAGGCCTGGTCTGTAGCATATCCTTGTTTTTGAAATACTTCTGGCATTGACACTGTTTGCTTAGGGTTACAAAGGAGAGCACAGAAAACAAAAAAGCCCGGGGTTGAAGCTAGTGGGACTTGCCATGGCATAGATTTGGAATCTATGAGAGGCATGTGGCAGCTCTCCATACAACCCGCAGAGATTTTTAAAAAAACTTAAACAAGTGAATTTTATCTACCCACCAGCTTCAAACAGAACTGTTGCTTTGTATTAACAGACCATGTATTTTTTCTTTATCCTAAATATTTCACACATAAGAGCCCTCCCACAGTAGTGAGCAAGGGGCATTATTTAAAGTGTTTAATGATCATACTAATTATTTTATATTTAAGATTGGGTTGCTTATTGGAATAAACAGAATTTCTTAAAGAAATAGTTTGACTGACTTGTATTAAATAAACAAATGCTTACATGCTCTCTCTCTCTCTCTCTGTCTCAATGCATTATTGACCTTGTACTAGAATAGCCAGATTGCAAACCTTACCAGCATCAAAACAAGTTAAAAGTATTCAGTCAATAGCTTTTAAGATGGACAAGCACAAGAAAGTAACTAAGGAACGATCATATTCAAAAATAATCTGTGTATTACTTTTTGGAAGTATTTCCCACGTAGCCATACTTTTTTCCAAAATAAGCCATCCTTACGTCAGTTTAATGCATAATGTTAAGAAAAATATCTGAAGTTATTCTGGCAGTAAAATGGAGCCGGGGCTTCCCCCTCCCCCAACACCTTAGACTTCACAGCATAAGTGAGTTCTCAGATGGGACTTGAATGAGGCAAGATAGAGGACTACAGTAACTGGTTCTGGAAGGTCATTCCAAGCATGATGGGCAACCTGGAAGTAAAGCGGTAGAATATGTGTTGCAGGGAACATTCTCGCTATAGCCCCAGGGAAGACTGGATGGTCTATTAGGTCTTTTCCTTCACTAAGATCTACCATTACAGAAATGTTTTATTGCACAAATGATGCTCTCCTAATAAACTAACAGCCATTACAAGCTAATCAAGTGTGCTATTTTTAGGAAACAAGTACTTTAATAAGGAGTGGAGCATACAATGACCACTCTTCGGTCATAGCTCTGTAAACGCTTAAGCACTTTTTTCACCTAACTAGTCTCATAGACAGTAAAGTTGTTCATATGGAGTATTTGCAGGATCACTCTCATAGTCCTTGTCCAACAAAGCACTTACTTTTGACTGGGATGCATTGACTTCAGTGGGATTATTCATCCTTAAAGTTAAGAATTTGCTTATATGCTTTCCTAGACTGGGGTCTTCATGTTTTAAAGCCTGAAATACAATACTGTAAACTCCTAATAAATACAGTATTTTCCCCATCCAGCAGAATATCAGCAGCATTTTATGTTTCTAACAAGTCTTGAAATTTTTGTATTGCTCCACTAGCATACACTCATCATGTTATAAATATTTGCATTTAAAGTACTTTCTTTAAAAGTTTGCACAGTAGATTTGAAGTCTATTTTAACCAGATGAACAAAATGTACCATGTTTGTTTCCAAATCCTAATTCATGAATGTGCAATTTAAGTTTAAAAGATGGCTATTGTACTCTAAAGACCATGCATGAATTGCATTTAAAGGACAAACTCAAATTTGTCATTCTTTTTGTGATGTCACATTAAAGTTCAAACTCTAAGATGCTTTCTGCATAAAAGTGGACATAAGGAAAAATACACTAGTTCAGAATAATGTACATTTGCACACTGCCCAAGTGCAGGAGATAGGGTGGCATATAATACTAGGTAGCTGTATGTTATATTCAGGGTAACTGGAAATGGACATGCTTGGATTTTTCATGCGCATTTCAGTTATACATTGGGGTGTCAGTGGTTTTTTGGTATTACCAGTGTTTAAAAACTTTCATTTGAATAGGTGCTATACCCTTTTGGGTCAAAGATTCTTCAACACTATGGGTTTCTCTGGATTAAGAGTCCTTCATTCCAGAAAAGTCCAGTACACTCTGCAGTTCTAATAATGAACAACTTAAACATTTTGTTAATAGTGACTGTTCACACCAACAAAACTATAGACTGTACATTTGTTGAAGAGCACAGTTTAGCTCACTCCCCAGCCATCAAACAGTTTCCTGATCTAATCCCAGATCAGCAACGTTTGTTAGATTAACTGCACTTCGGATTAAAATTTTCACTTTGGATAGATGGGGGAAGGAAAGAAGGAAGCAGAACTGAAAATAGAGATTTCTCGATCCCTAATTGCATTCAGTCCATAAAACACGGTCAGAATAACACCAGGTTTTATAAAACTAGGTTAAGCCCCTTTCACTGGTTATTGCTTTCCTACAGCAAATGGGCTATTTCCTCTTGGAATCCTGACATTTTCTTCCTTCATAAAAGATTTATGTTGCTATGACTCTTCGTATATTTGCTTTTTCTCTCACTTTGTGAAACTAACAACAAGATCAAAGCTACTGTTAAAGCTTCTGCCATCAGTGTGTTTGTTTTTCTTTTCCCCTTTGATTTCTAACAAACACTTTTCCACTAAAAGCTGCTACTTTACAAGGCTTTAAATGCACTATTGTGAAAGACCATATTGTATCACATGGATTACAAAATTAAATAGGAATGTAATCTATTTCACAACTCTTGTCATTCCTGGATATGATGTAACCACAACAAATTAGAAATGTAAGCAGTTAATATCTCCAGTCCTGAGCTGGTGCTGAATATAGGAAAGCTATTCTGGAAGTGAAATAAAGAAGGCCACTGGTATGGGAAGCGAGAGCAACTCTTGTGGAATTAACAGGAATGGTTGGGGGACAGTAGCAGAAGAGAAAAGATTGAACTATGAGGAGTAACAACACCGGGGATGGAGGCACAACTTTGTGCAGAGCATGGAGCAGAGACTATGAGCCATGCAGTCTATAAAATAAATAAGATGACCATTGCGAGTTATATCATCAGAAACTCTCAATGGAATCAGTTTTCTGTATGTAGGATTCTAAGATCTGCCATGCTCGCTCATCTTATTCTTCTAAGGTGGCCGTGATCAACACCTGATGAAGGGTGAGAAATACCCCATAATGCACTTAAGCCAAAATATCCTTCCTGATCCCTTTACCCACTGCAGTATCAAATACATGGCTCATTCCTTCGCTTTCATAACTACAAATATTATGATTTATTATTTGTATTACCATGGTACCTAGGAGCCTTAGTCCTGAACCAGGATCCCATATATTGTTGGCTGGTTCACTTCATGGCCACTCTCTTTAGAGTCAGCCACAATATTTAGTGTATGACATTCTGTGGCAGTGGATTCCAATGACTGCCCTACACATTTCAGATAATAGGATCTGGATTATCCAGAGGTCTCAGAGATGCTGAACACCTTCGGATAACGAACTGGCAGCTCGGCAAACTGAACTAGTTGGCCAGCATGCTTTGAAATCTGCCCCAGGACTCCCCTCTCCTCTTCAAACGCTTCAAAGCCTGCTGGCCAGCTCTGCAGATGATTGACAGCCTCCATTCATCTTCCAGCCAATCACCAACCTACAGAGGAGCTCTCCTCCTTCTGAGTTTGTGAGCAGCCAGGAACAGAGCTTCAGTCCTTAGCATCCTACAGGTACGGAGCTCTTCTTCATTGAGATGACTGGCTAAAGAAAGAGTGGAACAGCAGGGGCCCACAACCTGCAGCCTTGCTTCGTACATGCTACGGTCTATTCTCCCACCTCTTCCCCTTCCCCCCAATGGCGCTCCCAAGCCCCAAAGCAGCTGTCCTTTTATTAGGGGAACTTTCTGTTTCTGGACACAGATTAACTTGCTTTGCTTAGAGCGAGACTGGCTAGCCCAGCATGAATGCACAGAGACCAGGCACAAGCAAAATCCTTGCATTCCCAACACTAAATAACCTGGGTATTCTAGAGATAACAGTGCTGCTAGGAATCCCAGACAGGGCAAGAAACAGTGGAGCCATTTCTCTGCCTCCCTGCCGCATCAGATAATGATGCTGCTTTGTGCGGTGGGAAGCATGTGATACAACCTGTGTAGCAGTTCTATAATATACTGTCAATATGTACATTTGTCTCACGGGCACGGTGCCTGTCTCAAGCACAATTCACCTCTAAGACCTGCTGCTGGTGCACAGATCCTCCTGATCATTTTGCTGCCTCCCCTCCACAGCCCACAGTAGTCCAAAGCCCTTAATATTTGAGTCCAGGTGTCACAATTAGCTTTGCTCTATAGACCTTTGGAATATATTAGTGTGTTTAATTCCATGTCTGCTGCTGGACATTCCAGGTTCCTGCTTGGCATACTGCACCTATTCGACACATCCTAACGGGCCACTGATTTCCATGTCAATTAGAGAAAAATACCAAGTAGATGTAGGGCCAGACCCTGCTGTCCTTGATAAGGCAAAATTCTCATTGAAGTAAATGGAAATTGTGGATGCCTATGTAGAGGCAAGGTAATATGGCAATAGGATGTTCTAAATTCCAGTACAGAAAGTGAAGACTTACATTTTCTGAAACACGGCTGCCCATGGCCCAGCATAGAGACTCCTAGGGATTAGCTTTCTAGAGTACCAGCCAGAAAATTCTCAAGTATCAGTTCTGCTACATAGCCTAGTTACTGGGATCCACATCAGTAGTTATACTAGGCTGCTGCATTCAAGTATCTAAGTATCCAAGATAGCCTAAGGAAAACCAGCAAACTATACTAAACTAAACTCACCCTTTTTTTTAATGAGTTCAGATTTAAGGGTGGTCTAAAATAGTCAATAATTAGATAACATTAGGATAGACACCTTATAAAATCCCTTGGAAACAAAGCAGAACTTTTCAGGAGGCAACATTATATGCTCTCTGTGGTCTTCAAAACTGAACCAAGGTCTACAATGACAAAAATGTTAGCTCTCAATTTAAAACCATCTCTAGCGCATCAATTCTGAAGGAATACAAATTAGATGTTTAAAAGCACATTATAAATGATTCTGCTGACTATAGTCACCTTTATTAGTTAGGAATTTCAGGACATTTAGTTATCCTGTTACCAATGGCAGTAGAGCAAGTCAAAGTGTCATCTTAGGCCAAACATGTAGAATAATTAGTAAAACATTTATGTCACCATCTTAGAAATTAAGGGACTGATATATGCAAGAAGTATATATTACATCCATTACTGAGACACAAGACGTCTCCCTCTGCTTACAGAGGATAGACCATTGGTAGAGCTGTGTAAAACTACAAAACAAACAGGCAAACAGTATTCCATAGATCAGACTTCTGAAAAGACAATCAAGTAACTTTTAATAGTATTGAAATTTTTAGTTTTTGCTCTTAGAAGTTTGAAAATACTTATTCCTTATTGATTTTATAGCTTTTTTTAAAGTAGGGGAGGGGATTGTTCTGTATTTTGAATTGAGTTGAAGTTACCTGGCTGTTGTCTCTACAGCTAAATTCTACACATATTGGGGTAAATGCTGTCCCTTGCGACCAACCTGAAGAAATGAGTTTGGGGCAAGGGGTGTAGATTCCTCTCCATCAGGCCAATGGGTGGTTTCTATTATCTATTCCAGCATGTTTTGAAATTCCCCTCCACAACAGCCACAAGGAGCAAAGCACCACAGTATATGGCCCATTTTGCATCCTATTGACTAACAAAACAAACAAAAACCCACATCCCCTTTCCTACTATATTCAATATTTTCAGATGTCTCAACAACTGATACTAAATTTGATTTAAAATGCCTGGCTGCCTAAGAAAAAGGTATGTTAGATGCAAAGCCTATCTCCATAATTTATTTTAGGCAGGAGGCAATCTCTCTTACAGTGGCCTCAATGCAGTCCTAAAATCAGAAGGGACAATACCTGAAAACAAACAGGAAGTTACAACAAAAGGAACAATGAATACAAAATGGCTAAACCAGCTATGAGCTGATCAAAATTGGCACAGTGTCCTAGTACAAATAGAATGTTCTACAGAAAGAATTAAAATTGGGAATGAAATGTTTGAAAAGAGCGAGAGAGAGAGAGGACTATTTGTTTTGATGACTAAAAGGCAAGAGAAAGAAACATTAATTCAGACATTGAAAACTCAATACTAATAAACTTCCCTGTATTCCTGAAATCAATTTCTTCCCATAAAATGGAATCAAAGCACGTATATAGGGTACAGTGAATTCTAAAAATATTTCTATCACTAACCACAAAATCCTACGTGCACATAATATTAAATGTTTGGATTTAAGTCTTCCCACCCCAAAGACAAGTACAATGTTCCAGTTTCTCAATCCCTTTTGCTACTCTCCCAAAACAAGCAGCCAGTCTCTGTTCTGACCTTCCCACCATCTGCCAATCCTTCCTGCCACCTCTTCCTATTTAAAATCCTGGTCCCAATGTACTCTCCAAACTAACCCAATAAACTCTTATCCCAATCTCACTTCCTTACAGTTTAACCACTCCCACAAAAACCTTGATCCCCACCATACGGAAGAATCTTCTCACAAGCCTCATCAAGACAACATTCCAGATTATCCCTATGCACTCAACAGCCCAGCCCTGAAATCCGTCCTGACTGTAGAACCAGTACATTCACCCCCATTTCCTCTGAGGAGACACCCAATCTCCCCCTCCTACCTCATACATACCTAATTTTCAAGCATTAGCCACCTGGAAATTAAGTTCAGTAACATTCTAAGAGTTACATTGTCATGGAAACTTTATATGTTCCCTTGTTTAAATGTAAATGTGGATACAAACTGTGTATTGTTTGTCCAGTCATACCCACGGCATACTAGGCACACAGTGTACTTTCTGAACATATTCTTTGTTTAAATTGTGCACTCTTCAGAAGTGTCATTAGGCTATTGTGTAAGTCTACATTTAGGCAATGTTAAAAAGCTGGATTTCTGATCTATTCCTGTGATACTGTCCTCTTTTAGAGATGTTACATGAACATTTCACACAATGCCTTCTAACTCTATAGTATCAGTCCATAACACATCTATAAATAGTCACAGTATTACCAGTCCATCTTCTAATTACATTCCCATTATCTGCTCTAAAGATCTCCCTGGCAGCTGGTGTCACAGAGGTAATATATTCCTGTTCAACTAGATGTTTAAAAGCTCTTTGTTCCTGCCCTCCCCCCCCAGAATATATCTTATTTCTTGTCCTTTCTCAAGGAACCTACAAAAGCTTTACTAACACTATACATGATTTAATTACCTCTCTCTCTCCCCGCCCCGCTCTTCACAATTGAAAATAGAGTTCCACCATCTTAATCACTTTAGGACAACCCTTCTTCAACAAGGTACACAAAGAGGTAGATAGAAGCCTTCTGTGCCGGTCAGAGTGTCAAAACCAAAGTGCATATTTTTAAGGTGGGTCCTGCCATGTACTGCCACTGTTTGCACAGAGTGAAATACACCCCAGTGAACTAGGCCCACACAAGCTCTATGTGCTACTTGAGCCTCACTGAAGCCCTATTTTGAGGGCCTAAGTGAAATAAAAGTGGTGCATAGGCCTTGTACAGATCCTCTCCGCAGGGGTCAATTTCAGCCTCAGTGCATAACCAACCATTTACATCTGAAAATAGAGGTGGCATGGGAGATGAGTGGATGCACAGTTGGTCAGGTTTCCTTATTTCTGATCCTGGAGACACAACTCTGGTGGGCAGTGACCAGTTTAAAGTAATTGCGTAAGTAACAAGCACCTGTGACATCCACTGCTGAGCTAATTTTAGACTATAAGTTCTTCAGGGCAAGGACACAAAGTAAAGAACAACAATACATTGAAAGTTAGAAGAAATTTCACTCTATGACCTCCTCGGTGCATATATTTTGCTTGAGCACAATCTTCTGCCCCTGATCCCCCACCTCTTGCTCATTGTAACATTTTGGTGTTATTAATTAGCATGGGCAAGGTCTATGGCCTGTGTTCGAGAAAAAGTCAGATTAGATGATGATAACGGTTCCCTCTGGCCTTAAAATCTGTGAATTAATGCTGGTGGTGCTTTACAAAGGACATTTTTCTAACTGTCATCTCTGCTTGCTTAATAAGTCTGCATGTTAACTCTTCACTTAGCCAGAGTGCTTTATTCTACTGCTAACTCTTCCTTTTCCCTTCACTTTCTTCTGAATGCACTTGGATTTAATTTTTTCGGATGGATGGTGTCCAAGTTTTTTTCACTTGCTGTCAATATGTTCAGTCCCACTTTGCTGATTAACACTGCTCTACAGCCAAAATGCTTCTGAAATAAATGTAGTCAAACTTTACTAATTCTGGGTCACTGAGAACGAAAATGATGCTTAAAATTGTTGATTGGCTCTAGTTTTCAAGACATGCTATTGGGTCAGTATATACGACCCTTGACTTGGGAATGGCGGAGGATAAGTGAGTTATAAAGGGAAGGGATCTCAATTTAAACCAGAAATGACTAAAATACATCTTTGACTGGATCTATGAATAAATCTATGACTGGGTTTGGACAGTACTTGCTTTTTAGGCAAAACAATGAATGATGCAAGCTGAAGCTGGTATTGCGTCATACATGATATGAATTGCATCATGTTATTCCGAGAAGTCATGGATGATGCAATCATAACGAAGCTTACATCACTCTGCTGAACAAATTGCCCTATATCAGCTCTAGAAATCTTACAGTGTCGTGCTCTCTTATTTGTCAGTGTTTGATTTTGCAAAGGGACACATTTCTGTTTAGCCAAAGTGAGCAGAGATGCCTCGTCCTTGTGTGAACAGTGCAGATAACTTCTGCTATGTTTGTGGTGAAGTGACTTTTGCATCACAAAAGCGCAGTATAACCACACTATGGTTAAGAAAGCCTATCACCTTTCTTTTGGCTGCAAAATTGGAGATCAGGACAAGAGGTGGGCCCCACACATATGCTGCAACACTTGTGCAACAAATCTTCGCCAGTGGTTGAACAGGAAAAGGAAATCTATGCCTTTTGCAGTGCCAATGATTTGGAGAGAGCCAACAGATCATACCAGCAATTGTTACTTCTGCATGGTGCCTCCAGTTGGGAAAGGTGTGTCAAAGAAGAAAAAAAGTGGACTGTGCATTATCCAAACATTCCATCAGCTATATGCCCAGTACTCCATGGAGAAGGACTGCCGGTTCCTGATGCACCAGAATCATTCTCACTTGAGTCAGACGAGGAAGAGGAAGAGGATGAAACTTCTGGACCAGAACCATCAATGTCACAGGACCCACATTTTCTCCCATCCTCCTCCTCTGAACCACACCTCATAACACAAGGTGAACTGAATGACCTTGTCAGGGATTTGGAACTACCCAAGAGTAAGGCAGAGCTTTTGGGCTCCAGACTACAGCAGTGGACTCTCCTGGCAGGTGATGTTAGGGTTTCCATGTTCCGTGACCGTCAAAAGGATCTTGTCCCATTCTTCTTCATGGAAGGTGATCTTGTAGCCTGCAACAACATCGATGGTGTGATGGCAGCCCTCAACATCGTTCACGATCCAGATGAGTGGAGACTGTTCATTGATTCATCGAAGACGAGTCTTAAAGCTGTTTTACTGCCTAATGGCAATGTTTTGCCATCAATTCCAGTTGGTCATGCAGTCCATATGAAGGAAACCTATGACAACATGAAACAACTTTTGAGGTGCATAAACTATGACCAACATCAGTGGCAGCTTTGTGGCGATTTGAAGGTTGTTGCTCTCTTGCTTGGTCTGCAGACTGGATATACAAAGTACTGCTGTTTTCTCTGCGAATGGGATAGTCGTGCAAGAGATTCCCACTATATCAAGAAAGACTGGCCACTCCGACAGTCATTGGAGCCTGGGAGGAAAAGTGTTCAGCATCCACCACTTGTTGAATCAAGGAAGATTTTGTTACCACCCTTACACATCAAGCTGGGTCTGATGAAGAACTTTGTCAAGGCCATTGACAAAACACAAGCAGCTTTCAAGTACCTCCGTGGAAAATTTCCAAGGTTAAGTGAAGCTAAGATAAAGGAAGGTGTCTTTGTTGGTCCTGAGATTCGTGAACTTCTCCGAGATGATGCATTTGACCATGCACTGCGTGGCAAGGAAAAAAAGGCATGGAAAGCCTTCCAGTTAGTGGCAATAAATTTTCTCGGAAACAACAAGGCAGACAACTACAGGTTGTTGGTGGAAAACCTCCTCAAGGCATACAAAAGCCTTGGTTGCAACATGTCACTAAAGATACATTTTTTGCACTCTCATCTAGATTTTTTTCCACCGAACTGCGGAGAAGTGAGTGACGAGCACGGCGAGCGATTTCACCAGGACATTACAACAATGGAGAAACACTATCAGGGCAAATGGAGCCCATCAATGCTTGCAGACTATTGCTGGACATTGACAAGAGATGCTCCATTTAATGAATACAAGAGACAAGCCAAGAAGCGCCGAGTAGACACTGAATAGGACTAAACTATGGACATAATAGCTTTTTGCCTTTTGTTTCATAATACATTTTATTTATATAACCCCTTTGCTGATTTTTAAAGTGTTACATAAACAGGACAGGTGAAATAGTATCATGTAAAGCAACCATAAACACATGAAAAGACCTAGGTTTACAATTTATGATTAAAACTCTACTATCTACACAATATACATAGACATAAAATGTAAAAACTTAAATATCTTAGAAACAGTAGCCAGTTGTTTTAATTGTCATATTTGAATTCAGCACATCAAAATACATACTAAATAGCACATTTTATCTCTGAAGCAGACGACTTCTCAAAAATTGTAGACCAGTGTTACAGAAGCTACAGACTGTCATGGGCCTGATCTTGCTCTAGTAATAACTCAGGGATCTTATACTGCTGCCTTAGCTTTTTATTTATTTATTTAAATGTGTCTTTTACTGTCTGATCATTTTATTTTACAAGTTTTATGTGACTATTTTTTATGAGTCTCCAAGTTTGCATTTGCTGAACATGAATTATTTGGTTAGAGATTTAACAGGCTGCTATAAGTGTTCTGAGACCAATCCTGCTTCACTGAGGTCAATAGAATTATTTCATTGACTTAGCGGAAGCAGGACTGGATTCTCAATGCAAGATGATAGCTTGTTTCAATCTGCATGCAACTTTTCTTGGTGTGGGGAGAGGGTGGCAGGGAAGGAAACATCACTTTATTCATTTATAATATATGAATGCAGAACTACTCTTTCCTATATTAAACCTATCCACCAAGACATTTTAGATGCTCTATCTAGTCAAGGTTAGGAATACTTCATTTTTAAAAGAAACAGATTTTTCAGACTCTCGGGCTAGGTATGATTTCTCCCCACCCACCATCCAAATGTACAACATCATAGTAAATAATGTTTAGAGCCCAACTGCAGCATGTATATACACAGTAACTATTTTTTAACCTGGTGGACCTAGTACAAGAGAAATAAGACTAAGTACAGTACATTTATACCGGAAAGCAGTGATGGTAAATTAAGCCGTCAAAGCAAGCAGAAAATCTGTCAAATGGAAGGAAAATAAAACTAGTGAGAGGAAAAAAACAAACAAAAAAACCCAAAACTATAAAGCAAGTCTATGGGAAAATAATTTGATTAAATTAATGTCACATATTGACAAATAATTTGAATCCAACATAAATGGAGAAATCTGAACCCAGAACATACCACAACAGTGTTATAAATTGAGAAAGACAAAAAGGCCTCCAGATGATAAATACAATTAGCCCCAAGTGGTCAATAATATTGCAAGAATACCAGCCTGACTCAGAAGCCAAAAAAATTATCTAAATCAACTAAAAAACTAGAGAAACAAGTCAAGAAGTGGGACCCTGGTGTACTTTCTTGGACCTTTGTTTAACAGACTGTTTAATTAAATTCAACCTGCAAGACTTAACTCTACACACAAGAAATTATTTACCTGTCAGCTGGTATTCACTAAGAATAAACTAGGGAGATGCATATGGGATCCAAAACTTGTTGAAAAACAAAACTATGTGTAGGGCCTAGATTCACATTCACTTTATTAGCTAATCAACAGGCAAGCATAGCATTCAGACTTCTGTCTAAAAGCTTTCAGATCTATCTTCAGATATTGCAAACCTTTTGAAATTCAGTGCCACTCTTTATCACTGCAAAGAGTATACATACATACATATATACGTACATATATATAATGTAAGCCTGTGCTAGACTACTGTATGAGAGAGGGCTATTTCAGTCAGTCATATTTTCTATGTGTACACAGATATATTGATATTCAATTATTTCAAAAACAAGGAGGTTATTTTTAACATTCCTTTCTCTGCCCCCAACACTTGCAATCTGTATTATAGTTCTAAATGTGACTCAATGCTATACGAAGAACAATGGTGACAAACTGCGTAAAACAGAGGCAGTGATCGATGGTACTTCACACAATATCTGCTTTTCAGTAACCGCATTCTAAGAGTGAGAAACTGCTTGCACAGTACCAAGCCTTGTACCAGTTAGTGGGAGTTACTGCTATTTTAAAAAAACCAACCGTTATAATTTATCTTGCTTTTCAAATATGTATAAAGTCACCTTCAGTGTAACATAAAAAACACATACATTGCAAGAAAACTAATGTGGGTTTGAAGAATTAACTGTTGAGAGTACAATAAAATGTTTTATTACAAAAATTTAAAAATGTCGAGATATTTTCCAATTCTTAGTTCGGTAAGTTCCTCCTAGTCACTTATAGTCCAGTTATTGCCCAGGATGGGAACTAGAATCTCTGAAGTAATCTATGGAGGCTCTTACATGGATTCTAGTTTTGGGCAAGTTGCACAGAAACAGATTTTCAGAACTTCAAGTGAGCTACTGTGCATGCAAAACAAGTGCCTAATTGACATGCCCAGTTACCATGACTGGACATGCAATTATGTGTTTGCAGTGTTGTTATAGCCGTGTTGGTCCCAGGATGAAAGAGACACAAGGTATGTGAGGTAATATCTTTTAATGGACCAACTTTGGTGAAAGTGACACACTTTCGAGCTCAATAACTGATGACTACTTAGATGGATAACTTCATTTGTACGCATGCTGCAGAAAATGAACACTCAAGTTAGGCACATGGATGCAAATGCATTTTTGTATAAGCAACTGCAAACAGGCCTTTCTGAAAACCGAAGAGAAACTCTTGACCTCAGTTTTTCCCAGTGGCAAAACAGGAATGATTAAACTCATACTTTACTATATCACAGGGAAGTTGTGATTAATTAGTAAATGTGTGTAAAGTGCTTGGCAGATGTACATTTTTATAAGATTTAAGTATGTTAACTCTGAAGGTAAACATTCCCTTTTTCCCTTAAAAATATAACTATATATGTTTTCATTAATGAATGGTGGCTGCCTTTTTAGTGATATGTCAAGTCATTCCTATACTCACAGCACCATATTGTGCCTTATTTACATCCATGCAACCCCACAGACTTCTGTAAAGTGCTTGGGAAATATTTAAATGAAAGGTGCGAGAGATGATATATATATTGATTGATATATATATATATATATCATGAACAAAATTTGTAAATGATCATATATATATGATCATTTACAAATTTTGTTCAGTTTTTATTGAATTCCATATAACTTCTCAGCTAATGCTACAATAAATCACCATTCAAGAGCAGTCATAAGTAAGGCTACGATTATGTCACGGAGGTCACAGAAGTCACTGAATCTGTGATTTCCATTGACTTCTGTGACATTTTCTGCCCTGGGGTTGGAGCTCCTAGCCAGCCCTGCCTTCGCAGCTTCCAGCCCCCAATCTTGGGGGGGGGGACCCCGCGCAGCTGCCCAACCTCGGCCAGTGGCTGGGGGACCCTGCAGCCACCAGCTGCCTGGGGTGAGAGGACGCCACAGTAGGACATCCCCAGGGGGCAGGGTGACCCGGGAGCCCCAGCAGCAGTGAGTGCTGAACCCACCTACCCCTTTTGTCAGGGATATTTTTAGTGAAAGTCAGGGACAGGTCATGGGCTGCCATGAATTTTTGCTTAATTCCTCAAAAACAATGAGGAGTCCGGTGGCACCTTAAAGACTAACAGATTTATTTGGGCATAAGCTTTCGTGGGTAAAAAATTAGCTTCTTCAGATGCACTGAGTGAAAATTACAGATGCAGGTATTATTATACTGACACATGAAGGGAAGGGAGTTACCTCACAAGTGGAGAACCAGTGTTGACAGGGCCAATTCAATCATAAGGGACTGAGCATGTCTGGGTTGCTAAAGTTTTCTGGGGTGGAAATTTCTGGAAAATAGTGAAATCTTTTCTCACCAACTGGCCTTTTTAGATGTCTTTCATTGATTTGAGGGCTAGGGTACTTACTGGTATTTGTTATTTCTGCTGTATTGATTAGGTTTTAAAAAACTGTTAAGGCTTGTCTACACTGGCAATGTTAAAGTGCTGCCGTGGCACCACTTTAATGTGCCTTGCGTGGTCGTGCCGCTCTAAAAACACCACCTCCACAAGGGGTGCGGCTCCCAGCACTGGTGCACTGTCTACACTGGCGCTTTAGAGCGCTGAAACTTGCTACACTCATAGGGGTGTTTTTTCACACCCCTGAGCGAGAAAGTTGCAGCGCTGTAAAGTGCCAGTGTAGACAAGCCTTCTGGGTGCTCAGAACTTGGGACATCCATTTCTTGTTAAAATAAATAAAATTATATTTCAATATAAGGTGGCAGATGAAGAGATGTGTCTAATGAGGTGGTTCACATTTTAGCTCAGTCTCACCTCATTAAATCAGTTTTGAAGCAGAAAAACATGGGGAAAGATTAGTAACTTGCATTTAATTTAACAGCCTAAATAAAAAATGGCCGACCAAAGAAGATTCAAAATGAAATCCATAGTTCAAAGCTCAGTAACTGTAAAATTATAGACTAATGAAAGAAAAAGTTAGCCAAAGACTCTGTACAATTCTGTAATATCAGTCAAAACAGAGTAATATGCATTATGCAGTTATCTCTGCTGCAAATCAATGCCTGAAGAACACCATCAATGATGAATGCTAACCTGAGGGAACCACTGGTACCAATGAAACAACTACAGCAAGAACAGATCAATGTCCTCTCCACTGAAAGACCATGTGGATTGTAAAAGCTTTCAAAGTGTGTATCTGAAAAAATTAAGATTGAATTTTTAATGTGATCTTTGGTAAAGAGTTTCACATAGTGGTGGACTTCAAAACCATGCTGGAACATCTGCTCTGAGCACACTCGTGTTGATACTCCTCCGTCACTACTACATGACCTGTAAAAAGACCAAGACCAAAAACTGATGTTCATCCAACAAGAAAGAAAAACTATGCAGCAGGCGGCACCATCCATGCTGCCGAAGAAGTGACTTTGGAAAAGCAATCTCTTATCCCCCTTGGCATGGCTAAACACTGTGGCATAAATATACTACTCTGGCAAGATCTTGGTACTCAAATCATTCAGTCTCACCATGAATTTCAGGGTTTCATTTACGGTGCTTGATCCAATAAGATAAGAATATTCATTAAAGTTGGCTTCTGTTGTATGATAATTTATGAACATGATCTTTTCTGAAGAGAGTCAAGAACTATAACTAGGGGCGAAAACAAGCAAACAAAATTACAGTCAAGATTTTCAAAACTGAATAGTTTGGGTACCTCAATTTTGGGGAGCTCCATTAAGACACTTTAAAAGGCTCAATTTTCAGATTATCATTTTATGAAAATCAGGTCCCTTTAAGGTGTCTCAAATTGGGCATCCAAAAATTGAGGTCACTTTTTAAAAGATTTGGCCCAAGTCCTAGAATAAGACCCAACCAAAGCCTCAGAGCAGAGCTGGTCAAAAAAGGAATGCTTTGTGAACAATTTTAAAAAATTATTATTTTTTCCTCTGGAAGAATGTGGGGATAAAGTAAATAAAGTAACAGAGAATGAAATTTGTCCACAACTTTGAAATGAATACATTTAAAAAAAATGTTTGTCAGCATTTGTTTAGAAAATTCATTGAAATTTTTCAACATGAATTTTAGAACATCAACAAAATTCTGCAACAAAATCAAAAACTATTTTTTTTTAAATTGACCACATTTACACCACAGAATAAAGGCTATTGAATATGTTTCACTTGTAATTTTTAAATGGGGCCTCTATAAAATAAACTAAAACCTTTTTTTAAAAATCAAACTTGTAGCAATTAACCTTAGCCATTGCGAAGTCTAGGATAAGATCTGTCCTTAATCACCTGACTCTTCCCTTCCCCATTTAGCATATGTATACTTACTGGTATTGTGTCTGCCAACTAGTAGACAAACAGTCTGAATGGAATTAGCTAGATAGTGGAATCCCTCTACCCATGGCCATAGTCAGTATTCAAACCACACAGCACAATCCTCAAACCAGGAGTAAACTGGAGAAGAATCAGGCCCATTATTTATCCACTAACATAAACTGATACCACATAATTGTACAATCCTTTTTTTCTCCTGTAAGCATATAAAAATTCCCCACTTCTCTAGTTGTAAATTGTGTAATGTGCTTGCTTTCAGAATCAGACAACATATGCTTATTCTGTGTGTAGTACATGAAGGACTGAAACAGCTAGATGTCTGAAGAAAGAAACATCACAGAACTAATAGTCGGGGTGGGGTGGGGGGGGAGGGGAAATCCAGTGGACGTTTAACAGCAGCTCTTCCTGGCTCAAAACCCACAATTCTCTATAGACTGATAACTCAAAGCAGCCAGGCAGAAATTTTCTTTTTAAGCTAAGCATCTTTAACTGTTGCTGAATGGGTTTTTCTGTCAACCCTGATGGGGCCGACTCAAGGTGCTTTTGACAATAAAGTCAGACAGAACTTAAAAATACCCCAAACAAACAAACCTTACCCACCTCACACCCCCACTCAAAATAAGCTCTGTTTGACACTCATCTGAAGGGTTGAGCTGGCAGCAAAGCAGAAGCTGTTAATTTCTGCTCTTGGAATAATGTTGGTTAAATTAACCAATCAATCCAAAAGGATTATGGGGGAGGAGGGCTCCAAAAAAATAAAAAGTGATGCAAGAGAGAAAATTAGCACTCTCCTGCCAAGCACAATCAGTTGCTAAAGTAACCAGTAGGATATCAGGGTTGCTGCGACAGCCTGACTTGCTGGGGGATTCACAATGTAGGAAGGGAACTATGTAGCTTGAAAACACCCCAGTCAGGATAGAGAGTGAGACAAGGGTTTTTGCATGAGTGAGATTACAGCCGGGGAACCAGAGCCTAAGAGGGGATACCCTGATGAACCACAAAGGGGAAACACAAGTGCAGTTGCCCTAAACTGTGACATTCTTCTATTTTTTCCATCAGTTTTACACACTAGTGGATATGGTAGCATATTGTTAATTAACCATACTTCTGCACCTTATCTTTATTTAAATTACAAACCTGAAGCAAGGTACAACCTAATGAGACTTAAAATGCAAGCGGTATGCCAATAGCCACTCCAATGACTTCCGAAGACCAAGAAAAAAGTTTGAGTAAGAGCCAGACTTTGGCTCCTAAAGCTGAATGTCATCAGAAAATTGATTGTATTAAATGTCCATCACAAGAGAATCAGAACAAGGAACAAATTCTTTCTTCTGACCACTGCTGTGCAGATATTCACTGACAGAGAAACTAAGTATTAGAGTGCTGCTTAATTCAACACTTGGGTCTGGCCCAGAGCCGGCGCTCCCACTAGGCGACCCTAGGCGGTCGACTAGGGTGCCAGGATTTGCAGGGCGGCGACTCCTGGCGGGGTGTCTGGTCTGACCTCATGTCTGGACACACACTGTTTAGTGAGGAGAATACAGGTGGGGTGTGTAGAAACAAAGGCGTCTATTGTTCCACAAGAACATAGCACATCTCCCTATGCACCCAGAGTGGCACAATGACACCATCCTATAGGCCAATGATAGGGCACTCATGTAAAACTGGAGAGAGGGGACAGAAGATGACTCAATAGATGAAGAGTTGTCAGATCAGATCCATTAGCCCCCTGAACTCCAGCAGTGCAAAACTGGCAATCTGTGGATTTCCCTTAGTGTGAATTGCTCCATATCACCCCTGGGAGAGCCTCCTTTCAGAGGCCCTGAAACATGCATTGGAGAGGACAATTCCTTCCTTCAGTTCCACTCTGTTTCAGCACATTTTCACACTAACAAAGCTCTTTTAATCAGGCTCTGTTCCCTTGTATAGCATTGGGCGCAGAGCTGTGACTTTTCTTCTGCATAACAGAGCATGAAACAGTGCAGTAAGACAGTATATAGCAAAACACCACTTAACAATTCAACTATATAAACCAATGTTCCAGTCACACCAAACCTGCATAGAGAACTTACCTGCCCTGTGGCATGATGCCTTTCTGTATACTGTTCAAAACTGCAAAGGCCTTTTTCCAGCCACAATGCATTGCAAATTTCTGTCTAATTTGCTGTTCACTATGACCTGCAGATCTCATTCACAATCAGATTACCCTGTGTTGAGTATGTATGTTTTGGACTGTTCTTCCCCACATGTACTAGTTTTCTAATTTTCTAAGGAGACTTCCCCACATGTACTAGTTTGAATTTTCTAAGGAGAATCTCATTTTGCTACTTTCTGCCCATGTTTCTAATCTCTCTAGGTCCCTTTGTATTGTTTCTCTCTCCCCACTGGTATTTGCAGCTTCCCCGCAATTTCATATAATCAATTCAGTTCAAGGTTAACTTCATTAAGAATCTAGAAGAGGGAGTCAACTAAAGGTTCAATCCTGCATGATGGCGAGCAGTTGGCCTCAATCCAGCAAAGCATTTGAGCACCTGTGCTTAACTTTAACTCATTATCTTATTATCCCTTCACTCTCCTTCCCACCCCACCCCCAGGTATTTTAGCCAATTTTAAATCCACCTGGCAGAAAAATGTGTAAAATTCAGAACAATCTTCCATCATTCTGGTTCATTTTGCATGGTTATATCAGCTTCTCAGGATCTTCTGATACTTACACAATTGTTACTGGAACTGCTTATAAAATAACTAGGGCTGTCAATTGCAGTTAATGCATGTGATTAACACAAAACAAATTAACTAGATTTTACAAATAGTCACAATTACTCACAGTTTTAATCACACTGTTAAACAATAGAATACCAATTTAAATTTATTATAAATATTTTTAGATTTTTTTCTATTTTCTAATAAATTGATTTCAATTACAACACAGAATACCAAGTGTACAGTGCTTATTTTATTTGCTCTGTAAAAAAGATAAACAAGAGAAATAGTATTTTTCAATTCACCTCATACAAGTCCACTTAGTCCTACTTCTTGTTCAGCCAATCGCTAAGACAAACAAGTTTGTTTACATTTATGGGAGATAATGCTGCCTGCTTCTTAGCCCAGGGCTACACTGCGGGGGGTGGTGTCGATCTACAATACGCAGATTCCGCTACGTGAATAGCGTAGCTGAAGTCGGCGTATCGTAGTCGACTTACCTGGCCATGAGGACGGCGGCGAGTCGATCGCTGCCGCTCCCCCGTCGACTCTGCTTCCACCTTTCGATGAGGTGGATTTCCAGAGCCGACGGGGAGCGCTTTCGGGGATCGATTAATCGCGTCTAAACGAGACGCGAAAAATCGATCCCCGAAAGATCGATTGCTACCCGCCGATCTGGTGGGTAGTGAAAACAAGCCCTTATTGACAAAGTCATGTGAAAGTGAGAATAGGCATTCTCAAGGCACTATTGTAGCTGGAATTGCAAGGTACAGTAGAACCTCAGTTATGAACACCAGAGTAACGAACTGACCGGTTAACCACACACCTCACTTGGAACTGGAACTACGCAATCAGACAGCAGAGACCAAAAAAAAAGAGAGCAAATACTGTACAGTATTAAACGTAAACTATCAAAAATAAAGGCAAAGTTTAAAAAAAATCGACAAGGTAAGGAAACTTTCTGTACTTGTTTTATTTAAATTAAGATGGTTAAAAGCAGCATTTTTCTTCTGCACAGTAAAGTGTCAAAACTGCACTAATATTCAGCTGTAAAGTTTAGAAAGAACAACGATAACATTTTGTTCAGAGTTACGAACATTTCAGAGTTATGAACAACCTCCATTACCAAGGTGTTCATAACTCTGAGGTTCTACTGTATTTACGTGACAGTTATGCTAAACATTTGTATGCCCCTTTATGCTTCGATTTATAGGCTCTAAAGTTTTACACTGCCTTGTTTTTTGAGTGAAGTAAAAAAATTTCTAGTTGTAAATTGCACTTTCACAATAAAGATTGCACTACAGTATTTGTATGAGGTGAATTGAAAGATCACTATTATCTTTTTTACAGTGTAAATATTTGTAATAAAAAACAAAGTTAGCTCTGTACACTTCATATTGTGTGGTAATTGAAATCAATGTATTTGAAAATTCAGAAAAACATCCAAAATATTTAGAATACATTTAAATTGGTATTCTATTATTGTTTAACAGTGCAATTAAAACTGCAACTAATTACAACTATTTTTAATCGTTTAACAACCCTAAAAACAACACTTTATTACAGACATCTTGACATAAGATTATAAAATTTGATTTTGCACTACAGATTAGACAAAACACCTGTCAGGAATGGTCTAGATAATATTTAGCCCTGTCATAGTACAGGGGACTGGACTAGATGACCTCTTGAGGTCCCTTCCAGTCCTCTGATTCTATAATGAGAGATTTTCTCGTATAGTACATAAAAAAGAATTTTTTAAGATGCAACTACTTGGAAGAAATGGGAAGTATGAAGCTTGACTCCGACTTACAAGCAGGTTTATTTTCATATTTCTATAGACTGTCATTTCTTAACTGTACTCCATTAAACTTTGTTTATGGTGACACAAGAAAGATGAAATTTTCATTTCCAAATTAATTTTCTCTTCATTTGCACAAAATAAAAGTAGTTGTCTATTTTAAGAAGGTGATTAAACCAAAGAAGGTGCTCTATTTCCAGTATCAGCAAAGATGGTCAAAGCTCTGCATTAAAAAAAAAAAAAAAGGGTCAGGATTTGTATAGATCTGATGCATTTTACGGCATGAAATAACCACTATGAAGATGCGGAAGTGTGGATAAAACTTGGTGATTAAAAATAGATTTTAATTATTTATTTTTAAATTTAAAGTAGATATTTTAAATAAACCTATATATTAAGTCCTAAACTATTATCTATTAAAATAATTTATATCAAATACAAAAAAATAATATTCAAGCAGCACATTTGCTGCCAAATTTTAAAGATATTTAAACCACTGTAGTGGCGGAAGTCAGTGGCTAAGCACCTGGAACCAGAGTTTGTTGAAATATTCCTTCAGATAAGGCAGGAATGCAATAACAGGGTGGGGTGTTGCTCACATCAGCCTTTGCTGTTTCACTGTTTTTTCCCAGCTCTGGAGGCTGGGTGTGTGATTGGATTTCTTATGGCAAAAGTCTATTTTACAGTGGCGAGAGTTATCCCTATTTTCACACAATTGACTTAGATGCTCTTTCCCTATTCAATCACTGGATGAGCTTACCTTCCTCTTGGTCTCAACACACCACCACCTCTTGAAGATGTACCAGTTTTCTGTCTAATGGTTCTATTTCCTCCCCGCCATAAACCAAGAAAAGTTATTTAGTCTCTTGTTATTTAGTCTCCTTTTATACCATGTCAGGATATCTGGGCATCTCAGCTTCACCCATTTACACCACTCAGGTCCCACACACACTTACCTAACTGGTTCAGATGCCTTTTACACTTCTGCAGAACTTGTACCATAAAGTAAAACCTTCAAACTGACTGGTACCAGGCAATGCAATTGTTTTCATTACTATCCTCTATACAGTATGAATAATGATCTTAATATTAAGAACATTTTTCTGCACTAAACCACGTCGGGGGCATCCCTTTTCCTGCTTTTTTAAAATCTCATCTTCAGAAGCCCTTTCCACAGCAAGCAAAGCATTATGTAATTAACAGGTATGACTTAGGGCAATGATGACCTTATTATCCTTTTATGCATGTTGTTATTGCAAATACTTAACACATTCTCAAAGCTCTCCAAATAGTCTCCTCAGCTTTGTGGAAAGCTTTAAGAATTTTAGGAAACAAAATTTCATTCCATGCATCCGATGAAGTGGGTACTAACCCACGAAAGCTTATGCTGAAATAAATTTGTTAGTCTCTAAGGTGCTACAAGTTTTTCTTTCTTATTTTCATTTTGCTGACACAGACTAACACGGCTACTACACTGAAACCTAAAATTGATTGGGACATGTCTGAAGCCAGCATGATGTATTTGCTAAGGAGGAGACAGTCCCATCAACCCACTTCCCACTACACATCCCCTTCCTCATGGCCAAGTAAGAGGAGAGGGCAGAAACTTCATGGAAAGACCCTGAACCAGTAAGTGACCAGGCACTTCTGGAAAGCAGTAGCAGCATGGCTAGCCAGGAGCTGCAGAGAAGCTTGAGGCAGAGAGAACCCCCCGGAACTGTATACAGAGCTGTGTGTGGAACAGGGTGTGATGCCAGACATTTCAGTTAAGTGCAGGTCTGTCAGGGACTTAAGGGACAGCAGCAGTGACTGGGCAGGGAGCCAATGCAGAATGGTCCCAATGAGAGAAATGCAACTGGGAGAGCCATTTAAAGATTGTCTTGGTTGTCCTGGCCTGGAGACTTGCAAGCTCCTATTTACTTTAAATAGAGATTGGACTGGAGAAGGCACTCCAGGCACTAGGCCTAGAGAGTCCTAAACCTCCATTGGACTACTCCCAGGGGCCCAACCAAGAAGAGGAGGTTACTTACTCGTAACTGGAGGTTCTTTTACATGGGTGGTCTGTAAGACAGCGCAGCCAATGGCTGCATCTGCTGCTGCTGCTACTGGGGCGATGGTGTAGTGAGCGGTAAAGGTGTGGACAGAGCACGACATTGCCCACCTGGCCAGTGTCCTGCCAGGGAACATCCACGAGGCAGGCTGATGTAGCAGCACATCCTACGTGGAGAGAGCCATGACTCCAAGGGGTTAGGGAAAGAGTGTGTAGCATTTGGAAATGCAACTGGGAGAGCCATTTAAAGATGTGCTGTGAGGCCAAGGCCTGGCCCTTGCAATGTTTGGCAATAGCAACAAAGACCCTGGGCGAAGCGTGCAAGGCATGCGTGCATTGGAGGTAAAAGGTTAGTGACCGGCACACGTCGAGAGAGTAAAATTCTGGCCCTGTAGGAGGCGTGAGGTTTGGGGTAGAAGATGGGAAGTTGGATGCTTTGATTGAGGTAGAACAAAGGCGACCTTGGGGATGAATTTGGGATGTAGGCGCAAGGAGACTGTGTCTTTCTGGAAGATCATGTAGAGGGGGTCAGCCATCATGGCTGCCAATTCGCTAACATGTCTCACTGAGGTGATGGCCACCAAGATCAACTTCATGAAGACGTAGACAAGAGAGCAGGTTGCAAAGGGTTCAAAGGGTGGTTTTGTGAGGGCAGAGAGAGCGATATTCAGGTCCCAAGAGGGGGTAAGTTTTAGCACTGGTGGAAAGACACTGAGCAAACCTTTGAGGAAACGAATGGTGGTTGGATGAGTGAAGACGAAGGAACCATCCACTGAAGAGAGGAAGTCATTGAGCACTCAAGTGGACCCGTATGGAGGAGTGGGTGAGGCCCAACAGTGTTGGAGAAGGTAGTCCAGGAGAATAGGAATGGATATGGAATCCAGTGGGAATGGTGGCGGTGTGTCCAGGTGGTGAGGTGCTTTCATTTTGGCTGATAGCAGGCTCTGGTGGAAGGCCTCCTGCTATATGTGAGGACGTTGCGTACCGGGGTGGAGTACGCCCTGTCTATGTGTGAGCTCCATCCAAATACCAAGTTGTCAGGAGGAGTGGGCCTGGGTTGGCATGTTGGAATCATCCCTGCACCTGTGTGAGGAGATCCTTGTGGGTGTGGAGACAGATTGGGGGGTGAGAGCAGAGAGTTGGAGGAGATGGCTAGGGAATGCAGGGGCAAAAGGACGACCACTGCTACGCCTGGGTCAGAGCTGGGGTGCAAATGCCGAGCGACCATGGAGTAGCACAAGAATCCTTGAGGAAATGTAGGGATTCATCCAACTTGTCACTAAAAAGTTTCTGGTTATCAAAGGCGAGGTCCTCAAGAGTGGTCTGGACCTCTTTAGGGAACCCAGACAACTGGAGCCAGGAATCTTGTTGGAATAAGAAACTGGTTGCCAGAGAGCGTGATGTGGTAAGAGGGAACTGGAGCAGCGTCAACCTACATGGCCTCTTATAGCCTCAGATGAGATCACGCAGACAACACACAATGCACGTGCGGGTCAATGGACACTACTTCTACAAAGCTGTTCCGGCTCTGACACATGATGTGCATGTGCACCCTTGGTTGGAATCCATATAGGGATTATAACTCCAAGAAGTGCAACCATTTAAACCACAGTACGGGGTATATGCAACTTTTCCTGTTTCTGCCAGCCCTAGCAAAATACCCCTTCACTTTAGCCAAGTGTCTGTGGGGTTACTGGGACCCACCAGGGCTAGTTTCATTGAGCAACTATAATAATTATATCATATCCCACTACCAACATTGCATTAGTTCCTTGTTCTCTTAAATGCTTTTCACTTGGTCCCTTAAAAGAGCATAATATAACTAGGAAAGCATTTACTGAAGCAATATTGAAGAAACTATCTTGCATAAAGACCAAGAAGGCTTTCCAAATAGTAAAAGAGGCTTCTCTGAATTAGTTTCCCCTTCAACTTCACATGATGTGGACAGATTAGATTCTATGTAAATGGTTATATCATCCAGATAGAGAGAGAGAGAGAGAATTTTACCACATAAGAGCAGATGAACACTATCTAATAGTGATATATACCACACACAGAGATATGATTGTAAGAGTGTACTGTACTATATTAAAAGCTAAGTATTATTGTGTGTGCAGATTCAAAAGAAGAGAGGAATTTCCACAACTGAGCCAGTTTACTCATGAATAAACAGCTTTAAAAATTTACTAAAAGTTCTCCACTTAGCTAATCTGCACATTCAGCCGTGACATATTAGCCAAACGTTCTGTTACATGTGGAGAAGGCAGATGGCAAGTCAATACCAATTTCTTGAAACTTTGAAGGAAATCATTACGTACAACTATATCCATTATCCTAAAGATGACCATTAAAATCAAAGTACCTTAATTTACATTATTATGAGTTATTTTTGCTGTAGCTTAATCCAAGTCACATAATGTAAATTACTACCTAGTCAGTTATGACGACTTGACTCCATACACTTTAGTGACCAAAATCACTTGTACTTTGCAATAAGGTTAAAGGTTAAACTATTTCTGTGACAGTTCTACAGGAGAAGTGTTTTTTTTCCCAGTGACTATTGATATCCTTTTGTCTAATTACTTCTGACAACTCAACTATGACATTACAAATCACAAAATTACATTCCACTAACCCAGTCCAAAAACAAGAAGTCACATTCTAATTCCAGCGGAAAGTTCCCTCAGTAGCAGAGTGATTCAGCTTCATGCAGAAATTGCAACATTGTGAGTTCTAGGAAATAAGATAAACTTGGCATGGAAATTACGGACAGTTGTATTTATCATTTACTTCCCTATTTTAGGGAGATTATTTGTTTCTATTAATTTGGTTTCACAGATTTTGGGCCTGACTCTGCAACCCTAACTTGCAAGAGTAACTGCTACTCACCAGAGTAATCTTAATGATATCAATATAACTATTCACATAGGTAAGGCTGACTTGTGAGTATAAGCTTTGCAGGATCTGGCCCTCAGCATTGTTTTGTTCTGGTCTGGGTTTTCATTCTCTCTTTATTTTTTCAAGGTGATCCTTATTTCGTTATAGTGCTGTCATTCGAGGCAGACTATAAAATGTTATCATCAAAAGAACTTCTGTGGAAATATTTAGGGCTGCCAATTAATCGCAGTTAATTAAAGCGATTAATGCAAAACAAATTAACTACATTTAAAAAATAACTGCAATTAATCGCAGTTTTAATCACACTGTTAAATAATACAATACCAATTTAAATTTATTACAAATATTTTTGTATTTTTTCTAGTTTGAAATATACTGATTTCAATTACAACACAAAACACAAAGTATACAATGCTCACTTTATATTATTTTGATTATAAATATTTGCACTGTAAAAAAGAAAAAATACAGTATTTTTCAATTCAACACCTGCAAGTACTGTAGCATAATTTCTTTACTGTGAAAGTGCAACTTAGAGATGTAGAATTTTTTTTTTTAAATAGCACTCAAAAGCACTGCATGTGAATTTGAGGGGCAGAATTTGGCCCAAAGCATTTAACAGTAGTAATCAGGGAGATTAAAAACCACACCCACCCACCCACAACTAAGATGTGCTTCTGAACTGGCCAAAAAATGTTAAGCAGTATCAGTACCCCTGACTTTTGAAGTTTCAATACCCCCAAAAGCAAATATGCAAGTATTACCTCTTTGTATTATTTCCCAATCTCCCTTTCTTCACAGTAATAAGATGCTAAACAGATTCATATTCAGACCCATATATTTCAGAAGGAATACTTAAAAATAATAGAGTTGGTTATTGCTAAAGTGGCTCTATTCCCAATGGGTTTGAGGAAATGAAGTATAAAATAGGGTTGCCAACTTACTGATTGCAGAAAACCGAACATTTCCCCGCACCTTCTCTGAGGCTCCACTCACTATCCCCCCTCCCTCCATCACTCGCTCTCCCCCACACTCGCTCATTTTCACTGGGCTGGGGCAGGGGGTGTGAGCTCTGGGGTGAGGCCAGAAATGAGGGGTTCAGGTGTGGGAGGGGGCTCACTCCTTCCAGTATCATACTTCAAATCCTCCAAACCTTTGATCATGCACAATCTGTGTCTTCACTACAGAGTTATTTCCTCCTCAGTCAGCCTAACTCGGGTGAGAAAGTGGCCAAACTGCAAAATAACACAAACTGCACAGAGCAACTGTATTAGCAGCAGAGTGGTTGCAGTTGACAAAGTGTGCTAACTCAAGCTGCGGCCTATAACCCCCAACCAGACAGACAGGCAATGAAGACAAGCCCTATATCATTGCTGCCATCCTTGCAACAAAGGACTGGTAGGGCTTACTTTGGAGCCTCTCAGCAACACTTGTAAATCAACTACAGGAGAAGCTTATGAAATATGCAAGACACTTCCATTTCTTTTGCCCTAGAGCCAAGCACGGTATATTAAGTTTTGTCTTCACTGCCAAAAAGGTGTGTTTTTACTCCAGGATAACTACCATGCATTAACTATGCTGCTGTAAAATACTAGCGCAGACAGGGCACTGCAGTTTTAATCATGATATTAAATAAGGAATGTCAACCCCAGGTGGGGGTATAGCATTGGCCTTAGCTAACTGCCTTGTTGTAAAGACTACAATGCCTTGACTCCACTAGGATTTTGCAGTGAGACAGCTAATGCATGTTAGTTATCCAGCAACAAAAACATCTCTCTTGTGCAGTAAAGATGTAGCCACAGAAGTTCTCCCATCCCAGGTTAATAAATCATAGTTACTGGGCTTAAACGAACATCCTAAATGATAATAAAGAAAAAATGTATACAATGTATATCAGAAAGCTTTAACCATACTAGAAATACAGTCACCTCAAATCATGTAATGGCATTTATTATAGAGAAATAAAGTGAAGTGTCTTTGGGATCTTGCAAGACGAACCATTTTTATTCTCTCTCTCTCTCTGCATGGACCACACTTTGCCTCGCAATCAGACCAACCAACTGCTTAATGATCATCCCAGCTATGCAACAACTTTTCAAAGAGAAGAGTTGGCCTGAGATAGGAAGATCTAAAACTGGCTAACAAAGAAAATGTCTAAGCCAGTGGTTTTCAACCTGTAGGGGGCCATAGAAAGGTGTCATTACCATAGAGTGGTATTGAACCTGTGGTCCATGAACCCTTGGGGGGCCTGTACACTACGTCTAAGATTTCCAAAGGGGTCTGCACCTCCATTTGAAATGTTTTAGGAGTCTGCAAATGAAAAAAAGGTTAAAAACCACTAGTCTAAGCCATGAGACACCTCTGGAAGACTTAGAAAAGATTTAGGATATGTCTACATCAGGGGTCTCCAAACTATGGCCCGTGGGCTGCATCCGGCCCGGGGCTTCCATTTGTCCGGCCCTCCAACCAACAGGAGAAGCGAACAGCTGAGTAGGCACAGCGAGCAGGCAGGGGGAGGGGCTGCCAGCAGCAGCTCACGCGGGGCGGCAGCACAGCTGAGTTGTGCAGAGGGGTGAGTGCCCCCGGGAGCCAGTGTCCCCCCAAAAGGGGAGCCAACTTAGGGGAGAGTCGTTGCTGCAGCCGAGGAGATACAGGGAGAGTTCTATAAATGCCTGCCAAGTGATCAATATGCTCATGTAAAAAACCTTTGTCCGTGGATTAATGTCAGTGTTTGGCACTACTTATGTGTGTGAAAAAACATTTTCGATGATGAAATATGTGAAATCCAACTACAGATCAACCTTGTCTGATGAACATTTACAATCAATTTTGATGATAGGGAACACTAACTTTGAACCACAGCTAAATGCAATTTTGTCAGAAAAACATCAGTACCATACTTCTCATTAATCCTAAAATAATATTTCTTTATTTTTGAATATGTGAATGTGATTTTTACTGTATTGACAAATATTGTGTGTGATTTCACAGTACCTGCATCGGTTAACTTTTATACCTGATTTAGAATTTAATGCAACACTGACAGAATAGACAGTAGAGTAGTGGTTTTTTTTAACAATTTTGCGTATATTTTGCATATATTTAATTTCCTTCACCGTCACTTCAGCCCGCGAAACCTCTTCAAAAATCTAATATGGCCCTCGTCTCAAAGTTTGGAGACCCCTGGTCTACATCGCAAACTCAGAAACTGACTCAGGTTTAAGTCCAACCCTCCCCTACTGTCCACACACAAAGCCCCCTGACATGTTCCAGAACATGAGCCTGATAGCTCTCCCAGGGATATGCGTCCAACTGTAGCACGTGTCCAAGCCCACTCAATTTGCAGTTAGGATGTAGCAGAAGGCCTGTGTTGCCAGGCTCTGTTCGGAGAGTCTGTCAGTACTATCCCATAACCCCCTGGGCCTGTGTGTCCCGGCCCTTCTCTCCCCAAACTTTCCACTCAACTCCCAGGAACCAGAAGCAACATCCTGGTTCAAATACAGATGCTCAGTGTGGAAAGACAGGGTTAAACACAGATGGCGCCACTGTAAGCACAGTTAAGTCTAGCTTGTTCAAAAACTGAGAAGATGCTCCCTACCCAGTATGCTGCTAGCTGGCCAGAAGAACATACCAAGATTTTGGTGAACATGGAGTGAGGGGAGCCATGATTCTGGCAAGAACACAAGAAACAAGCATGTTTATGAAAGCATATCAAAGAGGCTGGTGGTGTTGGGGATCCACCACACCAGCAACCATTGCTGGGAGTGAGTCAAGTGCCTCAAGACTACCTATTGCAAAATGAAGGATGGGAATTGTACATCAGGGAACCGCCTGGCTACCTTCCCCTACCATGAGGAATTCAGCCGGGCCCTGGGAATCAGGCAAAACACAGAGCCCACAGTGCTGCATGACAACTTCCTGAGCAGGAGTGGCATGCTTCTGACCTGAGAGGCAGCACCAGAGGAGAGCCTGCAGTTGCCGGATCACACCCCGTAATGGATCATATTGCTTTCATGTTGCTACTATTAGTAGTGAGTAGCATAAATGAATTACTGCTGGTCACAGTGATCACTACAAAAATAAAACCTCATCCAACAATATAATTTAAGCATTAATCTCCATATTTATGGTTGAAAACTTGCATTTTACATTAAATCTTATCATAATGTAGTTTTTCCTCTAGTTTTTTTCTAATGTACGGGAGGGCTAATAAGGTAAATTTTTACATTAAGTCTTACGGTATTTCTTTTGCACATTAGGAACATTAACACACTTAAAAATACCAGTTTTAATAGAACACATTAAACTAAAATTTAAATTGTACAAATCAGTGTGGTACCATCATATCCGCATTTTTGTTCTGATTTCCCATACTCTAATAATTCCTCAAGCAGGATGAGAAAGGATGAGTGCATGCATACACCAAAAGCTTGCACTGAAAGCCCACTGATTTGGGGGATAATTTGTTGAATCTGCATGTGGTATGCCTGAAAGATGCCTACATTCAAAACTCCAGCCATAAAGGAAGCTTTGTTTAAGCAACATGTAGCTCCTCTGAAGATGTCTTTGTGCTCAGAGTCTAGCTGCAAAACCTGGAGGGCTGAACAAAGCAGTGACTGCAGTAACTTCAGGATTATTTGCAAGACAGTTTGAAGAGATGAGAGATCAAAACAGTTTGAAAGAAAAATAAGTGATAGATCAATGTGTTTCAAATAATGACATCAAACCACCATAGGAGTTTTCATCTTGTTAACTTCTACACTGAAACACTATAAAAGTTTTGTCCTCTCAAATGGATGAACTCCAAATGAAAAAGCAAAAATACGTAATCTCTAGACTAAATTCAATGCTGGTATTTTTGCCTGGTTTTGTGGTTGATTTCAGGAAAGTCCACCCATTCACATCAGGGCTACATTTGGCCTTTAGACTCTTAAGAGTTCAAGAACAGAGCTCTGCAAAATAGATGGACGTCTTTGAATTAGAGAATTTACAGTTATTCATCTGACTCTCTTTTGCAAAACATATGCAAGCTGGGAAATGGAATATCCCTTCTCTCTTTGGAACTATCCTGTTACACTAGAAATGAGGGACTCCATCCTTAACAGTGTAGAAGACCTGAGAGCCAGATATACAATAGATCTAAGATTGGATTCTTCCTCATTAAATACTTGAGCCTGACTAATCACTTCATTAGTCCAGAGATACACTGGTGTAAAATGGGAGCAATGCCATGATGAACCAGGCCAGCTGGGTCTATCTCTACCCTGATTTATATCCATGAAATCCCATCAAGTGGAAAAATAAAGTAAAGAAAAGTTTTCTAGGCATCAAATATTGTTTAAGCAGCATAGCTATGCTGATTTACACCACATCAGGATCTGGTCCAGTATATGTAACACATCTGTTGCTTTCCTTAGCCATATTAAACTATTCCGTCAAAGAGTAAATAAGAGTACATTTAAAAAAATCAACAAGGAAATTCAATCATAAAACCTTCTAAATGGAAATTAAGGAGTGTGTATCTATCATGGAACCTTTTAGCCTTTTGCCTATTTCCATTAAACTCAGCTAAAGCAAAGATACTTTTTTTGTGTGCAATGGCTGCCACATATATAATGTGTGTGTTAGAATAAAAGTTTTAATCCTGTTTAAGCCAAATAGGGAGGAACTAAGGAAGGTCCATTTCCATTGTTTACAGTTCTGCTCTGCAATTCTGTTGGTTATGTATGTGCTGGTTATGTAATTATTATTATTTTAAGCTGCTGCAAAAGCAAGGAGGAAAATTACAGTGAAACTTCACAGTTTGCTAGCAACAAAGAACCTGAACCAGCTGGGGACTAACTTACAAATCCTGTTGTGATGGAGGGCCTTTATATCAGAAAGAAAGTATAGCCCCATATTAAGGAGGGGTGTTAAAAGACCTTGAGAAATCCAAGCATTGCATTGGAGATGGAAAAGGAAAGCATAGGGAAAGCACTACAGAGTGAGCCTGCTCTGAACACTGAAATAAAAGAGGGCATTATCAGGACTCTGCTGTGATACTTGCGAGGCTTGTAAGGGACTGAAGTCTTGTCACTACCAGGATGTTTCTACACAAGTACCAGTGTGTGTAGCAGAAAATACTAGCTCTTTTCACTTCTATTTTCGTTGTTAAAAATAAAACCCTCAGACATGGATTTCTACTGTATACCTCCTTGTCACACTTAAAGGAACACTGTCATGCCTCTAGAATTGAGTACAAATATTCCTATACCTTAAGGAATTAAAGCAGGGGCCAACTCATCCTGTTCCATAGGTCAAACCACTTTAAACTACTACTAAAATTTGTAAGTGTTAAACATGTGAAAACCCAAATACATTATATCCCCTTAGGCCAGGGGTCAGTTGCAGTGCTTAAGAGGCAGGGTTTGGAGTCTTGTGGTTGCAGAGCCTGAGGTGTGCACACATACACACACAAAATTCTCTCTCAACCCTGCAGGTTTTGGCGCATCCATTCAGAGTAGCGGACCCTCGAAGCTCCTTCTAGACTTCCAGGCTGCCTTTGATCTCCCAGTCTCTACCTTCACAGTCCTATCCAGTCTGACTGGGACAGTAACCCATGGATTGCCATTCCCTGGCTCTGCTAGCTGTGCCTCCCAGAACCATGCAGAGAAGTCCAGAAGTGTTGTTCACAAGGAAGGGCTGCTGCCAGCAGAGAGGGGGCATTGAGACACACAACTCTCACATGCCGCCTTCACTCTGCTTACATGTGGCCAGCATTTTCAAGTTTGCTCCCTGTGGAACCCACTGTTTGTTTTCAACCAAACTTTTTCACACTGTGGACCATTCCTTAAAGGGATACTGCCAACATGGAGTGGAAAATACCGTAGGAAGATAGATATATAGATATAGATATAGATATAACAGTACTTGAGAAGATGGGAGTTGCCTTACCAAGTGGGGGGTCGAGACAATTCAATTAAAGTGGGCTATTATCAACAGGACGAAAAATCACTTAGATAGTGGTAATCAGGGTGGCTCATTTCAAACAGTTGACAAGAAGGTGTGAGTAACAGTAGGGGGAAATTAGTTTTTAGTTCTTGTAGTGACTCATCCACTCCCAGTCTTTATTCAGGCCTAATTTGATGCTGTCCAGTTTGCAAATTAATTCCAGTTCTGCAGTTTCTCATTGGAGTCTGGTTTTGAAGTTTTTTTGTTGAAGAATTGCTACTTTTAAGTCTGTTATTGTATATATATATCTTCCTAAAGTATTTTCCACTCCATGCATCTGAAGAAATGGGTTTTAGCCCATGAAAGCTCATGCCCAAATAAATGTGTTAGTCTCTAAGGTGCCACTAGTACTCCTCGTTGTTTTTGCTTTTGCTGATACAGACTAACACGGCTACCACTCTGAAACCTGAGATAGTTGAGATTCTTTAATGCCGCAGACAGGGGCATAACATGATTCAATGGACAGAGGTTGACGCTAGACAAATTCAAACTGGAAATAAGACACAAATATTTTAGTCACGGATATTGTCCATTGGAAAACTTACCTACTGATCTGGTGAGTTCTTCAACACTTGCAGTCTTTAAATCAAGACTACATCTTTGTGAAAGATATGATCTACCTCCATGAGAAGTTGTGGGTTTGATGAATTAATTACTGGTGATGTTTTCTTGCCTGTGCTATGCAGGAAGTCAGACTAGATTATTTTAATAGTCCCTCCTGGCTTTAAAAACTATTAATCTCAATTGTGGCTTCTAGGTGCTACTATCATACAGCTAAATATGCGTCTGACGAAGTGGGTCTTCGCCCACAAAAGCTTATGCTCCAATATATCCGTTAGTCTATAAGATGCCACAAGACTCTTTGTCGCTTCAGCTAAATAATAATTACTATTAATAATCCATATTATACCTCATTCCTGTTTTCTTCTAGACTTTGTAATAGAAAGTGAGTCCACAACATAATTAAAGTCAATTTTAATGACAAAAGCTGCTTCAGTTCACAAAATAGAGATGAACTTGGCATATATTGGACTCTTCTGTTTATTTCACTCTCTACTCCTCTGAATGAGTAGTGACTCAAGGTCACAGGAAAACTAGATTGGAGACAGTGGTAAAGTTGCCTCCAATTTTCATTCCTGTGTAGGGTTTTTTCCCCCCAAGCAGCACTTTTAATTCACATACGTGCAAAATTATGCCCTATCCTGCACTGGTCATGAGGAGTGAGGAAAGAGAATGTAAGAAGCCTGTTCCCCTTGAGCAAACAGAACAGGACATCTTCATGGCACTCAAGAAAACACAAGGAAGTTTGCCCTGCTAGAACACTACATCCTCAAGAGAGCACAGAGTGCTACTTATGAAGTGTCTAGCTTTAGAACTATGTATTTCAGTGGTTTTCAATCTCCTCTTGGAGGTCCGCAGGCTACGTCTAAGGGATCTGTGAAAGGTTGTTACCACCACAGAACAGTGTTTTTCAACCTGTGGTCTGCAGACCTCAGAGTGTCTGCAGACTATGTCTAAGAGTTCCAAAGAGTTCCGCACCTCCATTTGAAATTGTTTAGGGGGTCCTCAAATGCAAAAAGGTTGAAAATCACTGGTCTACTTAATATGCCATGATCAGCACCAAGTGTCTCCTGAGCCTGCACTATCCTCCTTCTCAGAGCAGCTGTATGCAGCACTCAATGGCATGTTGCAATGGTCCATCCTTAATCATCCTGCTTTGCAACTGCAGGAGTGCTCCTACAGATGCAGCTAGCACCACTATGTTTCCACACACACTTAATAAGTATGGAGAAAAATACTGGGGACATTGTAAGTTAAGAAGCTTTAAAATAATGAATAAGTAATTTAGTGTATTGCTAGTGTGCACATTAAACCACAATGGGCATGGCCCACCAGCCCAGCAAATACTGGAATCTTTGACTCAGGTCCCAGCCCATGCTAATAGGGTTGTAGATTAATTGCAGTTAACTCATGCGATTAGCTCAAAAAAATTAATGATTAAAATTAATTGCAATTAATCACAGTTTTAATCGCACTATTAAACAATAGAATACCAATTGAAATATATTTAATATTTTTGGATGTTTTTCTACATTTTGAAATATATTGATTTCAGTTACAACACAGAATACAAAGTGTACAATGCTCATTTTATAATATTTTTATTACAAATATTTACACTGTCAAAATGATAAAAGAAATAGTATTTTTAAATTCACCTCATACAAGTACCATAATGCAATCTTTTTATCATGAAAGTGCAGCTTACAAACGTAGATTTTTTTTGGTTACGTAACTGCACTCAAAAACAAAACAGTCCTACTTCTTGTTCAGCCAATCCCTAAAACAATCAAGTTTGTTTACATTTTCAGGAGATAATGCTGCCCACTTCTTGTTTACAATGTCACCTGAAAGGAGAACAGACGTTCACATGGCACCCTTGTAGCCGGCATTGTATGTTTACATGCCAGATACGCTAAACATTTGTATGCCCCTTCATGCTTTGGCCACATATCATATGGTAATTTTTAACTAGCTGTGTGTCTTTCCTGACCGCTGGATGTCTCTCTTCAGGTACAGTTCTCTAAACCTTAGCCCTTCTGGCCTATTGGTAAATAGGGTAAAGTTGTTAATATACTGTTGGCACAAAATTTTTTATGCCAAAAAAAACTCTTGGAGAAAGAGGAGAATTGAGTAGTTTCCAGTGTCTACCCATGTTGCCTATAAAACCTCTGAATATCAAGAGGATCATAAAAGTGCCACATACCATGAACCCAATCCAAGAGCACCAAATATAGAGCAATGGAGTGAGGTGCAAGGTGTCCTATTTCAAAGGCAGGTGGAGCTACTATTTCTGCAAGCACTTCTCAGGAACACCAGGTGAGAATCGGACTATGTCCTTGGAGTTTTATCTGAATTCATGAAAGACACAGTTACTAATCAATCATATCCTATGCAGATCTCCTTTACAATAAGTAACCAAAAACTTAATCCCTGGATATCAGTATCCCCTTGTATGCATGTTTCTATTAAGCAAAATTAAGTCTTTCCTATTTTATTTTAAGGCTGCAATATATTTTTTAAAAGCAGAAATTTCCTGAGAAATGAACCAGTTACACAAATACTATGTAGACTGAGTCAGATAAAGCCACATTTTCCAAAACAGACTATATGTATACATCGGTAGTATTGATACAAAACTATTTGCACTCACCAAAACCAGAATGTCTATATGGAATTGGCAAGACAAATGCAAATGCTGTTTGCTCGCACAAATGCATTTTCTGGCTAGGCATAGTTAGAGGCTAGCTAATTCTGATCGATTTCCTTATGTATTAATGCAGAAATCTAAATGGAGTATGGTGGGGGGGAAAGTCTATTCAATGAAAAATTCCACTCAGTTTACCCCCATGCCTGCATGTGCAAGGCCAATGGAATGCTGGCAGGATGTTATTTTTATTGCAAACTAAAACTAATAGCCATGTGTGAATTATACTTTAAACTCTAATAATCTCATTTTCACTAAAGCACTGACAGATACAGACATGATGAGGAGAATCTTTTTGTACCAAATTTCCATTTTCCATCTCTTCCCGCTGAGGTGCAAGAGTTATGAAAAAAGTCAAAGCATTTTTTTTTTGCTGGCAGAAAGTCTGCATGTTTCTCCACCCCGTACCCATCCTCCCACTCTCTCTGTGATTTACACTGACTGACTCCACTGTTTTCGGTTAAACTTTCAGGGGAAAAACCCTGCTCTCTGATAGGGAACAAGTATGCCAAATTTCAGTGAGAAAGGTAAAACTTTGTGAAAGTTACAACCAAAAACCCCCACAACCTTTAGGATGGAACTGTATGGACACCTTGAATATAAGCATCAGTACACACTCACCTTATAATGTAGCAAAATAGAAGAATTGGGTCATGATGATAACATCTAGCTTAGAACTATATGTTGTCTCACCAGAAGATTTTTGTGTCAGCTTGCCATCACTTGGCATTAGAGTCACAGCTTGTTTTCCAGGGCTGATAATGTTTACAACAGATAAGACAAGCTTCCCAGAAAGATCAATGTGAACTGCAATAACCTCACAGCTTTTGTCCAGTACATAACACAGTCCACAGATAAAAGTATTGTTCAGGTAGGTTAATGTATTCTGCTGGATTCCCCTGGTCTCCGCTTTTGGGGGTTTTCTTTTAAGAGCTAAAGTGTGAACATGAGAATCTTGGGTACCCATATTTTATACATGCATTATATTTCCAAATTGTGGGTGTACTATGTTAACCAGTTTGCTAATGTGTAAGAGATGCTTATAATCTACTGCTGTGGGCAAAGTGTAATGCATACATAACCATTAAACTCCTGCAGAACTAAACAGATACCTGATGTATCTGGGCAACAAAATGGCAGATGAAATTCAGTGTTGATAAATGCAAAGCAGTGCACATTGGAAAACATAATCCCAACTATACAGACAAAATGATCAGGTCTAAACTAGCTGTTACCACTCAAGAAAGATTGTGGAATCATCGTGGATAGTTCTCTGAAAACAATTGCTCAATATGGAGCGGCAGTCAAAAAATCTAACAGAAAGTTAGGAACCATTAGGAAAGGGATAGAAAATATAATGCCAATGTATAAATCCATGGTATGCCTTGAATACTGAATGAAGTTCTGGTCACCCCATCTCAAAAAAGATATATTAGAATTGGGAAAAGTACAGAGAACAGCAACAAAAATGATTAGGGATATGGAGTAGCTTCCATATGAGAAGAGATTAAAGACACGTGGACTGTGCACCTTAGGAAAGAGAGGACTAACGGGAGATATGATAGAGGTCTATAAAATCATGAATGGTATGGAGAAAGTGAATAGGGAAGTGTTATTTACCCCTTCACATAACACAAGAACTAGGGGTCACCTGATTAAACTAATAGCAGGTTTAAAACAAACATAGGGAAGTACTTTTTCACACCTGTAACGTTGCCAGGAAGTTGTGAAGGCCCAATTATAACTGGATTCAGAAAAAATTAAATAAGTTCATGGAGGATATGTCTATCAATGGCTATTAGCCAAGATGGTCAGGGATGCAACCCCATGCTCTGGATGTCCCTAAGCCTCTGACTGCCAGAAGCTGGGACTGAATGACAGAGGATGGATCACTCGATAATTGCCCTGTTCTGTTCATTCCCTCTGAAGCATCCAACAGTAGCCACTGATGGAACACAGGATACTGGGCTAGATGGACTGTTGGTCTGACCCAGTATGACCAGTCTTACATTTTTATGTATTTGTACCCAGAAAGCTGCTCAACTTGGGGTTTGGTGAGGCTCAAGCAGGACTGAGTTTCAGAGATGGGAACATAAGAACATAAGGCCATACTGGATCAGACCAAAGGTCCCTCTAGCTCAGTAGCCTGTCTTCTGACAGTGGCCAACGCCAGATGCCCCAGAGGGAATGAACAGAACAGATAATCATCAAGTGATCCATCCTCTGTCGCCCATTCCCAGGTTCTGGCAAACAGAGGCCAGGGACACCATCCCTGCCCATCCCAGCTAATAGACATTGATGGACCTATCCTCCATGAATTTATCTAATTCTTTTTTGAACCCTGTTATAGTCTTGGCCTTCACAACATCCTCTGGCAAGGAGTTCCACAGATTGACTGTCCATTGTGTGAAAAAATACTTCCTTTTGTTTGTTTTAAACCAGCTGCCTATTAATTTCATTTGGTGACCCCTAGTTCGTGTGTTATGAGAAGGAGTAAATAACACTTCCTTATTTACTTTCTCCACATCAGTCATGATTTTATAGACCTCAATCATATCCCCCCTTAGAATGTTACCATCTGGCTTGAAGTTTATCCCTGAAAGAGAGGCAACAAGAACATTCCAGCCAACTGTAATTGCCTCATGGTAGAAGGAGAAGCATTGTAGAGAGAGCAGGTTCTCAAGACATGTAGGGTTTTACATATAAATACCTTAAATTGTATCTAGAAATAAACAGGAAAGTAGTACATACCGGGGAGAATGGGTGTTACATGCTTACATCATCAGGCTGCCCCACTTCATAGGTGGGAACCAGGTTCTTTGTAGAGTTGACTGGGAATTTTCTGTCAAAATGTTTCGGTTTTTTTTTAAATGAAACATGTAGCTTACATAAAACTGACATTTTCCCTGGTGAAATTTCAAATTGTGGCATAATTTTTTGGTTTTCCATGAGGAACATCAAAATGAAATGTTTTGTTGCAGTTAGGCTTGACCCTGAAATATCTCTGACAGAGCCATATGGCAACAGAGGAGTCACATGATCACAGTGGACCCTGGGAGAGAGTGTACAGCCAGGGAGCCTGGTCCTTAGGAAAGATTAGGGGAATGCGGCTCCTGAACTAAAACTCCTGTGAGGCACTATGGCACTTTAGGCAGATAGTTTAATTCTGAACTGACTAGGAAAATTTTTGATTTTTCGCAACAAACCCAAGTGAAATGTTTTGATTCAGGAACATCAAAACGTTTTGTTTTGACATTTCCAAAATGATTTTTTTCTTAAACTTTTTGTTTTATGAAAAATATCAAAATTTTGACTTTTCATCCTACATTGAAAACAAACGTCAAAATATCAGAATTTTCCCCAAGATGGAAATTCTGGTTTTCGCTCAATTCTAATTCTTCGCAAGCCGAGGCCAAGGGAAAACCCACCAGTACAATGTGTATCAGCCCAGCTATACATACGGGAATAGCATAGCTGAAGTCGACGTATTTAGGTCGACTTACCGCAGCATCTTCATAGCACTGAGTCGACTGCTGCCGCTCCCCCATACTCTCGCAGCGGTGGAGTACCGGAGTGCGCTCGGGCATCGATTTAGCGCTTCTAGACTAGATGCGATAAATCGACCCCTGAAAGATCGATTGCTACCCGCCAATTCGGCGGGTAGTGTAGACATACCCTCAGTCCAGCCTAGAGGTGACAGAGTCGTATTAGAGAGCAAAGTCCACAGCAACCTGGCCAGCAAATGATTAAAGGCATTTTGGGCCATTGCTTTCACTGGGAATCCTAAAGACTATGGACCAAATAAGACCCTGAGGCTACTCAGTCATTAGAACTTGAGTGAGCAGTCACTTCCTGGTCAATTTCTCCATGTTTACTATTACCCCACATCTTATTTGTACTGAACTTTCATTTAAGATAGCTTTCCTATTGGCTGGCTCAAATACAAAGAGATCGCATTATCTAGGTTGAATATAAAAAGAGAGAGAAAGCACAACAGAATAGGTGTACTCAGGGTAGTACACCTCCAAATAACATGTTGTATAAAGCCAGACTGAAAGCTAAGTAGTTTGCATGAGAAAATGAAACTCTGGAGATGACCATAAAAGAGCATTTAAGTCAACATTTCAGGTAGACACCATAACTTGCCTGAGCCACATATGCTCATTAAATTATGAGCATTTTTGAAAGTTTCCCTATTGTGGTTAACTCACGGTTCAATGAAAGTCTGCTGCAGCTCAGGAGCCCCAATATATACACCCGCAACATCCACAATAGATGCTGGAGCACTGCAGCAGTCACCCTACCTGTACGGTAAGCCCACTGCAACACAGACCATGTTTACCTCTATTTATGTAGATCAGTGCTCAGGACGACAGGGCTCCAATGCTGATGGAGGCATTTCAGCACTACGATAAGGTAAGTGAATAAAGAATAACCACTGTCAGGGTAATTTCTGACTGGAAGGAATGTAAAGCACCACTGGGCTCTGCAAATGAATCAATGACTCCTGATAGAACCGTTTTGATATGAATGCCCAACGGATATAACAGAACTGGAATGAACACCTGAACCTTACCCATTCCCAGCAGTGGATTTATCAGTCAAGGAGGTCAGTGTAGTCTCCTATCCCATGCCCATGTCTGAAGCCCAACTGATCAATGAAACAAAAAAGAATTCAGATCATGAAGTATTTGGCCAGCCAAATTCAAGCTACTTGAACCTTCTAGAGAAACAAATGCTTACGGAAAATCAAAAATGCTTAAACTACCACAAACGGTTTCTCTTAACTCTTCACTTAAATTACTGCATTTCTGTCCTAACGGTCCTGTACATCAAATGCTATAAAGAGTATCGAACATTCTCTATTTTCCAGGTTAAACATAATGCTGTCTAGTCTAGTGTAACAAAATATACGTATTGTTTTAGAGAATGGGAACCTAGAACACAGAAACTCCAAGTCACTAATCCAATGCTTTAAATTATATTAGATTGTGTACTGCCCCCTTGTGGCTGGTTTATGAATGCCAGCCTATAGTTTTGAAACTACCTTGCTGAAGTCAGAATGTGGCAGGTTCTGCATCTGTGTACAAACGGGAGGAGGTGGAAGAGGCCCCCGACCCATTCATTCCTCTGGAGGGGTCAACCACAAGGTATCAGTGCTACTGTTTCTTGCTAGGGTCAGCGGTTGTGTTAGCCTCTTTATAGATCAGTGGTCCCCAAACTTTTCACATTGTGCTGCCCCTTACTCCTGTCTGCACCCTCCCCTGCAGGAGTCACGGTCAGGAACCAGGACCAAGAGAGGGGGCATGGCCAGGGGTAAGGAAGCCAAGGTCGGGGCCGGAGCTGGGGATAGGGCCAAGGCCAGGGGGCAGGGCTGGGAGCAGCCAGGCCATGGTCAGGGCCAAGAGCCAGGCCAGGAGCGAAGGCTGGGGCCTCAGCTGGAGAGTGGGGCTGAGGCTGGAGCAGAGCTGGGGACAGAGCGGGGTTGGGTGGCGCGCCCTCCCTGACCCCGGGGGCGGGGGAGGAGGACGGCTGGCCCGGGCCCCACTGCACCTTCCCAAAACGTTCCTCCATGCACTCATGGGGGGGAGAAACACCCACAGTTTGGGGACCACTGCTATAGGTGATAGAAATAGTGGGATGATGCTGAGGCCATGGGGGAAGAGAGCTGGCTGGGAGTTACATGCTGCACTCTTTCAAAAAGGTGGCAAAGGTGTTCAAACTCCCTCGGAGGAAGAAGTCGGTCAAAGCTCCTATAGGGCTCCTGTTACCATGTTGTCCCTCCAAGCAAACACTCAAATATAAGACTGTATATTCAAACTAAAATTCAGTCCTTGGTTCAGAGTGCGCCATCAATACGCAACAAAAATTTTGAAAACCTGACTTATGAAGAAAGGTTACAAAATCTAGTCATGTTTACACTTAAGAAAAGATGACTGAGTGGGACCTGATAACAGTCTTCAAATATGTTAAGGGGCTGCTACAGAGAGGACTGTGATCTACTGTTCTCCTAGTCCACTGAAGACAGGCCAAGACAAAACCAGCTTAATCCCCGGCAAAGGAGATTTAGGTTAGATATTGGGAACAGCTTTTAACTATTAGGGTAGCTAAGTTATGGGATAGGCTTCCAAGGGAGGTTGTGGAATCCCCATTATTAGAGGTTTTAAAGAACAGATTAGACAAACACCTGTCACAGATAGTCTAGGTATACTTGGTCCTGCCTCCACGCAGGGAGCTGAACTAGAAAACCTCTCTAGTATGACATAGACAAGAAATAAAGGTTAGATTTAAAGTTGTGGGAGTAAAAAAAAATGTAAAAAAAAATGTTTAAAAGTTTGTAATCTAAATATTTAAAAACATAGAATGACAAACACAGGGAAAACACACCCTAAGATTTATTATTATTTTCTAAGGACTGTATTATGCATTTTAGAAATTGGTCTGCATTGGGAAGGTGAAGGGAGGACTCATGCTACTATATAATTCCAAGGATTTTTTCCCAAGCTTCTGGAAAACAACACGCAAAAGGTGCTGCTCCTCCAGCCTTCGAAAGGCTGCAAAATTGCTTGCCTTCTTCACCAGGCCAGTGTGAACAGCCCAACTGGATTATGGCCCCAATGTATAATGAGAGGCGGTTCCTGTTCCATCCTGAAGAGTTTACATAGATGAGGCAGATCAACGGTGGGAGCAGAAATGAAGGCAGAGAGTCGAGTGACTTATCCAAAATCACACAAAAGATCAGTGGCAGAGCTAGAATAGCAGCCAGATTTCTTGGCTCCCAGTTAAGTCCCCTATGGACCAAGCTGCTTCCCTTAATTCACACTTCTTCCCCAACAGCAGATTAATTCAATAAAGCTGTAAGCGCCACAAACGCTTACAAAATTGTACGAGACTAAGTCTCCAAAGACTCTATTTTACTCTCTACAGTTGTTTATAACAGGCCCACAAGTGCAAGAGAAACACGTAGAAAATGAGGGCCTATTGGGAGGATCATTTAAATGGGAGTTGCAAGTCACTCAAACTTATGCCTTTATACAAACAATAAAATGAAGGCAAACAACCAATAATATAGATCTCAACAAAACAGAAAGAACAAGAAAGATACAACTGAATGCATTTTTTTTTAAACAGAAGTTCTACTCCGGGTATATGGCCAATATTTTCAGAAATGACTAGTGGTTTTTGGGTGCTTCAAGGTTTCAGCTGTCCATCTGCAGGCTTCGTCAAAAGGCCCAATTCCAGAGGACAGGTGCTCAGCAAATTCTGAAAATCAGGATCCTTCAAGGTACCTCAAACTTCGGCATACAGAAGTTGTGGTACCCAAAATTACCCGATTCTTTTGGAAAAACCTTGGCCATATGCATACATATTTCAAAAGTAACTGGTAATTTTGGGTGCCCTCAGTGTTTGGGTTAAACAGAAGAATAATGGCTTACAAATTGTGAATCAAAGATTTATATATATTTTATAGATATATAATTTATATGGCACCATTAAATGTAACAGTAATTTATGTTATATGTTGTAACATATTAGCACATCCTCACAGCAACTTTGGGTAAGAAGTTCCTTTTGTAGCATACAACAGGATGTTTATTATGGGTATTTGCCCCTTATTCCTACATGCCCCATAATGAGCAATGTAAATTAACATGCATGAGCACCAGTACGCTGGATGTTCTAAATTATTTCTTAATTTTCCCTTCCTTAATGAGAAAAGCAGCCCTTTCGGCTCTTGGAAAGCCAGAATACAGGATGCAAACAACTGTGTTTGTAAATTTTGATCTGACCTTTAAAAAATAAGATGACTTTAATTCTTGGGGTGGGGAAAAGGGGGGAACAAAAACAAACAGCTGACACCTGAATAAATACAAAAAAGCTTTCTTTAAACTAAAGGGTGCAGCCAGCTCTTTTTAGCTCACTGATTTATGTGGAATACACTAGAGGCTTTGCTCAGAAATCTTTTCCCCCAGCTACAGGTGTGGCTAATTTTATTAGCTACATTTTCCAGGCATCTCTCGTGTTGACCTATTCCAAGGAGTTCTGTCCAAGAGCACTTGGATCCACTAGAACACACTCAGCACTACTCTCATATCCCTAATAAGCCAGCAATGACTGACTCATCAGCACTAAGTCCCAGCCCCAATAGAATGGCTTGAAAGCGTGTGACAAAATTAACTTAAACATAAGACAGACATGCACACCATAGGACTGCACAAGCATTACAAGGACTATAGGGGATTCTTAAACTAAGATGATAGGAACACAGCATTAATTTTGCAGCTGTTCTGTCAATAAACAAGTATAGAGAGAACCAAACGTACACTGAGACAGAATTTATTTTCTTATATTAACTCCTCCTTGCGTGTTTTTCCCCCTACATGAAACTCTCTAGGGAAGCCCAGAAACCATAGATGGCATAGAATAGGAAAGCTAGGAGCATCCATAGCAGTAATACACCCTGAAAACAGATGTGCCAGTCTTCCGAGGACTGAAGAATTGACTCTGAAAATTAATTTTATCCACTGCAGGTTTAAATGATCAAATGCATCGTTTCCACATTTAGTAAAAGAAAGAGTTAATTACTCAGTTTCTACTCCTTTTGCACCCTGGGAATAAAGAATTCCATGCTGCAATTCACAATTAGTTAGAACTGTCCAAAATTCTTAAAACTGGAGGAGTAAGACTACCTTAATTTCCAAAGATTCCTAAAGTTCCTGCTCTAGAAAGCAGTGCTGCCCACATATCCATTGGCTGAAAACCTTTGAAGTCATTCTTCACGCTACTATCATGGGGTTTAATGGACTTACGCTGCCACAAAACCATTGTTTCTTTTCCAGATCCCATTCTTAGAGTTGGAGAAAATGTTTATTATAAGAAAGATCTGTAAGCACGCTCTAACACTATCTCAGCAAAAGCTATGAAAGAATATGAGTGAATTCCTTAAACCAACAGTAGTGTACTATTACTATGTAAACTGTACTACAGTGCAAGCTTTATTTTCCAGTTCTTCGGATACATACCAAACACTTCATTATCTTCTGAGGTTTGTTTGGGTAGTCTGGCTGCTTCGGGGCTTGCTTTATTTTCAGCTTCCTCCACTTCTGTCTCCTGTAACACAAATACTTCTTTAGATATACTGTTTCAGTTAGCAGCTGCAAGGAATGCTATGGACATTATTCATCAGCAAAAAACAACCAAAACAGAAAACCCAAAATCTTCTGAAACAAATATTCCTCTTAAATATGTTTTTATGAAATAGATACATTCTTATGTAAATGATGAAACAGTGCTTTTACAATTTCATGCACATGCCTGCATATATACAGAATATATAGAAAATAAACCACAGAAAAAACAGAATTTTACTATTTTCATCAGTTTGGGGCAATTTAACAGCTCACTGGAAGCTCCCCTTCTTTCTGTCACTTTCTAATTACGTGGTGGTAAACCCAAATTGATGCATCTGCAACTGTTTTCACTAGGGATTATTTTATAAACAACTTTCTCCCCCTCCCTCCCCCACTCCCTTCATTGGAAGCCATTTTAGTTAGTTATGGTTACTGTCAGCAACATGCTTGTATTACTTGTCTTCACTCCCTCTTTCCTATTTCTGTAATTCAATGTTCTATACTGTCAAACTAAAATTACATGCTCTTTGAGGCAGGTACTCTCTCTCTTCCTTTAGGTCCGGGCAGGACCCAGCACCACAGGACCTCGGTCTGTTTAGTGCCTGTAGGTAACATTGTAATACAAATAAACAGCAATATTGATAATAGTATTTATACAATTGTAATACGTGATGTCACATGCCTTTCATTCCCCCCCATCATGACAGTGTGTCTTCAATGACGGAACCAGCGCAGTTCTGCACCACGCAAAGGGGCTGGATTAGGGGGAATTGCACAAGGAGACTTGTGGTAACACTACCAGACCCTTGCAGTCACTCAACAGGCACCTACTTATCAGCTGCTTTTTCCCCACCACGCCCCCTTCACACATACAGAGCCTGAGTCCATTACTGGGTGTGGTCTGAATGGAAGAAGGCTGCTGAGCCAGGCACTGAGACACCTGGACAGAGGGGAGAACATGAGGGATAAGGGGATGGTTTGGGGAGGAACCACCACACGCAGTAACTAGGAAGATATGGACCTTTGACATTCTGCACAGATTTTGTCCATTACTAGGAGTACGTCTACACAGCACCGTAAACCCGGGTCTGCGGAGCCCAGGCTTGTGGATGTAGGGTACGTCTACACTGCAGTTAAAAAAATATATACACACTGCAGCTGCCCGGTTCCAACTGACTTCGGGTTCTCAGGCTGTTTAACTGTGGTGCATACGTTCGGGCTCCAGCTCGGGCCTGGGCTCTAGGACCTTGTGAGGTGGGAGGGTCCCAGATAAGGTGACCAGACCGCAAGTATGAAAAATCGGGACGGGGGTGGGGGGTAATAGGAGTCAATATAAGAAAAAGACCCCAAAATCGGGACTGTCCCTATAAAATCGGGACATCTGGTCACCCTAGTCCCAGAGCTCATGCTAGAGCCCGAGCTTCTACACCACAATTAAACAGCTTCTTAGCCTGAGCCCCGTAGTACAAGTCAGCTGGTACAGGCCAGCTACGGATGTCCATATCATATCCTCAGTGTTTCCGAACCAATGCTTGAGTGTCCATACTACACTGTAAACTGGGTTAACAAATGTGGGGCCCGGGTCTCTCATACGTGCTAATGCATCCATACCTCACTACACAGAGCTTCTGACTTGGGTCTGCAGCTTGAGCTGCAGCCGCACCACAAAACGATGGGGCTCAGACACAAGTCATGGGGGGACACAGGCTCTGACTCACCTCATTAGCAGGGTCCCAGGATCCGGCTCCTGAGTGCTTGATGCCCCGAGTCTGCCTGATTTATATATGGAGGGAAGAGGAGCCTGGGCTCAGGATGCAGTGTAGACATACCTTATTTGTTTTTCTTGTCTATTTAGACTGTAAACTCTTTAGGGCTTAAATCATGGGAGAAATCCTGACCCCAGTGAAGTCAGTTGATGACAAAACTCACATTAACTAGAATAAGACCAGGATTCCCCCCATGTTTTCTTCTGTGTTTCTACAGCACCTAGTACAATGGGGCCCCCATCAAGATGGAGGCCTCTGGATGCTACTGAAACACAAACGGTTAATAAGGAGTAAGACTGGCCAAACACAGCTCATTTTTCATTGATCTCTTGTTTAACCTGATAAACTCAAAATAGCAAGAAGAAATTCTATATGTATTTAGGAAATTTAGCAAAACTTGTTCATTTTGTGTGCAAACTTTATGAAGTTTTCACCTTAATATTAGTTTAACAGCTTTTAAAACTGACAGTTCTGCAATGGGAGCATGCTGTGCATTTAGTTCCCATGCCAACCTCACTGCTATGTGCCTCACTGACTGCTAAGGAATAATAATGAATCACAAACATCCAGCTTACTGCAATGTGTACTGGCATTGTATATACCAGTCAGGTACTCAAAACAGATGCATGCAGATAGGAAGTCCGGCATGCATGATCAAATATTTGGAAAAGGGCCCAAAATGACTAATGCAGTATTAAGTATTTCTGGAAAGGGTTTATTAAGAGCTAAAAAGAGAAGAGAGAAAGAAACATCAAAAGGCTTTTACTGTAATTTTCAAGAGCAGACATTATTAAACCACTCAAATAGCTGATCACTGAGAATGCTATTCAATACAAAGAACTGGATGATTCACAGGATTAGTAATTAATTAGCTACAAGATACTTCACTTTGAGTATTCCTGTTTTGGCACAGGTCAGTAGTAAAGAAGTATAATCTGAAGGCTTCTCAGTGGCTAATATGAAACGAGCTGATGGAATGTATCTAAATTCCTGATGCCCATATTCCAATTTGCATCTCTTGACAGTCTCAACAGGTATGCTAAGGACGGACTATGCATGGGTGTGATTCAAAGCATCCTGTACTCTCACCTTACATTCTACTGTAATAATCTTGCACAAAATATGCTTTGGGAGGTATCATTTGAAAACTAATAATGTGAGGATCAATGTCATCATGGTGGAATGTATGCAGCAACATTATACATAAAATTATGAATTCTCCCTGAATGATGCTGGTAGCACATGTTCGAACCCATGCAGACCCATGTAGGAAGAAATAGTCAAGCAGGTCTTAATGGGATTTGTGCGCACCTCAGTTTGCTTATAAGCTGTAAACAGAATCCTCAGACAGCAAGAGGGGTGAAAAGAAACAGCCTGAAGCCTCCTCCCTTGTTCTCAGCTTGAAAGAACTTTCTCTAGGGGTCACTTGCAGGAAAATGCATTTCAAAGGGTGATTGAACTATACAATTGATGGGCACAAACATCTCAGGTGGTTCTCTCTCTCTTTTCACCTAAGACGATGAAAGAAACAGCTGTGGACCTTGGGAGCAGATCCTGGCCTGAAAATTTGGTCGGCAACGTATTAAAAACCTGTGAGAAGAATTTTACCTTGCAACATAAGAACAGCCATATGGGTCAGACCAGTATCTTGTCTTCTGACAGTGGCCAATACCAGGTTCCCCAGAGGGAATGAACCGAACAGCTTCAGGCAATTTTGCGCTGTAGTAGTGAGGTATTGTTCTAAGCCCTCTATGATGGCACCCATGATCAGAAAACATGATTCTGGAAGGAATGCTTTGGCTTGACATGAGCCTAGGAGAGCTCCTATGAACTCTATCCTCTGAGTGGGGGGGTTAGAATTGACTTTGTCACATACAGTATCAGTCCGAGTCTGTCAAAAGTAGACCTTACCAAGTTCACGCGCTCCTCCACCTGAGCTCTGGTACGGCCCTTGATTAGCCAGTCATCCAGGTATGAGAGTACTTGTACCTGTCCCTCCTCAGGAAGGCAGCTACGACCGACACGCACTTGGTGAACAGCCGAGTGGCCACCAATAGCCTGAAGGGGAGAACCGTAAATGTATAATGGGTGATGTTGACCACGAAACGGAGAGACTGCCTGTGGGATGGGACTATCGACACGTGAAAGTATGCATCCTTCGAGTCAAGGGCAGCATACCAGTCCCCCAAATCCAGGGAGGGGATAATGGAAGCCAGGGAGACCATGCAGAACTTCAGCTTTTTCATGAATCTGTTGAGGTTTTGCAGATCTAGAATACGCCTGAGCCTACTCTTGGCCTTCAGGATTAGGAAATATCGGGAATAAAACCCCTTGCCCTGAACTCCTGAGGGACCTCCTCTACTGCTCCGGCTTCTTGGAGTGTTCGCACCTCCTGTAAGAGAAGTTGCTCATGAGAAGAGTCGCTGAAGAGGGACGGGGGAACAGAATTGGATAAAATATCCCAATTCTACCATGTGTAAAACCCATTGGTCCAAGCTGATCCTGGCCCAGGCACAGTAGAAATGGGATAGATGGTTCACAAAACTGTGGAAAGGATTCATGATTATTCTTGTTGCATCGCCCCGGGGCACATCTTCAAAAGTTTTGCTTGGGGTCCAAAGACTGCCTCGCCGAACCCTGGCTCTGGTTGGAAGAGGACTGAGTTGGCCGCCTCCTATTATTTCTGCCCCGCTTCCTGTTATCCTGTCTAGAATAAATAGGGTAGAAGCGAGGGGGAAGTTAAGGTTAAGGTTTGAAATGCTTCCTTTGTGGGGCTGGTGAATGGAGGCCCAGATTTTAATGTTGCTCGCAAGTCTTTGAGACTGTGGAACTTGGAGTCTGTTTTCTCTGAGAACAGCCAATCCATCAAAGGTCAAGTCCTGAACCGTTTGTTGGACCTCATGCTGGAGGCCCGAAGCCTGCAGCCACGAGCTCCTTCACATGGCTGTAGTGGTCAACATTTTGCAGGTTGCCGAGTCCGCTGAGTCAAGTGTGGCTTGCAAGGATGTCCTTGCTATAACCTTGTCCTCTTCGACGATGGCCCCAAACTCTGACCGGGATTCAGTTGGGAGCAACTCCTTAAACTTAAGGGAGTGTTCCAAGAATTGAAATTGTAGCTGCTAAGGTTGGCAATCCGAAGCTTGAGTCCTCCGGTAGAGTAGATCTTTTGGTCGAAGAGGTCCAGCTTCTTTGCCTCCTTAGATTTCGGCGTTGGTCCCTGCTTCCCTTGTCTCTCTTTCTCATTTGCAGCCACCACAACTAGTGTGCCTGGCTGAAGGTGGATAAATAGGTACTCGTACCCTTTTGAGGGTACAGTGTGTGACGGTGTACCCCATAAAACTTTATGGGGAGATGCTTATAAATGTATACATGATGTAACTGGACTATGTTTTATGCTACATGTGCCATGTAACATATCTCTGTGAAAGTTATGACCTACTGAATTTATTCCTCCCATTTATATGCACGTATCATTGTTGTAGTTGAAGTTATGAATATTGGTTGTATTTCTTGAGAAAGGAATGTGCAGGTTAAGTGCCCAATCAAGAAGCACTGATCAAGGCAATCAAGAAGAAACTGAAGGATGATTTCGAGAACTTCCGGAAAGAAAAGCTCCTTAAAACAGCTGAATCACGCAAGAGCCTCAGGACATGCAAGCAGGAATTGACGCAGTATAGACTGAGCGTAATAGCATTGAAGAACAAGGATGGAGAGACAGTAATCGACAGAGCAGGGATGGAGGAGGTCTGCAAGGACTTCTATACAGAACTGTTCAAATCAAGAATCAACGTCCCCCTCCCAACCCTCGAAGAGTCAGAAGAACGCGTCCCCCCCAATGATCATCAGCGAAGTCCGAAGCGCACTACACCAGATGAAAAGGGAAAAGCTCCAGGCAAAGATGGAATAACATCAGAAATGATTTATACAGGAGGCGAAAAACTTTGGAAGGCCCTCGCTTTAAGATTCAGTCAATATCTTGAAGAAGGAAAAATACCATCAAGCTGGAAGGAGTCGAATACCATCTTGCTGCACAAGAAGGGTGATCGAGAAAATCTTAAGAACTACCGCCCTATATGCCTGCTCTCTCACATCTACAAGCTCTTCACAAAGGTGATAACGAATCGACTTTCGCAGAGTCTGGATGAACAACAGCTGAGAGAGCAGGCAGGGTTTCGAAGAAATTTCAGTACAATCAACCATATATTTATCCTTAGCCAGCTCCTAGAAAGAGCGAGGGAATACAAACTCCCGCTGTGCATTGCTTTTGTCGACTATGAAAAGGCCTTCGATAGCATTGAGTTTACGCAATATTAAAGGCGCTCGCAGAGCAGGGCATTAACACACAGTACATTAGTTTGTTGAAGGAAGCGAATACTGGATGTACAACAGACATTACTCTCCTTGAAACTCCCCTCCGCATCCCAATCGAGACAGGCGTAAAGCAAGGAGATACAATTTCACCGAAACTATTCACCGCCTGCCTCGAAATGGTTATGAACAAGATCAATTGGAGGAGTGGTGTCAACATACATGGAGAGAGATTATCTCATCTCAGATTTGCAGACGACATTGTACTAATTGCCGAAAGCACCAACCAACTGCAGAGCATGCTACGAAGACTCGACAAGAAAAGTAGACAGGTCGGCCTGAAAATGAACCGCTGCAAAAAGAAATATATGCGATCAGACGTCTTATGAAAAGCCCGAATAACGGTACCAGGAGAAGACATCGAAGAAGTGGAACAGTACATATATTTGGGCCAAGAAGTTAATATGCGCCAAGACCTGAACGGAGAACTCTCCCGAAGGATTCGGGCAGGATGGTGTGCGTTTAATTCCATCAAGGACGTCCTCAAAGGAAAAACTGACAAGACCACACGTAAAAATATTTTCAATTCAGCAGTGCTGTATGGCAGTGAAACGTGGGCACTGACGAAGAGAGAAGAGCAACGGCTGTTGGTAGCTGAAAGGGCAATGGAACGAGCTATGTTGGGAATCTCCCTTCTGGATCGTATACCAAATGAAATCATCAGAGAACGCAGCGGTGTGAAAGATATTGTCGTGGAAAGCAGACATAACAAGATGCGATGGGCGGGCCACACAGCACGGCTCACGGATAACAGGTGGACCACAATCATTGCTGAGTGGTACCCGCGAGAACAGAAAAGACCCCCCGGTCGGCCTCCAAGAAGATGGGAAGATGACATCGTTAAACGTTTCGGACGAACGTGGAGAAGAAAGGCAAGAGTGCGAGAAGAATGGCAGACGTGTTGTGATCGGCGCAGTCTTAACGACAGCTGAAGTCCGATCGATCCAGGTGATCCAGGTGATGAAAAAGTATCTTCCATACCTAGAAGAAATTATTTGGACAGGGAATGTTTAGACAGACAGAATCAGGTTTATTTTGGCTTGTGGATCTCCTCTGTGCTAACCCCTGATGCTTTTGTTTGCTTGAAACCTTTAAGTTGAACCCCAAAGAAAGCTAGTTTGGGTGCTTAATTTTTGGAATTGCTCTTTTAAAATCTAGCAAAAGCCTACCCTTTTTAAGAACAGGATTGGATTTTTTGTGTCCTAAGAGGTTTGTGCATGTTGTTTGATTAGCTGGTAGCACAGCTAATATCCTTTGTTTTCTTTCTCAGCTCTTCCCCGGAGGGGGATGGAGGGTGAAAGGGCTTGAGGGTACTCCACAGGGAGGAATTCCCAAGTGTTCATTTTTGGTCCAAGGGGTTGGGTTTTTTTGCATTTGGGTGGTGGCAGAGTTTACCAAGCCAAGGTCAGAGAAAAGCTGTAACCTTGAGAGTTTAATACAAGCCTAGAGTGGTACGTATTAATTTTTAGAATCCTCGCACGCTCCTACCTTCTGCACTCAAAGTGACAGAGTGGGGATTCAGCCTTGACAGTATCACAAAGGCCAGCTGTGATACATGCTGAAAAGGGACATCTCCCCAAACCTTTGAAGATCAAATTAGTTTTGTTCTAAAAGATATCAAGAAGCCACAATAAAACTACTGAAGTCCATTTCCTAGGCAAATGGTTTCCCCTCATCATTAGTTCTATACATAATTTCCACCATTGCTACAGTATACCTCCATACTTTCTATACCCTATTACATATTGACTTCTCAAATATGCTAACCTTTTGTGGATATAGATATATATTTCTTTATATCAAATTGACTTCTCTCTTCCGTTCTGCAGAAGTTTCCTGATTGTATTCAAGTTCTTGTATTTCATTTACATTGTGCTCAATGTTCCCTCTAATTTTTGACAGGCCATGTGCGCAAAAAATTTCTTCTGTGCAAATTTTTGAAGCAGAGTTCAAATTTGTGCGCCCCAGCGAGTAAAATGCTTATACAAGGAGATGTGTGGGTCCCGACATGATCAACGTTCCACATTCAAAATGCTTTCCCCCCCTTGCCAGCTAGTAGAATCTGGCTGTGTTGACAGATGGCGGGAGAACAATGTCAAAAGTCGCCCGTAAATGATATTTCGGCCTGGCTCTGATGTAGTATTTCATTTTTTGTGTGCGCGGTGTTTCGCCATGTGCGCGGGGTTTAGGATCTGTGTGCGCGCGCACACGTGCACAGCTTAGAGGGAACAGTGATTGTGCTAGGTATTTGTCCTATGCCACTCTGTACCAATATACTAAATATTACAATTCTCACAGGAACAGGTCTGAACTGAAAAAGAGGCACCTACACAGACTCACCACGCATAGAAATAGCTATGTGAATGACTTGATATTGTGCTTGTGAGGATTCCCTTTTTATGTTACTTTTAGGAAATCAAGAAGTATCTTAGTCACAGATGAGTGACTTTCTGAAGCAAGATAAGACTTCAACAAGACATAAGATGTGCTTTGTTTGAAATAACCTTTTGAGTTTTAAGAAAACCACCCATCATATGTCTATTCATTTGTATACCTAAATTGTGAGAACATACAAAGGATACTGATTAACAACAATTAAATCATAAGAAATTCAACCCCCAAACAAGTACCAGCAGAGATGCAGACAACCACCATCATACCCTCATGCATAGCACTGAGCAATAGATAGACTTTACATGATGTCCTGAGGATCAGAGTGGAGACTCCCATCAGCTAAGACTACATCTACACTGCATGCTTCTTTTGGAGTTGTATAGAATATGTACTTGGGTAGCGGCCCCAGCACAGGTTTAAGTAGCTTTTCCGCGCTGCCTTCTCCCCCACACCCCCCAATCCTTTCCTCACTACAGTGAAAGTGGTAGCGGGGAGCAGCTGAAGCCTTTGCCTAACATGTGCAACATGGATGCAGTGTGCTATTCACTGCAGCATGTAGTTACACGTCCACTACATGTCACCACAGATGCTCAAATCCAGGGACAAAGAGCAAAAGCACCACATCAGCTGTTTTTAACTGAAGTGGCACCTACCATACAGGGAATTAAAGATCAATATCAGCACCAGAAATTGTATCTGGAAGTGAATGGGGAGCCAGTGGAACATCTGGTGTGCCAGTGTAATAGGTGACCTGAGGCTAACATCACTAAACAAGCACCCTGTTCTGCATCAGCTATAGCAACTGGGTGGTCTTCACAGGTAGGCCCCATGTAGAGCACTTTACAGCAATCTAATTTGGAGGTCACATGATTGAGTGCGTCAAGGGCCACATCAGAGAGAAATGGCCATAATATTTTTGGAAAAAGTAAGTGGAAACAGGCATTTCTAGTCACAAAAGTCTCCAAGTGTACCTGGGGAAGTCAACCTCTTTTACAAAGGGTGGGATAATCTCCTATACCAAGTGGGTGGACAGGCATCATTTCTGCCACTTGAATGCTTCCACCAACCAACCACACTCTCCATCTTATCTGGATTGAGTTGTCATCAGCTTGTTCTCATGCAAGCCCTTATTTTAGCCGAGTAACAATACTCCGCCCTCTACATTTGATGAAAAGAAAGTGTAGGCCATGGGTCATCAGCAGAATGATAACACTGCAGCCCAAATTGCCTCAGTATGTTTTCTAGTGGCCTTACATACACACTGAACAAGAGAGATGACAGCAAAGGACTTTGTGAAACTTCTCCTGAGCATTCTTCCAGTGGATGAGCAATTGCCTTTAATACCACTAACTGGGATCTCTGTGAACGGTAATAACAAATACCAAAAGCAATTCTCTTTCCTCCAGCCAGGATCAGAGTCAAATCAATGGTATATTGCAGGCTGCTGATTAAATCGAATATGTCCATTCAGACTCTCTGACACTTATTCTTCACTAGGAGATCATTAACCACTGAGACCAGTGCAATCTGAATACAATATCAAGTAGGATTGAGAGCAGTCAAGGAAATCTGAGGACCCTAATTCATCTAGAGTTGTCACTCCACAAACCTTCTCAATAGCCTTATCTAAAAAGAACAGGCTAAAAGGACAGTGTATGTGTGTGCAATAGTAGACAGATAAAGCATCAACATTACGATTATTAAAAGAGGGGGAAATAGCAAAATGACAACATTTGCCATACATTAAAAATCCAGGCCTAAATTGTGCAAAAATGACTGATGGGATCTGACTTTGTAAAAAGACATAGGAAATTGAAATATAAAATCCCAAGAACAAAAAATTATGTTCATTTTACGACAAATCAACAATAGCAACAAAATTACAGCTACTTACAGCTGCTCCCATTTCTCTTTTGTGTCTAAGAACAGCAGCACACACAGTGTGAGGACATTGTAGACTAAAATACCTCACGTGCTGTGACACTGAAGCATAAATAGGTGAGCTAACAGGATGCCATGGTTTACCACTTCTTTGCTTTTACCGGTTCAATCAATTTTCACAGTCATGGAACAAAACACCTTGAAAATTCTTTCAGGGATCCCCAAAATATAAATATGTGGTAAGAAAGGTTTTTTTCCCCACTGATAAGACTATTTATATTTTATATATATAGATACAGATATATAGATATAGATAGATATAAAATGTAATTACTCACAAAAATTTGAGTCCTAATCTATACAATAAATATCTATGCCAGAGAGCCATGAAGAACATTAGCCATGTAACAAATACAAACATCTGCTGCATGTTTTATTTTAACTTGATATTTCTATTTGATCCAACCTCTCCCATAGTATTTTAACAAGTCACAGTAATAATGTCATAGGAAAAATGCTCAACTATGGATTCCCTCACTTAGGCAAAACTCCACCTGATTTCACTGAAAAGTTTTGCCTAAGTAAGGAGTGAACCCCAAGCTATCAAATTCACCCAAATTGTACTGTAAATAAATATGTAAATATAGGATTTTGCCAACGTTTTACCTTTAACGAAAGCTGACAATAATGCACATAGTTACTTTCCTTTCATAGCCTATGTTGGAATCTGTCAACGGGTAAGAATGATACTCTGTTCCACATTTTCCAACAATGGACAGTGCTTGAAATATCTCCATTGGCTATAATAGAGAGGTTTTCCCCCTATTATTTATATACTGATTTACACCAACTGAGAATTTGGCTCACATATTTCATATTAATATGGATACAGTTTTAGATTAAGGAAAAACAATGCGATTCATTTAACAGGCAAGTGAGGAAATACTGAAAATTGCACACTCCACAATCAAAAGCTAAGGTCAAGATTTTCAAAAGTGACTAGTGATTTTGGGCATCTCAGTGTTTAGGCACTCAAGACACCTTAAGGAGGGGCCTGATTTTCAGACATTGGGTGCACAGTATTTGTGAAAATCAGATCATTTTCTAATGTCACAACTTGGGGCACCCCAAAATAAAGGCCCCATAATCACAGGTCACTTTTGAAAATCTTGCATTTATTTATAAATTGAGCAGGTTAGATAACTACCAGCTATTGATTTTCCTGCTTTTCATATGACCAAAGTAGGGTTGGTCAAAAAGTGATTTTTAACATTATTAGCATGGTCAATTCTTTCTAAAGGAGACACATACAGCCAGACTCCCCAAAACAAACACCACATACAAATTTTTTTAATCCCATTGAAGGCCAGTAACGCTGCTTCTCTTCTCTCTCCAAGTCAATGGAGTTGCATCAGATAATTTGAACCTTAGACACTCAAATGTAGTTCTGAGTATATTGCAAGGGAATAATACAGCTTTAACATAAAAAGGAACGCTTTTTTGTTCTGTAATTCAAAGGGGTACAGAAGGAAGAGAAAAGAGAACTAACTGCAAACAAATTGGTCTTAGAAAACATATTTTTGATTCTTTTGCAGTCTAAAAGGTCTCTCTCTCTCTCTGTTTACCCACTGTGTGGAGTCCTTTTGAAGCAAACACAAATTCAGCGGCATTCCTCTGGCATTACTACCTATGCACACAAAAAAGGATTCAAAGTATGATAGTAACCCTGGTCCCAAAAGCTTTTATCATAAGATTAGGCAGCAGCAACAGCTACATGTACTAACTTACACTGACAGCAGGTTGCTGTATCTTTTATTCTAACAGCAGTATCTTATCAGTTTCTAAGAGACCTGTCCACCTTTCACATTTTAAATCCCACCACCACATTCAACTGGAGATTACACAAAGAGCAATTTTAAAAAGAGATATTTTGTCTAGCAAATCCTCAACACTGTGTTCTTAAACAACTTCAGTTGATATTCTACCACAGTGGTCAGGAAATCTGAGCAAGGGGAGGTTTAAACTATAAGAGCCAGATTCGTATCTCAAACTCATGGCAGCTTGGTCTGAGAGGCTAAGCTGCAGGAGTACAGTCCTTAGGTAACAGTGTGTTAGGCTCACCAATAGTCATGTGATCAGAAAAGGTGTCAGGTGTCTCGGACTTCCCCCCACAGCAGCAGCAGTCCATAACATTTTTAGGCAAATGTCAGGAGTCTGAACCAAAACATATGAGCAACACAGTTCGTTATCACTAATGTTTAAATAAAACGAGTTATTAGAATATGGGAAAATAGCCAGAATGTACTTTAACTGCAGTTTGGTACTAAATGTTTCAGGACATCAATCAAGGCTACTCAGATGAGTGGGGGGAGTCATTCTATTAACAATGAGCTTCTGATCAGACTTTTGGAAAGGAAAAAATATATATTCTTAAGATTTAAAATTGACATGTTACGTATAAGACATGGCTTCACAGAGCCTTGGAAAATTATTTAGTTTACATAGTTTACAAGTATAGACAGGGTCTATAAAGCTTACACTCTATGGGCTCAGTTGTGGTTTTGCTATGAGTTCTGAAAAAGGAGCAGAGAGCTGTTTTGCATACCGCCACTACCACAGGAGCAGACGTATACTCACGCAGCACTCTTCTTCCAGCATACCCATGTGGCTGTACTAGCTGATGCATTTGTTTTGGGAAAAGTCAGGGTTCTGCACATTATTGCCCATCTTCATGGGAAAGGTGAGGGATGACGTAGCAGCTCTGTGGCACAGGTAACTGGCACAAGGGAGCAAGGGGTTGCTGCACATGTAGTAAAGACTGCTTGACACTCCCCATTATAAGACTCTGTTCTTAGCTGGTTAGAACCTTGCCAAACTAGCCATATTGGCTGAAGTTTTCCATGCCAAGTGATTTTTAAAAAAAATGTAAAAAAGCTTCAGCTAAAGCAGTTCAGCAGTTTCTGAAAACAAGATTAAAGAAAAATACATAATTTTGCCCATGTTCACAAATTCTTACAACCACTGAGAAGCTGCAGTGCCCCATACTTTGAGGCGGGGCCTTGAAATCTGGCAGAGTCCCCACCCTGGTGTGAGGGATGTGCCTTTTGCCTTGCACCTGTGAAAAACCACCCCCAAATTTGGCTAAGTTTTAACCCTATGAAAAATAGCAGTTTGCACACACACTCAGTAGGGACTTTAAGTCAGAGTTTGGCAGCTAAATTCTCTGAAGATTCAATCAGGGCTGAGCATGCTCTAGGCCAGGGATGCAGGGGCCGAGCAGGACTTTCCTGGTAAATTTCTGCTCCCAGCTGCTATGAGCCATTGTGGCATCACAGGAACAGAGACCAGGGAAATTCTCTCTCTTTTGTGGTCAATGGCCCCACTGCAGGAGGAAGCAGTGAAGAGGAGGGAGCAGTCACTCTGGAATCCAGAGGGGGGTGAGGAATGGATAGGGGAAAAGATGAGGGAGTTGGAATAGGAGCAGAAGGGGAGGGATGCAGGAGCCAGAGTGAGACGTTGGATAGGAGCTGATGGGGAAGAGGGGTAGGAAAGGATGTAGGTGGGAGGGAGGAGCTGCAGGGGTGGATAAGAGAAGAAGGGGACAGGGACAGGAGCCAGGGTGGAATGGTTATGAGCAGAAGGGTACAGAGACAGTGGTTACAGGCTCATTTACCTATCACACACTCCCTTACATAATCTAGAACTGAACCCAGGACTCCTCAATCTCACCATGCCTCTGCTGTCACCAAATATCTCTGCAACACACTGACAAAATGTCCCATGCCCTTTTCCAGACTCTTTCACATACAGGATAACAACCTACTACTAATACCATTCCTACATTACCTCAAACGATAGAGATTTAAAGGTCTAAACCCTGCTCATGTCCCTATCTGTGGATTAATACGGTTCCCCATTATGGAACTTCTGTTTTCTTCATTTGGGGTTTGATTTTTTTTTTAATTAGGAAATTGCACACGTGCGCGCACACATACAACATTAGAAGAACACGATTAAGGTTGCAAAGTCAAGCACTTGAAGTTAGCAAATGCCAGAATTAAGTTTATCTGTGCAACCATAATCCTATCTCCTGGTGCATATGCATTATGATCATATAATTTTTTCCTCTCCCTAGGACCTCTGGCGCGTTCAGTGCACTGGATGGACAGAGCTCAAATGGATCAGGACTGTGTAAGGAATGAGGCTTTAGTCTGTGGGACCTCTGCTCCATTTGTTGCAAAAGTTGGAAGGTGTGCAATGAAAGAAGTAGGGAATTATAGGAAGAGAAAGATGGTCTCCTGCCCTAGAGAACTGGATTCTATCCCTGCCTCTGCTACAGATTTCCTGTGTAATGTTGGGAAAGGAATTTAAACAAAAACTTTTCACATTTTTCTACTGTGTTCCTCATTTTTGGATGCCCAATATGAGATACCTGGGGCTAAATTTGCAGAAGTGCTGAGCACTTACAAATGCAACTGAAATCAACTGGAGCTGTACTTCAAACGTATAAAATGCCAAAAGTATGCTGAAAAATCAGTCTAGAAGTCTCAAGACCATTTTTGCTCTAATCACTATGCCTCGGTTCTTCACCTGTAAAATGGGAATACTACCACCCTGTATCTCAGAGGGATGTTGTGAAGATAACTAATGCTTATGAAGCTCTCACATAATATGGCCAAAAGACCATAGAAACACCCATGAAGGAATCAGTAATTATGTATTCAGAGCAGAATTTGGATAGTGTGTATTAAATGTGTCTGGGGTCATGCACTGAACGTGACAGGAATATTTAATTGACAAGTTAGTCACTGAATGAAGCAGGGGACATGTGGAAAAAATAATATGGGACCATGCAGTTAAAAATTGGTTCAACCCCCTCATGTGTATGCTCTGATGTCGCACTGACAACTATATTTCTGTCATTTCCTAACTTGTAAGTGCTTGACTTGGCATCATTAATATTCTTTCTATGTTGGGGTTCCATAACATAACTATTCTTTGTTTGTAAACCCTACCTATTTAAAAGCACTTTTTTAACAATACAAATAGACTCCCTGACTCAAAGAGCTTACAGTCTTTGGACTTAATTCAGTGGATTAATTAGAAATCTAAGGATTCAGACACTAAAGGCAAACAAAAATGTCGTAACAAAATGCAATATGGACAAGCACACGGCCTGGATTTGGTCAGGCCCTTACATGACATAGCCAATTCCTGCTCTCCTTACCCTACACAAACAGCATAGCAAGAAAACTATTGTAGAGCCCAGAAGCGCTCACACTGAAACATATACACACTACTAAACAAACAGCAGATTAGATGAATACTGGGTGAAGAGATTACAATGGGCCTTGTAAACTGAAATAATCAATTTAGGTCTACAAGATTAAAGTAACACAAAAATAAAATCCCAACCAACAAACCCACCCTACAAAGAGAAAAACCTCAGTAGGCCACAAAATATATTAAAAATGCACATTTAAAGAGCAGATGTGTTAATGAACTTTTCCAGCTGTCATGCATTGTTCTGGGAACTGTCTGGATTAATTTTGATGCTTGGGGATCAATAATATAATACGTCTCCTCCGAATATAAAGACACAAACAATGCAACAGAACCCTTCCCAAGGAACACTTCACTATGAGAAAAATGAGCCAATTAAAAGCAAACAAGCAAGATGGATAGAGAGGGCCAACCCTACTTCATGTTTTGGTTTCATAAAGTTCTTTTATACAGATGGCTTCAGAAGCCAGTGTCAGGTGAAGAGTAAGCCCTTACTGAGGTAACCATTTCCCCATATGGTGCCTCTCTATCAGCAAGATCGCCGTGCTTAACTGAGCAATTATACTGTAGTTTTATAATATTTGTTGAGACGTTAGATACCCAATTCTCCTCCAGATGCAGTATGGCTTGCTCTCAAAGTCTGTATCAGACACTCAGTCAGGTCCGGTCCTGAAACTGGATATATCCAGATAGATGCCTGCATCTGCAATGAGCCCCATTGGTTTCAACAGGACTCCTCACAGGAAAGTAGGACTGCACATATGGGTTTAATGGCAGGAGCAGGGGCTTAGAAAGGGACATTTTGTGGTACTTCCAGAAGTGAAAATCACAACTCTAGACTCCAAATGATGGAAGATGACTTTCACAATCACCTTACTACCTACCTACACAGAAGAACTGGCTTTAGTATGGGCAGCATGGTTAATGCATAGGGAACAAAACTCTCAGAGACCTCTGTGTAAAGGTCATCACATCTGTGACTCATGCAAAAGCAAAGATTGTTTTATTTTTCTGGTTTTCTTTTTTGAACTCAGTGGAGAAACAAGACTAATAAAATGATAACATGGCTGTTGGAGCGTGGGGCAGAGCTATCAACTACAGTTACCAAATGCAACAGCGCAGAGGATTATAGACTGTATGAATGTAAACAGATTAAGCTAAATCTCCAGATAATCATTGCAATGCACGACAAAAAGGTTAACAAAAGTGGCAATATTAAATGGAGTATGTTAGTACTTTTGCACAAACAATGAAACTCCCACATCTCTCAGAAAGGAATAGGGAAGTCTCAAAAGTAAAAATTACCAAGGATGAAATTACAAGTGCTGTATAAATGCTCACTGTGGTCAGGTCCCCGGAGAAAGATAGATTTTTCTAATTATTTATTTTTAGCCAACTGCACCATCAATGTTTAGTTGACCCTTTGACAGACTGCACTGTGCAAACATCAATTAATCCTCAGATAGACCCTTTTAGACGGATAAGAAAATAACACTCTTCACAGTTCACAGATGGAGAAAGAGACACAGACAAAGGGATTGGCCCAAGGCCACACAGTTCATAAGTGTCAGAACTGGGATTTGAATTCAAAAGTTTCTGTCTCCAAACCATTACTTGGTTTGCAGTGTGAAATCCTTAAAGCAGGCCTCCTATGGAGAAGGATGCCCTCTTCTGGTATGTACACCAAGTAATACAATATAGACCCAGAGTACAATATGAATGACAACGTTTACAAATGAAATCATGTTAATATTTACCTAAACTTCAAGTAAAAAGAGAAATCATGAAAATGTGTTCCAAACTAGCAACATACTACATCAAATTTAGTTCTTCATTATCAACAATGAACAAGTTTTTTATATCTGTAAAGTACAAGAAATAAAACAAAACAATTCATTCTCTCTCTCTTGTATATTACTATGAACTTGAGTTAAGGCAAAGATTGCATGTCCTGGAAATGATTCACTCAAATATCGTACCTGGGAGTGCCTCCCACTCCCAGGTGACAGCTGATTCATCAGCAAATAGACAGTATTACTCATCTGGAAATAGGGAAGGTTTTTCTACTATATTAATAGGTTTCATCTACATTACAAAACAAGACCATGGCAAGAAAGCATTTTTCTTTCATATCTTCCAAATAGCAAGACATATATGCTTCATAATACAAAAATTGCTCTCACCCATTCTGAATGCCTCAAGGGCACATTTCTGAGGAAGCAAGGAAGCACTCTTATAATATACTGTGGTTCAGGAGGATATGAAAAACTCAGCGCCAGATTAACTCTCCTGTGGGCCTGGGGCTATTAGATTTTGTGGGGCCCCTGTATACAAGTCTTTTTCCTTGAGGGAGAATGGTGCAGGAGGGGGCTGGGGCAGGGGATTGGGGTGCAGGAGCGGGTGCAGGGTCCGGGAGGGAGTTTGGGTGCAGGAGGGGGATTCTGATCTGGGGCAGGAAGTTGGGGTGCTGGAGGGAGTGCGAAGCGCAGGCTCTGGCTGGGAGGCACTTACCACAGGTGGCTCCCGGCTGGCGGTGCAGCAGGGCTCAGGCTGCCTGCCTGTCATAGTCCCACTCCGCTCCTGGAAGCGGCTGGCTGCTAGCATGTCTCTGCGGCCCTTGTAGGGAGAGGGGCAGCGGGTTTCCATGCGCTGCCTGTGCCTGCTGCCCCCGTAGCTCCCATTGGCTGGTTCCCGGCCAATGGGAGCTGTGGGGACAGTGCTGGGGGCAGGGACAGCGTGCAGAGCCGCCTCCTCCTTCCCCTGCCCAGGCCGCAGAGACGTGCCAGTAGCCAGCTGCTTCTGGGAGTGGCATGGGGCCACACATGCAGGCAGGCAGCCTGAGTGCCCCTTTCAGCAGCCCAGAGATCGCTGCCTGTGTTTTATTTTGGCGGGGTCCCGGGATGAAGCCCCTAAAGTCCCTGCCTTAATCCGGCCCTGGAAATACTGCCCAGATATTTAGAGTCAAAACAAAAGAAAGACCTGGCAAATACTGAAATTCTGAATTACTGTAAAAATGTACAGTATTTGGCCTCTATTTTAGTAATATATGGAATTCATAGAATTGATGGCAATGGAAGATCCAGGCACACGTACAGGCAGAAGAAGCAGTAATACTGGGAGCGAACAGAAAGAGGCATTTACTACTTTGTAGTGAAGGACAGCAATGATGGATGACACTAAGAAGGCTGAGGTGTTTAATGCCTATTTTGCTTCAGTCTTCACTAAAAATATTAATTGGGACCAGATGCTTAACTGTAGACCAGTTAGCCTAACTTTAATACCTGGAAAGATACTATCAGAGGATAAGCTGATGAGTAACAGCTAACAGGAATTTGTCAACAAAAATATTGTGCCAAACCAACCGAATTTCCTTCTTTGACAGGGTTACTCACCTAATGGATGGGGGATAGGGGAAGAGCAGTAGACACGATACATCTTGATTTTAGTAAAGCTTTTGACACAGTCCCATGCAACATTTTCTTAAGCAAACCAGGGAAATGTGATCTAAATGAAATTAATGTAAAGTGGGTGTACTATTGGCTGAAAAATCATATGCAAAGAAATAGTTATCAAAGGTTTGCTGGCAAACTGGGAGGGTGTAACTAATGGAGTCCCACAGGATTCAAGTCGGGGTCCTACAGGTTTCAGGTCGGGGTCTGGTACAATTCAGTATTTACATTAATGACTTGGATAATGGAGTGGAAAGTATCCTTATGAAACATGTGGATGACACCAACTGGTAGGGGTTGCAAGCACTCTGGAGGACAGGATTAGAGTTCAAGATGACCTTGAGAAATTGGAGAAATGGTCTAAAAAATTAACAAGTGCACAGTACAACACTTACGAAGGAAAAAGTCAAATACACAAATACAAAATGGGGAATAACTGGCTAGGCAGCAATACTTCAGAAAAGGATCTGTGAATTGTAGTGGATCTCAAACTCAATATGAACCAACAACGTGCCTGAGTTGCAAAAAAAGGTTAATATTCTGCAGTGTATTATTAGCAGGAGTGCAACATGTAAGATATGGGAGGTAATTGTTACACTCTACTCTGCACAGGTGAGTCTTCAGCTGGAGTATTGTGGCCAGTTTTTGGCATCATACTTTAAGAAAGGTGTGGATAAATTGGAGAGAGTCCAAAGGAGAGCAACAAAAATGATCAGAGGTTTAGAAAACTTGACCTATGAGTAACACAGGGTTATGTTTTGTCTTCAGAAAAGATAACTGGGGGGGGGGGGGGGGGGGGAACGACACAACTGATACCAGTCTTCAAAATACATTAAGGGCTGTAATAAAGAGGATGATGTTCTCCATATCCACTGAAGGCAAGACAAGTAGCAATTGGCCTAATCTGCAGCAAGGGAAATTTAGGTTGAATATGAAGAAAACTTACTGAACCGTAAGGATAGTTAAGTACTGGAACAGATTGCCAAGGGAGGATATGGAATTCATGTCACTCTAGGTTTTAATGCATCAGTTAGACAAACACCTACCAGGGATGGTCTAGGTGTACTTGGTCCTGCCTCAGTGGAGATGATCACAGAATCCTAAAAATTAGAGCTGGAAAAAAGCCCATGAAGTTACCTAGTCCATCCCTTACATAGGACTGTGCCTCACTGTGTGTGTGTGCGCATGCGTGTGCATGCGAGATAGAGAAATATGCTGCTGTATATTTTCTAAAACATGAACACCCTAATGTCTACCTTTCTTTAAGAAAATACCTTATACAATACAGATGTTTATTACTCCTCAGACTGATAAACAAAATATGGTTGAGACAAAACTGATAGGATTTATACTAGTTTCTTCCCATTGCCCTCGTACAGTAGCTGACCAAAAAGTAATTACACCAGATCAGCTAATCATTGGCTGAGAGCCTGTGACCTAAAATAAAGAAGCCTCAGCATGTAAGCTCTGCCCTGAATGTATCAGAGCATGAAGACCTGATATTTCAGACACCCCCACTAATTCCAAGATTGCAAGCCCACTCTCAGGCACTTCTAGAACTCTATTCACACATGTACTTCATGCTGATTTGCTCCACAGGTGGGAATTTGTGACCTATTTTAGGCCTAGTGGGGCTGTGTATAACAACATTTATGACCCCGATCTGAAGGTATATTTTAAAAGGTGTACCAATTAAAAAACTGTCATCTCTAGCCATGAAAAATAAAGTGATCTTTAAATATTAGCGAAAGGCTTTTGTACTGCAACTTGGTTGGCAAATAAAGCATGATGAATGTGTTGGGCACAAGTCCTTCCCCAGCCATGACAAATGCAGAGAGGCCAATGAAGTGTATGTGCTGGAGTTGGACAGGATTTGTGAAGCTGAACACGGGGGTACTTAGGAGTCATAAGGTAGGTCTACACAACAAAAACTGTTCACAGGCTAGCCTACCCAAGCTAACTTGAAGCCATCTAACCTGGGTAACAATAGCAATGAAGTCAGAACAATTCAGGCTTCAGGGTGGGCTAGCAAACTGATTACATACCCAGGGTCCTCGCTGGGTTTCCACTTCTCATGCTGAAGCCAGCTGCCTTCACTTGTATGTTACCCATACAAGGTGGATTCACGTTAGCTCAGGAAGACTAGCTCATTCGCAGCTTTTGCTATGTACACATACCCTCCCAGCCTGACGACCCCTGCACTATTCCTTCAAGCCTCATTATGTTGATATGTGGGGGGAATCTCTAAGGGTATCTGGGGTGACGCTGGTGGAACCACTCGCAACGTCTCCTGCTCCAACCCTGAATGGCTCCCAGATTAAGAGAGGGAGCAGAAGAGCATTCTTCTGCATCAGGCCAGTAGTGGCCACAGAGAGGCTCCAGAGCCTGGAACAATTCCCCTTCCCCCCCGCCCCCCATCACCACCTGCAGAATAAGAGTGAGGATCTGGTCCTTAAGTGAGCACAGTAGCTCATATTTATTTGAATTACTAGCAAGATGCAACAAAATTTCTGCATCTTTACTCGAGTACTACTAAATAGCATGGGGTTCAGCATATGCTGGCTAGTTAGTGTACCTGGGAGGTGTCCAACAACAGAACTGTGCCCCTTTTTAATTGTTGCAGGAGAAGGAAATCATTTAACTAAAGTGCCTTGACAGTTAAATGACAGACCAGCCACAGCTGCAAAACCGAGCATGCAAGGCAATCTGGAACAAGCAGGCATACAAGTACAGGCAGCCTACAGCTGCAGAATAAAGTGTTAGCCAGAATGTAATATATCTTTCGGGGATCAATTTTTCACGTCTAGTGTAGGCGCAATAAATAGATCCCCGATTGCTCTGCCATCGACTCCATTAATCCAACGCGGCAAGTAGCGGAGTCGACGGGGGAGCGGCCGCAGTCGACCTGCGGCGTCCTCACGGCGTGGTAAGTCGATCGAGGTACGTCGACTTCAGCTACGTTATTCACATAGCTGAAGTTGCGTACCTTACATCGATCCTCCCCGCATAGTGTAGACCAGGGTTCAGATAGCCCCATTTACCATATTTAAAGGGACAATGCAGGTATCACTTCCTTCAAAGTTTACCTCAGACCAGGCTAAGGTCACCTGTTTGGTTGATAACACCAGGGGTGGGGGGGGGGGGGTGGTCCTCAGATATGCATAGGGGGCCTCCATGTGGGAAACTGGAAGAAAGAACTTTGGGGCTGATAAATGGACAAGCCTGAAACACAAGGGGGAAAGACAAAAACTGACAAAGGAGAATGAATCCCAGTCCCCAGAAGTAGGGGCATCTGGGAAGATAAACCTATAAGAGTACCAATGGGGAGATTCTTGCTAAGAAAGATAACATAATACAGAGTCTACATGCATAAGAACCCTTTTCTCTCCTTATGCTTTGTTCCTACTGTTGAGACTAAACAACACTTTATTTAGAAAAGGCTGTTTTGGGTCACTGCATTCACCACTGGTCCCAGGCCCCGAAGGGAAAAACTTCTGAGCAATCACGGTACATGGAGTACTGTAGCCAAGCACTCAGTCTAAGAGTGGGAGAATCACAGGATTCCACTCCAAGGATCCAGGTAACGGGTCGAGTACTCAAACCTGGAAGGGCTGCTCTTAGAGAGGGACACCACAGAAGGACTCAGAAGTGCAGTTAGACCTGAACCACGACAATACCATCTCATATCCAGGCAAGAGAAATAACTAGACAATGCCTTAGAACAACAGTGCAGCAAAAGTGCCAGGTACATTTACCATCCCAGGCATAAAAATCAACATACCAGCCTTTATGATGCTGATGCTGTAGTGAAATGACTAAAGGGGAAGCTCAATTGCCATTGCTGAAGAGAATTTTGCAAAGTTGCTAGATTATATTATACACTGATATGACAAATGACATTGATTGACATGATAATGACAAATACTGGCCATTAAGTCCCAGTAAGCACCATTTATTATCAAGTCACAGCCATATTACTTCTCAGTTGTTAAAGAATGTTGCTTAGTTTCACAAGAATTAAAAAACAAAAACAAAAATTATTCACATTATAATAGCAGCTATGTATTGTTATATAGATGTAGGTACACGCACTAAATAAAGAGCATCTACCCATAAACTCTAGGCATCTCTGATATAATTTAAAAATTCAACAAAATGAATGCCCAAATATACCTGATGTGCAGAAGTACAATTAAATATAATCCACTACCAACAAATTAAACCACCTAAAAACTCAGGTCACCCTCCCATTCCAACAAATTCCCTTCTCTCCTCCCAGTATTTTTAGGGCAGCGTTGGGGTTGGGGGGGTGGGGGGTGGGGAATTAGCTCTGTATCTAGGGAACTAATTCCAAAATTGTGGAACCCTCACAGCAAATGACCAGCCAGCAACAGCCCATTCTCATCTATACCAATGGCACTGCAGCTCATGCACTTTTGCTATGATAGGGCAGTTTGGCAGAGGGGAGAGGGAGAGGGAGAGAGAGAGATGATCTCTCAAGTAGATCAGGAAATGTGGAAAGGCTGGATTTTGTCTCCTGTCCACAATACTGCTGCTGCTGCTGCTCCAGCTCCTGCAGGGGAAGTCTCTCAGGTTCTTGGGGTTTGCTTAGCCCTTGTGAGCTGTTGCTTTATTTGTATAAGGCTCTCTGTTTTTGCTTATGCACAACTCACAGTATACTGATTACACTAATTAAATGTAAAAAACCTATGTTAATACAATGTTTGAGTTGCAATTTTACATGCACAGATGTCAGAGTTCAAAATTCTGTTTCCCACAGCAACTGTAGCTTAGTAACCCTTGTGCATAAGCAGAATTTTGCATTACTGCAAACACATTATATGCTAATATTTATGCCAAATACTGTAGATGGGCCAGAGACAGAAAACCTGATGCAGGGAAGTATGTATTATATTTGCACCACTGAGGTTAAATGCTCCCCCAGTCAGAGAACTTACCATGAGAGAGAAACAGGGTAGGAGGTGCTTTGACTGTTACCCCGCCTCGGAGATCCCATCAAAGGGAAGGGGGTGGCTTTAACTCCTTCCAGGTGCAGGAACTACTGCAGGGAAGCACTGAACAAAGGCACACAACAATTTCCATTCCAATGCTGCCCCCAGGCAGTGGAACAAGGGAACTAGCAGTTGCTGTGTTTCACCACAACCTCTTCCCCTGGTAGATTTCTGCCAATCAGGCCCTCTACCACAGGGGTCTCAAACACGCAGCCCCTGGAGTTATTTCCTGCGGCTGTCAAGCTCCCCTCACCCACCGTTCCCGTCTCCCCCCAGCACGCTGTGTCCCCACTTCTCTGCCTACCTCCAGGCGCTTCCCGCCACCAAACAACTGTTTGGTGGCGCTTAGCGCTTTCCAGGAGGGAGGGGGAGGAGCGGGGAGCCACGCACTCAGGGGAGTAGGCAGAGAAGAGGCGGGGCAGGGACAGGATTTGGGGAAGGGGTTGGAATAGGGGCAGGGAGGGGGCAGAGTTGGGGTGGGGACTTTGGGGAAGAGGTGGGAATGGGGGCAGGGAAGGGGTGGGGACTTTGGGGAAGAGGTGGGAATGGGGGCAGGGAAGGGGTGGGAAGAGGTGGGGAAGGGTCGGGGCCTCATGGAAGAGGTGGAGTGGGAGCGGGGGACAGGGGCAGCGGTGGGGGTGGGTGTCAGTGATGTAGCCCTTGGGACAATGTACTAGTCCTCCTGTGGCCCTCGTGGTGATCTGAGTTTGAGATTCGTTCTAGCAGAAGAAACCCCAGGTTGAATTTGGCACTACATTTATTTGTATTTAGTCAGATTTATTTAAACTTCATCCACGGTCAAAATTTTAATAAAAATTGCATAAAAAACATGTCAGTTGTGGTATTGCTGATACGTGCAGAGGATTCAGTTACAATTGCCGAAGCTGTAATATTTAATACAGTGGCTATCAACCTTTCCAGACTACTGTACCTCTTTCAGAAGGCTGATTTGTCTTGGGTACCCCAAGCTTCACCTCACTTAAAAACTACTTGCTTACAAAATCAGACATAAAAATGCAGAAGTGTCACAGCAAACTATTACTGAAAAATTGCTTACTGTGTCATTTTTACCATATAATTATAAAATAAATTAGAATATAAATATTGTACTTACATTTCAGTGGATAGTATATAGAGCAGTATAAACGAGCCATTGTCTTTATGAAATTTTAGTTTGTTCTGACTTCGTTAGTGCTTTTTATGTAACCTGTTGTAAACCTAGCCAAACATCTAAATGAGTTGATGTACTCCCTGGAAGACCTCCACGTATCCCCAGGGGTATATATATCCCTGGTTGAGAACTACTGATTTAATATACCAAAAACTCTTAGGCTGCAATTGTACCATCTTGCTAGTAATGCTGTAATGATTCAAAATTACCTAGGTCAGGTCACTGAGCCTGCTCTCATTGTACCTAGGCAGCACCTGATTCTTCCTTTCAAGTGAAAAAAATCAACTGAGAGTCATTTCAAGGTTTTAAATTAGCTGCATTAGCCTCTGATCAAGAAAACTGCAAAACCTTACAGTTGCTGCCTTTCCCCAAGCAACAGGATCCTACCTGGTATCTAAGCAGTGAAACTGAACAAGAGGCTTGGTGTAGGCTTGACTCAGTGACTGGGCCAATTAGCTAAGCCAGATGGACCTCTGGAGGAAGAAACCAGCTCTGTTCCTCCTTACCACCCCCAAGAGCTCAATTACTAGCCTAACTGGTTAAAAGAGCTGTTCAGGGATAGAATTGGGAAATATTCTCTACGCTGCTGAAGCTAGCGGTGGGAGGTGGGCAATGGACTCATGCCAACTGACCCAAACTACAGTGGCTAACAAGAGCGGAGTTGAGCCCCCAACTCATCATATCCAGCTCCTCCCCCTTCACATGCAGCAGCAAAATGAGCTAGAAGACAGCTCTTCCCATGGGATGTGAAGGAAAACCTTCTAGGATGCTGTAGAAGCAATCAAACAGTAGAAGACAGTATAGAACATGTATTGGGGGGGAGGTGGTGAAGAATGGGCGAAACATGGGGAAAGAAAAGAAAAAAGGGGAAAGCAAGTAACAGAGAGAGAGAAGAAATACAGCCCAGAAGGATAGAAAAGTGGGGGGGGGGGAGAGGAGGGGAGACGACGACATAGTCAGAAGGGATGCAAAGAAATTCCAGTATAGGTTAGATGGCCTCTTTCCCCTAAAAATATTCTCAGATGGGTACAGAGGATGTAGTCAAAAGAGAAGAAGGGAGGAAATGTGGATTATTTAATTGTGGAGCAGAAATTCTCTCTCTGTTCAGTTTAGCTACCAATCTACTTAATCATCACTAGTAGGAAGACAAGTATCTGAAAGAACCTGAAACGTGGCCTCTTTTTAAACATTAGAACCATCCTCCTTTTGGAACTGTGTGACTGACCGAAACCCACGTTAAAACTCACAGGACCAGATCTTCACTGGTGTAAATCAACACAGCTCCACTGCAATTCTGGGTGACTATGTTGATTTACACCCACTGAGGATCCAGCCCAGAGAGAGTAAAATCTCAATGTGTTTTATCTGTATGTAGACTGGATTGCTGAAAGAGTGAAAAATCAACACAAGATCAGTTTGCCATGCACTGCAGGACACGTTATTTCTTCAATTTCAGTGGAAATATCAGCCACTTTTTGCTTTATTATCTAAGGTTTTTGAATTAAAAGCTCTCTCTATATAGAATCATGGAATCCACAGGTGCTGACTTCTGTTGGCGCCGGTGGGTGCTGCCCCCCCGGCCCCACCCCAACTCCACCCCTGGCCCCACCCCCATGCCACCCCTTCCCCAAATCCCCGCCTCCTCCCCCGGGCGCGCTGCATCTCCCCCCAGGCTTGCAAGCAGAAGGAGGGGGGGGGGAGAAGCAGCCGAGCTCTCCACCTCCTCCCCAAACCCCTCCCCTGAGGCGCTACCCCTGCGCTTTCCTGCCGCCGCCAATCAGCTGGAGCCGGAGGAGCCTGCGTGAGCGGAGGAAAAGCCGCTCTGGCTGCCGTGGCGCCTAGAAGCTGAGGTGAGCTGGGTGCGGGGAGCTGCCTGTGGGTGCTGAGCACCCACCAATTTTTCCCCGTGGGTGCTCCAGCCCCGGAGCACCCACAGAGTCAGCGCCTTTGATGGAATCATAGGACTGGAAGGGACCTTGAGAGGTCATCTAGTCCAGGCCCCTGCACTCAGGGCAGGATGGAGTGTTATTTGGACCATTCCTGATAGGTATTTGTCTAACCTGATCTTAAAAATCTCCAATGATAGAGATTTCCACAACCTCCCTAGACAATTTATTCTAGTGCTTAACCATCCTGACAGTTAGGAAGTTTTTCCTAATGTCCAACCTAAACAGCCCTTGCTGCAATTTAAGTCCATTGCTTCTTGTCCTATCTCAGAGGTTAAGAACAATAATTTTTCTCCCTCCTCCTTGTAACAGCCTTTTATATACTTGAAAACGGTTATCATATCCCCTCTCAGTCTTCTCTTTTCCCGATTAAACAAAACCAATTTTTTCAATCTTCCCTCATAGGTCATGTTTTCTAGACCCTTAATCATTAACGATCCTCATTCACACCTGTGTGTCAACTATCCGCAATGGCCATCTTGTTTATCACTTCAAAGGTTTTTCTTCCCCTGCTGTTATGGTTCCTCTCAATTAATTAGCCTCTTAAGGTTGGTATAGGCACTTCCACCTTATCATGTTTCTCTGACTGTATAAATATTTGTCCACTGTATGTTCCATTCCATGCATCCGATGAAGTGGGTTCTAACCCACGAAAGCTTATGCTGAAATAAATTTGTTAGTCTCTAAGGTGCCACAAGTATTTCTTTCTTTCTTTCTTATTTTCTTTTTAATCATTTTTGTTGCTCTTCTCTGGACTTACTCCAATTTGCTCACATCTTTCCTGAAATGTGACACCCAAAACTGGACACAATACTCCAGTTGAGGCCTAATCAGCGCAGAGCAGAGCGGAAGAATTACTTCTCGTGTCTTGCTTACAATACTCCTGCTAATACATCCCAGAATGATGTTCGCTTTTTTTGCAACAGTGTTACATTGTTGACTCATATTTAACTTTTGGTCCACTATGACCCCCAGATCCCTTTCCGCAGTACTCCTTCCTAGGCAGTCATTTCCACGTGACATTTTGTATGTGTGCAACTGATTGTTCCTTCCTAAATGGAGTACTTTGCTTTTATCCTTGTTGAATTTCATCCTATTTACTTCAGACCATTTCTCCAGTTTGTCCAGATCATTTTGAATTGTAATCCTATCCGCAAACTTTATAAGTGTACTCTCTATACCATTATCTAAATCATTAATGAAGATATTGAACAGAACTGGACCCAGAACTGATCCCTGCGGGACCCCACTCGTTATGCCCTTCCAGCATGACAGTGAATCACTGATAATTACTCTCTGGGAACGGTTTTCCAATCAGTTTTGCACCCACCTTATAGTAGCTCCATCTAGGTTGCATTTCCCTATGACATACAGCTTCTCAAATAACATCAACCCTCCTAAACACATTAGATTTGCTGTGTTATGGGTGCACCGTTAATATAAAAATCCATTCTATACTCTGCATCTCATCTACCATGGAGCGCCAAGCCCTTCCTTATCACAGTAAATCTATTTAATTAGATGTAAACCCACTTCCTCCACTCTCTCAGATGCCAGCCAGGAATCCCACAGTTGCTTCCCTCTCAACTACCAGCTCTCATAAAAATAAATAAATGATATTGAAGACACAGTGCTAATTAGTTATGTATTTAATTAAGAATAAGGGTTTTCTGACAGAACACCATTAGGCCAAATTCATTCCTAGTGTAAATAGACAGAGTAACTGTAAGGAAGCATTTGGTCTAAGTGTCCAGTCGAACACCAGGATAGATGGTAAGGGGAGGGGAGGGAGGGAGAGAGGCTACTTCCAATCATAAAAAACATGGATCCTCAGGGGCGGGAGATCTGCAGAAAATCTGTGCCTGTACACTAACTTTGGGGTGAGTACCACACCCCCCCCCCCATCAGGCTCCCAGGTTGGCCAAGGCATCCCCCAGCCAGCAATTCCCCGGGATTCCCCTCTTAGGATAACCGTGGAGGGGACCAGAAGAGAAACAAAGGGGCAACTGAGGAGAAGTGGGGAGGGCAGTTCAAGAATATCTTCCCATCAGAGCTCCAAGTTCCACAAAACCAGGGCTCTGGAGCTTATGTGCTTAACAGACTAGACACCTATTGGAACTTTTCATTTTCCTTCAGGCCTATAGGAATGGGGTTTCCCTTCTGCATACCTCCTAAGGTGTATAGCCGTAGAGATCTCCTGAAGACCTTTGGATTAAAAGATTGTCTAGCAGTAGCTCCTACTTCAAGCACCTAAAGCAGCGCATGTCTCTCAACTGAAATGAAAAACGTATAGCTGTGAATCACAACAATTCCTATGTCTATTACAGGTGGGGGGGGGGGGGGAGGGGGGTGAACAGACTGCCAAAGACTATTGGGCCTCAATCGGTGATCAAAGAATACACACAAATATAAAAAAGTGTTAACTTTCTCAGTGGCAGCACAACAGCCCTGCTCTTAATGGTGAAACTCACTCCCGTGCAGAGGGCTAGCATAAAGGCCTTCGTAACATTTAAACTTTCAAAATTTAGTTACGAGAAGATAGGCCTTGTGCTGGTCCTCTACAGAGGGGCGAGTTTCACTCAAAATTCAGATCTTACAAGCGTTTATTATCAAAAGCTGGTTAATATCACCCGTGCAAATCAGACATTTAACTTCCGTTTTTTTGAAGCAGAACTGTTTCCCTTTATAATAAACTAGCTTTCTATGGTTTTGTTTTGGAAAGTTAATTTGTAATAATATCTGAAGCTGTATTTATAGTGCATGTATTTTCCTTTTGCAGTTCTAAGGCTTGGCTACACTTCTGCTGTGAATTTCAACAACAGGAAAGATCAGTTAGTAATGCACAGGTAGTCTATGTTTCAGAGATATCTAGGGACTATTTTGCAAAGCATGTAACTAATCAACTGTTTTTATTTGAAACTTCCTTTAAAGCATCTGCTGAAGAGGATTCTGGGACACATGTGAACCTCTCATGAGCCATCTGGTGCAGCTCAGCAGGAAACAACAAAGTCAATAATCTGGAGCCAAAGGAGTAAGATGGCAGCAGCTGGCACCTTCAAGAGTTCCATGACTCTTTGCATGCAGTCAGTTAATGGCTACTATTGGTTGGATAATGGATCGACTTTTTTTTATTTCTCTTGATCTAGCTAGCTACATACTGCCAACCTGTGTTAGAGCAGATGGCTCTGATTTGGCGGATTAGATTGGGGTTAACTCACCAAGATTGTGATATACGTAAATGAAAGTTCCTAAACCTGAACCAACAGACCATAAATTCAATAAAACAAGCAGATAAGGATGTGAAAGGCCCAGGAGAAATAAGAATTTACAGAGTGTAAGAGTGTGCACCACACAGGTATCTGAGATATGAGGCAAGAGAAACATCAAACTGTTGTGATTACATTAAACCTAAATGTTGGTGGATTGTCTAGGGAGATCCCACGATTCTCTTGATCTTCATATATCACACTATTAATAAAGGAGTATTTTAATAGCTTCGGCTAGCAACCTATCATGGCAGGATGGGGTATACAGAAAGTTTTGGCAACTGGGGATAGTCTGCTTAAGGTTCATGCCTCTGTGAAAGGTGGGAGGAGGTTGGTTTGGGTAGAACGTTGTCACTGAAGTGGGTACACATCAACGAGAAATACCCTCCTTAGAGATGCAACTTTCCCTCATTTCCCCTGCAGTGGTTCCTGCCTCTCCCTTAACCATGACAACAAGCTCAGCTATACAAACTACCTGTCAGCAAGTTGCCTCCACATTGTTCTCGCTTATGAGGCACCATCCAAAATACCCCATAAGCCAAAATGTGATGTTGCATTCTAAACGCCACAGGAAGAAGACCACAAAGAGGAAGATGAGCCATTTGGGCTCAGCCCAGAGGCAGCTGGTTTTATCAGGAAATGGGTGTACAGTCACAAGCTGACACGGGTGATCGTGAGAAGAGCTGGCAGACAGGTAAAGAGAAAAGGAAGGAAGAGTGGGAGAGAAGAAGTGGGAGGAGGTGACAGACATCTAGTAGGTCAATTATGACAAAAGCAAGAGATCACAACTTTCATTATAACTAGCTGGGACAGTCCCTTTAAACTGTGACATTTCTGGTAAATCAAGATATCTGCTCATGTAAAGGATTATCACCATGAGTGATGTGTAGATCTTAGGACCTGCTCAACACTGAGCCCATTTTGCAACCCGTACTCACGCTGGGTAGTATTGTGAATAATCCCAATTAACTGAGCAGGGCTACGGAATCAGGTCTATTTAAATAAGGACAGCTAAAGGCCCTCTCTTGTTCCCCTAGAAGTAAATAGCAAAATCCTCGCTGACATAAATGGTAGGAAGATCAAGCCCTAGACGTCAGTTCCAAGGTTAAAAGTAAATATACTTTGAATTTTATTAAGCAGTTAGTGTCATCTGTATTTCACCTCTCTAATATGAAGAGAATGGTTTTGTATCAGCAGCTCGTGTGAAATTCCTATTAGCTCACAGTGGCTTTTAGATCACATACACACAACTTGATTCTGATTTCCTGGTGGAGTAAATAGTGGATAACTCCATTAAGGTTAGCTAAGTTTACATTGGTAACTTTAAGTTAATAAACTTCAGTAATCAGGCTCAGAGTACATTTTGTCATTTAAATCATCTGTTTTTATTTCTGCAGAAAATGTTTACACAGTAGTAGTTACAGTAGTCCTGCAGAAAAAAAATTCAAGATAGAGGACCATAATTATGGTCAGAAAAAGTTACTGTTAAAGTGACAGTAGTTGCAGGGGAGCTCTATATTTATTCTCAAGCTACTTCACATAAGTGATTATTGAATCAATAAGGCAACTCTTAAGATGCAATGCTCCTTGAATAAAATTTACTTCACTGTTATAAACAATTTAAGAAACATAGTAACTGGTAAACACAGTGGTCCCTAGACACTACAGGTATGTCTACTCTGCAGCTGGGAGGTGTGATTCCCAGTACAAAACAGTCTTGCGCTAGCTCTGCTCGAGCTAGCACTCTAAAAATAACAGTGTGGACGTTGCGGCAGCAACAGCAAGTCAAGCTAGCCGCCTGAATTCGAACAGGCTTGGACTCAGGCAGTTAGCCCAATCCACTGCCCTCATGGCAACATCCACACTGCTAGATTTAGCTCACTAGCTGGAGCAGAGCTAGCACAAATCTGTCTACCCGCACTGGGAATCACACCTGGTTGCTGCAGCACAGACATACCCTTAGGCTTTATTTTATGGAAGTTCTCTAGCCTGTGTTATGCAGGAGGTTAGAGTAAAAGTGATCACAGTGGTCCTTCCAGCCTTAGAACAGGGGTGGGCAAACTACAGTCTGCGGGCCGAATCCAGCCTGCCAGCCGTCTTAATATGGCCCTCGAGCTCCCACTGGGGAGCAGGGTCTGGGGCTTGCCCCACTCCGGCGCTCCAGCCAGGGAGCAGGATTGGGGGACACTCTATGCAACTCCCAGAAGCAACGACATGGCCCCACTCCAGCGCTTCAGCCAGGGAGCAGGTCGGCGCCACTCTATGTGGCTCCCAGAAGCAGCGGCGTGGCCCCCTCTCTGGCTCCTACACGTAGAGGCAGCCAGGGGGCTACACTCTGCACACTTGACCCGCCCCAAGCACTGCCCCCGCAGCTCCCATTGGCCGGGAACCACAGCCAATGGGAGCTGCAGGGGCGGTGCCTGTGGACAGGGCAGCATGCAGAGCCAGCGAAGGGACATACTGTAGCTTCCAGGAGCCACTTGAGGTAAGCGCCGCCTGGAGCCTGAACACCTGAACCTCTCCCCAGCCCCACCCTCCTGCCCCCCCAAATCTCTCATCCCCAGCCTCACCCCAGAGCCCACACCCCCAGATGGAGCCCTCACCCCCACATGCCCAAAACCCCTGCCCCAGCACTGATCCCTCTCCCACCCTCCAAACCCCTCGACCTCAGCCCAGAACCCACCCTCCTGTACCCCAAACTCCTCATCCCCACTCCAGAGCCCTCACCCCCAGCCAGAGCCCTCACTCCCCCCCACCCCCCGTACCCCACTCCCCTGCCTGGAGCCTCCTCCTGCACCCTGAACTCATTTCTGGCCCCACCTCAGCGCCTGCACCCCCAACCAGAGCCCTCTCCTCCTCCCCCTCCGAATCCCAACCCCAATTTCGTGAGCATTCATGGCCCGCCCCACAATTTCTATTCCCAGATGTGGCCCTCGGGCCAAAAAGTTTGTCCACCCTGCCTTAGAATCTATAAGCACAATAGATTAGATACATATCTCAAAAATGTGGGTAAATATTAACCTTATTTACACAGATAGGAAACGGGGGCACACAGAAGTTAAAGCCCAAATTTTTCAGAGTGGCTGCCGATTCCAGATCTCTCAGTTTTTGGGTACCCAGCCTGAGTGAGACACCATGAGTTTCCTTTTCAGGCATTCTGAGCACCGGGAACTCCTACTGGAGTGAGGGGTGCAGATTGCTTCTGAAATTATGATTCAAGAGGTTTCAAATGGGCACCCAAAAGTTGAGGCACTCAAACGCAGTGGCCACTTTTTACCTAAATGACTTGCCTAATGTCACATACTGAGTCAGTGGCAGAACTGAGAGTAAATCTCAAGACTTCTGACTCCCAATCCTCTCCACTGGCCTACACGGAGATGTACTGAAGATAACATATAATACTGTGCTTTAAAACACTCTGTCAATCTCCTTCTGCACAAGCTTTTTCAATACCAACTAAATTTGTTTCCATCATCTTACAGTAGAGGGAAGGGAAAACCCAGACATGCTGTTGAAAAATGTTTTGTGATATTTTACTTTAAACAGCTCAAAGTGGAAAAGACACGCTCATAAATGGAGACATGTTTTTTAGAACTGAAACAAACATGTTTTCAGATCTGCAATAGCAGATAAAATCAACCTACTGAGTACACAAAGAATACTAATTACATAAAGAAACCCTTCTTTGTCCAACATTAAACATCAGTCTTTAAAGCGTAACTATGGTTAGGAAAAAGTTAGCAGTAAAGTGACAGTGCGTGCAGGCATCTCTATATTTATTCCCTTGCACTGACTTCCATGCCATATTTGCTGAATTTACAAGTTAAAACATTTTTTCCTAGCTATGGCCATACTGTGAGCCCAGAAGTTAAAAGAGGTTGAGATTTTTATAGTGGTGCATAATGCAGAATCTGGCTCAATATTAGTTATATTGGCTCAGCTCTCCTGATGGTAATATCTCAGAAATTCAAGCAGGTTTAGTGCAGGGGAGACGGATATAATATGGCCCAAATCCTTCTTCTCCCCACCCCAGCATGGGTGCATGAAAGGCAGAAGAAACAGTAAGTTCCTCTGTAGGAGGAGGGTCAGGGCCAACTGCAGAGCCCCTGTACAGAGGGATCTACGCTCAGGTCACATGGGCTTCATCTACAGTAACAAAGAGAAGGGTTCTGGAGACACCGGGAACGGCGAACCGCGGCCACTGGGAGCTGCAAGCAGCCGTACCTGCAGATGCTCAAGTAAACAAAGCGTCTCGAGGTCCGCCAGGGGCTTACCCTGAACAAGCCACGAACCAAGTTTGGGAACCCCTGCACTCGAGTGTTCAAGGTACAATGAAGTAATATGGGGAGGGACACAGATCCTTGGTTCTCACCCCCAGATCTCTTTCACAACATCTTTGCCATGGACACACCACTTCCTGCCTTGTCAAGGCTCACAAATATAAAAACTGTACATTTCATTCATTATTTGCTTATATTATTTTCCGGTGTGAAGTTACCAGAAAACGTTGCTCTGTGTAAACCCTCAATTCTTCCATATCCTTGCCGATTCAAGTGATAATGTCATTATACCCTTGTTTAAAAAGGCATTCATCTGACTCCAAAGTGGGGGCATTTCAAGGCTAAAGGAACTAGCAGAAAGCACTGTACATTAGAGAGTCATAAAGCCACAAGAGGAAGGTGCCTGACGCACCAACCCTTACCAGACTGAAGTGGGCACTTCCTTCTGCAGCTGGTCAGCTCTACAAACTGGGGAGAGGATGGGAGGACAAGGCAATGGCCCTGCCCCCTCGACACAAGGAACCACAAAGACTGTAACTATGGCTGGTTTCTCCCCTTACTTTTATAACCCTGCATACTCAGACACATCAGGTCCTAAGTTATTAACAGTTAACAGTTAGAGCTGGATAAAAAGCAGTATGAAGTCTTCACAACGAATTTCATTTAAACATTCTACCCAGTTTTTCACTGAGATTCAAACTTGATGAAAAATTATCAATACTGCACATTTTAGAATGTATCAGCCAAATCTATTCATATTAGTAAATAAATAAATAATAATAATGAACAGTAGACACTTAAATCCTGACTTGCTACCAATATCTGCTCCTCTCTCATATCAGGTTTCTTGCCCCCTAACTATCCTGAAAGTTGTTCCGTGTGGAGCCACATTGACTTCAATGGGGTCCACATGCACAGAGCTCATTGGACGCTTGAGGCCTAAGATTGTATGTTCTTTGGGGAACGGACCATATCTTTCACTTGTATATGTGAGCCACTTAGCATATTTATGGATACTTGACAAAAATATATAATAATGATAATCCCTATCCAATCCAATTGTTGTAAAGTTTAATAAGCACTCAGGCTTCAGTACAGCAAGGTACTAAAACACATGAATAATCCTATTGACTTCAGAAGGGCTACTTGCACACTTTAAGTTAGGCATGTGCTTAAGTACCTTGCTGAACCAGGGCCTCGGAGTCAAATTTATCAAGAGAGTAGGCACATCACTTTGAGTTAACTGCACAAGCACCCAGCTCAGCCTGAGTCTGCTCAGGCTCTGGAAACAACTACTGCACAATGGATGTTCTCGGAGGCTTCATGCTGGTACCTAGCATAGTCACTTCTATGCTAATATGGTATCACCTTGTTAGTATTACAGTAATTCCTGGTGTCCCCAGTCAAGACTGCTCTAGGCATTCCACCATGAATACATAATGGAACAGTTCGTGCCCTGATGAACTTACAATCTAATTAGACAGGATAGATAAAAAGTGGGAAGGGAAACAGAGGCACAGAGATGTGAAAGGACTTGCTCAAAGTCACATACCAGCTCAATGGTAGAACCAGAAGAGAAACTCAGGTTTCCTGAGTCCCAATTCGCTACCCTAGCCACGCTAAACCTAAGCCCATATTACTTTAGGGTATGTCTACACTCTATCTGGGAGCGAGCCTCCCAGCTGCGGTCCTAAGACTTGTGGTAACAGGGCTTGAGCTAGCACACTAATAGCAGCAATGAAACAGTGCTTTGACACTGCTGCTCGGACAGGAACCAGGCTTCAGAGCCACAGCTATTTTTGGCTCCCCCAAGTCTGGGCTGGGAACTGCACTCCCAGACACAGTGTAGACAAACCCGCAGCTCACTTACTGGATAAGCCTGGGACTTTGCTTCCACCGCAAGAAAAGCATTTTTCCTCCACTCCCAACTGACTTTTCTTTTCAGAAAAACTTCTAAGCTGTGCATCCTGTGAGACACATTGGTGAAAAATGCCCATTAAATCTCAAAACAGACAACTTCCTCTACCCTCCTCTTTTACTTTTTAAAATCCATTCTCTCCTCCTCCCAACTTATTTTTCTGTTATCTCATGCTTTCAAAGGAAAATACTCATTTAAATGAGGGACATTTTAAATCACTATCTCTAATTACAAAAAAGAATACAACATTATATGCACCCCATTGCTGCACAGAGTAGGACAGCAAAACCACAGGAAAAAACCACAGCCATGCAGAACGGGGAAGGGACAAATATTGTTATAAACTTTCTTGGTCACAAACTTTCTATTTGTATTCTGAGTTGAAGAGTCAAATCTGCGCCCCGCTTGTTTTATGCGTGGGAGTAGGACCATTGCTCTGTACCAGTACCCAAATATGTTCTTTATATAGACTGCTTTACCTTAAAAAATATTAAAACATTCCCAAAATGTATTTAATCTCTTCTTCAAATATCTCCTGCACTAAATAAATAAATAAATAAATACATACATACATACACAAAAATGTTATTTAACAGTAAGAAATAAAACTCAAAATCAAAATGCTGCTTCTGTTTTTCTGCTGGTTGCCACACTGTACTGCACACCAGGCGGAAACACCTGGTAAAACCACACAGCTGGTCTGGGTCTTAGGCAACTCTGAAGAGTGAGAAATGAGGTAAAAAATGATAGTGTGTTAATTCTTTCATTTGTACATGTGCAATGCCTATGAAATAGCTAGTACAGCTAGAATATTGATCCAGTCATTTCCAAAGGTTCCATCTCTCCTCCTCAACAGCAGAGCTCTCCATGGACTTCACTAGGAAGCAGGAATGGGCTCCAACAAAGTACATGGCATAAAGCTCCTAAAAACTGGTAAGAGAAAGAGGAAAGAAGAAAAGGAGGCAATGGGAAAGGAGTGGTGCTTCAGGAGTGGGAAGATCAGGGGGAGGGATAGTTCAGTGGTTTGAGCATTGGCCTGCTAAACCCAGGGTTGTGAGTTCAATCCTTGAGGGGGCCATTTAGGGATCTGGTGCAAAAATTGGGGATTGGTGCTGCTTTGAGCAGGGAGTTGGACTAGATGACCTCCCTTCCAACCCTTTGATTCTATGATTAGCTCAGTTAAAAAAGTTTAAACCTGAGTTTATTTCTCTTTACACAGTGAAAATAGATAACTTCTTAGCATGTCTTGGAAATGTTTACTATCTAATCAAGCTATCTAATTTAGTGAGCAATTGGTGTGGAACACAGTTTCTGTACAGAGATACACAGATAAGGTAGTCATGGGCAACATCTTTTGCTTCATAATTTCACTGTACGCTTAGGTAGTTAACATGCAATTTAAGAAGTTACAAGGAACACATCATGGCCGAGCCTACATAGGGCGTAAATCCCGCTCCCACCTCCCTGCACAGCCTCTCCACATCTGTGCCTCAAGTGTGTGTGGAGTTGATAAATAGGGGCTGTCCCTAAATACTTCTCTTGATTGGTGGAAAGTGGGCAGAAGGGAGCAGAAGGAACGATGCACCAGCCAACATGGTTGAGCCATGGGACAGAGGAAGAAATCTGCTACGGGTATGGGACAGTAGCAAATTACTCCCCCTGGGAACACTTTCAGGGACTACTTTCCCTGTGGTGCTCCTAGAGCAGTGCTGCTATATACCACCCCTTGCACAGGGTTAAAATATTTAAGTATAATCTAGCCATTAATGATTTTTCCGATAAGCTGTAGTATTTCATAAACCACTGCAAACAGTTCTCGAAAGGACATAGGATGTCGTCTTGCTCTCTCTGGTATGAACTAACATTTTATAAAATTTCATTTTAAAACCATGACTTAGAGGTCTGGTAAAACATTAAACTGTTGGTTGAGTACTTTTTTTTTTTTTTTTTTTTTAACTATTACATCTGTTTTAAATTTCTGCCTGTGAAAAATTAATGTACTGGAACAAACAAATTTCCCCCAAACTCTTAGGCAAAGCTAGAGGCTTGAAGCATCACCGGATTTATTTTGTCAATGTTTCAAGGCTGCCGTACTTTACCACATATTCAGCCAGTCTGTCAAGAATATGAGAACGGCCAGGTGATGCAATACCTCCAGTTGTAGTTCAGCTATCAATCATCAGGGAACTGAAGTTAAGATAGAACTTTGCCTAATTTGCTAACAGGGGCCATGCGCTTTGAGGAGATGATGTGCTTAGTCTCTGGGGAAGCCAAAAGGAATCATCAGTGGGAAGTTCAGCCAATGTTGCATTAAGGGTGGCTACTAGCCGATATCGAGCAGGTGTTTGTTATGGTTTTCAGATGTACTAATGGCATCAACTTAAGGTGAACTATAAAACAACAGCTCAGAATTAAGACTGGTAAAAATTCAATAATCCAGGGCAGTCTCCACTTCATCAGCACCTTGTTATTTTTCAGGCTTAGGTAAAATTCAGGCCAGTGAAGGCAAGCCCATTCTTTGATTCTTTAAGACTCCCCAATGCTGAATATATTTACACAGAGATAGGCCAACGTTTTTCAAAACTGGGTACCTAAATCTTTATTTTGTTGCATAAATAAATGACACGATTATGAAAAGCAGCAAGCACCCAGCAGCTCCCACTGAAGTAAAAAGAATTAAGAGAGACTGAATGACTTACTGTCATCTTACAAAAACTGTAGAAGTGCAGGTGTCAGATAAGAGAATAACAAGAGAGATGAGGGCAGAATAAATTACTGATTAGAGTAAATATACATAGTTTAATTATAAAGTTTTATCCCACTTATACCAGATGTTTTCATATGCAGCTGGTAAGTCATATATAAGCTTGGAAGTATTAGATTTCTATTAGTAAATGTTGATTTCACTGTATGCATAAGCTGATGAAAAATATTTCCACTGATAAAAACCAAAATTTACAGACATGTAAAGTAAGAAAAACGCTGCTTGAGAAAATGCAGTGATTTAGACTTTTAAATTAGGCTTGTTATAAATGGACTAGTAGAAAAAACAGGTATGATTTGTTGATTTAAGAATATCTACTTAGCATATTTTGACATACGATGTTGACTATGTGTGTTTTAACAGTTTATAAAGCTTTTAAGTTCTTGAATCTCAATGTCTATTGAGAATGTCTGACCTCCATCCCATACTTTCCCCACAAGTGTGAAAATTAAGACAAAGGTGTTAAAAAAAAAAAGAAAAAAAGCTTAAAAATAAACATTGATGTTATCCACTGAAATTATTTTAAAAAAATATGGAATTCTGCCAATCCTACTCATACAGTTCCTCTTATTATTTATGGATTGTACCTTTTATCATAGTGCACTTATAAGACAAAATTAACTGCAACATTTTGAAGTTAATGTCAAAGTATGGGAAATTATCTCCTGGGAATCTGCCTAATTGAAAGTCTTCTGGTCTGACCACTGTAGTTTGATGCAATCATCATCTTATGGCTCTATCCCACTAGTTGCAGTCATTAGAAAATATCCAGATTCATTGAAAGTAAACAAAGTTAGATACCTGCTCAAAATCTTAGTGACTGCAGTCAATAAATGTAATACAAGAATGCAAGTAGCCATCCCAGAGTTCAGGCTTAAACATGGTTTCTCTTTAAACTCTTCCTCAAAAAAAATAAATCATATATACTGTGAAATCATCTTGAAAAAAAAATCAAAATGTTAGTTCAGAACCAAGAGTAGAGTGTGTGGTGCAAATCTGAGTTCATTTGCTGAAGGGGCTCAGATAGTGAGATACCGTTTCCTGTTGTATCATTCTTTTGGGCATGGGATAGCATTAGCCTAAAACAGCAAGAAATTAATTTTTGGAAAACCGTTAATGCATTGTTAGATTTTTTTTTTTAATTGTGGTTGTGCAGCTGCAAGGCAGGAGAAACAGCTCAGTATCTCTAGGTTTCTCTCTGTCAACCAAATAACTGCTCTGCACTTTACACTGTGGGATTGTAGGAAAGCGAGACTAGACTTAGAATTGTGGTACGCAAAGAAAAAAAACAGATTTTTTTTTGCTAATGAGGGATATAGTACTGTGATATTTCAGTTCTTATTGCCACGGAACTACAATGGTCTGCCTGCATTGAATGCATAGCAGTATCTTAACCATGCATTTCCTGTTTTTTTGTAAATCTCTGGCGTGTCTTTTCATGTAATGCTAACACTGTTTTCAGAGACGCATGGAGATATCTTAACTGAACATTTCTAGTTTTTTAATATTTGAGTATGGGTTTTGAAATCCCACATTCCAAAAGAGTATCTGGGTATGGCAGGGAGAGGTCACTGCTAAACAGCAACAACTTTAACTCCACCTTAACAAAAGGGTTTTTTGCAAGTAAATTTCAACACTCTGATTGTAACTACAAATACTCAGGAAGGAAAGGTGGTCCATAAACTAAAGAGCTATAAGAAATACAACATTCTAGTTGCTCATTCAACTTATGTCTCTTTCCTTATCAGCAGTCTCCACATATCTGCTTTTTAAAAAAATCTCAATGTGCAGTGTGCCTACCTGGGTGGACTTCACCTAGCTAAATTAAGACAACATAATTTCTTAAAGGTTAAATAAGCAGTAATCCATATTAACCTGATGCATCAAGTACAACGGGGTCGAACACCTTGTTACTATTTGTATTAGAGTTGAACCTAAGGGCTACGGTCCCATTGTGCTAAGCATGGCATAAACACATCAACTATGGCTACGTGTAAAGAAAGCAGCACAATCCCCTCTTGATGGTACTATTTTTCTGCTATTTAATCCCTCTTCCTTCCAGCATGTTTACTAATTTTCTAACCACTTAGCCCTGCCTTCTAAAAGGACACATTGAAGGTCTGACCGCCTCTTTACTACTTCCACTCTTATGTCTGGGGGCATATTGGTCATTTGTCCCATAACAATGTGAAATACCAGTATTCCTCCAGATGAAGCTGTACAGCTCACCTGTCTAATAGGTATGGTCATTTTCTGGAGAAAGTTTGTACACTGGAGCCTTTCTGGTGTCAAAATGAGTAATAGCTACTAACAAGAAGGAAACACCACTAATTTTTCTCCTAGATAAAAATCATTCCCTTTTTTCTCAAATTTAGAACACACACACACACACACACACACACACACACACACGAAAGCAAAAAGCTTTTGACTACCCCTCTCTGGAAAATAACCAGTATCAACAAAGTCTGTAGAGCTTCTTAATTGTTGTGTGGCCAACACTCCAGATTTTATTGGATCAGAGTATTACGTGTTTTTCTTGAAGTCCTAGCTCCTAGTGATGTGATTAGCTGAGAATCTCAGCTTTCATTACAATCTTTCATTTCTAATATACTCTTATTTACTATCAGTCTTTTATATAGTTCCCGTATTAAAGGTAAGTTAGTTAAATCTAGTGACTTAACCTAGCATTTTGGCAAACAAGTATCATTTTACTCAGCACACTGCTACATAAATATGTGCTGCATTTCTATTCTTTTAAGTCTCACATTGTCCATTCTCCACCATGACTAGCTGGCTTCAGATCCAATGTGCATTCCCAAGCATGCAGAATGCTAAGATATCACATCTATCATGACATTCACCAAAGCAGAACTCCATTTTTCATTATATTGCATGGGGGCTTTTTTCCAGTTTTAAGAAATTATATATATATATATAATGATGATGATTATAAAATAGTAATAGTAACAATAAGCTTAGCAAGTGCATTGGCATTTCATCATATACACTTTTCTTGATATTAGAGTCTTCCTCTTGTAGTATTTTTTTCCCTCTTACCTTAATAGGCTTCTCAGCGCTCTGATCTCGTTTTCCTACATGGTTCCCCATGGTAAGCCACTCAGCTCTTCAGAAACTAAAACAGAAGAAAAACATATTTTTGAAAAGCTAAACATGGATTTGAAAAGAAATTTTGGAACTTTTAAACTGATTTCTTCTCACACCTACCAAACGGCCTTTCTTGTGCTACAGCTATCAGCGACACAGTATTTCTACAGTTCCAGGCTGGGATTTTCAAAGCAGCCTATATGAGTTAGATACCAAACTCCCATTATCTTTCAGGGTGAGGCCACACTAGGAAAAAAAAGGTGTTTTCATAGCTAACACAGAGTCATTAACATGGTTAAATCCTAGTCAAGATAAGGAAGTTATAGTTTTCACATGTGATAGCAGGTTGATGTAATAGGGAAGTGAGCTCTTCAGGATTTACCTTGACCTGCTAACGTGTTAAAACTATAACTGACTTGCTTCAGTAGGATTTTAACTCTTGTTAATTGCCATGTGTTAGCTAACATGTGGTAAGAACACTCCTAATAAAGACAAGACCTGAGTTGAGTGGCCTTATCTCTGAGATTACTGAGTGATTTGGAATGGGGTTAAACGTTTTGACTATCTTGAGTCTCTCAATGCTGAACTACTCATTGGAATTATTTTTGCTCAGGATTTCCATTTTTAGTGGAAAAGAAGAATCACTGGAGAGGATAACGATGCAAAAAAGGGTGACCGCTTTCAAGCCTTTCATTTCTGGAACCATCTGAACCTTTGCAAAGATATGAAGATTCTCAGGTCCTTTTGGACATCATAGGCCTGACTCTTTCCACCTAACAGAACCCAAGCTCCTTCCCTTGTGTTGAATCCATAGTAACTCCCAATCTGTTGGGTATACTTGAGATGGCTGGTACAGTCCCAAAAATTAACCCTCAGTAAATCTTCCCAGCTACAGTTTAAGGACCAGATTGTCAAGAGTTCCAGTTCTCATTTAGGCTCCTAAATGAAGTGCCCGATTTTTAAAAGTGTTCAGCACACAGTAGCTCCCACTATTGCACTTGTGAACATGGGGTATACTAATTGTAGCTTACTGAATACTCGATGACAACTCTTATTTTTAATTTAACTTTCAGCTTCTAACTCATCATTTGCTTTGTTTATTCATTGTGCGCATTTGAACATGAAAGCTTATCTTTCTCATAACAATATTTGTAGATCACAGGCCAATGCCCAAAAAGACTAAGGGAAAATTAACTGTTTCTCTAAAATGTTCAGAGACTCCAACCAACCACAGAAGAATGTTTTTATGTAAAACCGTTCAAAAGGATTTTTAAATGAAAATCAGTAACTCGGACTTCAAGGTCAGATGGGACCATCATGATCATCTAGCCCTGCATATTGTAGGCCACAGAACCTCACCCACCCCCCTGAAATAGACCCCTAACCTCTGGCTGAGTTACTGAAGTCCTCAAATCATGATTTAAAGACTTCAAGTTACAGAGAATCCACCATTTACGCTAATTTTAACCTGCAAGTGACCTGTGCCACATGCTGCAGAGGGAAGGTGAAAGACCCCCCCAGGGTCTCTGCCAATCTAACCCAGCGGAAAATTCCTTCCCAACCTCAACTATAGTGATCAGTTAGACCCTGAGCATGTGGGCAAAACCCACAAGCCAGACACCTAGGAAAGAATTCTCAGTAGTAACTCAGCCTAGCATCCCATCTAACATCCCATCATTAGCCATAGGGGTTTTTTGCTACTGGCAGTTGCTGATGGGCCACATACCATTGTAGGCAGTCCCATCATACTATCCTCTCCATAAACGTATCAAACTCAGTCTCAAAGCCAGATAGGTTTTTTGTCCCCACTGCTCCCCTTGGAAGGCTCTTCCAGAATTTCACTCCTCTGATGGTTAGAAACCTTCATCTAATTTCAAACCTAAACTTGTTGATGGCCAGTTTATATCCATTTGTTCTTGTGCCAGCACTGGTGCTTAACTTAAATAACTTCTCCCTCCCTGGTATTTATCCCTCTAATGTATTTACAGAGAGAAATCATATATCCCCTCAGCCTTCTTTTGGTCAGGCTAATTTAAACACGTCTCCTCTCATAAAAATAGGTTTTCCATTCCTCGGATCATTCTAGTTGCCCTTTTCTGCACCTGTTCCAGTTTGAATTCATCTTTCTTTAACATGGAAGACCAGAATTGCACATCGTACCATTATACAAGGCATTGGTGAGACTTCATCTGGAATACTAACACTTCCCTGTCTCTACTGGAAATACCTCACCTGATGTATCCTAGGAATACATTAGCCTTTTCCACAGCCACATCACATTGGTGGCTCATAGTCATCCTGTGACCAACCAATACAACTTCTGTGTAATTAATTCCATATGATTTACTGTAGGGATGAAACAAAATTGCCTATGCAGTCACTTAGCTGAAAACTGCTGAAAATTCATACCCATAGAACACGAGCATTTTCCAATTACCAATCAAACCCTTAATATAAATTCTCTATGGAATTTTAGAAACAATCAAGACATCATTATTTTTCTAGCAGTATAGGTGATGAAGACAGTTGCATGTTAACAAGTACCTCCAATTGGCTGTCATAGTGTGAGCTATGCAAGCATAGCTGAGAAGAAGAGAAAGAGGTGTAGCCTGATTGCTTATAGTAGAAAGAATATTAATATAACCATAGGGTGAGAAGGGACCACAAGGGCCATGTAGTCTTTCCCCTTGCCAAGATGCAGGATTTGTTGGGTCTAAACCATCCAAGACAAATTGCTCTCAAGCCTTCTTTTGAAAACCTCCAGTGAAGGCGCTTTCAAAATCTCCTGAAGCAGTCTGCTCCCTTGTCCTACTGTTCTTACAGTTAGGAAGTTTCTCCTGAGATTTAATCTAAATCTGCTACGCTGTAATTTGAACCCATTGCCTCTTGTCCTGCCCTCTGTGGCAACTTTTCGCCATCTTTTTTATGGCAGCCTTTCAAGTATTTGAAGACCACTATCATATCCCCCCCAATCTCCTCTTTTCCAAACTAAGAATATCAGGTTCCTTCAGCTTTTGCTCATATGGCTTACATTCCATCCCTTTGACCATCTTTGTCGCTCGCCTCTGGATCCTTTCCACTTTCTCTTCCTTTCTACAGATTACTGTATCCAATTTTGGCCACCACTCTAGCTGAGGCCTAACTAGAGCCATGTAGAGCAGTACCATCACCTCCCATAACTTGCATACTATGCCTCTGTTGTTAGTGCAACCTAAAATTGTATTTGCTTCTTTTGCAACAGCATTGAACTGCTGACTCGTGTCCTCCTCAGCTGTGCTGCTGCAAAACCAGTTATCCCCCATTCTGTAATTGTGCATTTGGTTTTTCTTCCTTAAGTGTAGCACCTTCCATTTGTCTTTGTTGAATTTCATTTTGTTGTCTAAAGCCCAGTTCTCCAATCTATCGAAATCCCTCTGAATTTTAGCTATCCTATAAAGTATTGGTTACCCCCCATAGGTAGGGATCATCTGCAAATTTGATCAGTTATGCTCTCTATTCTTACATCCAGGTCATTAATGAAGTGTTATACAACACCAGACCCAGAACAGATCGATGTGGAACCCCACTTTGACCCTCTCCAATCCAACATCATTCCATTAATAGTTACTCTTTGTTTGTTGTTGTTTAACCAATTCTGTATCCACTTACTAGTAGTTCCATCGAGCCTGCATTTCTCCGCAACTTACTTATCAGAATGTCATGTAGGCCTGTGTCAAAAGCCCTGCTGAAGTCCAAGTGTATTATGTCCACCACATTCCCCTTATCCACCAAACCAGTTACCCTGTCAGAGGAGGAAATAAAACTGGTTTGGAATGTAAATCCACGCTGGCTGCTAATGATCACCCCTTCATCCTCCAGGTATTCACAAATTGAATGTTTTATACATTGATACCTGGGAAGCTACTAGAGCAAAGTCACGCTGTTCTGCATAGAATTAAACCATGGGTAAAACCCTGAAAACCCCCGTTGGATTTTTCAGTCATTGCTTTGACATACGACCCGAGTCAAAATCAGCTGATCTATTTAGTAAATCCTCAAAGCATTTTTATATTACAAGATCATGATCACTTGGCTTATTTCACCAAATCTCATTAAGTTCAGAAAGATTTTCTTCTTTCAAAAATGTGCATAAACAAAAAAAATGCGTTTAATAGGAAGTTTGTGACAAACGAATGATGACATAAAATCACGATTATGGCAAATAATTTTTACTATATAGTTTATTGTACACATATATACTTACACATGCTGCCAAAAAAAATCCCCCAAAAGTCAATACAAAACAGAAGAAATTAATATTAATCAAAGGAACTCCTGGGGACTAACATGTTCAAATAATACAAAATGCAATTAACATTTTAGGGTTCAATAGTGACAGTGTCCTTAATTTGCTATTGGATGTGACTGGGGATGATACGATGTTATATAGAATGCCTCCTTCAATGACAAGCCATGAAAGAATGGAAAGTCAACCTTTATGTCTCATTCTCTGGCTCTTCTTGCTATGTTTCAATTTAAATAGTGCTTATGTAGGCTAAGCCGCAATGCTTAAAACTATAGCTTTTGGTTGGCTAATGTGGTTATGCTTGCATGTTTTTCTGTTAGAAATGTACGCTTTTGTGACATTTAAAACACCTGGAGTCACTGGTGGCATATGTGTATAACTGAAGGTAATGTGATGCACTAAAAGTAAAAACACACTCAGTAAAGATACATAAATTATAAAAAATATGCACTCTCCATTCACCAATGGCTCTTCCTTAACAGTTTAGTTTTCGTTCCTTGTGACAAATACTTCATTACACTATAGTATATTTACTCGTACACTATGAAATTTTAGTAATCTGAGACCTCACCACAGCTTTCAACTAATTCCGTGCTAAATTGTGCCATTAGGCACAACTTTAAGCTTGGGTGGGAGGTGTGACAGAGAACTTCACTATTACAGCTGGGTATTTGAGGAGGGACTGTGGACTAATTCCTTGTTGTGGCGAATACAAAGGAAAGATTAGGCTTTAGCCACAGCTACTTTGGTTGATTTTTGTCCCAAGGAGCAGCAGTCCATGTGCTCCCACGAGCACAGAGATTACATGGATTGTCTCTGACCCTTTTAATATGTGTAAAATGATGGGAGTGTTGTCTTCCCTATACACTCTCACAGAGATCAAGAACAATCTGGTCCTACATCTTCGCTGAGATGTTAACCATGACTAATATTGTTTTTAATTCTTGTTTTTGCAGATTAAAGTGCAAATTGGTGAGGTTTTACAGTACACATTATTACGTTCATTGAATTCCACTCATTCTAAAAGTCATACTACACATTATTGTATCTGATTAAATGATTACCTACTTACAACCACTTCTGGGATCTCTCACACAGGACGAAAACAAAACCCTCAAGAGCAATCATGTCCACACTAGTTAGAGTTCACAGATGATCAACAGCATAGCAGAGGCTGCTGACAGTTATAAAAGAATCAAAATACCGGACTTTTCCACTGCTAGGAGATCATCAATAGAAACACTACTGACGGCATTAAAAAAAAAAATCAAAAAGGATTCTAGACCTGGCAATCTTCCAACAGGCCTCTGCTCTACAACTAATGGTTTGGTGCTAAGCTCTGAGAGAGTCTCCTTTGGAACATGAGCAAGAGAAGGACAGGTGTGGGAATAGGAGATTAAGAAGGAAAATCAAGATGGGGCAGGGGGATGATAAGAATATTAAGGTACAGAAAAAGAAACAGGAGGAATCACCAGAATGGGAATAAACTGGAGAGGGTAGTAGAAGCAGAGAGAAATGGGAACAAGGACATAGGAAGGAAGTATGTGGAGAGATGAGAGTAAACAACTAGAAAATAAAGAAAATGAAAATAGTAGGACAACAAATGCAATATAGAAGAAAAAATGAGGAAGGGGGAAAACCCACATCTAAACTTAAAGCTATATATAAACGCATTATTCTAAAAACATTTGGAGGGGGCATGGGATCATATACCTTAGAAGTTAGACCTTAAACATATAGTTCTCTGGCGAGAAAAAGAGAAACAAGTAAAGCAATAATCTGGTATGTGGTGATTACTACAGTTATGACAGTAAGCCAGGCACAACTCAAAGAAATTAATATCCATTTCCTGCCTTTCTCGGTTACATACAGAATAGTAAAAACCTTTTAAGGGAACAATTCAATATAGGTCAATTATTTAAATAAAGCTATCATAAACCTTATCTTGCTAGTCATAGGTAGAAAACAACAACCATTGAACGAAGGAAGCAAAGAAAGAATGTGACGCTAATGCGACATTTTTGCAATCTATCACTCTGATCATTGTGTTTGAATGTTGCTTCCCCCTTACAGTCTAAATAAGGGAAACAAAGGTGGAGGAAAGTAAGCTCTTGGAGTAGGACTGTTTTTAGTGTACCTAGCACAAATATGGCCCCAATCTCAGGCTCTACTGCAATAGAAAAACAAACAAAAATGAACAGCCGTGTATTTTATGAACAGCAATGTATAGAGTGATGGGAAACTAAATGAACCAAATATGCAACATGACTAGCAGACTAACGCCAGACAATGAAAGAAACCATATGCAGGATGAAATGATCTAGATGGCCATAGACTGTTAGCTTGTGCAGCTAATCAAATTAAGAGACAATACAATTTGATAAGCGCATGGAATCATCTGAAATCGATTACTAAGAAATGAGCTCATAATTCCAATGTGGATCATTTCTTCAGTAAATTGTTTTAGCCGTTTAATGTACACTGATTAAATATAAAGGAAATGGAAAAGAAAAAGGAAAAAAATCTTGCATAGTAGAAGAGCAAAGCTCTATACAGAAATTCAGGAGTATGGTTTGAGAGTGGATTTAAATAAGGTTGTGTATTTGGGTTCTGCAGGAACATGACTACAGTTGAAATTAGTCATCTTTGAGTAAACCCATAAACCTGCACTTATGTTTTTCATTCTCTTTTTAATGTCTCAGGGAGACAAACATATGGCCAAAACAACACAATCTTCTCTTATGTTTATTTCCTCCACCCTAGGTACTGAAGTATTATAAAATGACCAGATTTCACCTCATCTCATTCATACATAAATGAATGCAAATGTTTAATACTAAATTCTAAATTAGATATCTAGATATACCTACCTGCAATAATTTTTTTACACGTAGCTAAGGGACTATGATTTTTGGAGAGAACATTACTCAAGACAGATTCACTTTTCAGCCCAACAAAAGCAACACAGCTAATTAGCAAAAACATGCTATAATCATGGATCTCCTCCAAACTATGACATGCAAAAAACTGTAAAGTCTTCTGAAAAAATTTATCTCCAAAATCTAACATGAAGGACAATTAATTAAAAATGAAAATGAACAATGCTGATTAATTATGTATATAAATATATATTAGCATACATGAATTTGTATGAGCATATGAACATTCAAAATAAATCGAAGTGAACAGGAACATACATAAAGAACCACTCCTTCAGTCCTCATTCAGGCAGAAGACCCATTTAATTGAGTAAGGAGTGCAAAATCAGATCATGTTTTCAGTAGCTATATTTATAAAAGGTGTAGATTAAAATAAAAAGAATGTTTCTTATCCTTATTGTCATCCTTACTTCTAAAACATTTAGTAGAAATATGAGCATATCAAATCCCAATTCTGGGAAGACTGAAGCATGTGCTTACTTTACACACCGTAAGTAGCACTGTTGATTTAAACGGGATTACTGACACTGCATAAAGCTAAGTATGTACGTAAGGTCTTTATAGCGTACAGGTCTCAAATAGCCATTTCAAAATCTGAAAGATTATTCTTTTAAATAGCGAGAATGTTAATTTAGCCCTGTGATGTTGCCCTTACTGGTTATGTTACTTTGTCATTCTGATTGGTATGCTTGTAATTAGGTAACAAAAGATGACAGCTCCTTGCAAGTGCTTAGTGCATTAATTTGAAGCACATTCGTTTTCTGTTGAGTAATAAATAATGAATGGTGATAAACTCATGCAACAACTCTTACCACAGGTAATAAATAATACATCGGAACATCTGAAATCATATTTACTGGGCACTCAGAGTATGGTTTGTGCTGTGCAAAACAGAGTCTATGTCTTTCTCGATCTCCCCTCAAGGAGTTTAAAATTTAAGGCACAAATTGTACTAGTCAGTAGGGATACTCATGGGAGTAGGCTGGTGATGATATAAAACTCTTTCTTCAAGGTGCCCTATAATTAGCAATCCCTTCAGTGTCAAGGAATGGCATCTTGAAGTGGCAACAGATCTCTGCTTATTTAAGAGTAATACCTGGCACCTTCCCTTCTGAAGCAAAAACTGCTGATGCCTGCCAATACTGACACTACACTCATAATGCTTTAGGCCCCAAAGATTAGAACTGCAGGTAGTAAATATCAAGAAACCAACATGGCCACATCAATCCCAATCCGGAACCAGTGTGAACCCAAACAGAGGAAAACAATCCACTGGAACCCTGCAGAGGCATCATTCTGAAACAAAATGCATCCTATCCATACAGAACATTTCAAACTCCTAAAAGGAACTTCTAATCAGATTAAGTAGTTTGCATCAGTCAGAAAGAATCAATTTGGACCATCTGGCATATTAGCTGAAGACTTCTGGCCTTAGTAACAGTTCTTCTGTACAGCCACATAAAATCTTAGTGCAGAAGATAATGAGGCAAAAGGGAACTTTTTCGCAGCCTTCTCCCAGGTCTGCATCTCCACTGTCTCAACTCTGAGACATTACCCTTACAGCACAATGGCTGCCCAGCTTTAGTAACAATGATGGTATGGCAAGGAGCAAGGGAGTGGGGAGCCTCTTCTAGCAGCTGATAATTGTCAGTGAGGTGACCAACACCCTAATTTGTAGAGGAAATCACACAGGCCATCCCATAGCCTCCTCACATGGAGCCATATTCCAACAATGCCATAAAAATAAAACCACAGCAACTGTCACTTCTCTGCTGTCTAATCAAACGAACAAAAAATTGATAGGAAGCTAATTTCAGGCTCAAGCATATCATCACCCAAGCAAAAGAAACATGAAAATAAAACAAGAGTGAGGGAGGGACCTCACTATCCTCTACAGGTGGAATATTTGGTTCAAGATTATTCTTTTTTAAATAACTGGAAAGTTTTCATTTGTTAAAGCGCCCATTTTAAGTCTTTTGAAATTAAATGGGTATTTAGGGTAGGGAAGAAAACATTTTTATCAGCAATCCAAAACAAGTGTCACTTTAAAATTATTTAGCGACAACATTATTGAAAGAGCCAGATGATGGCGTCTTAGAAAGCAAAAGATTCCCTTGATTTTGATCTAAGTTAGAATATTTTAATGAAATACAACAGTGCCACATTTTTGAGATTATGATATTCTAACTACAAATTGTGAGGAAATCCTTTCACACACACTGAAGTGGAGTGTGAACAATCACTGCAAAAAATCCCATGGCTTGAATGATAGAATATATACAAAATGAACTTTATTAGATCTGATATTATTTACAGACCTCTGAATCTAAGTATAAAAAGTAAACTCTGCTCCAGAAGCTTTTTTGCAGTGACCACTAACGAATCTCAAAGAAGCAACAAGTCTCTCTCTCTCTGTATATAATATTTGCATCTTAACTGCACATTAAGGGTCATCTAAGTTTTAAAATACATTAACTGCAATTCTCAGGGCACAGATGCTTCTAACCGGTATTATTATCCCTGAATAGTAGTCTAGTCAGGTGTGTAAACTTAAGGCTCAAATCTGCAGGTTCCTACTTGCTTGTGTACGTGACTCAGAGTGATTACTGACATGGAGTAAAGTTATGTAAATGCATAAGTGTTTTCAAAAATCAGATTGTAAACATTACTCTGCATAGGACTAAATTCATCATGGTCCAATATCGATGAATCAGGGGGAGAAGTGCAAGATCACATTTTATTACTCTTCATCACTCTGGCAAACAGTCACCACAGAAAAATTAAGGTATTTGGAGGGGGGGGGAAGAGGACATTTAAATAGAAATATTTTTTCTAAGATAAATTATGGAACCCCAACTGAAACAGATATTGATTGATACTGTGGTATTCAACTCTGATGAGATAAAAATAGATGTGATGAATTTGTGCCAAGAAAATGTAAAGCTGTGTCTAACTTTCGGTGATACTGTACTCTTATAGATGTAACTTTACATAATAAAAATTATATTTGATATATATAAAAACCCCCAAATAATCCACACACTGATTTGAAAATAAAGTTTTAAAAATATCCCAAACATGTGGCTTCTTGGAGACAAGGTGGGCTCAGATGGCTAATATTTGGACTGGCAGCATGCTGGAAATACTTGAGAGGATTTCGGAATTTAAATTGTATACCCTTCTTTCTGTGCAGAGATAACTTTGCACGATTTAGACTTCCTCTAAAGTTAAGGAGGAAATATTCTGAATGGTCTTCCCAGAACTGCCTCACCATCACTTCTTCAAGTAAAGTAGAAAAGTTGTCAAACTGGAGCAGACCAGTGATCCATTTAGTTTAGCAATTAGTTTGGACAGTGACCAGTTCCATACACTTCAGAGGAAGGTGCAAGGAAATCACATAATGGACAGTTATCGAATAAATTTGCCCATAAGGCAAGTTCCTCCCTAACATCTCCACCCTCTTGAATTAGCTGTTGGATTATTTCACGCAGCACAGGGGTGTTTTTTTCCCTTATTCAATTAACTGGAAATTCTCATTATCCATCATTTAATCAAAATAATATTTGACTGAAAGCAAAGTTAAAATAAAAAGAAGCATTCTTTAAAGGGAAAAAATGTGTAATTCTAGATGTAATGCACTAGATGAAAGAAATATGAATAATTAAGACCAGGATTTTCCCATTTTGGTGGTAGCTAAACTCGGGGCAATTCAGAAGTGACAAGTATTACACTACGTTTGTACAGCGACTTGCACAATAAGGCCCTGATTTGGTTACATTTTAGACATTACTGTAATATAAATGTTCATTAATAAATAACGTATGTCCTTCAGCTCTGATAAGGCTGGACCTAAAATGTTTTCCTCCCAAGAGCTAGACCAAGCATTTAATACAATTTACCTGGAAAGATAAGAAATTCAGACTCAGGTTTTGATAGAAATATATAAATAATTTACAAGTATATAGTGTCCCACTCTAAATGATTTTGGTATCTTTTGGATGACATCATTCCTTTCAAAACACTTGTGGAAAGAAGAAACCACATTTCACAATAGTGGGGAAAAGGGAGATGTTGGCAAAGAACACTGGGGCAACCACTAGGTCATCCAAGAAGAATGATGGTATCCACAAAGCAGACAGGACCTCAGTTTTTAAGGCATCAATTAACTGATTTTTGAATTTTTTTCCCCATGTGCCTCACATGGAGAGGATCATGTAATTGCTCCCTTTTAAGTATGTCATTTTCAGTGATACCACCGTGATGTATAGTTGACAGTCTAAACAATTACAGAAGTTGGTCCAATAAAAGATATTACCTCATCTACCTCGTCTCTCTCATAATTACAGATGACAGTCTGAAATTATAATGAAATTGTTGGACAGAGGCTGTTGCAGGAATTTTATACCTCCTTATTTGTTTTGGGTTTTTTTCAAACACTTCCCCTCTCCTCCCCAAATTGTGGATTATAGGCCTCATGGATATTAAAACAATCTTGGTGTTTCTTCTCAACATTTTTCCTCGTTTCCATGTTATAATTATTTATATATATTTTTTGTATAGTATTTGTTATGAATTTATCAAGGTTTTTAAAAATAATTCTTCAGGAGAAGTTTTCTGCTTCCCTGCAAGGAACCAAATACAAGACCACCCAACACTGTTCAGCAATATTGATGTAAACATATTTATATTTATGGTCAAGTATAATCTCTCTATGGTATCACATTAAAAAGAGCAACACAGACCATCTTATGTAAATGTTGCTTCCCTTATAAACTATTAATACAGTACTTGAAAAAGATATCTTTAAGGCCAAAAGATCTTTCTATGCTGAAGTGTATTGTTTGTTTAATAAATATCAAAGTATATTATCCACATAGTAAGCACTTTTTTTCAAAGACAAACATTGCTGGAGCATATTGAACCATATGCTTCCTTCCCAGCAGAAGAAATATCCATGATATTCCAGGTATTACTTTCAGTGTTTCCTTGGTATATTTCACTCAAGAGGGGTGTAGTAATCCATAAAAGGACGGACCTAGGCCAAGAAACTCCATCACATTGTAGGTTTTGTAGAGACGTAAACAGGTATCTTCCAAGTTGCATAAGCGACAAAGGGTCCTGTGGCACCTTATAGACTAACAGAGGTACTGAAGCATAAGCTTTATACTGTGTGGATGGACAGTGTAGAGCAGGCCTGCACAACTCGTAAAGCGGCGAGGGCCATATTACTCCAAAGAGAACAGCTGAGGGCCAAAACCCCCCAGCCCCATGGAAACACCCCCCCCAACCAGCACCACCCACCCCACAGAAACAACCCCTCCTTCCCCAGCGCTGGGGTATAGAAGTCTGTAGAGGGGGAAAGAAACAGTGCGCATAGGGTGACCAGATCACAGCAGTAAAATAGGACCCGCTCCCTCCCCGCTCAGCCCCACCATAACACCTCTCTTCACCCCCCCAGGGGTCACACAACAGTCAATCAATGCAGTTGTAGATAAATCTCTGCATTATGCATTTTTGTATAACTTTTATATGACTTTGCATTGAACCTTGGTAATATGTTAAAGCGGGCCCCTAAGGTAGTATAATTAAGGTAAAAGAAAAATGTCTTTTTGCTAGAAGTAGAATAAGATCTTCCCCCCACTTTGTATTCAATTGCCCTGTTGAATGAATGAGGTGTGAATGAGGAAGGCATGGAAGGCAGGCACCTCCAGACAGCTGTAACCCTTGGAGAGGGGATGGGAACCAGATCAAGGACAATCAAACTTGTCAAGTGGGCTGACTAGAGAAGAGCAGACATACTGATGGCCTCTGGGGTTAGAAGCAAGCACCTTCCTTTGGGAACACCCTCTTTGCATCACTGGGACAACCCCCAACCCAGAGACAAGCAGCAAAAAGGACCAACGGACAGTCCCAGATTTTGAATCTGGGAGATTTGCACCCCTCCAGCCACCGACTCGCTGCTCGCCTCCTCACCCCCTCCTCCCAATATAAAGCCTCGCCTCCACTGCCCGCCCGCTAGGCTCATCATCCCCCCACCTCCCCGCCGCTGACTCACCTGCTGCCCTGCCACTGCCCGCCCACTGGGCTCGTCATCCCCCACCTCGCCCAGCTTGCCTACTCACCCCCCGCCACCCGCTCACCAGCTCCCCCCGCCGCCAGCTCACCTGCCTGCCTGCTGCTGGCCTCTTACCTTCTGCCACTGCCCCCGTCACCTGCCGCTGGCTCACCTTCACTCCCCAGCCTGCCACTGGCCTCACCAGCCTGCCCACCCGCCGGCCGGCCATTGGCTTGCCCCGCCGGCCGGCCATTGGCTTGCCCCGCCGGCCGGCCATTGGCTTGCCCCACCCCACCACTTGCCTACTCACCTCCCCCCCCCGCGGGCCACACAGTGAGCCCACCTACTCACCCCCCCGCGGGCCGCACAGTGAGCCCACGCAGGCCGCATGCGGCCCCCGGGTCGCACGTTGTGCAGGCCTGGTGTAGAGGGAAGTAATAGTAGTTACTGTTGCTTGAACCCGCACTATGTGTGGAGTTCCATTGGGGTCCCAGTACTTCATGGGATCATGTTATGTAGAGTGGCTTTCTCTCTTCCCACCACCATACCCCCACTTCAGAACCAGAGAGGTATGAGAAGAAAAGAGTTTTCCATAGTTCCTAGGTAGCCTAAGGCGCATGCCATGAAGGCACAGCTTTTCCTACTGCCATAAGTTTTGGGGTCTTCATACATGTACTTGTGTCCTAATGCTCCTCCTGCCCTCCACCACCACTCATGTCTAACCTCTGCATTCTCTGGGCCTGATACAAAATGGGAATTTTGGCTGAGTATGAAGGCAGGTTCAAGCCCTCTGTTGTTCCCTCATTTGCCAATACCCACATGGCTCATTTACTTTGCTTTTTTAAAAAAAATTACAGATGTTACATTAAATAGTACAATTATGTAGATAGTAGTGTTACTATCCTGGATTATTTTTTAAAATATTTGAACATACAAGGCAAGATTGTGGCTTTAAACTGCTGGCTGTACTGCGATTGGGCAGTGAAGAGGAGTGGATACCTGTATTTGCTGCAGGACAGGATATCTTCAGAGCAGCACTAAAAGAATGCAGCTAGGAGAGGGCCCTGCTACCCCCCCTTTGAAGCATGCAGCACGCAATGACAATATGCCTCTCCTCCACCACTACCCCCTTTTTTTCCCCCCTTGAGGGACCTTAGTATTTTTCTAGTGCCAAATACAAAAGCACACAGGAAGCAGTGGGAAGAACTGGGTTTGTGCATGGCTCTTGCTTGGGGGTTGGGGAAAATGCTCCTTACTACACCCTTCCACATCGCACCGAGATTTAGACCCAACACTCAGTCTTTTAATAGCCTTTAGTTTAATGTACTGTTTTTGAAATGGGATAGACCTGAGTCCAAAACATGAAGGTGCATTTTCTTAATAAAGAAGTCCAATACATTGTAAAAGCTATAGTAACTGTCAGGCCGATATTTTCCAGTGCCATAAGGATATACCTATGTGATCATATAGGACAGATGTTAAAACATCAATAAATAACAGCAATAACAGCAATAAAATCCAGATTTTAAAATGGCTTATTACAACAGTTATATACTTCTGTCAGGACTCAATATATCTATTCTTGCCACATGAGGGTTCCATTTACGGGAAATGTGAATTTTCATAAACAATTATGTGAAGCTCATCAGAGAAAATGGGAAAAAAATAGAAATGGAAGCAAGATATTTACTAACGTTTCACACACGGTAGTCCATTATTCTTACTCAGAGATTTACAGTGTTTGAGATGAACATACTGAGAGCTCAAAAGGAGATCTTGTTATAGGATAAAGAGAAACAAAAAACAGAACAAACCCAAGATATCTGTAAGACTCTCAAATCTTCCTCCCATTTTCTCTCTCGTCAGAGGAAAATGATGAGTTATCTCCAGATGAAGAACAGTATATCCTCATTTCCCCTTTCTTAGTCCAGGAGGGTGCCATAAGGCTCCCCACTGAACATGGCAGCCTTCTCAATTAATATTTCATTATACAAACATAGAGGAAACCTGTCTTTGCAGTAATTGGTAACACAAGACATACCCATAGTTGTACGAGAATGTGCTTCAAAGGCAGCTTCTGCTGGTTCCTACCCGGCAATCTGTGAAGGTGGTCCAGAGGCAGAGATGACAGCACGATGACTCACCTGCCTCAGAAACTTAACTGTGTATAGACAGAACAGTTTGTACCAGGGTTGTCAATTAATTGCAGCTAATGCATGTGATTAACGCCAAACAAATTAACTAGATTAAAAAAAATAGTTGCAACTCACCACAGTTTTAATTGCCCACTTAAATAATAGAATACCAATTTAAATTTATTATAAATATTGTGGATGTTTTTCTACATTTTTAAATATATTGATTTCAATTACAACACAATACATAGTGTACAGTGCTCACTTTATATTTTTATTACAAATATTTGCACTGTAAAAAGGAAAATAAATAGCAATTTTCAATTCATCTCATCTAAATCCACTCAGTCCTATTCCTTGTTCAGCCAATCGCTAAGACAAAAAAGTCTGTTTAGATTTACAAGAGATAATGCTACCCACTTATTATATACGTTACCTGAAAGTGAGAACAGGCATTCGCATGGCACTGTTGTAGCTTGCGTTGCAAGATATTTACATGCCAGATATGCTAAACATTCATATGCCACTTTATGTTTTGACTTGTAGGCTCTAAAGTTTTACATTGTTTTTGAATGCCATTATGTAAAAAGAAATAATTCTACATTTGTAAATTGCACTTTCACGATAGAGATTGCACTACAGTACTTGTATGAGGTAAACTGAAAAATACTATCTTTTCTATAGTGCAAATATTTGTAATCAAAAATAATATAAAGCTCTAAACTTTTTAAGCAGCAGTGCATGTTAGTACCAATTCCTGGACCAATAATCCAGCACAATCTTTTTTTGAAGTATCAATACATAATACTTCAGTCAGAAACAACTGATAACTAGCGTAAACACTTGTATGAACTATGCATTATTATTCCAACTGTCCATGGGGAGGGGGCACACAGAGGGAAGTGAATTAGTGTGCAGGATGTTCCATAAAACAGCTCAGTTTTTAACTATAATGAGGTTGATCAATTTGCATGCTATGAAGTTGTACTAGTATTTTCAAGATATTTTCAAATGGTTTTAAAATATATTTTGTATTAATGGAAATAGGAGCATTACAATTCTCAGTGGGTTTGGTTAGTTTGGGAAGCACGTTGTAGCAAGGGCTCTGCTCCCCAGACACACTATGGATAGCCCCCTTTGCCGTGGTGGGCAAAGGTTCATTGCATCCTCTGCTTCCCCTTGTGCACTGCCTGGCTGTACACAATTTTGCCCTTAATATTTTGCATTTGATATTTTTAAACCATACATTATTTTCACATGGGAGGGCTTGCCTTGATAATGTTAATATAGAAATTCTTTTATTTTTGGAAACTATCCAATACATTTAATACCACTACTCACCACCTTCCATTCACCCTTCAAAAAAATCTATCAGTAAATCCCCTACCAAGTAGTTATTCATACATCTGTTACATTTGGGCTGGAGGGCTAAAATCTCCCAAAGCTTTCCCCAAATATTATTATACTACATACATTACAGCACAGAATATATTATAGGTCTCTTCTTGCCAAATAAGGACATTGAAAAGTATTAATTAACAGCTTTTACTTTTTTAATAAAGTGAACTGAGTACAACTAACCACAGCAATTTCTCTTTGTAGGATTTCCTATTAACATTTTAATTGGCTTGGGTTCACACGAGTTCATACCTCTTAATTCCACTTTGTAATTCAGACAAAACCATTAAGTTTCACTTGTTTTTTGCGTCCAAAACATGTGAAACAGTGATTTTTGAAGAGTTTAAATGTTAACCCACATATCAGTACAGATTTTCTCAAAGTTCTGTCTCACAAATCTTTTGACAAACTTGTCCTCAGTGTGTAACTAAACAACAAACAAGTGTGAGAATATGTACACTGTTTTTGTTTTTTTACATCTGTAGCAGGAAGCCAGAGAGTAGGAGTTGTAGAGCAAAAGATCTAAAGTGAAGCAGAGGAGAAAGAGTTGCTTTAGGTTTTCCTATTTTCTTTATTCTAATAAAATTCCTGTGTCAGCATTAGAAGAAACAATATCTGATTCTTTACCATTGTCACACGACCACCATGTGAGTTTTGCAGTTTCAGATTTCACTGTAGATTTTTCACACTTTTCTAATGCTGACAGGATGACTCATTTTATGACCTTTTTTCTCAGGGTAAGTCTACAATAGAAACGTAAGTCGACCTATATAAGTAATTACTGCAGTGGTGCATACAGGACCACTACAGGTGGAAGCTAAAAGTGGGAAGGCCACCAGCACCCAAACCGTGCTCCCTCCCATGATGCTCCTGCCCCCTAGAGGCCCAATCCCCCACTCGCTCCTCTCCACTCCCTCTCCTCCGCCCATCACTAGCCTTTATGGCCAGTATGTCCTCCCACTTTTAAAAGTGATGGGGCCATAGGCCCTGCCTGTTCCAGTGCTCCTGGGTGCACGTTCACACTACCTTCCTTGGGTTGGTGGTGCGCGTCCTCACCAGGAGCACATCCACCGACCTAAGAGGCGCAGTGTGGGAAGCTGAGAGCGCTGAATCTTAGTTCCGCTGACAGCTCCCTGTCAGCTGCCCGGCTCCCCCACAGGCTCCCGGTGGGCTGCCCCCCTCTGCTCCCGGAAGCCGACCAGGGCTTCGCACCCCATTCCCCACTGTGGGTTGGTGGAGGGGGAGGGGAAACCCCCAGGGCTTCTCAACCCCAGGAAGTGGGGTCCTGCTTCCCTGGCTTCTATTAATTTCATGGCTCTGTGAAATTAACAAGGCTGCCCTGCTCCATGTGGGGAGCATGCAGGGGAGGCTTCCTGCCCTGGCTGGCAGCTGGGGCGGGGAAGCCACCCAGCTCTCCAGGGGAGTGCCTGCTGTGAAACTGACAAGACAGCCAACACCTGATGTAAGGAACGCAGTGTCTACACAGACACTATGCCACCCTAACTACACCAACATAAGCTTTCCACCTCCCTGAGAGGTGTGTTATGATGACATAACTGCGTTGTATAGACCAGCTCTCAGATAACCTTGTGTATTACTGTCCTAACAGCAACCAAAGACAAAAAACTCAAAACATGCTATTTTTTGCCAACCAGATGTTCATTTTTCATTGTTTCGAACTTTAGATGATATTTTATTCGAAGCAGAAGAGAGCTTCTATATGTCACTGCCTATAAACAAATTAATTTTGAAAGCATAAATCAAGTTGAAGAGGAGGATTCATTATTATGACCCAGAATACAAACGAAAATGTGTTCAGAGAATAGGGCTACAAGAGTGAGACCCAGCATACTGCTGAACCTTATAAATACAAATCCCCATTCCCATCTCTCTGCCATCAAAAATGGTGAAACAGAACATTTGTTGGAATTCTGATACATATATCTACATATAAATACATGCAGACACATACACTAGTGACCCTGCATAGTTGAAACAAACATAGAAGCATATTTAGATAACGGTTCTATTTGATTTTCAAGCAAAAGTGTGTCATGACTGACATTAAGCCAGAGCTCTTAAGGATCATGCTGTATGAGCCAGCTGGCAACAAACACTCCTCAGCTTCTTTCTCCATCTGGACTGGACAATTTCCTGCCTCAGTCTCCCTGCTGATCATTTTAATCTTCTGTACTTCATATGAACTGGTACTATTTCTGTGAGTCTTGCTAGTCACTCGCCTATTTTGGACTCTTTGTCACTGGCATAATGATAATTCACAGCAACCATATTTATTTCATTCTTACAGATGGCCTTAGTTCTGTCAATACAGGTAGCAAAAGGAAAAGACATTCAAAACATAAAATTCCATGTATCCCTTGGTTTTATCTGATGACAGCTTGTTAGACTTTCTTCTCCAGAAATTTGAGTGTCAATCACCCTTGATACTACCTTATTTTACAGGAAGGATCCAAAACATTGGTATTACTAATGTCAGATACAGCATTCTGGACCACTACTGTAAAATATTGTAGTATTTGTCTGTTTGCTATTTTAATAAGGGGCCCTGTTTGTCATTTGTGCCACTTTCAGTAAGGATAAATATTTAAATTTATTTAATCCCTTTCAAGCAAGAGGATCTCAGTACTTACAGACAAAATACAGCCATCTTTGGGATGGAAAGAAACTTTGGAAGAGGAAACAACTATCACGTTACTCGATGCTACAAGGAGACTTTTTAAGTAGGCAGAATGTAAGTATCTAGTTGGAATTTAGGCAGAGCATTGGAGTTCACACCTCTGCAACTGCAAAAAGCTATCATAAGATCTTTACCCGTAGTATCATAAGTAAGTTTGACACCTCCCTAGCAAGGCCGATGCTGTTCACTTTTCTTTTTTAATCTATTTAGAACGGTCATTTGACTGTAAACACGGATGCTTGAAATCCTTCTTGTATATACACAAAAAAACCCGCTCAATTAAAACTCAGATACCAGAATGAATTTGATCTCATTATGTCCATATTATATTTATGGGCTGATCTGTTCTTAATTTTACTCATGCATGTAGTCACACTGAAGTCAATGGGATTATTTTGCATGAGGAAGGAACTGCGGGGTCAGCCCCTCTGTCACATACGCCATGAATATTGTTACAATGCATGTGATTATAAAATTATATAACTGCTTTCTTTCCCAAGCTCTGGTATTCCTTTCAAATGTAAGGAACGAACCAGCTGACTGTGAATTCTTTATATAAACACACACACACACACACACACTAATTTGGGCATATTCAATTTAATATTCTGGCAATTTTGTTACATCAGTATGCTAATCTTACATGCTAAAATTCTGAGGGTTGAATTTATTTACTTAACCGCAAAAAAAGAAAATATTTCTACTAGAAGTTATTTAGCCTTGGCATGCAATTTTATACTTCAGAAATAATCTATGTGGCAAAACAAAACAGCAAAATAGAGGAGATGAACATTTATAAAATGCCCTTAAATCTGTCACAGAATTTTTGTATGTTAACACCTTGCCCCTCCCTTCATCCCCTCTACATCACTGAAAGTGCAGTCCTTATTTTGAATATTTTTATATGATAGCTATTTTGGTGGTGAAGACTTCAGTACATAGTGTAATCAGAGAAACACATGCACTAAGATTTTGGACATACTACAAGATAACTCCAAAAAGCGCATTCTTTGAAAATAAAAATAATATATGAGCCCATCGTTTAAATCATACACTGGCTCTGCATATAATTCTGAACATATTGTGCAACAGTTGTTTACTGGAAGTTATCTTTCCATCTTATCTCTGACCGGTCTGTTGCAATTACATTTCTAAGATACAAACTGAACCCTTTTTAGAGTGCACATTAATAACAGTCCTGTCATTTCTCATGGGAGGTTACCATGAGAAAAACTTAATGAAATACTAACAGCCTAACTTTAAAGATGACACTTTAATGTTCATTAAATGTCATCCACCATGACTTGGATACTTGGGGGTTTTCATAGCCTAAATGATAATGCACGGCATAAAATGAGCATCTACAATGTAGTTCTTAATCACGCATAGATAACAGTTCGACTATGATTATGTGGTGGAATCACTTTCACAAAATACATAAATTGAGACCATGAACAATGATAACGTTATCAAGGAGCAAGAGGAGGCCGACATTTAAGGTACGACCCTGTAAGGTGCAGAGTGCCTCTTGTGAGGTTTTAGATATGCTCAGCTCTCAGTGTAATTACTGTGAATTGATCATGCTTAGTACCAGACGAGCTGTGCTCAGCACCTTGCAGGAGGTTGTTCTTTCAGACCACAGAATGCGTTCAGCTTTGCCAACTCCCAATTTTATTGCAAGTAGCATGATATTTGGTGTTTTTCCTCTAAGCCCCAACCCCTGGGTGATGTAATTACATGATAATCTGTTTTAACTGTTAAAAAAGTAAGTTTCTAGTTCTCATGGTTGCAGAGAAAAGTTTTAAAGCATAAGCCTAAAGGCTCAAAACCAGAAGGCAAATAAAAAGAACTCAAAACATTTTTTTTAAAAAATCATGATTTTTAAGCCAATATTATAATTTTCTTGGGATTAGCTCATTATTTTTAATGTGTGGGGTTGGCTACACTTCTGAACCCAAAAGTCATCTCAGTGGCACAGCAATCATACAAATAGGAAATCAGGAGCCACACCATAAGAAGGGAAAGGCTACAGATTATCATTATACCCTTGTAATTGATAATATCACCTCTCCTATTATGGAACATTTTAAAATATATTAAGAATCCTGAGCATTGTGGTCTGCAAATGTACCAGACATTACTACATTCCATCAACAGGCATACATCTCTGTTGCCGCTATAGGTTATCTTTATTAAGTGTGTCTTGCCCTTTTTACTGAAGCCCCGCAGAAGGACACACTAAACAGAAAAAAAAAGATGAAAAACAAAAGACCTTGCAAAGCAAATCATGATTACAAGGAGTGAGGAATAGGATTTCAGCCCCTCTCCAAAACTTGTACCATACAGAAAACGTACGTATTGCTTTTGTGGCTACTAGTTCAAGTCTCCCCTGGGGACTAAAATTCCATCTGCAGTGACTTAGTTAATAAAGAGATCCTATCATTCAGGAACAAGAGAAACAGCACACAAACTGTAATAAGATTTTAATATAGGATCATCTGATTCGCGTCAAGCAGGGAAAGAAAAAGAGACTGCAACCCACAGTTCACAAATCAGTATTACTGTTTTTCAAGCCAAAATTAAGACGAGCTTTTCAATGGCAACAGTTCAATAGCTACTGACACACTGACTATTAAAAATTTAAAGGTCATTTTTTTGGGAGGGTTTGCTTTGTTTTTTTTATTACAGGCCCTGTTCATTGGACAAAGTTATCTTTCAAAAAGAAAAGATGTGTGTGTGGGGGGGGGGGGGGGATTACTCCATACCCTCCAGGTGAATGAGTCAGATTGTACTGATGACAGCTATGCAAAAACTTTCGTACATATCTCTACTTTTCACAAACAAGTCAGGGCAAAGCAAGGGCAGGTCATGCCTGACTAGCCTAACTGCTTGCTATGACGAGATAACTGGCTCTGTGGATGAGGGGAAAGCAGTGGACGTATTATTCCTTGACTTTACCAATGCTTTTGATGCGGTCTCCCACAGTATTCTTGCCAGCAAGTTAAAGTAGTATGGGCTGGATGAATGGACTATAAGGTGGCTAGAAAGCTGGCTAAATCGTCAGGCTCAACGGGTAGTGACCAATGGCTCCATGTCTAGTTGGCAGCCGGTATCAAGCGGAGTGCCCCAAGGGTCGGTCCTGGGGCTGGTTTTGTTCCATATCTTCATTAATGATCTGGAGGATGGCGTGGACTGCACTCTCAGCAAGTTTGCCGATGACACTAAACTGGGGGGAAGTGGTAGATACGCTGGAGGGTAGAGATAGGATACAGAGGGACCTAGACAAATTAGAGGGTTGAGCCAAAAGAAAAATGATGAGGTTCAACAAGGACACGTGCAGAGTCCTGCACTTACGATGGAAGAATCCCATGCATTGCTACAGACTAGGGACAGAATGGCTAGGCAGCAGTTCTGCAGAAAAGGACCTAGGGGTTATAGTGGACGAAAAGCTGGATATGAATCAACAGTGTGCTCTTGTTGCCAAGAAGGCTAACGGCATTTTGGGCTGTATAAGTAGAGGCACTGTCAGCGGATTGAGGGGCATGATCATTCCCCTTTATTCTGCATTGGTGAGGCCTCATCTGGAGTACTGTGTCCAGTTTGGGGCCCCGCACTACAAGAAGGATGTGGAAAAATTGGAAAGAATCCAGCGGAGGGCAACAAAAATGACTGGGGGCTGGAGCACATGACTTATGAGGAGAGGCTGAGGGAACTGGGATTGTTTAGTCTGCAGAAGAGAAGAATGAGTGGGAATTTGTTATCTACTTTCAACTACCTGAAAGGGGGTTCCGAAGAGGATGGATCTAGACTGTTCTCAGTAGTTCCAGATGACAGAACAAGGAGATGACAGTCTCAAGTTGCAGTGGGGGAGGTTTAGGTTGGATATTAGGAAAAACTTTCACTAGGAGGGTGGTGAAGCACTGGAATGGGTTACCTAGGGAGGTGGTGGAATCTCCTTCCTTAAAGGTTTTTAAGGTCAGGCTTGACAAAGCCCTGGCTGGGATGATTTAGTTGGGGATTGGGCCTGCTTTGAGCAGGGGGTTGGACTTGATGACCTCCTGAGGTTCCTTCCAACCCTGATATTCTATGAATAGTGCAAATAAAAGGTTTCAAGAAGTCAGTGTTAGGAAAGGTTCTATTTGCAACAACCACAAATTGTATTTAACAAGAAGCCCCCAGGAAATGATACAGTAGCAATCATCACTTCCGTCAAACCTTGGAGAGGAAGCATATTGAAGATATGAGCCAAACAAGAGCCAAAGTATCTGATAAACAAAGTTATGTTTTCTTTTAAATGTCAGTTCTGAAACAAACTTAAAAAATGCTATGAACCAAATATCAATATTTCATTCTACTTCTGCTTTTCTAAAAGAAACACTGGGAGGCTGCCCACCTCGGGAAAGGCAGCACTGGTGCTGTCGACACATGAATCACTCCAGGCAAGTATAATCAAAACTAGGCCTTTTCATAATTATTGCTTCATGTCCATTCTTGTAGGTTCTGATTCTCCTTTTGAACTAAATTACCTGAGGAGCTGATCAGAGTTCCAGTCAAATCCCTAATTATAGTATTTTTCAATGACAAATTGCTTAAAAGACCAAATTAAAATAGCTTGTCTCTCTCACCAACAGAAATTGATCCAATAAAAGATATTGCCTTGTCTCTCAAATTAAAATAGGGCAGCTCAGTGTCCTGGTGGTGGTGCTCTATACTGACAGGTCAGAATTTGATTCCCACTGCTAGTCATTAATTTTTCAAGAAGGCAGAAGCTGGCAGTGCTAGAAAATGAGTATTAGAGCCTACATGCTGAAAGGTATTGGAAATTAATAGACAGCAGGTTTAAAACAAATAAAAGGAAGTATTTTTTCAGGCAACGCATAGTCAACCTGTGGACCTCCTTGCCAGAGGATGTTGTGAAGGCCAGGACCATAACAGGATTCAAAAAAGAACTAGATAAATTCATGGAGGATAGGTCCATCAATGGCTATTAGCCAGGATGGGCAGGAATGGTGTCCCTAGCCTCTGTTTGCCAGAAGCTGGGACTGAGCGATGGGGGATGGATCACTTGATGATTATCTGTTCTGTTCATTCCCTCTGGAGCACCTGGCACTGGCCACTGTCAGAAGACAGGATACTGGGCTAGAGGGACCTTTGGTCTGACCCAATAGGGCCATTCTTATGTTCTTATGTATTTAGGTGTCTAGCTCACATTGATGTCAATGGGAGTTAAGTACCAAAACACTTTGGAGGTTCTGGTCATGGAAATTAAAGAGCTCCATATTATCAGAGATTTGTATAGCCTATAGCATATTGTCTGGGTCAAGTGCATGACTTGGTTTCAGACAAAACCACAACTCCCTAATATTTCATGTCTTGAGTTGTATTGAGTAAGTGCTCATCAACTCCAAAGGCACTAAAAGATAAGATACTGCAAAGTTCCAATCCGATTCCTTAACGCTCTTCTTGTAAATTGGGCCATTGTGGGGGTTAGCAAGATAAATTTGGCCCTGACTTTTAATGATACGTAGGCATTGCTGCAGTCATCATAGCAACATCTGATTTAGAAGATCAAGTCTCATTTTAAAAAAGGATTTTTAGGACTGATGAGCCTAAATCTTAAGTTCCTAAGTGCCTAAATTCCTTTCAAAAATGAGGAAGGCTCCTAAATCAGTTGGACATTACAACACTGAGCACAGCAGTGCCTAGATACCTTTAAAAATCTGTATGCAGGGTTGTTGTAGCCGTGCTGGTCCCAGAATATTAAAGAAGCAAGTTCAGTGAGGTAATATCCTTTATTGGACCAACATCTATTGGTAAGAGAGTAAGCTCAAAAGCTTGTCTCTTTCACCAACAGAAGATGGCCCAATAAAAGATGTTACCTCACCCACTTTGTCTCTTTAAAAATCTGTACCTTTGGCTGCAGTGTTATCAGAATGTTGATGACACTAAGGTTTATTAATAGATATGTAGATTTTAAGATCAGAAAGGGCCATTATTTAATCTGTTCTTACCTCCTGTATAACACAGGCCAGATAATTTATGCCTCCATCTCAAATGATCCAGCAGGCAAAGTTGAGAGACTAACCCAGCATGTGGCTGAAACTGAGGCACTGATGAGACCCAATGCTCAATCCAGACAAGATGGTGGTGTTGCTGGTATGTTGGGAGAAACAACCAGAAAAGCTGGCATAATATCTGCCCTATGACTGAGGGCACTCAATTCGCATTGCTAACTGGAGTTTACACTTGGCTGTCAGTGGACTAATAGCTGCACTTGGAAGGTAACATACCAGAAGTGGTCAGAAAGGCATTTTACAAACTGTGCCTGGCTAGGTGGGGTCAGCCTTTTGTTTTGAATGAGGATCTTTCTACTATCACCTGTGCCTTTGTCACATCAAGATTAGACTGTCACATTAGATTACTGCAACGTAGTCTACATGGGACTACATCTGAAATCAACTGAGAAGCCAGAACTGGTGCAGGAGGTAGCTGCCCACTTGATTTGCCGGGCGTCCCACAGAAAGCACATGACACCTGCCCTTGAGGTTTTGAACTGGTTAAGTGTGAACTTCTAGATATCTTTTTTTATGGTGTTTGTTTTGACCAATGAAGCTATGATAAATGAAGGGGTGAGGGTAGCTCCCTTTTATGGACACCCAGCCAGTCAGTAGCTATAAAATCCTTCTTAGTAGCTGTTTTCTAATTGCTCTACCTGAAAAGGGTTAAAAAGTCTCACTGATATGCATAGGTAAAAGAAAGTGAGTGGGCACCTTGCCAAAAGAACCAATGGGAAGGCTAGAACCTTTTTAAATTGAGAAAAGACTCCTCTTTTATCTGTTTGTCTGTCTGTCTGTTGTTCTCCTCCCAGGGAGAGGGTAGCAGCTATGCTGTAAGAAGCTTGGGCCAGGTATGAAAAAATCATCAGTATCATACCTAGAAATTACTCATTTAAAAACCCACATATGCAAGTAGATCAGAAAATGTCTAGGAAGACGCAATTAGGTTTATCCCTTTCATTTCTTTATGGCTTGTGGATTCCTGTGCGCTAACCCCAAGTGCTTTTGTTTTGCTTGTAACCTTTAAACTGGACCTCCAGAAGCTATTCTTGGTGCTTAATCCTTGTAGTTGCTCTTTAAAAATCTAGCAATAGCTGGGAATAGAGTTCCCAGATGTATCTCTCTTTTTCTTCCCTAATAAAATTTACCTTTAAGAACAGAACTGGATTTTTGTGTCTTAAGAGGTTTGTGCACATGCTGTTTAACTAGCTGGCGGCAACAGCAGATTTCCCCACCACCCCCTTCTCAGCTCTTCCCCAGAGCGGGGGCGGGGGGGGGAGAGAAAAAGAGCTTGAGGGTACCCCACAGGAAGGAATTCCTAAGAGCGCCTTCCTGGGCTCTCAAAGGTGTTCTGCACTTGAGTGGTGGCAGCATCTACCAATTCCAGGTCACAGAAAAGTTGTAACCTTGGAAATAATACAAGCCTAGAGTGGCAAGTATTAATTTTTAGAGTCCTTGCGGGCCCCCACCTTCTGCACTCTAAGTGCCAGAGTGGGGGATTAGCCTTGACAGCAGCACTCAATGGCCTTGGACCAGTCTACCTGAGAGATGGCCACTGACACCATGATACACTGCCACAGATGGTTGTGCTCATGTTAGAATCACTTTGATATTAAGTCCTTACAGAGGGTGTTCTCTGTAAGGACTTTAGGGATCTGAAATGCTCTCCCCACCGCTGGTCTGAAATAGCCTGATTTGCTGACTTTCAGGACATGCTACAGAGTCCATTTATTTTACTTGGCTTTTGAAAAGAGGTAGAAGATGGTGAATGGGGGTGTTAGCACTTATATGCTGCTTCTTAGTAGAAGAGGTGAGTTCGACTGTGTTTGGTTTTGTAATTTTAACTAACTGGCAGAGTGCTCAGAGCCTGTGTATAGGCTTTGTTTCATTTCTTCTACATATCATGGAAATATTTTTTTTTGAGACAATTATAGATTGTGTTCGCACTTTACAAATCCTAAATCTAAAGGAAAAATCTGAAGTCAGAACAAACAGTTTAACTTTTCATGCTCTCCTGCATGTACTCACAAGAAAGATCAGAATGAAACAAGTGAAAACATGTAACCATTCATGGGGAACTTGTAAGAATCTTTGGTTGTTGTTAATTACGTGTATTTTTTTTCCACCGAACAGCCTCTTTTCCATGAAAATGAAGGACCAAGACCACAGGTTAAGACCAGGTACAGTGCTCATAGGTGAGCAGATGCACAAGCTTTCTCCAGAACAGCTCTACAATTGCATCTTAATGCTGACCTATAATACACCCTCTTCTACTCGCCCTGCTCCTGCCTCCTCCCCCGCCCATTACCAATCAAATATTGCTAACCATGCCAAACTGTGACTGTGCTAACTTTTGTGATACATTTTAGACTAAGTCCAAATTCATTTTTACTTGTGACCCAAAATTTTGAACTCAATTTAGCAATGTATTAAACAAATACATCTTAATATGCTGAGCCCTTTAATATATACACCAACAATTATTACATTATTCTTTAAAGTGTTCACTGCAATTTTTTTTATTTTGTTCTCTCTACCCCATTTTAGGATCAGAATAGTTAGAGGCAAAAAAACTGCTTAAATCCTTGAGTCCATCTATCTCCAAGGGCAGGATATCAAACACACTGATTTAGGACACCAAAGACTGAAAAACACTGACACTTTCAAAAATTTAAAAGAGAAGAACCAAACAATTCAAGTGGTTTTAAAGAAAATCCTACTTTCTCAAAGGTGTAAAACAAGGATAAAACATTGTACTGAAAGGAAATAGAATAGAGTATTATGGGTTAGTAACTTAGAAAAAATGGCTCCATATTGTATCTTAGAGAGAGAGAGAGAAATCCTGATTTCATTTATCTTTTCAAACTTACTACCTCTCTTGTTTTCTTCCTTTCTACTGCCCTAACATTATTTCTGAAGACAAAATAATCAATGGAGAAGTGAAGGTTATATGGAAAACTATAACTTCACCAATAGAACTATTTCAACTTCATTTGAAAAGTTGCTCTGTTGGGCTGTGTCTAGGGTGACCAGACAGCAAGTGTGAAAAATCATGAAAAGGGTGAGGGTAATAGGAGCCTATACAAGAAAAAGACCCAAAAATCAGGACTGTCTCTATAAAATCGGGACATCTGGTCACCCTAGCTGTGTCCAAGATGTACAACTATACCAGAGAGCAGAGCTGGGATTTCATGATTACTGCCACTAACATGAGGCTACAGATGGAGCTACAAGATTGATAGCAAGTGAAGATCTGGCCCAGGATTTTTAAGCCAATCATTTACAAAAAAATTAAAACATTTTGATGTTCAGCAGTTTATACCAAAACTGAGCAGAATACTACAACTTTTGGCTTAATTAATCCTATTTGTAATTTCTTCATGGCCAAGAATGTTTTCCTTTGTACCTTTCCAGTACCTGAGTCTTTTAATACAAATGAGTACTACACTGCATTCTGGACTATCGGGTGAAGGTTAAAGCTTGTATGATCTAGCTGTCACATGCCTCAGTCAACGACAATCTCACAACTGGAAGTATGCTGCATAGCAAACAGACACGAGGCTGACTGATACCTGTCGAGTGCGCTAACAGGGTGCACTGAGCAATTTATTAATAAGACCAGCTCTTAACATGGTTAGGAGAGGTTTGAAAATAAATTTATCTTGCCATAAGTGTAATTCCTTGTTCAACAGAGCTAACAGAACTGCCACGTTTCCATCTACCCAATTAGCTTTCACAGCCATATTCTAAATGCATATGGATGAATCCCCAGTTTGTATTTGTTATGAACACAAATCTACTAGTTATTTGGAATTGTTCAGGTGTTGTTAAAAACAAAACAAAAAACAAAAAACAGCCAGGGTAAATAAAGTCAGGTGAGAACCTGATAATGCTATATATTCAGCCTCAGTCCAGCTGAACACAGCATTCAAAACCAACGAATCAGGCAGAAGTTCGACACAAGGACTTCCATTAGGGTTTTGTTTGAGATTGTTATCGCTCTTCATATTAGAAGGTAAGATCAGAGGAACTTCTGTATGCAACACTAATACAGAAAAACAGATTCTCCAGAGGCAAAGAAAACGCACAACGTCTTAGGTGATGTCTGATCACATCATCTGATAGTTTGCATTCAACAAAGCTTTTTTAAAAAAAAAGTGGATTTACCACATCCTTAATTTAGTGCTCACGAAAGTGAAAGCCATATACTAACACTGCCTAGCACTAAAAACACGAAGGACCTTGCTTTTTTCATAGCCTGTTGTTAATGCACGCCAATCCTGACCTACAATGTTCCTGTAGAATTCTAAACTGTTTTGAACAGAAAATTCATCTCACACCAAATTCTCAGGTGGCTTTGTGATTAGGGATGTAAAATGTTAACTGATTAAACAATAAGCATCAGTCTTACAGTAATGTATTCAGTTAACGTTTAAATGCCTAATGTGCACATTAAAAACACCGCAGCAATATCATTTCATAGCATATGTGGAACTAGGTTCCGCGCTGTTAGGAGTTGGGACCATTGCTATGGAACGGACGTCGTAGGCACAGGAACTACAGGTGCGGGGGGTGCTGCAGCACCCCCCCCACATCCCAAGTTCCCATGCCTAAGTTGTGAACTCGTTCATGATTAAACATTTAACTGATACAATTTTAATAGTTTAAATGGTTACTTTTTTAAAACACTATTTACTTCCCTATTTGTGATATTGGCAAAAACCCATTAGGAACTACTGTAGGTTTAATTTGTACAATACTCGTTTGTGATCTAAACCACTTTCAAAAACCATGTCTATAGAGATTAAACATTTAGCCACTATGCCACCCAGGTGTGGCCTGTAATATTAAATGACACTTGGATAAGCAGGTACCATTCTTGATAATTATAAATTTTTCACTGACCGAAAGATACATCATTCAGATATAGTATTATCCAGTCTTTATTGGTAAAAATAGTCATCTTGGTTTAGACCCAAGATATCAGTTTGACTTTATAAAAATGTCTACAACATAATATGATCAATAAAATTAATATTTAATTAGGAAAAGAAAATCAACAAAAAAGTGCAACCTGATACTTTTCTTTCACAGCATTTTTACCTTGGTGGATCATAGTTAAATTACACTGTATCAAACATCCATTAAATGTTTCTTTATCTGTAAAGCCATGAGAACTTCCAGATGTTTAAAATGTTTAAACATTACTGTGCAGTGTTGTGAAAAATACTGCAATATTGACCAGAAATAGCCTATACACAAAATTCCAACTCTCTAAGGTGAAAGAAATGTTAAAAAAATAATAATAATAAAAAAAATCAAACAAATGATCATAAATAGTTAAATGTGTATGTTAGGGCTGTCGATCAATCGCAGTTAACTCACGCAATTAACAAAAAAATTAATCAGAATTTAAAAAATTAATCACAATTAATCGCAGTTTTAATCGCATTGTTAAACAATAGACTACCAACTGAAATATATTACATATTTTTGGATGGTTTTCTACATTTTCAAATATAGTGATTTTAATTACAACACAAAATACGAAGTGTACACTGCTCACTCTATTATTTTTATTACAAATATTTTCACTGTAAAATGATAAACAAAAGAAACAGTATTTTTCAATTCACCGCATACAAGTATTGTAGTGCAATCTTTTATCGTGGAAGTGCAACTTACAAATGTAGATTTCTTTTTTACATAACTGCACTCAAAAACAAAACAATGCAAAACTTTAGAGCCTACAGTTCCACTCAGTCCTACTTCTCGTTCAGCCTAATCGCTAAGACAAACAAGTTTGTTTACATTTATGGGAGATAATGTTGCCCACTTTTTATTTACAACGTCACCAGAAAGTGAGAACAGGCGTTTGCATGGGACTTGTGTAGCCGGCACTGCAAGGTATTTACATGCCAGATATGCTAAACATTCATATGCCCCTTCATGCTTCAGCCACCATTCCAGAGGACATACTTCCATGCTCATGACGCTCATAAAAAAAATAATAATGCTCACTATCCTCCCTGTCAATCAGGCCATAATCGGGGTGTCATCTTCAACTCAATCCTCACATTCAGGCTGTGTGTTAATCTTGCTGCATTTTCCTGAATAACTCCTCTAAGATTATGGCCTTTCCTCTGTGTCCACACAACTAAAGCTATCATCCAGGTTCATCAACATCTTGTGTGTTTACTATTGCAACTTCCTTTTCTCTGGTCTTGACAATTTCATATTATGCCATCTGTATCTCTTCAAAACATTGCTGCACGTGTCATTTTTTCAGATTTGTTGCTTCAATCACATCACTCCTCTCTTTGACTCACTCTTCTCCATTACATCAGACAAACTATGTCTTAATTTATAAAGCTCTTTACAACCTATCTTTTGTACACTAGGTCTACTCATCACTCTGCTTTGCCTATGATGCTGGCCTTCACAACCCATCTGTTAATTTCCAAACAAGGACCTTTGTTCTTGCTCTCATGCTGCCCCTCATGCATATGAGTTGCAAAGCCACCTCATTTTCCTTGTTCAAATCCTTCCTTAAAAACACCCATCTGCTGTGATGCCTACAAAAAAAAACTTGAATGGTTTAGCATCTGATGTGCTTATCATGTCGATCAGTATTGTCTCACTGTTTCCTTGTGCTTCCCCAATCGGTTTGTGGCATCCACCTCTTGTCTCTCATCTTACACTTGGATTGCAAGCGCCTCAGGGCAGGGACAGTCTTTGTTATATGTTTGAACATTGTTTAGCACAATGGGGCTCTGCTCCATGACTGGGGCCCTATGTGTGCCCGTAATACAAACAACAATCCAATTCCCATTGAAGTCTATGGAAAGAGTACCACTGACTTCAGTAGGAATTTGATCAGGTTCTCAAAAAAACAGCTTGGCTTTTTATATTGAGCACTGAACTGTCTTGCATTTTAAACTGTTTGCGGCAGCTAGTGTGCCCCACAGGATGAGCATTAATACAACACGGACATATTATTGCAAATATATCACTGAGGATTAATATCATCTATCTAGGCTTTTCTACCAAGCCCATCTTTCCAGTATCTGAGGCCCCAAATCAACAAAGCATTTAAGCACATGCTTACCTCTACCCTAATTGAGCACTTAAGCACCCGCGGTGACTTCCTCTCTGCTTCTCCATCCTATTGTTCGTACCCTTACTTAAGGTCTAATGTTAGGCTTTGTCTACACTGGACTTTCATTGGCAAAACTTTAGTCATTCAGGGGCATGGGAACCAGACACCCCGCGAACAGCAAAGGTTTTGCTGACTAAAAGTGCCAGTGTGAACAGCACTTTGTCAGAAGGAGAGCTCTCTTGCTGACAAAGCTACCGCTGCTTGTTGGGGGTGGAAGTTTTTTGTCAGCAGGAGAGCTACACTGCATGCCTTTTATCAGCCCGGCTGTAGCGGCACAGCTTTGTCGCTAAAAGGTGCGTAGTGTAGACATAGCCTTAGATAGTGAACTTTTCAGGGCAGGGACTTTGTCGTTTCGCCTGTACTGAGTACCTCCTAGCACCGTTTGGGGCTAAAAAATAATAAATAATGCCCTCTCGGATCCTGTGCATAATGCAATCAGGTTCTAATCCTTCAAAAACCTCTCTCAAAACTCATTTCTTTGTTTAGTTTTTCAATGATGACCCCACTCCTGCTTTCGTTCCAATATGGCTCCTTCAAGCCCTAAAACACAGTACTCCACTGCATTCAGAAACCTGACAAACCAATATTTTAATATATGACATCAAACAATGTACTGTACATAATAAAATTACATCTTTAATGGCAACCTTTCCCCTACCCTATTCTTTTTCATCCATTAATGCCCTTTGTTTAAGGATCTAGTCATCCAGAACCTACTCCCCCAAACAGCCCCACTAATTTCAGCAGGACAAGCTGTATGAGAAAAGATTATTCACATGAGTAAAGATGACAGGATTAGGTCCTTAGCTACTGAGCCTGCAAACTCTTATACATGAGACTAGTCCCATTGAGTTCAATGGGACTGTTCACCTATGCATTTGGGTCTTAGACTATAAATGCTTATGGAAAGAGGCTTTAAAAAAATTGTTACTTTTTGTTTACACATCACGCTTCTGGTGCTACAGAAAAAAAATTTCAGTTAGATTTTGCTTATGCCAATGTACATTCATCTGAAATAAATGTAGCTGTATTTGTTTAGATCTATGAAATACATATGTGCTAATACATGAACATGTATGTATTTCTGGAGCTCTTTGAAAGGTAAAACTAACAGAAAATTGAGTAGCATATGTTGTTGTTTTTTTGAATGCTTAGAACTTTGATTTTTTTTTAATCTATTTATTCATGCACAAAGGCACTTGTTCATCCCCCTCCCTAGGCTTCAGAGCCCAGGCCATAACTTCAAAGCTCTGTCTACACAGCTATCTTTAGAGCGTTCGCATGAGCCCCAACAGCCCAAAGCTGTCAACCCGAGCTGGGAGGCTCGCTTCTATGGACTGGATAGACAAACCCTTTCAAGGCTAAACCCATGTGAACTCTACACTTTTTTTGAACTGAGGGCAAAAAAGCCTTGGTGAAGGACAGAATGAGGTTGGGGGAGGAAACTTTTTATTTTAAATTCCTGTTGAACAATGGCCAAATGAATATTTTAGATTGAGTACTGAATACAACTATCACACAAGGGAATGATGAGTATCTGTGGCAATGAGACCCGAGTTCCTCACTCTTCCAAGAAGAGAAAAGTAATTTGAGTTCCCCTGGGGAGACCCATTAGCTCCCCTGCCTGATCCCATCACTATAGCTCCATTTACCTTCTAGTATATTCTAGGTCCTCAGCAGTATTGATGTCCTCCAGTGTGCAGAACGCATGAGAATTAGCACAGAGGAGACTGGCAATTTCTCTTCTACCTCCCTTGCAGAAAAGGACACCGAAGACTTGGGATTTCTCAAGGGAATTCAATTAGAGTTATAATAGCCTTCTGGGAAAATCTCTGTTGGGACAGCAGGTGGATAGGGCTCATTTAGCTGGCCCTATCCCCAGCTTGTCTGCTCTTCCCTGGCATATACACTCTCTTTTAGCGCATGGGAAGAGGAGATGCAGATATCTCGTTCCCACATACAAGAAGGGGTAACACAGCATGCCAATGGTCCCGGCTGCATGCAAATCTCAGAATAATCATTTAGCCTGACATTATTCACTAGTTTTAGGATTCACTTGGAATTTGTGTACAAAGTGAGTAAGAATAGCATATCCATCCCATCTCTAAATAAAAGCCATTACATGTACATACTGAACTAGACACGAAACTTAAAAAGTTACTCAACCACATTCATAACTAGCAAAGGAAATAAAATCACAAAGACAGTCAACCTTTCCACCAGTGACAACACACGATAGTATCAAGAAAAACAATCAGTAAGCTGTAACTGAAAAAGCAAGCCAGGTAACAGTGGGGAGCCAATCTGCAGTGAGCTTAGGATAGGGTTGTCTGAGATATCTAGGTTTCAGTTATCTGCAACACTAATATCTTTCAAGGAAATCTCTCTCTTCTCTCTCACTAATTTTTTTTTTAATCTGATCAGTACCAGTGTCACTAAGTTTGCAAGTCTAAAATATTTGGCAAAGATTTGAATATATGCAGTACTGTGATTGTCTGCATTTGTAGTTTATTCATATCTATATTTTGATGACAGCTGTAGTTGAGGCCCACTGCACTGACCATAGAGTTAAGAGTCAGGAGATCTGAAATATAGTCCTGACTCTACCACTTTGTAATTGTGGAACCTTGGACACATCATTTAAGATCTGTTACCCCATCAGTGAAAACAGAAATAATACTTGCCCACGTTTGTAAAGCACTTTAAAAATCTATGGATGAAAAGTATTATATAAATTGGGTATGGAGGGAGTGGTGACAGGTACTTATTGTAATTACAGTACCTGCATTTTTGGAAGAGGATACAAGAGATTAGGTGACTGTGAACCAAAGCATTGCATCTCATTCAGTAGGCACATGGAGCTGGGTTTAGGAGTCACCATTTAGGAATGAAAGTCCAAAGAGAGAACAGGTATGTTCTGAGAATTCTCATTGGTATTCAAGACTAAACAGCTCAGTTTGCATATTAATGATTTAAACAAGAGCATACTGGAATGTCTAATCATTAAGTATAACATGGCAGATTTTGGGAAACAGCCAAGGCAACAATGCCAAGTCAAACTGTGACTAGTTACTGTTATAATCTGTAGTGATTCAACTATTTTAGGCCTCAATTATTTTTTGGTTTTCAGGGGAAACTATGAACTTGAGTATTTCCCCTTTTGTCCTTTACGTTGTACTTGCTATAGGCCAAGTGCGGCTAATAAAATAACATTACATTTTATTTATGGAGTTTCTCCCACCTTTGCAGAGTTGTTTGTCATGACAAAACAATAAAAGACTGAGCTATTCTTTGTCTTTTTCTCATGACATATCAGTTTCCTTTAAGTACTTGACCTCATGGTCTAATACAATCAAAGTGTAATGTAAGTCCACTTAAGGCACCAATTTAAATGATTCTTTATTCATTTGTGATCCTCTAATTGACACATGTGCAGTATTATACTATATTCTCTTAGCTCTCAGTAAAATCTATACAACTCTCTACCTACCCATCCATCCACCTACCCAGTGGATACTCAATGCTCATTAGTATTTAAAAAGGCACACTAGTCATTAGTTTAAAATTTGTATGAAAAATATATAATCCATGACTCCTGACAGCGGTGGCCAACATCTTCCTTACCAATTATTAACTACTTTGGACCTATTTTTAGGTCTTCTTTGGAGTTACTTTCAGTTTATCTGCCAACGCAAATCAATACTGTACTAAGGTAAGAGATGTGTTTTACTGGTCCATTATTATACATTTTGTATGACTCTGAGCACTTCAACCTCTTCCTCCCACTCATGAATTTCAAGTCCTTGTGCTGGGCTGTCCAACAGTTACACCACTTTATGTACCACAGTGACCTAGCAGCGTTCCATGCATCTTGGATCCAAGATTGTGTTAATTAATCTCAGCAGTGTCAAAGTGTTAAACTAATATTGTAAAAATCCATATCAAATTAATACATTTTAGCATATTCTAATCACTTGAGGCCCAATCCTGCTCAGGAGAGGGAAACCTCCACTGATGCAGGATCAGGTCTTTGGTGTTTCGGATTTTGGTGACTTTATTATGCCCTTTCTTTTGGTATAGATAAGGAAAAAATAAAACCCTCAAATGTAATATCTGATCAGCTGAAAGATCGGATTGGATGCTCCCTGCGCACTATCCACTCCCCTCTGCGCTTGATTTAACATAACAATATGCACATTTATCATTTCCTCTCTAAGGATAAAAAAAAAAAAATCACACTGACATGAATAACTAGCACGCATATGCAGGAAGTGTAAGATCAACATACCTACTGTTGCTACAGAACGAACAGGTTAACGCAAAAATACTTTAAAATTGCCAAGTCCACAGCTACAAATGCATGAGCCACTTAACAATCAAATAAATCCTGGAGTGATACCTTTGACAGCAATGCAATAAACTAAAGTTGCTATAGGGGCTCACCCTACCAGAGATCCCAGCGCAACACACACAGAAAACACTGATGACAGCAGGGGGGGGGGGGGGGCCGGGGAGGCCAACACGTGAGCATGCAAAGACCCCACCAGGGAGTGGGTTTCCAGCTAGTTTTGACAGAAGGAAATGCACTTACGCTGGGCGATACACCCCGCTCCAGCAGCTATCGGCGAGGGCGGGACAAGCCCGTTCCTGCTACGCAGCCCCGCAGCTTTGCCAGGAAAGCATCAAGGAAAGTTCAAGCGCTCGGCGAGCCTCCGGGGGGGCCGGAGGCGGCGGCCAGGTGAGCTGGGCGGCCCCGCCCGCTCATGAGCCGGCGGCGCTGGCGGCTGGGCGGCGGCGGCGGGCTGCGCTCGGCGACGGGGTCGGTTTCGTTTCGATTTTACTCCGCCCGGACACCGCGCGGAGCTGAAACCGGAAACCCACGGGCGTGATGCTCCCTCAGCCGCTGGCCGGGCGGCTATGGCCGGGCCCCGCCCCGAGGTGGTGCCGGCGGCCGCGTTCAGCGGGGTCGCTCCGCGCCTGGGGGCCGCCCCCCGCTGCCGCCCGCCCCCGGGTCAGAACCGGCCCCGCGCCTCGGTGCCGACCCCGGCCGGGACCCCTCCAGCCCGATCGGGCAGCGCAGCTGCCGAGCGACCCTCGCTCCCGGCCACGCCTCCGCTGCCAGCGCAGGAGCGGGCCCAACCACTCGACGCCCCTTCGCGGCCGCTGGGCAATGAGGTGAAGCTGGGCACCTGCACCTGCCCAGCTCCGCGCTGGGTGCACTGCGCAGGCTCACCCGAACGGAGCATGCGCGGTAACCTTCGCTGTGGCCGCTGCCCTTACTCTGCCCTTACTTCTGTTCGACTTACACTTTGCTGCCCCGGCTCTTTGCGGGGGTGGGGGGTGTCAAAAGGATCAAAGGGGAGTAAATCGCAGCGGGGGGGGGGGGGGGGGTCAGGGTCTGAGCAGGGGGCAGAAATTTACTGGGGGGGGGGTAAATTTACTGGCGGGGTAAAAGCTACTGTAGGACGTGTAGCGGCAGAAGAGGGGCTGGAGGGGGAAAATCGGGGGTGGGGGTGGGGGTGGTAGCCTGGGTCAAGCCCAGCGGGGAGACGCTGCCAGACCCTGTGCGGGGACAAAACCCCCGTCCAGGGAGGGAGCGAGGGGGTAACAGTGACCCCGTGGGATGAGCCACCTGCTGTGCTTGCAAGTATAGGAGTGGGGGGGGGGGGGTGCAGAGGCTTCTTTTAGTTCCCCTCCCAGGACGCTGCATGTTTGCACCCAAGCAGGGGGCGGGTTCCTGGGGCTGGGTGCTTAAAAGCACCTGCCTCCCACTTCCTAGACTGTCAATGCTTAGACACCGCAGCTCCTCTCTGTCTTATACAAGTGCTGCGGGGCTACGTTACTGCCAGGAGACTTAATGCTATGCCTCCCTCAAACTCTGTCTCACACAGTGTGAGTATTTAAAAGAGTCTATCAGTTTCTATGTCTATATGAAGTCACTGCAGCTCCTTTCTCTTATATAACGTACTGAGGTGCTAAACTCCCTCCCAGAGCCCACACGTCTGCACCCCCTCCTGTACCCCAAACCCCTGCCCCATGGCAGAGCCCTCACCCAAACCATAGCCTGCACCCCTCCTGCACCAAAACTCCATCCCAGAGCCTGCACCCCAAGCAGGGCCGAGTTAACTTGTGTGGGCCTGGAGCTAAACATATTTGTGGGCCCCCCATGGGGACAATAGGGGCAGGGGGGCAGAGTCCTCAGAGCGAGGGGCTGGCCAGGGGCAATAGGAGTCATGGCATGGCAGGGACAGCCCCGCTCCACCCAGCCCAGTACAAGGGCACTGTTTACAAACTGGCAGCTGCCAGACAGACAGTGGCCCACCTGGCCCTGCATTGCCATCATGAGTCTTCCCCTTGGGGGCGGGCCCACACCACACCATGTTACCCCCCTGCCCAGCACCCCTCTGACACTACGCAAAGTGCCACACCGCCCAGAGACCCCCCCTACAAACCACTATGCCCAGTGCCCTCCCACAGACTACTATGTCCAGCACATCCCACCCACCTGGAACCCCCCACCCCCAGATCCTCTCACTGCCCAGTGCTCCCCTACCCAAAATGCCCCACAGCCCTCCGACAACTGCACAGTGCCCTGCAGCTCCCTGCCCAGAGTGCCCCCGCCCCACAGATCCCCTCACTGCCCAGTGCCCCCACCTCCACAACTGCACAGTGCCCTGCAGCTCCCTGCCCAGAGTGCCCCCGCCCCACAGATCCCCTCACTGCCCAGTGCCCCAATACAAACATCTCCCCCCCGCACAGCCCCCCAACACACATAGATCTCCCCACACCCTTACTGCCCAGCACCCCCCCCCAGATCCCCTAGAGACCTACTCTCCCAGACCCTGACCCCCCTCCACAATAGCCAGCCCTGATGGGAGCTGACTGTGTCTGCCAGGCTGAGCCAGCGGGGCTGCCAGGACAGGTCCTGGGGCAGGATAACTCCAGCCCCTTGGGAGTGGTGCAATCATCCAGGCTGGAGCAGGAGCACATCCTGCCCGGGCCAGGCTCCTCAGGACCCACATGCCTGGCAGGACCCAGCTAAGCTCCCCTACACCAGGGGTCTCAAACACGCAGCCCACGGGTCACATGCGGCCCGCGGAGTTATTTCCAGCGGCCTGCCATAGGCACCGACTCCACTGGCAGCCAAGCACCAAACATTACTGAGTGTTTATATTTTATTAAAACCCCTCTTTGCATTATAGTTTTTAAAAAGTTAATACATTGACTTTCAATAGAATACGATATTGCTCTTCATTTTTGACTATACTTTTGTATCATTGTATGAAAAGGTTTCAGTGATGCGGCCCTCGGGCCAATTTACTAGTTCTCATGTGGCCCTCATGGTAATTTGAGTTTGAGATCCCTGCCCTACACTGTCCCCTGTGACTGGCTGAGGCTGACCTAGCCTCTGCACCAGTCCCAGGTGGCTCTGCCCCCAGGGAGGCAGGTGGGGCCCCACAGGTCCCAGGCAGCAGAGACAGCTCAGAGATGGAGTAGTACTGGGGAGCAGAGCAGATCCCTGGAATGTGACTCCGGAGATGCCAGCAGCCCTGCCCAGCCCGCATGGTGGACCCCTGCTGCGGGGTGATGAGCCCACTACAGGCGAGTAGAACCTGCTGGCTGAAAGCTGCTCACACAGCAAGGCCTGTGTGCTGGACTGTCCCAGACGAGGGGCCAGATCCGGCTGTGTGGATGGGTTAGAGGGGCCTGTAATGGGCCTCTTCCCAGGGTGGGCCTGGTGCCATGGTGCCATTGGCACCATTGTAAACCCAGTACTGACCTCAAGCCCCTCCCACAGCAAAAGGCCCTTGGACCTTTTCTGGACACCACCAAAAACCTGCTGCGTCATACATTGTGTATTTAAAAGAGTCTTTTATCACTATATGTCTACGTGAAATCTCATAACAGTTCACAAATTTGTCTTATCTGTTGCTGTGATTCCCTGAAGTGCACGCTCTTCTTTGTAATCCATTTTAATTATGGTTGTGCTCCTTTAAAAAATGTTATTTCTATTACTCTTATTACTCTGAACACTGTCATTTATCTGTATTATCATTGATCAATGAATGTAATTGTGCTGTTTATTTTTTATAGCTAATACTCATCCAAAAAAAAATTAAGTAATTAGTTAGTGGTTTTAGCAATTCCATCTGTCTATTATAACACTTGTTATGGTTTTTTTTTACTTTGATTGGTAGTTTTTAATTATACCTTTTTTTCTTTTTCTAGCACCCGTTTATTTTGTTGTGATGTGACTTCCAGTATGACTGATTTCCTCTCCTGTTTTCAACAGTTCCTTTGCAGTTGATCCAGCAATGAGAATTGCCTTTTGCCGCATTTATCTTGCCTGTGGATCCAGCCCTTAGTGACCCATGTTCACATGTTATTACTTGTGTGTAGAAGTTGATTCACAAATATTCAGTAAGGGTATTATATTGTGTCATCGTACATCCTTCCCAAGGGCAAAAATCTTCTGCAACAATGAAGGCTTGGTCTGTTGAGCAGTGGCTGCAGAGCTTCTGGATGCGCAAGTCCACATTTCTGCATCTGTGTGCAAAACTCACCAAAATGAAAGCTGCACTGACAAGGGAGAAGCAAATATAATTGCACTATGGGGACCTGCAATACCAGATACTTATTGGTCAATCGGAGGTCCCTCTACTAAACCAAGGTGGAATTGATTTCTTTAATGTAAGTAGTCAGAACATATTGTTAACAATCATGTCATGCTCAATGCCCTGTTAACACCTCAGCAGTCACAGCTGATACTAGTCAGCTCTGTGTTCTTGGGGAACTAGGGCACAGTATCCAGCCTATCTGACTCATGAAAGGACACCCCACGCCGGCCTCTGCTTGAACCAAAACCAATCAGAGAAAACTTGCATAGAGCAGTGAATGGCGGTGAGAGACAGACCTAGACCCCTCATGACAAGGGTGACAACAAGATTAAGGCAACTCCCCTATCCTCATCTGCATGAAAGATGGGACAGAGCTATCTCCATTAACATACAGAATGCAGAAAAGCGGCCACTCCCCTAGCCTCATCTGCATGAATGATGGAACAGGGAGACATCGCATTAGCATACAGAATGGAGAACAGAGAACCGCACTGAACTCTGGGACCAGAAAAGCAGGGAAGCAATGCATCATGGGAGATCTCTGCTCCAGATGTTAATGAACCTCTGCCTGCACACGCCCAGCTCAATTATCAGACCAGTTATCAGACCAATTCTAGTAATAAATTCTTGATTGAAATCCAGAATACCGAAGCAGCCCAATTGCATTGTGAGCTCCCTGAAGGACCATCAGGGATACCTAGGAGTGGTCAGCTCCTATTGTCTAGCCTAAAGAAAACCCTTGAGTCATCAGTTTACCAATAAAAAATTCTAGTGTCCTCCCTTGAACCATTGTATTTTCCCTATAAAATCTTCTACTCACATTCCAGTAAGTGTTCTCATGCATAGATCTAAACTCTGCCTCAGTTCCACTGGGATTTCATCTATTCCTGACAGCTCCAAAGACCCTGAGCTACCACCATCACCTGGGAACCCTGCTGAGTTCAAGCTTCTTGGAGTGGGTGAGATCCCTCCCTCTCTGTTTCCTTTTCTATGACTGGTATTAACCTTTAATAATGTAACTTATGGTTGTTTAGGTTATCACTATTATTCAATAAATAACTTGTAGTTAAGCTGCTTGGCTTCTCCTCCCCGCCCCCGAACTTTACTCTTGTGTTTATAGCTTCCCCATTCACTCTGCAGCAACGTTTCTTTTACCTAAGCTAAAGATCCCTGTAGCGCCCAAAAATCCTGTGGGATTTGCTCATCAAGTGGGTTACTACCAGTACAATTGTAACACTGGTCTACAATTTTTGAGAAGTCGTCTGCTTCAGAGATAAAATGTGCTATTTAGTATGTATTTTGATGTGCTGAATTCAAATATGACAATTAAAACAACTGATTGGCTACTGTTTCTAAGATATTTAAGTTTTTACATTTTATGTCTATGTATATTGTGTAGATAGTAGAGTTTTAATCATAAATTGTAAACCTAGGTCTTTTCATGTGTTTATGGTTGCTTTACATGATACTCTTTCACCTGTCCTGTTTATGTAACACTTTAAAAATCAGCAAAGGGGTTATATAAATAAAATTGATTATGAAACAAAAGGCAAAAAAACTATTATGTACATAGTTTATTCCTATTCAGTGTCTACTCAGCGCTTCTTGGCTTGTCTCTTGAATTCATTAAATGGAGCATCTCTTGTCACTGTCCAGCAATAGTCTGCAAGCATTGATGGGCTCCATTTGCCCTGATAGCGTTTCTCCACTGTTGCAATGTCCTGGTGAAATCGCTCGCCGTGCTCGTCGCTCACTGCTCCGCAGTTCGGTGGAAAAAAATCTAGATGAGAGTGCAAAAAATGTATCTTTAGTGACAGGTTGCAACCAAGGCTTTTGTATGCCTTGAGGAGGTTTTCCACCAACAACCTGTACTTGTCTGTCTTGTTGTTTCTGAGAAAATTTATTGCCACTAACTGGAAGGCTTTCCATGCCTTTTTTTCCTTGCCATGCAGTGCATGGTCAAATGCATCATCTCAAAGAAGTTCACGAATCTGAGGACCAACAAAGACACCTTCCTTTATCTTAGCTTCACTTAACCTTGGAAATTTTCCACGGAGGTACTTGAAAGCTGCTTGTGTTTTGTCAATGGCCTTGACAAAGTTCTTCATCAGACCCAGCTTGATGTGTAAGGGTGGTAACAAAATCTTCCTTGATTCAACAAGTGGTGGATGCTGAACACTTTTCATCCCAGGCTCCAATGACTGTCAGAGTGGCCAATCTTTCTTGATGTAGTGGGAATCTCTTGCACGACTATCCCATTCGCAGAGAAAACAGCAGTACTTTGTATATCCAGTCTGCAGACCAAGCAAGAGAGCAACAACCTTCAAATCGCCACAAAGCTGCCACTGATGTTGGTCATCGTTTATGCACCTCAAAAGTTGTTTCATGTTGTCATAGGTTTCCTTCATATGGACTGCATAACCAACTGGAATTGATGGCAAAACATTGCCGTTAGGCAGTAAAACAGCTTTAAGACTCATCTTCGATGAATCAATGAACAGTCCCCACTCATCTGGATCATGAACGATGTTGAGGGCTGCCATCACACCATCGATGTTGTTGCAGGCTACAAGATCACCTTCCATGAAGAAGAATGGGATAAGATCCTTTTGACGGTCACGGAACATGGAAACCCTAACATCACCTGCCAGGAGATTCCCCTGCTGTAGTCTGGAGCCCAAAAGCTCTGCCTTACTCTTGGGTAGTTCCAAATCCCTGACAAGGTCATTCAGTTCACCTTGTGTTATGAGGTGTGGTTCAGAGGAGGAGGATGGGAGAAAATGTGAGTCCTGTGACATTGATGGTTCAGGACCAGAAGTTTCATCCTCTTCCTCGTCTGACTCAAGTGAGAATGATTCTGGTGCATCAGGAACCGGCAGTCCTTCTCCGTGGGGTACTGGGCATATAGCTGATGGAATGTTTGGATAATGCACAGTCCGCTTTTTCTTCTTTGACACACCTTTCCCAACTGGAGGCACCATGCAGAAGTAACAATTGCTGGTATGATCTGTTGGCTCTCTCCAAATCATTGGCACTGCAAAAGGCATAGATTTCCTTTTCCTGTTCAACCACTGGCGAAGATTTGTTGCACAAGTGTTGCAGCATATGTGTGGGGCCCACCTCTTGTCCTGATCTCCAATTTTGCAGCCAAAAGAAAGGTGATAGGCTTTCTTAACCATCGTGGTTATACTGCGCTTTTGTGATGCAAAAGTCACTTCACCACAAACATAGCAGAAGTTATCTGCACTGTTCACACAAGTACGAGGCATCTCTGCTCACTTTGGCTAAACAGAAATGTGTCCCTTTGCAAAATCAAACACTGACAAATAAGAGAGCACGACACTGTATGATTTCTAGAGCTGATATAGGGCAATTTGTTCAGCAGAGTGATGTAAGCTTCGTTATGATTGCATCATCCATGACTTCTCGGAATAACATGATGCAATTCATATCATGTATGACGCAATACCAACTTCAGATTGCATCATTCATTGTTTTGCCTAAAAAGCAAGTACTGTCCAAACCCAGTCATAGATTTATTCATAGATCCAGTCAAAGATGTATTTTAGTCATTTCTGGTTTAAATTGAGATCCCTTCCCTTTATAACTCACTTATCCTCCGCCATTCCCAAGTCAAGGGTCGTATATACTGACCCAATAGCATGTCTTGAAAACTAGAGCCAATCAACAATTTTAAGCATCATTTTCGTTCTCAGTGAGCCAGAATTAGTAAAGTTTGACTACATTTATTTCAGAAGCATTTTGGCTGTAGAGCAGTGTAATGCGAAAGTGGGGAGAGGGACGGGCTGAACCTGTGGCATATAAGGTGGCAGCTGAAAGTGCTGCTTAGCCCAGCCTATTGAGACCAGGGGCAGATAAGGGTGCCGGCTTGAGAGTGCTGCTTGACCTAGCCCATTGCGTACAGTGGCATATGAGGGAGTCAGCTTGAGAATGCTGGCTGACCCAGTCCACTCAGATTTGCTCTGTTAGTGTGCGTGTGCTCACGCTCATCTGATTCTGGGGCTGGAGGAACCCACCCAGCCCAGGGGAACCTAGGTCCTGCAGGATAACTCCATTGGGAGGGGACTTGTAGAAGGAAAGAATAGAGCTCCATATGAAAACACAAGTCACACAAGCTGTACATTGATAGAATTACAGAACCCCGCCCCCAGAAGAGTAACCCTAATAAATGAGCATACCCCAAAGTAACGGGCAAATCTGGTAACAATTTTGTGGAGAAATGCAGACAGCAGGTGACCCTAATCACATGTTAATTGTTGAGTAGTTGCTGTGGAGTAGGGAAACTGAGACAAAGCCCTAAGCAAGCTCTCTTTTCCCTTTTCAGACCAAGCTCCTTTCGAAAGGTCTCCCTCTCTCTCTCATAGAATATTTGGTAACCTTTTGGTAAGAATCCTGCTTAGAATACCTGTAGAACTGTGCAATAAGGAGTTAAGAGTTGGGCCTTAAAAATAAAGGTTTTACAGCAATACTGTTAGTAGTGAAAGAGCTGTTGGTAGGGATCATTAGTGACATAAGGAAGTAGAGGTGGGTGAAAAAGACCTTAAGGCTGCTCGCTTAAGACAGGAGAAAATCAACAGGTTAGAGAGATGAGTAATGAAGAGGGGGAAATGCCCCTAGGAAAGGGGGTGTTTTACAACAGCATTATACACACGCAGTACATCAATATAATTACTGGGGGGAAAACACCCAGACAAGTAACCACAATAAATGAGCATTCCCCAAATAATGGGCAAATCTGGTAAAAGTACCCAAATACCAACAGGCACATGTGCATCCCATCCAAAACAGAAATAATGTTCATAAAGAGTCCACAATAAAGAAACTTAAGACCCAATCCTGCAAGTATTCATGCTTGCATATTGCTTTGTGTAGGATTAGTCCCACTGAACTCAATGAGATTACTCGCATAGGTAAAATTACATGCATGTTTGCAGTATTGGGGCCTAACGAAGAAACACATGTGAGTTAGAGATGTTGAGGGAAGTCAAAAGTGCTATAAACAAACTTTATTGGAAGGGGTGGCTGGGGAGAAATACTTATTTTGTTGAAAATTCTCCTTGTAGTCAGAGTTTCAAAACTGCATTTTATGCAGCAATACCAACAGCTGTCATCCTGAACCTCTCCCTCAGTTTGTGGCCTAGACATCTCTCCTTTCCTTTCACAGCATTGTGCAGTTTTTGTATGGACAATACAAAAATAAAAAGTTTAGGACCTGATACTAGCTGGTTGATATGGCACATGGTGCTACTGATTAACTTTGGGGGGTGGGGGAAGAGGAGCACTTGCTTTGCTATGCAGAGAACTCACCATGAAGCTTGGTAGGAATCTGGGTTGGTTGCAGTGTTTTGGAATCTAGACTTGGTTGCTGACTCTCTGGGTTAGGTTGCCCTGCAGTTAGTTATGTTAGCGATGGCTTTCTAGTAGGGGTTCTTTTGAAATGAGAGCAATGCCACTTGTGACTGGATAGGCCAGTGGTTAGAGGTGGCTGAGTAAGGGACGTTGAGCAACCATTTTAACTGCATCTCACCAACATCAGACCTACTCCTTTGTCTGCCTGGACCTACGAGGTCCCCTGCCAGAAAGGCATCCTGACCCTGGGAGGCTTCCACCCAGGCTTGGTCTTGGTGGGAATATGGCCTGCATTTCCCCACCAACAAAAGCCAGGAAAGGGGAAGCATCAGATGTGAGGTCTGTTGGTGGAGTCACTCAGGAAAGCTGCAGGAGGAGATGGTTCATTTGCATAGCATCCAGGAGCACAGTGACTTCATCAAAAGGATGCACATGCAGACATCTAGGATGAAGGATGCTAGCCAACTACAAATGACTATGACACCACCAGACAAAGGATAACGGGCTGCTCTGCGAGGTCGAGATAGGTTACTACAAAAAGCAAAAACCTGGAGAAGATGGGCACACAATACCTATCTAACAAGGGAAACGAAGAGGACCCAAGGAGTTATAGACCAGTTAGCCTAACCTCTGTACCTGGAAAGATACAGGAAAAAATATTAAATCAATTTGTAAGCACTTGGAGGATAATAAGGACTAGCCAGTGTGGTTGTGTCAAGAACAAATCATGCCAAACCAACCCAATTTCCTTCTTTGACAGGGTTACTGACCTAGTGGACGGGGGAAAGCAGCCAGTGTGGTATGTTTTATTTTAGTAAGGCTTTTAATACAGTCCCACATGACATTCTCATAAGCAAATTAGGGAAATATGGTCTAGATAAAGGTGGTGGGTGCATAAAGTAGGTGCACAGCTGGCTGCAAGACCATACTCTGTAGTTATCTGTCAAACTGAGAGGGTGTATTTTGTGAGGTCTGTAGTGGGGTCAGTCCTGGGTCTAGTACTTTCCAAGTCACTAATGAAAATATTGAATCATGGAGTAGAGAATATGCTTATAAAATTTGCAGATGACATCAAGCTGGGAGGGGTTGCAAGCATTTTGGAGAACAAAATTAGATTTCAAAAAGGCCTTGACAAACTGGAGAATTGGTCAGAAGTCAACAAGATGAAATCCAATGAAGTACAAAGTACTTCACTTGTGAAGGAAAAAAATCAAATGCATAACCACAAAATGGGGAATAACTGGCCAGGTGGCAGTACTACTGAAAAGGATGTGGGGGATTATTGAGAATCACAAATTGAACATGAGTGAACAACATGACGCACCTGCAAAAAAGGCTAATATTCTGGGATGTATTAACAGGATTGCCGTATGCAAGACACAGGAGGTAATTGTCCTACTCTACTTACTCCAGCTGATGCCTCACCAGTGCCACTAAATCCAAATCTGGGCACCACACTTTAGGAAAGATGTGAACAAATTGGAGAGTCTAGAGGACAGCAACAACAATTATGAGCTTTAGAAAACCTGACCTATGGAGAAAGATTTAAAAAAGAAAAAAAGTGGGCATGTTTAGAGAAAAGACAACTGAGGAGGGGGACATAAGTCTTTAAATATGTTAAGGGCTTCTATAAAGAGGACTGTGATCAATTGTTCTCCATGTCCACTAAGAGTAAGACAAGTAGTAAGGGGCTTAATCTGCAGCAAGGGAAATGTAGGTTAGATATTAGAGAAAACTTTCTAACTATAAGGGTAGTTAAACTCTGGAATAGGCTTCCAAGGGAGGTTGTGGAATCCAAGGTCACTGTCTGAAAAGGCAGCATACATGTTCAGCTATCCATCCATGTTCTGTGTATCTGGTCTACAAGGCAAGATCATTTCCTCCTGTTTCCTTCCTGTTGCATGCAAAACAGAATATTGCTATTTTTAAATAACCTATAAATATCATTTGTACCCTCAGTTTCATGGACCATAGTAAATGTCTGGATCTGAACTATTGACAATATTAAACAGAATGTGATAAATTAAAAAATTGGTATCCTTAATTAACTGTCTAGTAGAGACTACTGAAGCTTAAGTACAAAGTGTTTCTTTGTGCAAATCTGAGAAAGTGGAGTGGGGAATGGAAGAAGAATGGAATTTGCATATACAGATGTATACACCAGAATGGATGATTAACTACTAACAGCAAGAAATAGTTGACCCAGTTCTTCTGTTCTATGGAAAGTATAGAGGAGGCTTGTTTTGAAATATAATATTTCAGCTATCAAAGCCTCATCATGACCAATTACATGTCATACAAACTGAATGAATTAAAACTCATCAGCATAGAACTGATTTTAGACCAAGGAATAACTTTTCAGTTTAAAGAGCTGAAAAACTTCTTGATGAGTAGCTCCATTGTAAGCAACTCTAAATGACTATCCATGCCAGACCAGGAATATCAGGCTCCACATACAAGGAAAACTGTACAGGCCCGATTGTGGTCTCGCCTCAGTTTTACACTGATGCATGCAACTGCATGGACTGCCATGGTAACACCTTTGTTTTACACTGGTGTGAGAGATCAGTATCAGGCCCTGTGGTGAGCTGGTTAGCAAAGGGCCTAGTTTGTTCAAAGTTTGAAGGGTTGTGGAAGTATTTCATAAAAATTATGCCTATTTCTGTGATCATTGTGGTGCTACCTAGCACAAATTGCAATAACACCATATATAGATTAAATGTGTGAAATAACACCATATAGAGATTAAAGGATCCTGAAATCCTTATTCAGGCAAAACTGCCAGTTGCAAGAGGATCACTTTAATTGGTGTTTTGCCAGATTTGAAATTTGTGCCTTTATATAGTAGATTTTCAGTGATGCTGAGCAGCCACAGCTCCCAGACAGCTGCAGGTACTCCACACCTTTGAAAAGCAGGTCACTTGTTTAGGTACCTAAGTAAAGATTTAACATACTCTGGTACTTCCTATTTCAGTGGTGGGATTTAAGAGTGGGGTATCAGCCCACACCTTAACTCTGTTTTATCTTTGCCTTTGATAGAAATCACAGAACATCAGTACCTAGTATTTACTTTAAGTGCCTTCTTTGTTTGGCAACATAACCAGGCATTAGTCTCCTGGTCATTAGTCTTCCCTAGATTTGGCTCCTGTCTGAAAGCTAAGTTGCCCCTTACTGCAGTGTTTGTGTCTCACAGCACTGTCATTAGAAAGGTCCTAGTCATTTGCACTCTGGGATATACTTGTAAGAGTCATAGCTAACAATTGTGCTATGGAATTATTTTAGGTGAATTCACTAACTGAAGAAATCCATTCCCTATAACACAATAGTGCTGACTTCAAATACTAACATCTTTGATATCTGACAGATAGAAACTGGACAGGAGAGCTCTCTGTACCCTTGAAGTGATCATGGGGGCATACCTGGGCCCAATCCAGATATTCTTAAGCAGGCAAAATTACTACTGATTTCAGTAGGAAGTTTTTCTGCCCAAGGACTGCAGGATAATACCCCTAGCTCTTCTATTGTGCTTTTCATCAGAAGATCTCAAAGCACTTCACAAAGGAAGTCACTATTATTATCCACATTTTACAGATGTGGAAATGGGGGCACAGAGAGGAGAAGGGACTTGCCCAAGGTCACCCAGCAGGCCAATGGCTGAGCCAGGAATAGAACCCAGCTCTCCTAAGCTCCAGTGCTCTATTGCATCTCATTTACACCTGTATAAAACAGATGCAAGAAGCAGCCTTCCGATGACAATGTTTTACACCTTTGCAGTCACTTTGCAGTTAATAATTACACCAGGTCAAAGCAGTGGAAATCAAGGCTACGGCTACACTAGAGAGCTTACAGTGGCACAGCTGTACCAATGCAGCTGCATGATCGCTCATGTAGCCACTCTACACCAACAGGAGAGGGCTCTCGAATTGACATAGTGCTGCGCACACTACCACTTACCCCAGCAAAACTTCTTGCTCAGGGGGAGTGTTTTTTCACATCCCTGAGCAACATAGGTCAGCAAAATGTAAGTGGTAGTGTAGACATGACCTAAGGCTCTACTGTCAGAATACCAACCACCACAAAAGCTATTTGGCCCCATTGTTCACAGAGAGTGTAGTCTATTCCACCCACATGTAGCCCAAGTGATCAAGCTTTATATGGGGGGAGGTGGGAGTGATAAGTGGGACGAACTGGGAGAAGATGAAGCTCACCCATGTAAACAGGTCAGAGCTGCTGTACTGAGAGGCACATCAATGTGCTGAAATAACAGCTGAAGTCCCTCTAATCTGCACCTCTGAGGTACCCATTTGGAGACCATTTTTGTAGCTTGTAGGAAGTCCATAGACACATCAGCATACATTTATTCCTATCAGCACCTATGTGAGGCTTAAGTGGCATGGTGGGCCTAGCACTGAATTTCACACAGTGACCATTGCCTCCAAAAGACTTGGTATTGCAGCACTCTTTAGAACTTGTTACTGGAAGCCAATAAATACTGTTGCTGCAGTGAGTGTATAGAAGCTAGAAAGAAAAAAAAAACAGAAGAAAGAATCTTAGGGCCACTACCAGCCTCCGTTGCTGTGAGAGAAAAGGAGACCAGACAGATGCCTTTGTTCAAGTTCACTAAATAGAGTATGGCTCCATACACAACATTATAAAAGCCTAAACTGATAAACTGGTACGTACAGATCTCTTAGATACCTTAAATGCAAATTCACACAGCTAGAAAGGTTTCCTATCTTCATTAAACAAAGTGGAATATATAGATGCAATTAATCTTGAAAGCAGGTTGGACCCAACGGATATTTATGTTGATATAGTAAAATATGATTAAATGACAAAATGACAGCAGAGACCAAAAACACCGAAGGAAACTCTTTACACGGAATTATTACATAGAGGTCTGTGATGGGTTTGGAGATGCTCTGTAATATTTTTGTGAGAACTGTGTTGGCCTGATTATCAGTGTTCGCTATAGAACTATATTGGTTTAACCAAACAAGAGTCTGTCTGGAAAAACAGTCAGGAAGGAAAAGAATAGCATAAGATAAGCTACTGCTCAGCAAATACTTGAGCATTGTTAATGGATAATGCCAAAGTCACTGACTTAATCTTTTGCTGAGCCTACAGGCCTGGTTTTCACACAAAGGGTCTAAGCCCTGTAACAGAGAAGAACAAGAGTCAGCTACCGCTGGGTTTAAAAAGGAACTATCAAGATAGGGTAGTTGTTCAGGGGAACTAGACAAAGACACTAGACCCTGCTAAGAGTATCTGCTGGAGAAACTAGACCACCATCACAGGATGGTAGGGCTTTAGGTAAGATAGACATGTAGACTTGTGGTAAGTCACCACCCTGGAGAATACCCTCATGCCCTCATGTGGCCTTCCAGGTGTACTGCTTTCAATCCTCCCCTATTTACTCTCACTGTAGTACTTCAAACAGATACTCCCTTTTTATGGAGGTCTGAGTTATTAACTCTTATTACAGGATACAAGAAGTCTCTTCTTTAGCCCATCAAGTCCCAGCCCTTCTGGGGGTCTGCATAAAGGTTCACTTAGGCTTACCCTCATATGCAGGAGTATGATAGCCCTCCTCCTGAGGCTGGGTTGTAAATGATCACTCTCTCTCTTTAGCTCGGGAGTCCGCAGCTCTCCTCCTGGAACTGGGCTGTAACTTAGGCCAGACAAGGACTTCAGCCAACTTGGCCTAACTAGTCCCTTTTCCCAACTCAGTCCTTTCCCCCCTAGAATTGGAGAGATGTGCAGACAATACTGTCATTCAACTGCACTCTTGTAGCATTTCATCAGGTCCAGGTGCTGGTTAGTCAATTAGCTGCCACTCAGCCACCTAGGCAGTTAGTTACTTGCAGGTGGTAGAGATGGGCTCGTTCACCTTACAGAAGCACTTGGTGGTAAATTGGGCCCAGAATCTCCTGAAAAGGGCCAGGCACCCTTATTCACGCCCCTGATTGCTTGTCTTCACTGCCCGCCGGATTGGTGGGGAGCAATCGATCTATCGGGGATCGATTTATCGCGTCTCATTTAGACGCGCTTAATCGATCCCCGAACGCGCTCCTCGTCGACTCCGGAAATCCACCTCGGTGAAAGGCGGAAGCGGAGTCGACAGGGGAGCGGCAGCGATCGACTCGCGCCATTCTCATGGCCAGGTAAGTTGATTACGATACGCCGACTTCAGCTACGTTATTCACGTAGCTGAAGTTGCGTATCATAGATCGACCCCCCCCCAGTGTAGCCCAGGGCTACGTGACATAAATTAAACCAACGTAAGTGGTAGTGTAGACACAGACTCAGGTCAGAAAGACATCAGAGAAGCAGCTAGCACTGTCTGCAAAAAATCTTGCCAGAACTTGCAATATATATGTATTTGAGGAATAACTGTTACATGTAAAGAACTATGACTTTGTGGTCAAAGTTAAAATGACTCAGCAGTTAGGGATCTGAAAGAAAATCTTATTTCCAGTAAAGAGATTATGTTAATGAGTCCCTATTGGACGAAAGCTGTGACAGATGAAACAAAAGTAATAGCAATCCTCTCAGACAAAGACTGTCTGGATATCACCACCGGCCCATAGCTGGGCATAAAATATTGATATTTAAAGATCTAAGCCCTAGTATCTAGTGCAATAGAAAAGACTTAATTGTGACCAAACAAGAATTTCTGTGTGAAATGTATTTACATCAATATTTTTATCTTAAAATCTTAGTCATCTTTCAAGCTAAGACCTTTAGTTTTATGACAACAACAGCATCCTGTTTGCTGGAAAAGATCAAAAGCACCTGCAGCAAGAAGCTTTAGTTGTGCAGTCCCCTCAAGAAGAATGTGGTTGATTTTCACATCCTGATTCTCTATTTTGTATTTCTTTGCCTTTAATAATTTTTGCCTCTGACAATCCAGATAGAGATTTTTTGTAAAACTGATCAGCTAACAAGATATTCTAACAGATCACTGGGAGCTGCCTGCCAAACTCCTGTTTAAAAATATCCCAGTGATATTCCAATCAGTTATCAGTGCTCCCTTGCTGTTTCTAATACAAACACTAATTACATAAAAAATGTCAAAAATGTCTCATGTGTTTAAATTGCACTGAGCCCATTACTATATTTTTGCTTTTGCTTTTCACTAGCACTTCATTTGTGGAGAAAGTATGCCTGATAAGCAGGAATCCTAATTTTCCATCATAAAAAAACAACATTCTCTGATGAAAAACCCATACAAATCCATGTTTTTCTGCAATTAAAATGAAGTCTGACAGTGGGAACCCTGCCAGATTCTCTGTAAAAACGCAAATTCCACATTTTTTCATGGCAGATGGATTTCTAGGATCACTTGCAAGTGAATGATTATGAAGGGAGCTTGAAATGCCTGTAGACTTCTGTTTACTTTTTCTACAAATGAATAATTCATTTAAAATGAGTGTACGATTGGTAAGGCAGATAGAGTCGGAGAGAGTAGGAAGGACACAAAAATTAAGAGGAAGTATTGGGCCAGGAACCAAAACATCCAGTAGTTAATCACCTCCATCCTCCCCCACCCCACTTGTTTCAGTTATGCACCTGTTACTTCTTGACTTTTAGATTGTAAACCCTTTGGGGCAGGGACTATCATTTACCATATGTTTGTACAATTCTAGCAGAATAGGCCCTCATGTCTACTACAATATAAATATTAGGTAACCGTCCTTACCCAACCTCCGCCAGAGGAACTTCTGCCTACCTATATATCCATTTGCAATATGTTACTACATCTCTGAGAGTTCATTTCTACACGTCATGGAATCTCTAAGGGAGAAATCCACGGAGGTGCAGAGAGCAGAAGATGCAAGACCCTCCACCCCACTTAACACTCCATAGGATATATTAGTGGGGCTGACCAAGTGAGTAGCCACATAGGAATGCTTGTATATACCCTCCATATTGTGAAACTGCTCTCTGTACTAGGCTTTTTAGAGCTGGCACAGAAGTTGAGTTTGGAGTTTGGCCAGGGTAATCTGGGTTTGAGCCACAGATCGTTGTTGGAATGGATACAGTGGCATCAGAACCTCATGTAGTCAGTGCGAAGGGGCTGCAGCCACTATTCAAGACAGAAATAGCAGCCATATATTAGGGTGGGATCAAGGGAGGAGGAAGAGGGCTGCTGCACGACACCTCAGGTCCTGGGATAGAGGGATGGGTGAGAATTTCACCATCCCAACCTACATCTGTGTAGAGTCCAGATACTCAGACTTTATGCAGGTAAGAAAATTTCACTACAACATATAGGGTTGCCAACTTTCTAATTCCAGAAAACTGAACATAGAGCACAACCACAGAAATGCACAACTGTCCAGATACCTATATAAATAAATCTGTAGAAACTGACTCCCAAACCTACATGCAGATACACACGTGAATTTATATGTACACATCTAGCATGCACTAACAAATATACTTCCACATTATTTAATATTACAATTGTTGTTTAGTGCCTAGAGACCGCAAATAAGATCAGGACTCCAGGGTGGTAGATGCTGGACATACACATAAAAAGAGAGAGTCTGCAACAAAGAGTTTATAATGTAGCTAGACAAAAGTGGGTAGAAATCTAGGATACATTGGCTCTTCTGCAATTACAAGTCAAAAACATTCACTTTATAAGAAATAATACGTTTCTTTTAGAGTTCCCTTCTCTTTTAAAATCTTGTTATGAAATGAACAGACACATATTTTATGTCATCCATTTCTTGTGTGCACAAGCCAGCAAAAGGAGTAAAAGACAAAGAGTTAGGCTGCAAATTCTATTCACACAGGTATACACACATGAGGCAATACACACACCTCCCTACACAAAGACACTTTGCCCTGGTCTACACTGGGGGGGGGGTGGGGGAATCGACCTAAGATACGCAACTTCAGCTATGAGAATATCGTAGCTGAAGTCGATGTATTTAGATCGACTTATTGCGGCATTTTCACGGTGGTGAGTTGACTGCTGCCGCTCCCCCGTCTCTTACACACATACAAAGCATGCATGCACACATTTGCCTATGGAGAGAGAGTTTTTCATACACTTTTCCAGGGGCTGCCTAAATCACCCAGCCAGAAAGGGAGGAGGGTGGGCTGGAGGGGAAAAGATGAAGGGGAGAGGGGAGAGGAGAGAGGATGGGTAAGGGAAAGAGGCCAAGGAAGAGAGCAGGGTGGGGTGAGAGGGGGCAGTGAAGGAGAGAGGCGAGGGTGTGGGGGGGTATGTGGGGTGGATGGGGATGCAGGGGGAGGCAGAAGGCTACAAGTGCATGAGGATGTAGAGGGCATAGGGGCATATAGGGACATAATGGGAGTGCAGCAGTGTATGGAGGTGAATGGGGTGCAGGGCTGTGGGGGCGAGGGACATGGGGGTGGCAGCTCTGGGAAATGGAGAGGATGGGTGGAGAGCGCTGTAAGGGGTACAAGGCTGGGATGGGTAGGTGTGGAGGCCAGGACAGGATGGGACGGGGGAGGGGTGCAATGACTGGGGGATGAGAGTGCGGGGGGTTGGTTGGTCGAGGAGGGATGCAGTGAGGGCGTTGGGGGAGCAGGGGGGGTTGGGGTGGAGAGGGATGCAGTGAGGAAGATGGAGGTGCAGGGGGGTTGGATGGGGAAGGATGCAATGACGGGAAGATGGGGGGCAGAGGGTTTGGGACGGGGAGGGATGCATTGAGGGGGATGAGGGTGCAGCCTCATTGCCAGCACTCGGAGATTGCCCAGCCATACAAGGAGAAGAGGACCGGGCAGCAGTGGGAGAGGAGCGCACCACGTGACCCCTCAACAGCCGCCTGCTGAGGGCTCGTGAGTCGCGCTCATGCTAGTTCCTCCCCTGCCCTGACCCAGCCAATAGGATCTGCGCCTGTGGGCAGGGCTGCACGCGGACCTCCCCGGGCTGTCCCTAAGGCTAGGAGCAGGACATGCCAGTTGCTTCACAACCCGGGAGCCGCGCAGCACGGCGGCTAGCAGGGAGCCTGCCAGCCTCGCTCTGCGGCGCTGCCAACCAGACAGTCAACGTCCCAGTCAGCAGTGCTGAGCAGAGTCGCCAGGATCCCTTTTTGACCGGGTGTTCCCATCCAAAACCAGACACCTGGTCACCCTAACAATATACCTATCTCAGGCCCAGCATTTCTCCTTAGGTGTGGCCTAATGGCAGAGCTCTCATTAACTTTGATTGAAGCAGGACCAGTCCCAAAGGGTCAGTAGCCTGAGCGAGGTCAAGCCAAAACATGTTCTTTATATAAATAGTAGTGTAGGATCTCCCGATAGTGCACACAATCTTCTGCAGCCATCTGAAGTACTGGAAACAGACAGGCCAGTCCAAACCTAAAGGCCCTCACCCTCAACTAAGGGGAGGAACCACTGAGTCAGGCACAGGGAACAAAGGAAAAAACAGCAATGGGAATGAGGTCAAAGGTTGAAAATCAAGGAAGCGGAAGGGGACACCAAACAGAGAATCACAGACAGAACCCATTGCTCCTTCAAGGTGTCTAGAGAGTCATTGGACGCTGCCCAGAGGATATCTGCCTGGAGACATGACTGAACAAGGAAGCGGAAATAGGCTCCATAGTCACAGTCAATAGCCTGTCCAGCTTCCTCCTTGTGGACTGATGGATGGCCAACTTGGCCAGTGCCAGGAGGAGGTTGACAAGGAAGTCCCACACTTCTGTAGGGTCATGGAGTGGGTATGCATAAACGAGGAGGTGCTGGGAGAAGTGCAGCCAGAAAGTATGATGTGCGACTGGGTGTTCTTCTCACCACAAAAGGGGCAGATCTTGTGGGTGTTCATGAATCATGCCAGGTACATGCCCGTGCTCACAGCTCCATGGAGGAGCCACCAACTATATCGCAGGTGGGCCGTGGTACCAGAGTGGAGTACAGACTCGGCCACCAGGATTCCTTGCCTTCCTCAGGTGTTAACGGGCCCTGCCACTTGGTGTCGGGGCAGAACATGAGAGTGAGGAAGTAGATGGTGTGACGCATGAGCACATTCAGATGTTCTCTGGGCGCAGTTCAGAGGTGGGCTCATCTGGATTTTGTGCAGCTGGCTCAAGTGGCATGTTTGGGGTGGCCAAGGAAGCTTGCTGGCGTGGTTAGGGGCCTGATGGCGAGTTCTGGAGGGCCGGGGTGAAGGGTGGGCAGGGAACACCCTCCCGCAGGGCCTGATTGAGGAAAATGAGAGAACCAGGTGTCATGCTGTCTGGAGTGGTTCACGACTGTGAATGCCTACCTCAGGGGACTGTCAAAAAACAGGGTAGACATCCCAAACTCGTAGTTTGTTCTGTAATTAGATTTCACCAAACCAGTAACAAATGTGAACTCCTGGATCACTATACTAGTCTTACCATGGAGGCACAGACAGGCTTCTTAGACTCTCTTGTCTATCTTGCCACCCAGACAAACTGAACTTTGTGAGGAAAGGTTACTTGAACCAAAAATCACACCACATCAGGTTGCTCCCAGTCCCAAGATAGCAGTCACTTACCCCAGATCAATTGGTACTCTGGATCTTATACCAAAGACAATGGTGACAGCCAATTCTATAATAAACTAAGTAAAGTTTTACTAGTTAAGAAAAGGAAATGAGAGTTACTGAGAGGTTAGAACAGGTAAAATATACACACAGGTGAATCACAGTTTGTAACTCCAAATGGTGACAGTGATGTAATAAACTGCCAGTTTCCCAAAAGTCTTTTCAGGATACCCAGATTGTCTCTGGGGATTTCTGTTTTGCATATGGCACACTTCCCTGTAAGAGTCCAAACAGTCTCTACCCACGTGAACTTTTCCTTTGATGATGGTGAGTGAGAAATGCACTTTGAGCTCTGACCTCTGGTCATCACACACAGTGGACATTTGCTTTGAAATTAGCACTTACAGAAAAAGTCTTTCATTAGCATTCCGCAAGGCTTCTTTGGTGGGTTATTTAGTTACAGGCGTATACACAAGGCAAATGTTTGCAGCTGCATCATAACAAGATATAGGTAAGAGAAAACAATGCATGTAATATGTCCCATTAGTTTTATGAAGTCAAAACACCAAATACACTCTTCTACCTTCAACAATCATTTTGATCTATACTAATACACAAGTGAACTGGCCTGAAAATACCCTGCATGACCTGGTCTGCCAGCATCACAGCAGGAACAAAGGATGCCTTCACACGATGGAGGACATGTATAGTGGACAACCCCATGTACTGGCCAAACAATGTAGGGTCTACTCAGTCCCGCTGATTATATTCCAGGAGGTCTCAGAGTCTCTGGTACCAGCCAGGACCAACCTTTGGTGCACCAAGGGGGACTCCACCACCTCACACAGAGATAGGTACTGTGTAGCAGAGGTTCTACGAGGAGGTTCTCTCCCTCAGCAGCTGCTACAGAGGTAATTGAGTCACTGAGACTAGCTGTCAGCTCCTGAGGAGGTCCTGGTAAACGACCAGCAGCTCAGAGAGGCCTCAGGTGAGACCTCTTGTGTACAGATAAAAGAGTTGCCAGTCACATTGGAACCCTCGGAAGTGGCAGAGGAAGGAGTGTGCCAGCATGCTCCATGCCAGACTACCTGCACTTTAACAAAGCCTTTACAGGGCCTGAAGATGAAAGGAGTGGTCCTGGCTGCAGATGCAGCCCAGACCATGTCTGCCTTCCCTCAAAGGGATGCTCAGGACACTCACAGAGACCCAGTCCCAGACAGACAAACTCCAGGATCTTCTTCTGGAGGCTGGTCAGGGTCCCCAGTGGTGGGTAGAAGACTATGTATGTGAAAGAGATAGAGGTCTTTGAAGAAAGAGCAAAAAGGTGGAATTTCTTATGGTAATATCTGATAATGGAAAAAGTATATGTTTCACTTTTCTCATATTCAGATAAAGCAGAAGTGTTTTGCCCAAATTAAAAAAAAAATTCACCTTGAAACTAAACCAATAAAATTTCAGAAATTATGGACAACTGAAAACCTGACCGAACAGAAACTCTTCTAACAACAATAACTACAGCAGTTATTGGCTGGTGATCGCTATAAAATAACAAAATGGATTAGTTTTACACACCTATAACTTAAAAAAAGGCTAGATATTTTGCTTGTCAACCCTTTTTTAAAGTGTACTTTTAGACCAAGACCATGCATGTCAAATTTCTGGTCAGAGCAACTTTTTCAAGGCCACCAAAATGGAGCTTTACAGTGGAATGCCTGAAAAATCTTGAAATGCTGATATTAGAACTAGGGACACTATAAAATACTTTTATTTTCTTGGATAGAGCTCAATTCTAGATACATATAATGAAATTCTACCAGGACTCAAACTTTCCCCACATATTATTCTTGGTCACATACCTCTCAGTTGAGCACTGTTTGAAGCTAATGTAGCTAGAAAACAGAAAGCAAAAGATGCTGTGTAATTTATTTTTATGGAAGAATTTCATCTGTGTTCACTCCAGTTTTAAACTAAGTGAAGTATATTCTTTTTATCTGAGGCATGATTATATTACATTTTCTCCAGCTGCTAAGAGAACAAAAGCTACAGTGACTGTGTGGACAGAAATCTGCAAGGACCTGATTTATTGCTAGTGAAAGCTGTCACAATAAGGGAAAAACAGAGGCAATGAAAATAAATATACCCCAGGATGCCTTAGTACACCTACTGCCATATCAACTTGTTAGAAATGTTTGTAGATTTTCTAATTAAAATGAGATTTTTTTCCCCAACAACAATAAAAATTAGGTTTTGCAGCTGGGCTCAACCTTTGCAGGTAGGTAATATTACTTCACTTCATTTTCTGACCTAGTGCTTTGTGCTCTGGAGGGATTTAAAAAAACAGCTTTCAGAATAAATGTTACAAGGAAGAGGGAGAAAAATGATTCTCCTTAATCTCTGAGGACAGAACAAGAAGCAATGGGCTTAAAATGTAGCAAGGGCGGTTTAGGTTGGACATTAGAAAAAATTTCCTGTCAGGGTAGTTAAGCACTGGAATAAATTGCCCAGGGAGGTTGTGGAATCTCCGCCATTGGAGGTTTTTAAGAACAGGTTAGACCAGTGGTGGGCAATCTGCAGCCCACACGTGGCACATCAGGGTAATCCAGAGATGTGCTGGCCGCTGCTTCCCACAGCTGTCTTGCGGTCCACCAGCAGATTACTCTGATGAGCCGCAGGTTGCCCACCACTGGGTTAGACAGTCACCTGTCAGGGATAGTCTAGATAATACTTAGTGCTGCCTTGAGTGCAAGGGACTGGACTAGAAAACATATTGAGGTCCCGTCCGGTCCTATGATTCTATATGCAGTATGGCAACATCATAGGACATGTATTTATTTTCAGTGCTTCCTATTTTTCCCCGCATTGTGGAAGCTCTTTCTCACAGCAGATCACTCCTGTGTTCTGTCCATTCTCACTACTTTTCTTTGTCACTGACCAGATAAAACAATGAGCATAATGTAAACAAGAATGTGTCCCAGATACTGTTACATTGCACTTTAATGAGGGGCTGAACACCTGTTTCTCCCATTGCCTTCATGTAGAATTATGATTGCCCAGCACTTCTGTCTCCTAAAAATCTAAATTTCCAAAAGTTAAGACACTAAATTGAGGGTTAACAGGAGCAAGAAGAATTTGTGCCTGCTAGATCTCAACAGGAGAGTGAAACTGAGGTATAAGTGAGCTACACCTGTCACAAGGGACGTGGTAGAGGCATGTCTTGAAAATGTGGCTGTCATGACATTTTTAAAGGAATGTAAGTGGAAATGGCATTATCAGAGATTGTGTCTGTGAATGGCTACCCTAGGTGACCAGAGCTGGATTAACCCATCACTGGGCCCTAACCAAACATCCAACTTCTCCCAGGCTCACACTCGCCTGGCAGCAGCAGCTCCTGTCCTGCAGGGCAAGGCCAGGCTCCAGGCATTGTGACCCAATGTGTGTGGTCACAGCGCCACTCAGCTTTGGCTTGGCCACCCCTCTGTCATGAGAGGGGAGTGGCCAGGCCAAATTCGAGTGAGAGGCATTGCAACTAGGATTGCCAGGTGTCCGGTTTTTGACCAGAATGCCTGGTCGGAAAGGGACCCTGGCAGCTCCGGTCAGACCGCTAAAAGTTCGGTCAACATCACAGCAGGGCTTAGGCAGGCTACCTGCCTGCCCTGGCTCCCAGAAGCAGCAGCATGTCCCCCCTCCAGCTCTTATGCATAGGGGCAGCCAGGGGGCTCTGCACGCTGCCTCCGCCCCAAGCGCCGGGTTTGCAGCTCCCATTGGCCAGGAACCTTGACCAATGGGAGCTGCAGGGGCGATGCCTGCGGACGGGGCAGCGTGTACAGCCGCCTGGCCGTGCCTCCACATAGGAGCTGGAGGGGGGACATGCGGCTGCTTCAGGGAGCTACTTGAGGTAAGTGCCACCCCCTCCGGTGCCCCAACCCCCTGCCCCAGCCTTGATCCCTCTCCCGCCCTCTAATCCCCTCAATCCCAGAGCACCCTCCTGCAACCCAAACCCCTCATCCCCAGCCCCATCCCAGAGCTCACACCTCCAGCTGAAGCCCTCACCCCCTTGCACCTCAACCCCAAGACCAGACCCTGAACCCGTCATTTCTGTCCCCACTCAGGAACCAACACTCCCATCCCAGAGCCTGTATCCTCTCCCACACCCCAACCCTCTGCCTCAGCCCAGAGCCTCCTTCCATACGCCGAAACCCTCATCTCCACCCCCCCAGCGCCCCTGCCTGCACCCCAATCCCCTCCTCCTTGGCCCCAACCCACAGCCCGAACCCCCAGCCAGTGCCCTAACTGCCTCTCATGTTCCAACCCACTGCCTCAGCCTGGAATCCCCTCCTGTATCCTGAAATCCTCATTTCTGGCCCCACCTCAGAGCCCGCACCCCCAGCCGGATTCCTCACGCCCTCCCACACCCGAACCCCCTGAGCCAGCCTGGTGAAAATGAGTGAGTGAGTGAGGGTGGGGAGAGCGAGCGACGAGGGGGCAATGGAGTGAGCAGGGGGCGGGGCCTCAGAGAAGGTGCGGGCAGGGGCAGGGCCTTGGAGGAGGGGCAGGGTAGGGAACAGGGAAGGGATGTTCGGTTTTGTGCAAGTAGAAAGTTGGCAACCCTAATTGCAACCTGGTATGTGAGGTCACAGAACCACACAAGTTTGGCCTGGCTACTCCTCTGTCAAGCCTGAGTGGCATTCTGACCCAGTGCTCCAGGTTGCAACACCCAGAACAGGAAGCCAGGCTCAGCTCTACAGGGTGGGCTCACTCTCAGAGGCCAACCTCTTCCCCCACTCACCCAGAAGCCTCCCCTCTGTACAAGGTTGGGATTATGATGCTGGGGCAAAGGGTCCTGCTGTGGGGGGTGAGGGCCCCCTCAGCAGGGTGATGGCAGAGGAGAAGGATTCTGGCCTATGATTTTGGGGTCATCCACATGCATTTGGGCACTAGGCATCTGCCTAGTTTGTCTACATGTTAATCCAGCCCTGCAGGTGACCGCCACTTAGCAAATGCTGTGCACTGACTCAGACTAGCTATAATTTGTACAGCAGCCAAATAAAAGGAGACAGTCACTTGGCAGCAATTAGTGTGTGTGTGGCATTGTATCAGCAACACACACTTCACGCTGGAGTCAATCCCAATTTCAGAGAGGATGGCGAAGAGGGTGAGTGGCACTACCATACGGTAAGTGCTTCAAGTTTTGTATCTGGGAAGTTAACTGTGGGAAATTTAACATAAATAAAAGACTAAGTGTGAAAATGAAAGTAAAAATAATTCTAACAAAACATAACAGAGTTCACTAGAAATCAATTATAGTCCCCTCCCCGCTAAAGTAATTGCTTTCTTCACTTCTCTTAACATATTCCCAGGGTCTAGGGGCTCTGCCAGACCCTATAAGGTCTAATGAAGTATCCAGATGTTCCTAATTCAGCAGTGATTAATTACCAACATATGTAGGCCCAATACTCAAATGGTTAAATCAAGTTAGTTGTCCCACTCCCGTTGAAAATCTATGAAAGCTGGGCTCCTAACTCCCATAGGCACTTTTGAAAATCTCACCTTAGATCAAATATAGCTCTGAATAAGCCAAGTTTCCCATTTCAAAGTTCAGGTATTCATGAGCTATGACATGACAGCGTTTATCCAACCTCCATGTATCAGAAATGCATGACTGAAGTAGTTTTGCTTTCTGGCCACAGACCACCCAATTCTGAGGTCACCCCAACCCTCCCCCAAGTTTTGGGACCCAGATACCCTCACCCTCAAAAATCACCATCCTCCTTGCTAATTTCACTAATTCCCCCCACACACCTCCCCTCCCACGTGCGTGCACACATACAACCGCAGATCCCTTCCCCAGCTCATTTCACCTCCATTCAGCCCATCCCCCTTTCCCCCCAGCAAAACTTACACTCCTCTGCTCATTTTAGGAGTCCATGGCAAAAATGCCAAGGACAGCCCCAGTGGGCGTCATGTCTAGGTGAAGGTGCAAATACAATCCACAACGGAGGAGGTCACTATATAGTAAAGACTCAAACCTACCTTCACATTTAAGTTCTTATACCCCTAATGGGAGCTAATGCAGTAGGGATGGTGGCATATTGCCGGCAGCGAGTTTTACCCAAGGAACATCTTGCAATTACTGATGGCAGTATATCTGCATATTGGCTCAGGACCTAACTATATCTCCTTCCACCCCACACCCCAAAAATTCTCCTGGATACTCTACTGTGCCCCTACACAAACATACACATTACGGGAAAAGTGCAGGAGTAATGGTTCTTATTGAAGCTGGTGATAATGGGGAAGAGTTTTTGTCTCCTGTTACTGTCTTAAGATAAAAAAGTATTTGACTTTTGAGAAATACGTGTTTTCCCTATGGTATATATTACACACAGAAAATAATCTACATTAAAAAAACATTATTAAAGTCGCCAGGTAAAGCATTCAAAAATTACAGAATTAAGGTTGCTTTGTCATATGCATTGTTATACAGTCTTTAATTACATCATTATGTGATTTTTTTTTCACAGGGCCCCTGCCTCAGTCAGTGCACAGAATGGATGGTGCTCATTTAATGAGCGGCTGTTCAATATTTTGAATTATTTTCTTGGTCCAATAAGTGGCCCCAAGCATTTTTTACTGTTCACTATTCAAACCCTGCTCAGAAGACAGAATTTCTTCATGGAGCTAACAGAATAACAGATAGCAATAGTACGTTGTCATCCTCTCTATATGGGCCAGCACTAGATGGGGATGTGACACTTTTGCCAGAGGATTTCACAGGTATTTGCTGACAGTAGATGAATGGTGAGACTCAGGAATCATGAGTTCCATGCTGGATTCTGAAGGGGAGTGTGCTCTAGGAGGCACAAATTCTTCTGCCCATTAACCTCAAGCATGACCCCCTTCTGTCCTCTCCTCTAACCTGTCACTGTCCCACTCCTATCTCTTCCTCATGCCCAGATCCTTGCCCCAGTTCCATTTTCCTCATCTACCAAGTCCCAGTTTCCTCTCCTCAGGCTTCATATCCCACTCCCATTCTCTTTACCCAGCAAGGAGAAGTCTCAGTGCTCCATACTGTCCATCCCAGTCTCCTTGCCCAACCAGTCCCAGTCCTGTCCTCACCTCTTCATCTGATCTGTTTCTCTCCCTGACCCCGACCTCCAGTTGATCCCTGACCCTATCCAGGTTGTTTTCCAAACCTTTAATCATTCTGTTTTAGCTGAACGCTCTCCAATTTATCAGTATTGTTACTGAAGTGTGGACACCAGTATTGGACATGGTATTCCAGTAATGGTCACACCAGTTCCACATTCAGAAGTAATACAGCCTTCCTTATCTTATTTGAGAGTCCCCTTATTGTGTGTAAAAGTTTATTTTTCCGGATGTTATTTTTCTGTCTGCATTTGTGGAATGATAATGGAGCAAACAATCAATTTGTAAGCACCTAGAAGAAAATAAGGTGATGAGTAACAGTCAACATGGATTTGTCAAGAACAAATTATGTGAAACCAACTTAATATCCTTATCTGACAGGGTAATAAGCCTTGTGGATGGGATTGGGGGGCGGGAGGGAGGAATCAGTAGATGTGATACATCTCGACTTTAGTAAGACTTTTGATACTGTTTCAGATGATCTTCTCAAACATACTACACAAATATAGCCTAGACAAACCTACTGTAAGGTGTGTGCACAACTGGTTGGAAAACCATATTCAGAGAATTGCTATTAATGGAATTAATTAAGCTGGAAGGGCACATCAAGTGAGATCTACAGGGATCTGTCCGGGGTCTGGTTCTATTCAATATCTTCATAAATTTGGAAAATGGCACAAAAAGTACTCTTATAAAGTTTGTGGATGATACCAAATTGGAAGTGGTTGCAAGTACTTTGGAGGACAGGATTAGAATTCAAAATGATCTTGACAATAGGAGAAATAGGTCTGAAATAAGTAGGATGAAAATAAATATAAAAAAATGCAAAGTACTATTCCAGGAAAGACTAACCAATTGCACAAATATAAAATAGGAAATGATTGCCTAGCAGGGGCGGCTCTAACAATTTTGCCACCCCAAGCAGTCGCCACCACCATGGCAATTCGGCGGCAGGTCCGCTGCTCTTCCTGCCGCCGAATTGCCGCCGCGGAACTCGGACTGCTGCCCCAGTCCCGCGGTGGCAATTTGGCGGCAGGTGAGCGGACCTGCCACCGAATTGCCGCTGCGGTGGGCGAGAATGGGGCGGCAGTCCAAGTCCCGTGGCGGCAATTAGGCGGCGGGACTCGAACTGCTGCCCCATTCTCGATGCCGCCCCAAACACCAGCTTGGAAAGCTGGTGCCGGGAGCCAGCCCTGCTGTCTAGGAAGGAGTACTGCAGAAAATGATCTGGGGGTTATAGTGGATCACAAACTAAATAAGTGAACAATGTAATACTGTTGCAAAAAAGCGAATACCATTCTCAGATGTATTAATAGGAGTGTTGTAAGCAAGACACGAAGAGTAATTCTTCCACTCTACTCCATGCTGATGAGGCCTCAGCTGGAGTATTGTGTCTAGTTCTGGGTGCCACACTTTCGGAAAGATGTGGATAAACTGGAGAAAGCCCAGAGGAGAGCAAAAAAAAATGATTAAAGGTCTAGAAAACATGACCTATGAGGAATTGAAAAAATTGGTGTGTTTTTTTTGTCTGGAGAAGAGAAGACTGGGGACATGATAGCAGTCTTCAAGTATGCAGAAGGTTGTTATAAAGAAGAGGGTGATAAATCGTTCTCCTTAACCACTGAAGACAGGACAAGAAGTAACAGGCTTAAGTCGCAGCAAGAAAAATTTAGGTTAGACATTAGAAAAAACTTCCTGTCTGTGAAGTTAAGCACTGGAGCAAACTACCTAAGGAGATTGTGGAATCTCCAAAATTGGAGGTTTTTAAGAATAAGTTAGACAAATACTTGTCAGAGATGGTCTAGGCTCAGGGTAGAGGCCAAGACTGGACGACCTATTGAAGTCCCTTCCAGTCTTACATAGCTATGATTCTATGAATTCATGGAGGTGTGCCAATGTAGAACTGGAATAACTGAAATTAGGCAGCCTATTTCCAGGAGTTACTCCCTTTACTCCAGTTGTTTCTGCTAGCAAGAAAAGTGAGCATCGAAAAAGAAAAAAGTAATTGTTGGTAAAAGATAAATTAAAAATGACAAAGACAGAAATTATGTTAGTTGGCTTTCCTCAAAAAACAAGCTCTTTGGGGCAAGGAGCAACTTGTGTTATTGTACCGTAGCACAACGGAACCCTGATCCATGACTGGGGCTGCTAGGCACTACTACAATACAAATAATGTATGGATCAAAACAGAACTATGGATATCTTGCTCACATGTTGGGTAGGTGCTTGAATACCATAGGAACAGGGAAAGGACAGAAGAGAGAGGAATAAAACTGAGTATTATCAGCATACAAATGATTTAGTGAGCCATTAGCGAAAATTACGTTACCGCAAAGGAGAGGTTAAAGAGAAAAGAGTAAGAGACCCAAGTCAGAGCTGTGAGAAATACCCAGCAAGAGAAGATAACTGAAAGAAACATCATAATTTTAGGATCTCTTAGAAGATGGGTCAGTTAAGTAGAAAGAAAATCATTAGAGTGCAGACAGAGAAAAGTACTATGTGTCAAGTAGTCAAAGAAATTGAGCTACAGTGTCATAAGCAGTTGAAGAGGCAAGGAAAGGATAAGAATAGAAGTGAGAACTTTGATGCACAAAGATGAGTAAAAGAAAAGAAAGCTGATATGTAAAAAGCAGAAGATCTGAGTATATATCCTTGAACACTACTTATAGTAACAGAATGGAAGGTGGCAGTAATGGGAGGCATAGAGGGAAATGTGGGGTTTAATGTGAGCCATAGGCTTAAGTGAAGAGGAAAATTTTAAAGCAAGATTTTAAGAATCTTGGACAGAATGAGGTAGATGACACAAGCTCTTTCATTTGGCCTGCCCTCTCTTGGGAGAGTTCAGGCTTTGGATAGAACCCAAGCCCCACGTGGACATGAATGCAGACAGGAGAATGGGTATACATAGGCAATAAAGATACAATGCAAAAAAAAAAAGTAAGTTGATTCAGATGACTCTGAACATAGTGCATGATGGAAGATGGGTGAGATGACACCCATTGCCTATAATGAGAACTGTCTGGACAAATCATTTAGTCAAACAAACTCTTAGTCTGTACTTTGTTGATGGTGTGGGAGAAATAGTCAGTTGTCATTGATTTGTTAGATTTACCATTGAAAAGTTTAACTGATTTTTAGTCATTGCTAAGAAAATTGGATCCAGCTTTGGATCGTTTTTCATTTATTGCAACCTGGCTTATTTGCAGCAAACAGACCTTGTAATGTACCAATTTGGTAACAGCATTAGGACTCAACCTGACTGCCTGCACAAGTTACTGAGGCCCTCTGCTGTCTGCATTTGGTACTGCAAGGTTTCTGTTAAAGACACATTGTGTTATTATTACAAAATGACTGAGCAGGGAGAAGGCAAGAGTTTATGGTTAATTTCTGTTTCATACTTTAAAACCTTGACTTGTTTTATCTCTCTATATAAATTACTCCTACATTAATTTATATAGTATGTCTCTGATATAAACATATGGGCTAAGATTTTCAGAAGAAAGAGCATAAAATTAAGCTCCCAACTCCATATTTAGGCAATGGTCTGATTTTCAAAAGTAATGAACATTCAACAGCTTCTGTTGACATCAATGGGAGCTATTGGGTGCTCTGCAATTTTTAAAATTCAGGCCATTTATTAAGTACCTAAATATGGAGTTAGGAGCTTAACTCTAGGCTCCTTCTTTTGAAAATGTTGGCCATATATAATATACATAAACAGACACATTTTAAAAAGTTAAATGTCAATATTGTACACTAATATGATCTACTTTAGGAACTGAAATCCATTTTACTGTCCTAGTTAGCAAATCCAGCTGTTATCATTGAAACTGGAGTAATAAAAAGACATAAATCCTAATTGTGTGACTGAACCCATAGAATTCCACATAGCATGATGCTTTGTGTTTCTGTAACAAAAAGGACTAGATAAGGATCATTACAAAAGTATCTGGGAAATGTTGACCTAATAGGTTAATGAATGCAATGAAAGTACCAGGTTACAATTCACCCTACTGTCAGTCATGCTATCTTTATGGCAGGTGTCACCAGGTAGCACAGTTACACATAGATAGTCTTCCAAGCGCTTTTCTTTAGCCTATGAGAAAGTGTTCAGTCTTGGGAAGACATACTGTGCAGGGCCGGCTCTAGCTTTTTTGCTGGCCCAAGCAGCCAAAAAAAAAAAAAAAGTATGCGTCCGGAGCTGCTCATTCTCTGCAGTTTTTTTTCAAATGCTATGTACAGTTTCATGGCCTGGACACTATTAGCATCATTATTGGCTTCCATTGCATTTAGGCTCAGCAACAGCTAGTGATTTTGAAATGCTATGGCAGAGGGCACTGAATGGTAGTTGCAGGTATATTGATTCATGGAGCATCTTCCCACAATGCAGCAGGACTAAACCTAAGGTGTTAAAGGTGTTAATTGTGTTGCTTTGGGCATATTCCACCTACCTGCCCCCAGGGGATTTCTGCTTCCTGGAAAGCATAACAACAAAAATCTGCAGTGCAGTTTGAGATTTGTAAAAAAGAAAAAGCTGAAATCTCTGTATGTAGCTGACATCAACCCTGCTGTATTGTTCTGTATCACGTAAGTCCACAGCCTGAAAGTGACTTCTATCCTCCTAGCCTTCCTCTCATCTTCTCTCCTTTTTTTAAAGTGTTGGTTTAATATAGTTAGGCTTGCTGTTCAGAGACAAGAACATAAGCCCTTTTTCCCCGATACCTTGTTGTACTGCAAACGTTATGGAAAAAAACATTATAAAATTACTATCTGTGCCTATATTTATTATTGTATTATTTGTTTTACAGTAATGCTTACAGCCAGAGCCAAGATCAGCCCCTCCACTGTGTTAGGCACTGTACAAACAAATAGTAATAGACAGCCCTGCCCCGAAGAATAGGCAAGACAAAGGGGAAGGGGTGACAGGGGATGGATCACTTGATGATTACCTGTTCTGTTCATTCCCTCTGGGGCACCTGGCATTGGCCACTGTTAGAAGACAGAATACTGGACTAGATGGACCTTTGGTCTGGCCCAGTATTGCTGTTCTTATGTTCTTAAAGAGTGGAAGGGGAAAACTGGCACAGAGGTGAAATGTCCTGCCCATCTTCACACAGCAGGTCAGTAGCACAGCTGTGAGTAAAATCCACTACTTATTTCAATGAGAATGTAATTAGAGATGGCCTGAAACAAAACTTCAGCTTTAAACCCTCTGACTTTGGGGAAGTTTGGATCCAGAGTGTTTTCTGCAGGGCTGGGAGATGAAACCTTGTCCCTCCTGCTGTTCCACGTTTCCAATCCTTAAACCCTCAGAGCACCAGCCTGCACAGAAGCATCTCTGTGGCCACTGACTTTCTCCTATAAGTGAGTAGTTGAGCTGCTGCTGTTGCAGGTGTTAGGCCAATAGTTTTATGTAATTGAAGATCTTGATTACCTGTTGGCAGATGCCTGGGAACCCTCATCCAGTTGGTTCAGAGAATTCTCAAGAGGAGTGGCTGCAGCAGGGGTTGGACTTTGTTTTGTACAGGATTCAAGCACACTGAACTTCATCTTAGGATCTCTTTTTGTGAGATTGTGTTTTCATAAGAGACCCCTGGCTTGCTGTTACCACTTGGCTTGGATTCCTGTAGTTATTTAAAGACTATTTCTTATCCACAGACTGTGCCTACCAGCCAGTCTGTGGCTGGTCCCAAAGAAAAGCAGAGTTCTCAGAACTGTTAACTAGTCATTTTAAAGTCAGACTCTAGTGGTCTTAGAGTGAATATATTTGTTCCTGCTTCAGTAAGCAGATATTGAGACCTTTAATTATTACAGAACTGAACATTAGACATACTTTCCCTTTGAATTTGTTTATCACATTCTGTCACCTCTTTTTAATTAGATACACCCTCCTTGTGTAACTAATGTAGATCCAGATATGTAATATGTCTCCTCCTCTTTATCCCAGCAAAGGCATACTTTATCCCAGCAAATAAGCACCTGGCATACTGTATTTTGATGTCTACATTTCAGAGCTTGGATTTTGGTAACAAATTAATTTGCATAGCATTTATCTGTTATACTGCTAGGTACATGTTTGTAATTTTGAAGGTTATTAGTAGTAAAAACCAAATTCAATGGCCAACATACAAAACCTTAAAGTTTACAAAATGACTACCTTTTTATCAACTTTATTCATGGTTTGTGTGCACTTTATTTTTAGACTGCTGGTTTTGGAAAGTGTTTAGTTAACAGATTACTAAAAAAAAAAAACAATCCACAATATAAAACATTTTCTGATTTTTAGAAAATAATTGCTGTTTAATTTTTATTTTGATGGCTAGCTAAGCCACCAGCATAACCTTTTACGAGTTGTGGTCGGTGTTCTGTCTTTTAGATGGTGCTAAAATTCAGGCTCGCCTTTAATGATTATGATTAGAAATGAAATACTTTTTTCATCCATGGATTTACATGGATTTTGGCAAGTGTTTCTTATGGATACAAAAGAATGAGAATTATCTGATTCTAAACAGAAACTAAGTGGTTATCATAGATTTTTTTTAAGCACCTTAGAACCCCTGTTATCACATTAAAAGGAATGTTTCGAACAGATCAGGTTTTATTTGGTCTGACCCATAATTACTTCAGTTTTACTCTGATGTAACTGGAGCTATACCAGCATAAAACACACTGGTGAACAGGCCGCTGGTATTTTTTTGAGGAACATGAACTATTAACATGATTATTTAACAATGTAGGGTTACATTCAATTTTCTAGTTATAAACAGTCTTCTAGGTTGCACAAGTTCTGAATAAACGAAGAAGAACTTGTGAGTAACATACTGCAAATAGAAAATTGCCTGAAACCAGATCTAGCAATCCTGGTTGCCTTATTCTGAGATATAATTAATAACTTGAATTTTCATTTTGAACACCTCATGAGGCCTCAGATTCTTGCCACTCACACACAGAGATAATGTTTAATATGGCTTAACTGCCAGAGGTTTCAGGCATTGCATTCATTATCCATTGTATGAGTTGGTCCCCCAGTGCAGGAAAACAACAGAACCATAACAAAGAAGAGGACCCTGTGGCATAAAAAGATCAGAAGTCATGTCAGTCTTTTCCCCAACAGCTGGTTATGGCTTGATTTGTGAAGGCTATGGAGACAGAACATGTCACAGTTAATACCCTTAAAAATTAATTCCATTTTGTTGTAATAGTCCATAGCAGTTGCTTTGTGGCAAGGTTATACCTTAAGCACTGTATAGAATAATAATAATCTCCCTCTTAACTTCTACTCCTCGTTTTGTTTATACTGAATTCCTGGTAACTCGCTGCGGAGGGTGTTGAGTAAGCATGAGGGAAAAAACTGACATAGCTGTTAGGAGATGGCTTGCTTGAAAATAAAAATCTAGCCCCTGGGTAATAAATGGACACCGTTTGCCTATTGCAGGCGTATCAGACTCATGGGAGAAGACTTTATACTACTCAGCTGATGTAGTTCAGTGGCATTAATCTGACCAAACCTTGATAACCATCCATCGGTTTTAATCACTGTCAAGTAACTGAGCATGGAGATGAATGTATTTCTTTCTCTTTGCCCAGCAGCCTATAGAATAGCTATGCTGGTTCTGTTCAATTTGTTAGCACACATGATGACAACATGGAAAAAAGAGGGCTCTTCTTTTCAGCTTGATAGTAAAGCAATGCCTTTCATGACATGTTGTCACTACCAAGCCTTTAAATTTTGATTTATATGAAACCTACTGTAGTTATTGCTGTCACATCTAAGTGGCAAAAGAATCTGAACTATAACATTAAACTTCACTTCTTGAAATGAGCTGGGAACATAACAAGAATGAATAAAGAACACATCCTGCTCATATCACAAAAATTCAAAGGAATTCAGTCAATGCAAATTAAATTCATATTTCATATAGGCTCAGTTCCAGGTTCAGCTAACTGGGCAATGTTAGGAATGATACTGGAAGATGTCTCTGAACTAGGCTACTGTATGTACCACTAATCATATACATATGATCATTTCTTCGCATGTTTGTCTACTATTATCTTTATTCCCGGGCAATCATATTGTATTAGTCTAAGGGTTCCTTGTGGGTTTGATAATATTTAGTGACCTGATAAGAGATTAATTCAATATTTTAGTGCTGATTTTTACCATGGAAAAATTGATGGCAAGGCAGATGATTTAAGAATAATAAATATAATTCTAACTGCTAATAAACTTAAGTTTTGTTTGCTGTTTTGTGGGGTTTTAAAAAACAACAATTTTTTTTCCTATTTTCTTTGAGCTTATTTGTGGATATTTAACCATTTTAGCTTACTTTCTGTAACAAACACTAAAATCACTATCTTGCAAATGACTCTGCACAGATTCACACTTCCAAATTTATATTTTATAATAAAAAGTGAGTTGGAAGTACTTGAACCATAAAGTGCTGATGAAAGGGTAGGTGAGCTTTTGGGGTAGTCAGAAGAAGGTAGCCAAAAGGATCAGAACGAAAGAGAGAGGAGGAAAGGAGAATGAATATATATTTTTTCTAATATTCTAAGTAAATATGTAAAAAGTGCTTCTTTCCATTATGAAAATAGATGTTGATAAAAGGAGAAAAAAAAACTATAAGAGGAAAGTTATGTTGCATTAATCTTTCTCAACCTCTTCTCACCAAACCCCTTCCATGAAAAAATTAAAATTGGTGATGAAGAAGAGCAATAAGCCATGGGAGGACTCGTACTGTTTTGCAATTCTTAGGTGGCTGAAGAATTGCAAATTCTGGTCTAAATCCTCACAATACACCCAAGGCAAGCACCAGCCACCCAGTAATGTAGTCAGATGAGTGGAAACCAGAACATATTTCGAGAGTTCAGATGTGGATTTCAACCTCATACCTTGAGCCTCTCCCTGGTTGAACTGTATTACGCACATTGTAATAATTTTTACTATGATTGAAATCTTGTTTACCCTGCATCCAAAAAGCAGACACATGAAGTCTTATAATTCATTGGAGTACTTTGTTTACCATGTGTATGCAGCAGTACAAATCTCAAGGTAAACTGATTAAAAAACTACATTATAACACAAAAAATATCAGATTGAAATAAAAACGACCTTTGAAAGATTATTGCATTCAAAATAGAACTGATGGCAAATCACTCAGAATCCTATTTCATCTAGGTGTGGAATAATCTGAGTAGCACAGAGTACCTTTTGTAGGAGACAAGTAGCAGTGTCAAAAAAATAATGCTGCATTTAGAATATTCAGAGTTTTTGTTAATACACAATCATTGTTATAGTTAACTAATGAGAGAATATGGCCCTCATGTTTCAAACTGGCTGCTCCTAATGTCTGATCAAATCCTTCACTTTAAAAAGTGAGGCGGTCAAGTACTTTATAGTTTCATAAAATATACTTATTACAAAAATATTAAAAGAATGTTAAGGTTGCAAAGTCAACGACTGAAGTTAGGAAATGACAGAATTAAGGTTGCCCATGCAACCTTAATTGGTTTCCAGGGTGCATATGCATTATGAGACAGTCTTGAGTTAACAGAGTAACTAGTAGCAGTAGAGGCCTGTTACCTTCTATATGGACCTGTCACTAGAAGGAGATGGAGACAAATACCTTGTCAGTGGATTTCACAGCCATTTTTTGACAGCAAAGGAATGTTGAGATTTAGAAATCTAGGTTCAAATCCAATTCTCAGGGGAGTGTAGTCTAGTGATTACAGGTTGTTCTGGCCCATTCGTTCTAGCCTGTCCCATCCCCCTTCAGCTCCTATCCCTGTCCTCCCCAGCTCTTGCCCCCTCCCCTGTTGCTGTCCTTTCCCCACCCCCCTCCTCAGCACCTGCCTATCACTCTCTAACTTCTGCCCATCCCACTCCTCCCACCTGACTCCTGCTACTGGCCCCCTCATCACCTGCCCTTTTCCTGTCCCCTCCCTTTCCAGCTTCTGCTTGTGTCTCCCCGCCACCTCCACAGCTTCTGCTTTCCCTTCTCCTATGTTTCCCCAACCTCAGCTCTTGCCATTCTTCTTCCTTCTTTTCTTCCTGTTCCACGACCCACATCTTATTCCCCTCTCAGCTCCACCTTGCCCCAGGCTCCTATTCCCTGTCCACCCCTTTCCCCCTGCCCTGCATATATGCCCCAGCCCTCATGTCTCACCTCTCTGCATTAAAATCAGGCTACTCCCTCCTCCTTCGGCTTGTTACCTGGGCATTAGCTGTAGGGGAGGGGAGGAGGGCACTGAGAGCACTGGAGAGACAGTCTCCCTGCTCTCAGTTCCTGTGCCTGGCCCCACAGTAGCCCCAGAGTACAAGTTTCAGGTAAAGTCCTGCTTAGCTTATAGGATTAAGCATGCTCCCTATAGACAGAATCTTCAGATAATTTAGCTGGCAAACTGCATCACAGCATCTGCCATGAGTCGTTTACAATGAATATGAAACCAATATCATCTCAGCACGACAACCAAGTTCAGGATCTGTTCGAGCTGTATCCTCCCCATACTGTTGTATGGCTGCGAAACATGGACACTACACCGCTCAGACTGGGCAAGGTTGGAGGCTTTCCATACCAAACGCCAACGTCGAATATTGGGCATAAAGCGGAATGACTTCATCTATAACACAGATGTTTATGGTCGCTCCAGTCTACGGACTACTGGGGCCATTATGCACAGACAGCGCCTTATGCTTTTCGGACATGTCGCAAGAATGCCATAAGATGTTCCAGCAAACGCCGTTCTCTAGGTGGCTTGTAACATCTGGGATAAAATTCTACCAACCAACGGGTGAGGGTGGCCCAGAGGCAGGTTCATCAAGTCTGTTCCGATGTTGGACTCTTGGACCATCAAACCCTTGCAGCCACACAGGTACAGACCAAATGGCGAACGATCGCTATAGCTGACTGTTTGGCTAAGCATTGAAAAAGAAGAAACTCTTAACAAACCTCTCTAGAGTGCGTGAACTCAGGTTTTTCAGCTGCTTATAATTCAGCCAAATATGGGCAGTTTTTCACGGGAACAGTAAAAGGCACATTCTGACACCAGGATGGCCCTGAAAATTTGAACTCATTACTCAGAAGCAATGAGACCTTCTAGAGCTTCTCAAAAAATAGCTGTAACATTTTTTTTTAACATGGCAAAAACAACATATATTCCCTAATCCTGTTCTCAGAAAAAGCTCAACCATTTACCATTAACATTCTGAAATCATTTAGCCTAAGTCAGACCAAGACATGGAAAATTTCAGTCTGACTGATTTACTTACTTAGCAAAAAGAAAACAAGAAAAATGCCTGTGGCACCTTAGAGACTAACAAATTTATGTCAGCATAAGCTTTCGTGGGTTAAGAACCCACTTAATCGGATACTTAACTGGAAATGCGCATCTCTATCTCTCAAACAAACAGGTAGAGGGGTGTGTGTGTGTGTGTCTCTCTCTCTCTCTCTGCCCTCCCTCCTTTCCTGCTGGCTTGTAGAGTGTGAGAGTTAACCCTTGAGGGCTCAGTGGAATGTTAGTTCATCAGTAAGGCATTCCCTGGGAAATTCCCACCCTCTGACTCCTCCACCTCAACCAAGCTTCACTATCATCATCGCTGTGTACCAGTATTCAATTGTTTGTTTAAAACTTATAGTGTGTGTATCTCTCTGTGTGTGTGTATGTATATATATAGTCTTTATATAGTCTTTTGTCTGGTGAAAAAAATTTCCCTGGAACCTAACCCCCATATTTACATTAATTCTTATGGGGAAATTGAATTCGTTTAACATCGTTTCGCTTAAAGTCACATTTTTCAGGAACATAACTACAACGTTAAGTGAGGAGTTACTGTATTGTAATGGGAAGTGTTGGGTAACCTTAACTATAGGTGGCACTAACTGAGTCATCCATAATTACTGCCAATTCTATTCTTTTAAATGTGGCAAACCTTGCAAGTCTTTCCAATTGCACTGTAGTATTGTAATTAAATTATTTGTGTGTGTCCACTGCCCTATACTGCATGGAATTAGAACTGCTCCTCTATGTGGCATAGACTCCATATTGCTAACAGTTGAAGGAAATTCTCTTTTAGTTTAAGGGGCTGAGGCTTGTGCTTTTGGAGCAGGAGTATGTGGTTTTAATGCTTGTTGCTGCAGCCATGAAATTCTGAGTAGACATGGTGTGCAGTGTTACATCTGAGAAGTCCATTGTGGCACAGGTTGTGACAATTTAATATAACCTTTAAAAACTTTTTTGATTTTGCATTCGTAATACTGTATCGATTATGTCCGCATCAGTTGTCTGGTGTTTTGTTCTGAGAATGGTTACCTAACTTGTTTACTTGCTGCTGGCTCTTTCTGCAAACAGTCAGATACTCATCTCAGTTACCCAGTAACACAGTTTACATTGGTGTAAGCTGCATCTGTACAAGATCCATTTTGCACTGGTGCCAAGTGTCTACTGTAGGGATTTGCACTGGTGTAACTACACTGATGTACCTACATCAGTGCAAAATTCTCTAGTCTAGACACACTCCTAGGCTCTCTAGGTCTGAAGTGCAGTTCTGCTTCTGAGAATGACTACATAAAAATGGCATCTTCTTATCCACCAATCTGCTCATGCTTCTTGGGTAGATAAATAATTGTAACTTTAAGCATGGGCATAAGTGCCACTGAAGTCAATGAGACCCAAGCACATGCTTAGCTTTAAGCAAGTGAATCAAGACTCCTGTGTTGATGGATACAGATTACTTTTGAATTTGCGTGTGATTTACATGAGAATCAGCTTTCCAGAAAAGATACATATAGTATTTTTCAGATATTACATATAGTAGAAAATACAGCCAAAAGCTGATAAAATTCACTGTACACAATGAGGTCATCCTGGTCTGACTGCACGGTGGCAGTCTGCCTCCATGGGCAGCATATCCAGACTTTAATCAGTTTCTCTAATGACAAATTGTATCAAAATCCAAAGAGCAGACATACAAGACACACACAGGTCAATTCAATGATATTTCTTAACAGTGTAATATAGGCACTCATATCACATTAGAACACCCATTGTAAAGAATAACCCATGCAGTATCTGTCACCTGTGGACAGACCCTGCTTTTAGTCACCTCCTGTTACACTAGAGTGTTTTCCTAAGAGAAAAGTAAACTCTTAGTGTTAAAGAGGCTTTCACATTTACTGTTTAGATTACAATAAAAAGTCACTAGCTTGTTTTTAGGCCAGACAGCAGAGGCCACCCATACTCAATGGGTTGGTTAATCAGATAAAGACACATAACACAGTTTGTAGAGGCTTGACTTCCTGTTGCCTCTCTCATAATCAAACCCCATTACCTCTCCAATAAATATGGGAGCAATGCTCCAAGGTGCCAGCATACAAACAGTGACTCAGACTTAAGTAGGAACCTGCTGTCCCCTTTCATCCTCTCTTTACCCGAGAGAAGAATTTCCCTGGGTCTAAGGTTTCCCTAGAATCTTTGTATGTCGCTGCCTTGTTCAATATCACTTCCCCTTGTAATGCGACTGAGAGAGAGAATTTCCTGACCAAAAGGTCCTCTTTGGAACCTGGAGGACCAGGACTACCCAGCACATTTAGTTTAGTAGCAGAACTGAAAAGGCTATGGCTACGGTTACATGGATACGTACCCAAGTATGTGCACCAGCCTATGTACTCATACAAGTACCCCATACCAGTGCTGATGTCCACATATGCTGTGCTGGACACTGGTATAAGCTGCATATCCACATCAACACTGCCACTTTTTGGTATGTACATTTGGTGTTTATATTTCAGGGGCTGTATCTCAGGGTTCTGTGCATCACAGGAGATACTCTAGAAACTGCCTTGCAGTGTGGTGTTGGTACTGTCTGCTACCTCCACATATTTGCCAGTGGAAGTTCCTGCTCACCCCTCTCTGCTGCCCAACTTGACAAAAGACATGGAGCAAGTGACTGATGTGTTTCTGCTCCTTCTTGTGGGACAAATGTGTGTGTTATGCAGTATGTGACTGATGAGAATCTTGGGCAAATGGACTCAGATCTTTCTCAGAAGCTGAAGATGGGTGATGGGGACAGTAACTGATTCACTGTCACCCCATGACTCAGATGTAGGAGACTGCCAGTTTTGTGACTGTATGTCCACAGCTGAACCGCCACTTCTGGACCAGGAGAATCAGCACAGTGTAGTGGGATCACATCGGTCTGGAAGCTTGGTATGATGACCAGTTGCTGAAGAACTACAGGGCAAAACACTTGGTTCTGTAGACCAGTGTTTCTCAACCAGTGGTACAACCTGAGGGTACAGAGAGGTCTTCCAGGGGGTACATCAACTCATCTAGAAATTTGCCTAGTTTTACAACAGGCTACCTAAAAAGCACTAGCGAAGTCAGTACAAACTAAAATTTCATACAAAGAATGACTTGTATGGAATCACATTTCCACTGCTTGCATCCGAAGAAGTGGGTGTTCACCCACGAAAGCTTATGCTTCAATACCTCTGTTAGTCTATAAGGTGCCACAGGACCCTTTGTCACTTGTTCATAGTGCTCTATTTACTACACCAAGTATATATATATATACACCAAGTATATTATTTATATGCCAATTGATTTATTTTAGAACGATATGGTAAAAAATGAGAAAGTACGCAATTTTCCAGTATTAGTGTGCTGTGACACTTTTGTATTTTCATATCTGATTTTGTAAGCAAGTAGTTTTTAAATGAGGTGAAACTTGGGGGTGTGCAAGACAAATCAGACTCATGAAAAGGGTACAGTAGTCTGGAAAGATTAAGAGCCACTGCAATAGACCAATACCAGTGCAGAAGTGGGTGGTTACTCCCCTCTGGAAGCTGGCAAAACTCGACAGCTAATGGTCAGTTTCAAACCACATTGGGGTGGGGATGTCCACTGTTGGACACATGGTGGTGCAGGTTTGCGAAGCTATCAATACTTTCATTTACCCTTGGGTGGTTGCCATTGCCTAAGTTCCAGGCATGATCGGAGGATTCCAGAGAATGGGGTTTCTGCACTGCATGGGAACCATCGATGGCAGTCACATCCCCATGCTTTGCCTACCAAAAGGAGTTAGTATATCCCTTGAAAAGGTTACTACTCACTCATTCTAAAAGGCTTAGTGGATCACAAGGAAAGGCTCATGAACACGAATCTCGGACACACAGAAAAGGTTCACAATGTCATGGGGCTGAGGTGATCAGGACTGTACTTGACAGGAATGGTGTGGACTCTATTCCCCAGAAATGACATGTTTTTGTATGACATATGTCATAAATATAAAGGGAAAGGGGAGAGGGTCTGATGCAGATAAAATCCTCTTACCAGTGAAGGGTTAAGAAATGCAGGTAGCCAGACTGACACCTGACCTGGCTGGCATCTGACCAATAAGGGGACAAGATACTTTCAAATCTTGGGAGGGGGAAAGCTTTGTGTGTGGCTTTTTGTCAGACTCAGAGTGATCTTGGAGTCACAAGGAACCAGTCATCTTTCCATCAAATCCTCACTTCTCTAAAGTAAGTTTAGATAGCATAGCGAGTAGATTTCTGTTTATTTTTGCTTGGTACGTTCCCTGTGTGAGAGGGAGGGGTTATTCTTTTTTTTTTCTGTAACTTTAAGGGTTTGTCCAGAGGGGGAATCCCTCTGAGTTTGGAAATTGAGTATCCTGTAAAATAGTTACCATCCTGATTTTACAGAGCTGATTTTACCTTCTTTTGTTTTAATAAAATCCTTCTTTTAAGAAGCTGACTGTTTTCTATGGTGTTAAAACCCCGGGGGTGGGTTTTTTTAGATCACTGTGTAACCAACTGGTTAGGAGATTATTCTCAAGCTTCCCAGGAAAGGGGGGTACGGGCTTGAGAGGGTATTTTGGGGGTGGGGGGTGGGGGAGGGAACTTCAAGTGGTCTCCTTTCCTGGATTCCTGTTTAAAGCACTTGATGGTGGCAGTGGAAGAAGCATTTCTCAGGGTGCAGGGAATTTTGTACCTTGGGGGTTTTAACCTAAGCTGGTAAAAATAGGCTTAGGAGCTCTTCATGCGGGTCCCCACGTCTTTACCCTAGAGTTTAGAGTGGGGAGGGAACCCTGACAACATATTTTATGTATCTGTGCCCATGGTTATTCTCGGGGACCCCACATGCCTGTTCCTACTCTGGCTAATGAAACCCTACTCTGACATCCACAATCCGGCAAATCAGGAATTCAACTTCTAACTAAGGAACTGGAGGATGGTAGTGGAATGTGCCTTTGGACAGCTGAAAGCTCATTGGTGACACCCATGCACCTGGTTGGATGCCAACGTGGCCAGCGCTGTCCACATTATTGTGGCATGCTGTGCCCTTTATAACATTTGTGAGTCTAAAGGCAAGTACTTTAGGAAAGATAAGGACAGGACTGGCTCTCAGAGCCTTTACAGAGAACCTGATCCAGTGAACGTTCATATTGGTGCTAAACCACAGAAGCTCAGGGAAAGCCAGGATTCAACTTGTGTTTACATCTTGGAACAGCAAGCAGGCAGAGGGTGACCTCAGCCTGGTCCCAAGTAAAGTGCCACACCCCATGCAGGTGCTGTAAAAATACAACAGGGAACGTTCCCACTCATTTGTGTTTCAGTACACAGTTTAGTTCCGCTCCTGCAAATGGTCTTTAGATGGTCATTTTGGTAATAATTCGTTATGGGTAATTGCGACAGGGCACCTCCTCAGATATAATACCTTCTGGTTTGATTGTTATGCGGAGGGTATCTGCTCAGTTAAATGGCATTTATTGTTCTTTCATTTTATGTTAAGGTGCACAACTGTTAGCCAGACTGCAGTTTGGGGGCAATTATTCAGTGTTTGAAGGACCCTGAGTTCAGTTGATGGAGCCATTGGGAGGGACTTTTACAACTCGTTTCTGGACACTGTGATTGTGTGCAGAGACAACGGCACTTTCCAGCAGTTAACTGTGAGTACCCCAGGATTCAAAATGGTCATGGGTTTTGGGGTGGGGGCCAGGGTTGAGAAAAGGCCATTTTAGTGCTGTTCAATATGTGGTGGCACGGTTACGTTACTGTTCTCGGTGTTGTCAAACACCCATAGGGGACTTTATCCTCCCTTTTCTTTTTCTTCCCCAGTTAATAAAGTTATGTTATTTCCATGCACATTGCACTTTCTACATGTCTCTGGCTTACCATATGCAGTGTATAGATACAACAATGCAAACAACAATGGAAGTTATCAAATTTAGCCACCTGAAATGGAAACTCCACAACATGAAGAAATAGGAAGCAACATTCTTGCATTTGCTCAGGAAGCAAACAAGGCATCAACCCCGGAGGTCTCACCATCTATAACCCTCAATACATCGTGGAACGGGTCACCCAAATGCCCCAAGAGAACCTGCTTCAGTACAGAATAAACCCCCCTCTGATTGCACACTCCTAGTTGTCACCTACCACCCCACACTGGAATCCCTCATCAAACAACTACAACGCAAGTTATGCGACATGAAGCACCCATTGGTGGGGCCCAAAGCTGAACAAAAAAAAAATTATCCTTTCATCCAGCCCAAGTGAAAGGGTCCATATAGTAGTAAACAAAAATAACATTTAGCGAAACGAGTAAAGGTAGCAAAACTCTGAATTTTTTGTAAAAAGGAACTGTGACTGAAGAACTGTGAATGAAAAACAGAACAGATGAGACTCCCTGAAGAACATTAAAACTTTATTGCATACGATCCCATGTCCTTGGCCTCGATCTCCGCATCCCCTGGAAAAGGGAGGAAACCCTCCCCACGTAAGAGGGAAATGGCTGCGGAAAACAGTCCACAGGGGACAAACGGGGGCATCTCCTGCACAGGGTTTGAGGGCTGGATACATGCTGGCCTTCAGGCACAGCCTTGGGCTCACTGTTCCCCTCCTGTGTGGTCACAGGACTCCACCTAGGAGGGGTTTTGGGTGCTGGTTCAGGGTGTTGTGCCTGGAGTCCTGCAGCTCCCCCCATCACTAATAAGCTTTGATTAATCAACTGATTGAACCTGTGTTATCTGACATCTCATCAGTAATCTAAATCAAACCCTAACACACTTAAATCCATCCTTGCCTCTGTCCTCATTTACTTGTGTGCTCTGATCAATCAAATTCCTTCTGCTCCAGGAGCACATGGCAGATAAATGAGTTTCCATTATAGTTTTTTACAGATAAGCAATTCCTGAGTCTACCCAGAAAGGGAGCACACAAAACACTAATTCATTACAATAGTCTATGCCATTTAAGTTACTCCATTTTTCCATTCTAAATTAATTTGTGAATTCACCATAAATTCTGTATTTCTCTCTCAAGATTTGTGCTAGAAAAAGTGTTAAGCCCACCCAACCTGGATGGTAGAGGATTTCCTCAATACAGAAGAATTCTTGGGTGGTGTGGAGCCCCTAGCTCATGGAGTATGATTGGGAGAAAAGGCTTTCTTGAGGCTCTTTGTTACCTGGCTGCCAGAATGGCTCCTGATGCCGGCGGTCAACCAGTCCTACTCCCATTCCAAGTGCACCATCTGTCTCTCGCTTTCAAATTTCAAACCCCTAACAGGGCCAAAAATTTGTCTTGTGACCCCAATCCCCAACCCTTTGCACTCACAAAGGCTTGTGAGGTATAGTGGGTCATAGGGCAATTTTTCTACCATTTTGTAAACCACTATTTTAAACTATGTCAGGACACAGCCAGCACAGAACTGTCTCCAGCACTGGGAGACCAGGATGAGATGCACGTGATTCCTTGCCCTGTCCCTGCTGCTATATCAAGTGCTTCTGGGACCCAGCTGAAAATCTGATCCATAGGGCCCCATCTGCTTCCATTGAATTCAATAACAATATTGCAGTTTACTCTAATCTGAGAAAGATTGGGCCCTGAAGTAACATTACAAGACCGAAGCAGTAATTGGAGATGTCTGCTACAGAGGAAAAATTAATTTTCTAAACTTTAAATCCTTTCTTTTAAATGGTGAATTAATTCAGACATGAAAGTAATGGACTAATATCATTTGCTTGAACTAGGCATTGTCCAAACTACCATTCATCTTGGCCAATGTACCACAAAATGGATATGCGTTGCCACACCAGCGGTTGAAAGGGGTTGGCTTGAAGCCGTGTGGTAAACTGTCAGTTGTTCCTGGAGGCTGCATCTCAAATAAATAAAATTACTAGCCCTTGTGATTGAAAGGAAAACCTTCAACATGCAAATCATATGGAAACCAATGCAGTCACCTCTGCTTGATTCTAGACACTGCCTGAAACAAGAGCTTTGAGAAGTATCAAATGTTCATGTTCATCTCATGGCATTAAGACTTAAGTACAATGACTACATATCAGTTCTGGTGAAAGCGTGCAAGAAAAACAGACAATCAGATACCACCATGATGGGCATGGTATAAAAACCTAAATTATTTCTCATGAAGAACTGGACAATCTATATTTCACCAGTCAGCAGAGGGTGGAGAAAACCTTCACTTATTGTAGCCCATCATCTGACCCTTGTGTAATACCATAACAGTTCCAGGCCTTGGGGCTTGCTAGAGAGAGTGATGGGTGTGTCAAACTGTGTGTGGGGACTTAAATGCCATCAAACTCATCCATCACTTGTAGAAGGTCAGATTTTGAAGCTAGATTTCTAGACGTAAGAGGCTCATATGCTATCCCAATGCCTCAGTAGCTTCTTTATTACTATTGTTATTTTTATTATCATTACAGTATTGCCAAACTTAAGTGTTCAAAAATCAGGAGTCAACCCCCATCCCCTGAAATCATGAGATTGTCTTGAAAATTGTTACAGGCCATCTCCAGATCATGCCCTCTCAATGGCCACGGGCGGTCCTGCAGATGCCCCTCCCTTAAAGTTTCCTCCTGTGTTTCCCAATAACTTTCAACAGTCCAGAGTACTTAAAACACCATTCTCTTTGTGGTGCTGGGGGTGTGTCTCTCATTTATTGAGTCTTTACAAACAGTTTCTGTTGGCCCTCTAAACCCCAAACCTCTTCCTTTTCTGCTCAAGGAATCCTACAGCCTTCCTTTGCGGGGCCGTGCTCTGCTTCCAGCCAACTTCTCCCAGCGGGCCCCTTTAATATTACCCTCACCCAGTTCCACCTGGACTGACAGCAAAGTCTTTCACACAAGCAGAAGGCAAAACACAACCTTCATAACAAAAGTCCTTTCCTCTCAGGCATCTCTGCTGGGAGTCTTCCAGCCTTCTGCCACAAATTGGAGGCCGGGTCTCACCATCTCAGTCCTTTCTCCCTTAGGTGGGGGACCTATTGATCTCTCCCAGCCCATGTCACCCCCTCCTTATGAGAAGAGGGAAAAGGCAGATTACATACAGCCCTCTTTCCTAGACCATGTCCTGGCTGGCTGAGAGAAAGGGAAATCTTGCCCCACCTTAGCCTGCAAGGCTCCTGGTCCCAGGCTCTTAAAAGAAACAATAACCCAGGTTTCCCTAACTATTACGCTGGGACCACTTCCCCTCTCCCCAGCATCTACCTCTGTCATTCCCTAGGCCCTCATCTGCTCCAGAACTCCTGGGCCATTGAAGAATTATGACCCAGAACAAGAGTTGGCTAGCCTCAGTCCTCATTACCCTTCAAAGGCGAGAGACTACCGTGTTATAAAACTCAAGAGATTTTTACAAATAAAATATGGGTGTTTTTATTTGCCTTTCTGGAATTATGAGCCTTTAGTGTTCATGTTTTCAAACTTCTCTCTGCAACCACAAGGGCTAAGAACTTATTTAAAAAAAAAAAAAAAGCCTGAGAGTCTCACATAATCACATGCCTCCAACAGCTGGGGCTTTTAGCAAAACATGTAATACCCCAAGAATCATGTAAAATTGGGAGAGTCAGAAGCCTTCCCACCCTCTTATTTTAAACAATATTGAACTGCTTTTATTTGCTCTTAAATGGGCTCTTAACATGCTGCTCCACAAAATAATGCTCTGATGACCAAGTTACTGCTGTCATTCTGCTGGAGTATTTCTCCAGCAGAGGAATGATCAAATGTGAAACCAGATCTCCTTCTTTGTTCAGGAATTCTATTTGTTGAGAAAGAAACCCTTTGTCACTATAAAACACTGGGTTTCAGGGCAGACCATTTAGCGCTGTCATAAGTGTAATCAGATTAGAGGGAATTGAAGATGTGCAGATGTTCCTAGTGACATTCTGCAGAGTGGAAGGTTATATTTTAGAACATTTATATTTTAAAACAGCATACAGCAGGCTCCAAGCTATGCTTATAGTTCTTTCAACCCGTATACAGTACATTAGTCAAAGGCATTTACTATGATAATTTAATTTTAAGAACATGAGAATATTCAGTGTTTCATTTGGCTAAAAAAACATTCCAATACTACCCCCTTGCAATCGACATTACTCTCCCTCCTTTGACTCCCCTAGATCTCCATTCTCTCCAGCTGGATTCTTTATGGCCATATACTCCTGCAGGCCATTGTGGGAAATGGACTTTACAGTGCAGATTCTTTATAGACTTCCAACATACCTACTCCCTTCTAAGTCCTAAGGGCACCCCTAGGTCTCATGTTGCTGGAACATAGTGTGAGATAAAGACATCTCCTATGGATTTAGACTAAAATCCAGCCCCTACCTAGATTGATACATAGGTTCTTCAGGACACAATGTAGTTCCACTGCACAAGGGATGGGCTGAACGTAAGGATGTCACACAGGGGCAGGAGGGAATGGTGAATAGATAGGAGCAGGGACAGGGAATCTATCATTGCACTGATCCTCTGGTTTTCCAGGCATTGAGGGAGCTATGTTAGGGGCCACAGAGCCTACCTCAGCCTTTGAGTTAGAGTACATGCCACAGAGCAGCCTTGTGGCTTGCGGGAAGGATTCCTTCTCCTATACATGTTAGAACTGGTCAAACATTTTCCAACAGGAATGTGTCAACTCCACCAATACTTTCAACCAGCTTGCCTCTCTGTTTGGTTTCCTGCCAGCCCACTCACCAGCCAGCCATGTGGTGGGCTCCCAGGCTCCTGCATGGTGGGCTTCAGGAGAACCAGAGATCCCGAGCTGCCTGCCTGGTGAGCTTTCAAGTTGCCTGGGCTCCCCAGCTCATTTCCTGGTGGGTTCCCAGGTTCCTCATGCTGCCCGGTTCCTTGCTTGGCAGGCTGCTGGGACTTCCTAGGCAGCCAGACAGCTGGCTCCCTAGCTGGGCATCCCCCCAGGTTCACCAGGAGCCTGACTGGTCAGCTCCCAGGTTCCTTGGGCTCCCTGACTAGCCAGCTCCCAGGCTGTCCAGCTCACTGGCTCCTTGAGCTCCCTGACTCCCCAGACTGTCCACCAGGCAGCCAAACAATTTCCATTTCAGTTGCCCCAAAATGATTTTTTTCTAGATTTTCCTTCCCATGAAAAAGGTCAAGTTTCTGACTTTGTCCCAAATTGGGATGCATTTTTTTTTAAAATTGACATTTTTCTTGGAAAGAAAATTCCATTTTCCAGATGGCTCTAACGTGGCTACATGGGCCAAATGCTGAGCAGAAGATTTTAGCTTTAGAAAGTCCCTCAGAGTTGGCATTGCTGCAGCTGGTGTGTTTTGTCCACACGAATTAAATTCTAGAGGACTCTATAATGTAGCAGACAAAAGGCATAACAAGATTCAACATTGGGAAGCTGAAGCTAGAAAAATTCAAATTGGAAATGAGGTGCGTGTTTTTAACAATAAAGTAGTGGGAACAATTCACCTAGGGATATGGTAGTCTCCATCACTTGGAGTCATTAAATCGAGACTTCATGTTTTCCTAAGAGATACTCTAGTTCAACCACAAGATACTGGGCTCAATGCAGAAAATAGAGTAGAATTGTATGGTCTGTGTTAAGCAAGAGGTCAAGATAAGTTATAATAATGGCTCCTTTTGACCTTAAAAATCTATGAAGATGAGCCAGAATGGTATAAGTGCTATGATGACTCAGTTTGAGCCTCGAGAATAGAAAACAATTTACTATTCATATATTCAGCTTTGTGCTGTGGAGAAAATCCAAACCTTGAAAATAGTCATATTAGTTGTAGCCTCTTTTTAAAAAAATGGAAAGTGAATTCAGTGCTGACTAAAGATTTGGGGCTGAACACACGGGAATCTGGAGTCCTCTGTCTGTTCAAAGAACAGGTATTAGAGGGATGATGACAGGTCAAACTTTGTCCATTTGACTTAGTCCAGAGCTAGAGCGAGACATTCCTGTTAAATCCTTGTGACACCTAACTATGAGGAACTTTGCTGTGGCCACAAATCTCTTTCATGCAGGACACCACGCAGGCATCAGATGGAAATGACTGTTGATCACTAATAGCATAAAGTGGAGATTATAAACCAATATGATGTAGGGTAGGGTGACCAGACAGTAAGTATGAAAAATCGGGACGGGGGTGGGGTGTAATAGGAACCTATCTAAGAAAAAGACCCAAAAATCAGGACTGTCCCTATAAAATTGGGACATCTGGTCACCCTAATGTAGGGTAAGGAGGTCAGATACATAGTTGCCGTACAGCACAGGGTATGCTGTAGGGCAGGTGAAGGCTTTCTAGACTAATATCACCAGCACAGGGGCCCTCTACACTGCCTCCACAGCAGCCCACAGTGAAGGTGGCATTCTGCGAGACTGGGGCAGTCCTTCACCCTGGAAATTCCCCATGGTTCCAAGACCCGTGTTGCAGCAAGGCTCTGGCATGGGCTACAGCAGCAAGGAGCACAAGAAGCAAGGGGCTTGTACCAGGGGATGAACTAGCTCCTTCAGCTACAAAATTCAGAGAGCGTAAGCTGCCTCCTCTCAGTCTTGCACCAGTCCATACACTGGCACAAGGATAACCTTGCCCCTGTGTTTTCAAGCTGTGGTCCACAGACATGGATTTCATGATTGATGGTGCTTCTATCACAGTGCTACTGATTCCTACTTTCCACTCAGTCAAAGGGTACGTCTATACTACAGAATTAGGTCGAATTTATAGAAGTCGATATTTTAAAACCCGAATTTATGGAATCGATTGTGTGTGTCCCCACTAAAGAGCGTTAAGACCATGAGGTCGATTGACTGTGTCCACAGTAGCGGGGCTAGCATCGACTTTCGGAGCATTGCATTGCGGGTAGCTATCCCACAGTTCCCGCAGTCTCCGCCGCCCATTGGGATTCTGGGTTGCGATCCCAAAGCCTGATGGGGCAGAAAACATTGTCGCTGGTGGTTCTGGGTACATGTCATCCCTCCCTCCGTGAAAGCAATATTTTTCGCGCCTTTTTTCCGGGGTTTCCGTGTTTGCTACGGAAGCCTGCTCAGCTCACAATTACCGTACATCTCCAGCGTACGCCTGGACATTAGGTCTAGTGGGGATTCAGTCACACTATAATACGGGCAGAGGGATAGCTCAGCGTTCTGAGCGTTGGCCCGCTAAACCCGGGGTTGCGAGTTCAATCCTTGAGGGGGCCATTCCGCCTGAGGCTGGTAGTCGCGGGACTACACAGCAGGAGCTCCTTGCCTTCTAGCTGCAGATGGTGCAATATGCCATAAATGGTCGTGGTCGCGGGACCACACAGCAGAAGCTCCTTTCCTTCTCGCAGCAGATTGTACAATATGATTGGTATTCGTGTGCTCCTGGCCGGCGGCCTATGGTGTGGCTGGCCGGGGGCGCTTGGACATAAATGGGAGTGACCAGAGTGACTCTGGTCATTCTCTTTTTTACGTTTTGTTTAAGGGAGATTCAGTACTGCCTGGAACACGGGCGGAGGGATAGCTCAGCGGTCTGAGCGTTGGCCCGCTAAACCCGGGGTTGCGAGTTCAATCCTTGAGGGGGCCAGGAGCTGATGATGGATATCAAGCATATTGTACCATCTGCTGCTAGAAGGGAAGGCGCCTCCTTGCTCACCGCATATTGTACCATCTGCAGCTAGAAGGAAATGAGCCTAACCCTTGCTCCCCCCTCCCTCCGTGAAAGCAACTGAGGGGGGAGCAAAAAATCCTTTTGATGGGACTCCATCATGGTCACCTCTGCTGATGAGATCTGCGCTCACCTGCAGCTCACCACGCTGGCCAAACAGGAAATGAAATTCAAAAGTTCGCGGGGCTTTTCCTGTCTACCTGGGCGGAGCATTGGAGCTCAGACTGCTGTCCAGAGCGGTCAAATGTTGCACTGTGGGATAGATCCAGGAGGCCAATACTGTCGAATTGCGTCCTCACTAGCCTACATCGATTCGGCAATATCGATTTAAGCGCTAATCCCCTCGTTGGGGGTGGAGTGGCGAGATCGATTTTAAGAGCCCTAGAAGTCGATGTTAAGGGCTTCGTCGTGTGGACGGGTGCACGGATCAATCGAAATAACGCTAATAAATTCGACCTAAACTCGTAGTGTAGACCAGGGCTAAGATTCTTAGGCTTTCCACCTTCAAAAACCTGTTTAACCAACCAAATACTTTAAAGTAACTCAATGAATTCTGCACCTTTTATGGTTCCATCTGGAGAGTTTAGAGCAGAGGGCCATCAAGAAACAACAGGAGATTCGCTTCTAATAATGCTATACAACGTGGGGGAACAAATAAATAGAGGTACACAATGGGTGTTACCGAAAAAAGCCTTGCAAATGTTCTACTCACCCACTCAACAACAACAAGAAAGTTTTTGTTGAAGGAGCAAATCAAATAGCAAAAAGGAAACAAAAACACCACAATAAGTGTGGATGAGTCGTTTTTATGTCTGGTAAATGTTTGAGACCATTTTACAAAAGAGAAATTAAAAAGAGTTTATTTTTATCGTGTCTTAATACAGGGTTAACATTTTCCCCATATAACCAATCACTCTAGTAGCTCTAGTGTTGGTGTCTGATAGAATTGGTGTGTTGTGGTGTGTTTCAGAAAGCCAATCTATATCCTAAGAAGTGGCTGATAATATGAAAAAATGTGAGAACCACTAGCATAGAGGCTGAACATTTTTTGTTCCCTGATTCTATACACCCAGTCTCTCAGCTAGCTTCATACTTAAATGCTGTTCATTTACCAATACAACTCATCACAATCAATCTCAAATTCAGCCCAATACAAATATCTGATGGTTTTGAGAAACAGACAGCCCTATTTCACTAGCACTTGTAAGTCTTGTGATATGCTATCTAGTGCTTATAGATTTTAGGTAAATTAGTTTATATACCCTACACACTTCCTCTATACTGCACATGCTATGAAGTTTTGTGCTGTTGTGGCAGAATGCAGGGTGCAAACAGGTGAGCCTGCAGTGTGATCACTTGGATGTTAACTAGTTCCCCTTGAGAAAGCTGATGGGGACAATTAGACAATCAGGCTGGCCTGCTGGATGGTCTAAGGAGCCAATTACCCCATCAGCCCAAGGCTGATAAAGAGGCAGGAAGGATGTGCCAGGATCATATATGAGAGAGAGTGAGAGAGAAAGAGAGAGAGAGGGAGAGGGAGGGAGAGGACGGGACTAGGGCTAGTTGAGCTCAGTAACAGGGTGGACTCAAGGGAGAGCCACTCAGGTCCCGGGGAGAGGGCCAAAAAGTGCTGTTGGCACTATAAATAGACTGTTGTATGGGGATTGTTGTGGACATGGTGGAAGAAACTTAAAAGAAAAGAATACAATGGAGGCACGACCACTGGAGTCTGTGCTGTTTCTGTGAGGAAGAAAGCGGGAGACAAGCCTTGCCCCATGACAGCTGCCAATTTTTTTACTGTTACATTTATCCATTCTTTAGGATTAAGACCATCCACAAAGAAAGTTAATGTATTTGGCTCATGCATGTTAAGCTTGGTATATTGATGTACAGAAGACACATGCAATGTGATCCTTTCTATAGAATTTTTAAACCATCCTGTATAATTTAAGAGAAACTTATATCTTGTTCCAAGCCTCTTTGACTTTAGTTGAGCTAGCTCAGACCCTGATAACTCTGCTCTTGAATGCTGTAGGTTGATCTAATTTTTTAAAAAAACATAGAATTCTTTAAGTTCTATACTTAGGAGTCACTTCTATAGAACCCTGTTGGTTTCATTCATGTTCAATTTCTACAGAACCTTTAATCAAAGGAAGTGGTTAGTATTGTATCTCTTACCACAAACAATATGGTTACATTAATGAGAGAACATATAATTCTTCTTGGTGATAACATACTCTAAAAATATATTGTAGCCTTTGTGCTTCAAGAACATTTGAATTCACTTGATTTCTTTTAAACAATGCTTTGTGAAACGCTGTGGAAAAGCTTGGTGTGTTTGCTTGGAAACGAGTTAAGTTGCAACGGCAAACCTTTGAACAGCTTTGCACTGTGCTGCAAGGGGACAGACGAACAGAAATGCTGCGTAGGGAAGGATGGATGGAACGAACAAGTAAAGGAAGCAATGTGGTCTCAAAGATAATAGCACTTACCACATGCTCAAAAAATAAGCAGAGTAATTACTATGGGCCTAATCCTGACCCTCATAGCCTGTCCAAAGCTCTATATCTACAGTTCTGTAACTTTCCTCAGAATTCAACCATACTTCGCCTAATGTGGAGCCCTCAGGTTGAAGCACACTAATTCTGCAAGAGCAGAATATTCACAGAACAAATAACAATACAGTGCTATGAATGCTATGTGTTACTAAATAATTAAGCCTAATACCACCTCTGTTAAACATTATCATCCTCATTTAACAGTGGGGGAAATGAGACAGAGGTTAAGTCTTATTTTCCTCACTCATGTAAATAATCCCCATGATTTCATTGTGACTACTTGTAGGAATAAGGAGACCAGGATTTGGCACAGAAAGTTCAAATGATGTGCCAAAGTCCCCAAAACAAAACACAGGAGTTACTGGCTCACCATCCTGTGCTCAGTTCTGTAGACCATGCTTCCTTTCTAATAAAGCAGGTACAGAACTCATTTAAAGTCAGGACTTCCAGAGTACTTTGTTTCCTAAGGAGAGGGAAAGAAGCAACATTCACACACGTTACATTTGATCACAAGACCAACACCAAAGGGCTACTAATTTTTTCCATTATCAAGGGGAGAGAGGCATTAAATGATCGTTGCACTTTGAAGAATGGTTTCCATCTGAATACACAAGTCATGATTGTATTTCATTTAAAGGACTCTCTCTTAACTTGTGTTAAAATCTCCCCCATTACTTTGCTTATAACTCTGCAAACTGAAGATGCAGAGCAAAAGGTCCCTTATTGTAATTTTTCATTTGAAATTGATAGGAATTTCTTTGTTCCTGCTGGTGTGAAAGTATTAATTTTCTAAATATATTAAAAAATTTGAATTAACTCCCGTTGTTCCACTAACTATTGTGTCTAGACTGGGGATTTTTTAAAATTAACATCTCAAAGACTGAAAACTTTGTAACAAGAAATCAAAATGCTAAAGGTCTTCAAAGATACAAGTGAGACTGAATAAAGGACAATAAGCGAGAACAGATTACTACAATCATGAACAGAAAACTTGTAAGCTGTGAGCTTCATAAATTCTTTGCGCTTGTCACTGCTTGGCCTTTGCTCTTATCCACAAAGCCAACTCATCCACAATAGCAATTTCCTTTCTTGAAAATTTACAGAAGACAATGTTGCCACTGCTTTTGTCTCTGCATACCTTATGTACATGACATTTCTCAACTCAATGTAGTGCTGCAGCTCACCAAGAGTGCTACTTGGACATTATAAAGATTACTTAATTCACATTTTCTATGAAAATTTAAGACACCACGGAGAACATCAAAGACAAAACACGCCACTGCTGTCTCAGAAACAAGAGCTTCTGTGTACTCGGTTAAATTGCATCTTACTGGTTTTCTGTTGGACTTGTTGCTTGGTATCAGAGCAGGCCCCGAGGCCTCGATGCCCGAAAAAAGTTAGCGGTTGAGCAGGGGTCTCCCACCACTTAGGAAAATAATCTAACTACTGAGCTACGGGATATTGCGGTGTGGGGCTGTGTCACAGGGTAGGTATACCCTGTCATGGGTGCCAGGTCATGTATGGTGAGAAGAAGGGGGAAAAAAACTGTATAACAGCTGGTTAAGTCCCTCGTTCGTGACCCTATCAAATGTGGTAGTACAGCCTAATGGCCGGAGTCAGTAAACCAGCCCTTTCTCCTAGGGCAGCACAGTCTAATGGCCGGAGTCAATAGAGTAGCCAACCTCTGTGGGATTGTGCAGCCTATTGGCCCATTGGGGAAGTGGGGCACTACTTAGAGGGGTGTGGCACCCAGGGTAGGGGGACTTGGGCCCTCCCTGCTCCTCTGAGTCCCAGCCCAGGGCCCTGGCTGTGGTGCTCACCACTGAGTCAGAAGGGATCTTCCTGAAACACGCTGACTGGTTCCCCAGTTCACTCACTGGAGAAGAGTCTAAGTTCCCTGGGCTGCTCCTACACTTTCTCCCTGGTCTCTGGGGTCCTTGGGTGGTGTAACTCCTGCTGCCGTGGTCTCTTCCCCAGGCTCATCAGGCAGCCTGGAGTCCATCTGGAACTCTACATGCCATGGCTCTGTACTAGGAGCCTGTAGCAGCTCCCTAGAGAGCCTGCAGTCTGCATCCTCCCCCTTCAGTAGCCTGCCCAGACTGAGTTGGGCTGCTTCCTTTTATGCTCTGCCTCCAGGCTGAGCATGCCCTGCAGAGTTGAAGGGGCAGAGCTTCCTTAGCCTGCAAAGCACAGTTAACCCTTTTGGGGCTGGTGTGGGGCAGGTACAACCCGTCACAGGCTCTCTCACTCTCTCTTGTTGAAGCTGTTCAGCTGTGTATAAATAATGAAAGAGTGATTGGAACAGGGGGATTGGATCTGGGTTCTCCCATATCATTGGGCTAGAGAGAGAGCAAGAGAGAATTACTCTGCAGTCCAGTGGAGTGCAGTCCAGTCAAAGTGGGAGACTCAAGGTCCAGTCTCCCTGCTCCAATTATTCTTTCATCATTTGAAACTGTGAAGTAGAAGATTCAGAGCTAAAATACAATGGGAACATTTTCCCAGTAAGTGGATACTGTTCAGTATTCACAGATGAATGCTTTTGACAGCTTTAGGTAAATGTTTCAGATGAGCCAAGGCATCTAACTGCAGAATGCTGAAAGAATCCCACACAGATAAAATTAGAGAGTCAGATTTCAAAGTCATAAAGAAAATTCAGCTGGAGGAGGAACGGTCTGACACCTCCATTATTCTTTCTTGAATGCCACAGACTGCTTCAGACAGTATCTTCTTTGGAACTGAAGTAATCTAATCTGGAGGCCTGCTATTGGTCATCTGGTTTTGTGGCCTACACTCGGCCAACTAGTCCTGTTGTAATTTCAAAGAATTATAAAGTGGACACCTGTTTCAGGCACATTGCATTGAAAAACAGAATTCATCAGAAAGTAAATAAACCACAGAAAATCCAAATCTAACAGTCCTCCTTCAGTGCACACAAAAACCAAATGCATATCAAACGGATGGCTGAGAAATACATTGAAGTAAAATTGTTTTTGTGACCCTTTCTGGTATGTGAAATGCTTATCAAAGTTTTGTTAAATATTCCCCCTAGATTTTTAGAAAATGTTACTTTCTCTTTCTTTCTATTAGTGTTTAAGAAAAAAATGTATAGCATATATGATAGTACTCCTGCCAAAGAGACTACTATTTTTGTTGAGAAGACTTTTATAGAACTTCCTTGAGTAGATGAGAATGCAGCTAATATCCAGGCAAGGAAGGAAAGGTACTGTAGTTTGATGTTGCTTACTTGTGGCTCTCAATTTATCTGCAGTAACATCTTTTGTCGATCACACAGTACCTTTGGTGAATATTCTAGTTGTCTTCCTAAACAGCTAGTCACTGTGAAGCAGCTAATCACGCCAAACTCCATTGTTCCTGCTTCCCTTTCTTCCCCAGTGCCACTTCCCATGTTTGCCTGCCTACCTCTCAGGCCATCTCCTCGACTACTTCACTACATCTTCTGCTCGGATTGTTCCTTGTCTCCACTAGGAACCTCTCTGCTGGTCCTGGCCCAGACTGGTCACTGGAAAGCTTCACAAGAAAGCAGCAGCTGCTGCAGCAGCTCCTTCTCCTCCTCTTATCCTCAAGTCTATCTCTACACTATGGCAAATGAATCTCTTTTACATTCCTGCTCCCTTCCCCAGCATGCACTGTTTCCATCCTATGGTTTCTATCCTCCCTCTGGGAACTAGCATCCTCAGAATGCCTTTCCTTAGCAGGACAGGATAGTAACAGAAGTGTTGGGCCTTCGCCTGTCTTTAAAGGACCAGCACGTCGTGTTGCATGGTGTGTTTCAAAAACTAGTGGGATGAAAATGATTTCAAATTTTGATTATTTTTAAGAGATATTTCATCCAGCTCTAATTGTAATATTCTAATGCATGGTTCAGTGTTTACTCCAAGATGGACAGAACATGCTTATGTTTGTGATTCTGCACACTATTTTCTTCATAATCACTTAGGAATATTTGAATGCGCCCTTATTCCTGTGAATCTTCACCATGCAATCTGTGCGATCATGTAACATGCAATATTTTAAATGTTGACATCTCTTTGTGTTGATTAAAGGTTGTTTCCTAGAGGGCAAGGGGGAGATTTTCAAAGGCCCAAAGGGGAAGAGGGCATTTAACATCCTTTGAGCTTTTGAAATCCCTGCCCCTATCCCCATGTGCCTATTTCCCTCTTCTATGGGTATAGCTACACAGCAAAGAAAACCCCGTGGCTGGCCTGTGCCAGCCCAGCTGACTCAGGATGGCAGGGCTGTTTCATTGCTGTGTAGATTTCTGGGTATGGGCGGGAGCCTGAGCTCTGGGACCCTCCCATCTCACAGGATCCTAGGGCCTGGCTCCAGCCTGAGCCCAGAAGTCTACACAGCAATGAAACAGCCCTGCCATCCTGAATTGGCATGGGCCAGCCACAGATTCTTCCTTGCTGTGTAGACATACCCTATAATCCTATATCACCTTCTATCCAAGTATACCAAGCATTTGCAAATATCAATGAAATAAGCCTCATAACATCTAGTTATGTAAGTAGGTATCCCCAATTTTACAGATAAGGAAACTGAGTCCCAGGGAGACTGAATATGGGATTTTCAAAATCACACAGAATTGTCCTAACTCTGCTTCCACTGAAGTCAGTGAGAGTTTTAACATTGGCTTCAATGGGAGTAGTTAAGCCAAAATTGAATGCTTTTGAAAATCCCAACATGAATTATCTGGCTGGGCACCTATAAATGGTTTGGAAGGGTACTTGGGCTGTCTATGCAGTGAATGTCAATATATTCTATTGAAACTAGTGCGTGTTGGGGGGAGGGGATAGGGATTTATCTAATACTGTTTTAATTCAGAGTGGATTACAGAGGTTTCTCCAGGATGACTTTGTAAATATAGTCAGACTTACTAACTTCAACTTCCACATAGATTTTCATTTCACGTCAAGGAAGCTTTCCATTCTTCATTTCATTTTAATCTCAGTGGCACTAAGTAAAGAAGAAATTCAATAGTTATGCCTCTGCTCAGGTCATTTAAGATATATGATATCTTCTCAGATGAGTTATAAGTGCAAAACTCCATGAAAAATCACTGTGCATGTGTTGAATGTATACAAGGATACTCAGTCAAGATGATAACTTTTCTGAGCGAAGAAACTTACATTTCTTACAGTGGTTTTATCATGTTTCCTTAAACAAGGTAGGGCACTGATGCACCCCCAAAATACAGGGCTTCCAGAATGGCATGAGCCTGCCCTTGCCTGTGTGACTACACTCCCACTGATGTGACCTCACACATTGAGAGGTCACCATGTTGCAGAGCACCGAGGACCCGAAGTCACACCAGCGTGGGCAGAGCAGCACAGTCTGCAAAATGGCATCCTCCATGCATCCACAATAATACCAGACAAAACCAGGACTGTGCAGCTTAAGACACTGGAGAGTATAGATAGATGACTAACAAAGCTGCCAAAGAAGTTAAAACATCCAAATTCCACATACAGGTCCAGTTACTGACACTGGCAAATTTTACACTGATGTGGGTATCTGCATAGGGAAATATTGTGAAATCAGAATTTTGGTCAACCTATGGGACTTCTTGCCAGACCTAGAAATGTCATAAGTAACAAGTTAGGGAGAAGAGTGAAAGCTCTAAGGATAAAAGGCCTTTCATATCTAATTGTTTGTTGATTCCTATGTACCAAGAGACATGAAGTTTCGTTTGATAATTTGGCCTTTAGAATTTCACAATTTACCCCTGAAAGAAAATGTAATCTTAATGCTTGTGGTACATGCACAAGTTGGGTTTTGTACTGACAGTGTGAGGGTAGAATGCAGAAAATGCCCAGTAGATGCATGTTGCCTAGTAAGTGTTGAGAGGTTTATTGAAAATTTGGTTCTCAAAGGAAACAAATTCTTTTAAAGTTGTCATTTATTCTCCATTGCTATTATCTTTGGATCAAAGTTTAAACATAAGGGTCATTTCTGATGTGGGTCTTTTGTCATTGTCAAACAATCGTTTCCCCCTGTGTTGTGAATAAAGCTGATAGCTTCAATCTATAGAGCACCTTATCCTGTCAAAACACTTCCTCTGGAATCCTTTTTCTACTTCAAAAATACACAAAAATAATAAACTGAACTCCAGTACTGATTCCATAATCCTCAGGTGTGCAACTGTTGCTAACATGAAGTAGCACCCATCAAACTGAATGGGACTACCCACAAAAGAACTACATAAGTGTAAATAAGAGGTTGAAGAACTGTCCCTTGAGTGGACCATTAACCCCTTCTTGCCCTGACTCAGAATGGAATACTTCATGACTCAATCACATGCCTAAACTGAGAGTTTAAAGAATCGAATGTATTAATTATTGATAATTACAATATGTAAATCAATAAACATCCAACCTATATTACATAGTTTAATGTTCACAGGGTTATTATTTAGTTGTTGTAGCATCTACAACATGTCAAGCTCTTTTCAGAGATTCCAGAAGAGATGGTTCCTATCCATAGGAGTTCACAGTTAAGGAAGGACAAACAGAGAAGTAGAGAGTGGTCAGGGAAGGGGAACAAGAGAAATTTGCAATTCTAATCAACAAAATTCACTTTAAGCAACATGGCAGAAGTGAGACAGCATGATTTTCAAAAGGAACTTAAAAGGCGAGAGGATATGCCCAATGCATTTGAGTCCTGGCAGTGAAAAACAAAGAAACAGAGATGATTGTTCAAAATATGATATAAACAGCCTGGTCATCTCACTTTAAGAAATCAATACCCACCACTAGACATAGTAATAAAAGCCCTTTTGTAGCAGGCACAATAAAACCACTCTGACTGCAGCATGCCCAGTCCCAAATTCCCAGGGGAAAAAAATCAAGTTACAAAGAAGGCTATCAAATCCAGTGGATGAAAAGGCAAATAATTCCAAAGTTGAGAATTAATGGAGAACACCCTGCCGCCAGTAGCTCTCTTCATTTTAAAATGTGTGCACCCAGCTTGAGCCCTCTGTGGTCCTCAACTGCAGCAATATTGTACAGGGAGAGAGACTGTTTCTCAGGTAACAATGATCCAAAGCCCAAGGACGCAATTAGATGGACTCCCATTGATTTCAGTGGGCTTTGGATGAGGCCCTAGGTTCCCAGCCATTTAGGGATGTATAGTAAAACTAATTATCTACATTTAGCATATTTTAGTATATTATTACTAGTAATAACTAGGGCTGTCAAGCAATCTAAAAAAGTAATCACGATAAAAAAATGAATTGTGATTAATTGTGCTGAAACAATAATAGAATACCATTTATTTAAATATTTTGGATGTTTTCTACATTTTCAATTATATTGATTTCAATTACAACACAGAATACAAAGTGTATAGGGCTCACTTTATATTTATGTTTTATTAAAAATATTTGCACTGTAAAAAACAAAATAAATAGTATTTTTCAATTCATCTAATACAAGAACTGTAAAGCAATCTCGTCATCATGAAAGTTGAATTTACAAATATAAAATTATGTAAAAATACTGCATTAAAAATAAAACAATGTAAAACTTTAGAGCCTACAAGTCCACTCAGTCCTACTTCAGCCAATCACTCAGACAAACAAGTTTGGTTACAATTTGCAGGAGATAATGCTGCCCGCTTTTGTTTACAATGTCACCTAAAAGTGAGAACAGGCGTTTACATGGCACTGGTGTAGCCAGTGTTGCAAGATATTTACGTGCCAGATATGCTAAAGATTCGTATGTCCCTTCATGCTTCAACCACCATTCCAGAGGACATGAGTCCATGCTGATGATGGGTTCTGCTTGATAACGATCCAAAGCATAGTGAACCAATGCATGTTCATTTTCATCATCTGAGTCTGATACCACCAGCAGAAAGATTTTGGACAGCACTTCATATTCTTAACCTTGGGTCGAGTATTGTAACTATTTTTAAAAATCTCACATTGGTACTTTCCTTGCGTTTTGTCAAAACTGCTGTGAAAGTGTTCTTAAAAAAAGACATGCGCTGGGTCATCATCCGAGACTACTATAACATGAAATATATGGCAGAATGAGGGTAAAACGGAACAGGAGAAATATAATTCACCCCCAAGGAGGTCAGTCATAAATTTAATTAATGCGTTATTTTTTTAACAAGCATCATCAGCATGGAAGCATGTTCTCTGGAATGGTGTCCGAAGCATGAAGGGGCATACGAATGTTTGGCATATCTGGCATGTAAATACCTTCCAACACCATCTACAGAAGTGCCATGTGAACGTCTGTTCTCACTTTCAAGTGACATTGTAAATAAAAAGGAGGCAGCAGTATCTCCCGTAAATGTAAACAAACTTGTTTGTCTTAGCGATTGGCTGAACAAGAAGTATGACTGAGTGGACTTGTAGGCTCTAAAGTTTTAAATTGTTTTGTTTTTGAGTGAAGTTATGTAACAAAAAAAAATCTACATTTGTAAATTACACTTTCACAATAAAGTGTAAAGTACTACAGTACTTGTCTGAGGTGAATTGAAAAATACTATTTCTTTTATCATTTTTACAGTGCAAACATTTGTAATAAAAATAATATAAAGTGAGCGCCGTACACTTTGTATTCAGTGTTGTAATAGAAATTAATATATTTGAAAATGTAGAAAAACATCCAAAAATATTTAATAAATGTCAATCGGTATTCTATTGTTTAACGGTGTGATTAATCGTGATTAATTTTTTTAAATTGCGATTTTTTTTTTTAGTTAATTGTGTGAGTTAACTGCGATTAATCAACAGCCCTAGTAATAACCTGTTAAATGTCAACTGTGAGCATGGAGCTGTAAATTATAGAGGATAACATGTATTACAGGGGTAGCCGTGTTAGTCTGGATCTGTAGAAGCTACAAAGAGTCCTGTGGCACCTTATAGACTAACAGACGTACTGGAGCATAAGCTTTCGTGGGTGAATACCCACTTCGTCGGATGCATCCGACGAAGTGGGTATTCACCCATGAAAGCTTATGCTACAATACGTCTGTTAGTCTATAAGGTGCCACAGGACTCTTTGTAGAGGATAACATGATGCCTAATCCATGAAGTTTCCATTCTAAGCACCTTATCCTGCATTCACTCACTACCAAGTACTATGCTTTCTTCCAACTGTGAGTAGTAAGGACTATGGAAAGTTAGTTCTATTCACAATGGGTAGACAGCACTATGTGTTTGTAGGACTGGGCATTACATTTAACAGATTTGTAATAAACCAGATGATGGTCTAACCTCAAGGCAGCACAGATCAGCTTGTTTTTCCAATCTCCTCTGTGATTCTTCAGTGTTGCTAGGCTTCTAAAATGAAGTTCTGAACTCTGCAAAGAGATGGAGTTATTTTTGCTGAATCACCTATGCAGCCAGACCTGGCAGGACCTATTAGCACTGACCTGGCAAGAAGAAGGGGCAGAGACAGTTGGGTACTGCAAGGAAAATCCTAAGAGCAACCGAGTATAGTCTGAGGGTTATGTTTGTTTTGTTGTTATTTAAGTTAAAGGTAAAGCCAAACCTTAAAAGGGGAAAGCTTGGGCCAGATCCATTTTGTGTAAACTATGTTAGAAGTGGGGTGAGAATAATACCTGCTTACATAGCCACCCAGAGAAAAATAGCAGTGTGTATAACCACAGCTTTTAAAAAGTTAACATAATGCACCAAGCAGGGCTTTGGAGTGGAGCCTGCGGAGCAGCTCCGGAGCAGTGGAGCTGCAGGTTTTTGCCTGGAGCTGGAGCAGAACCGGAGCACAGCTCCAAAGCCCTGGCACCAGGACTGCTAATTTAAGAGTCTGCAACAGACTTAAAGTAAATAAGAAGTTCTTTGAACAGTCAAAGTTAATATTAACTTTAAGATATAGACTATCTGAAGAGAGAAGGAAGAAGGACCAGTAAGAAATAGAAGAGATCATGATAAGCATGTTAATGCTGTGTAATTATGATAAACAAGCTAGAGTGAACAAAATAATTATCAAGATAGGCACAGGCTAAAATTGATATTTCACCTCCACATCCTTGGAGGACCTACTCCACTTTCATTAAAATGCTTCAGGCCAGAAACTGAAGACAATTTGAGCCTGAACCAAAGATCCTTCCCAATCAGAGAAAATTATGCAGCGAGGAAAAAATAATTTAAATAATAACTTTGTTCAAACTCTGCTCTCAATTATATAGGTGCAACTCTCATTGACTTTAATAGGTACTGTGCTGATGTAACTGAAAGCAGAATTTTGTTTCCAGCAGATAGCACCATTGCAAAAAGAGGGGGAGGGGGCATGGTTTCTGCAAATTGTTATTTTAACTGTTGAGCTCTAAGCAGAAATCAGATCTCTGGCCTCATGTGCCTGCAAAGCTATTAAGGAGTAAATACAGGCAATGTTTAAATATACAGGTAGATATTTGGTAATATGTGGATGTTTAACAATTTTCTGCTTGAACAAAACATAACATGCATGAATTTCCTTGTTGATTGATTTTCATTCTGCTTTTTTCAACTGTAAAACAAGCCATGGAAAATGATATTCCTATCCTTTTTTCAGCACCTTCTGAAGCTCTGAAAGGTGAGTGATAGAGGTGTAGCACCCCCTCTCCACCTGATTATCTTCTTTAATGCCAATCTGCTTACAGGTTTTGATGGACAGGTCTGGGTTCTTCTGGATCCCGCCATCCACTCAGTAGGGTGTATTTTCTTTATTTTTCCCTATGAATTTATTTGACGGTGCCTCCACCCGCCTTGCTCCTTCCTGGCAGGGTCACCAGGGCAGTTTGGGAGGGAAATTCTAACCACAGGGTAACCCCCACTTACTTGCCAGATAGTTGGAGACTCCCAAGAAATAACACAAATACATACAATGTATTCAACACAGTAATTATATTAAACAGGAAACAAATATAACATAACAAGTACAATACTATTCTTTGGGTCACCGGTGCCCACAATGATATCTGTGACTTTCCCCAGTCACAGGACCTGATGTAGCAAATGTAAGGTTAGTGTCCCGTTGGTACGCATACTTTGTTGGGGCCCTTGATGACCACAATATCTTCTCTGCAGTGGTTTAGCAGTGTGGCTGACTGGGTTCAGTACAGCCCAAAGGACTCACAAGTGGGAGGAGGTGGTAAGTCCTTCCACAGATTTAATATGCAGCAGGTTATAAACAGGGCCGTCTCTACTGTTTTTGCCACCCCAAGCAGCGCATCGAATTGCCGCCACCGGCGGCTGAAGACGGGAGCTGCCATCGAATTGCTGCCACGGGCGGCTGAAGACGGGAGCTGCCGCCAAATGGCCGCCGTGGGCAGCTGAAGACGGGAGCTGCCGCCAAATGGCCGCCGCGGGTGGCTGAAGACGAGAGCTGCCACCAAATGGCCACCGCGGCGGAAACGCACGTGCTGCCCTAACGGCACACGGACTGCCACCCCTTGCAGATTGCCGCCCCAAGCACCTGCTTGGAACGCTGGTGCCAGTCCTGGTTATAAAATCTCCAAACCGTTACTCCCTGGCTTGAGGACACAGTTCGGGGAGTAGGGGGTCCCCAAAACAATTTCCCTGACTGACTGACTAAAAGATGGTGCACTCACAAACTCCATGATTTCCTCAGGTTCAGAGATGACTTCAGGCAGGAGTCAGGCTGCTTCAGTCCCAGGATTTCCCCTCACCACAAAGGAGTGCAGGGCTCAAGGTGCAGATTACACAACTGTACTAAAATCCAAACTATAATCTCCTACCCCAGCCTCCAGACACACTCACAGCAAGCAGCAGCCAGCCCTGGACTAGCAGCCAGAGCAGAGCTGGCAGCCAGAGCAGAGCTGACCATGTGGTGACTGGTCTCACCTAGGGAGCTGGAGGGTTAACTCAGCTTGGCTGGGAAAGTTCCCCAGCAAAACTCTACAAACTGGGAGTCATCAGTGGAGAGAGAAAGGCCCAGCTGAGGGATCTGCTATCAGGTCCTAGAGGCCAGTTCTCAGGGGGAACCCTACAGCCAGTCCTGCCCTTGCCCTGGCTGGCTCCAGACTGACTCAAAAATGGCTTCTCCCCTTTCCTGAACTCCCTGGGAAGGGCATCTCACTCCCTATTGGTTGCTGGGCAGACTCTGAGTCTGCCTTGGCTCCCCATCCCTACCAGGGACAGTGTGCCTCTCCCTGAGCTGCCAGCAGACAGAGCCCCAAGAAACTAGGTAATCTCCTTGAAGGTTACAGGGGTAAATTACACTAGCCCCTCAATCTTGGCTCAGTCCTGTGGAAGTCTCAGAGGGCACATTCCTTCTTAAAGAACAACTGCACTCAAGACTACTTTTTCCATCATGAATATTAAGTAAATCTCTCTTCTAATTCCGCCTCCATTGCACAGTATTGCTTTAACTTTAAAAGATATGCTCTATTTCCAAGGACATTATTTTGGGGAAGTTATATGGCCTGTGTTATACAGGATTATACAGATCAGATTATATGATCACACTGGTCTTTTATGGCTTTAGAATCTATGTATAACCTGCTGGAGTTTGGGCATCCTACCTAGTGGGTGGAGCAGGACAGCATCTGGTGTTTGCAGTGGAAGTTTGGAGTAGTGGAGAGCGCAGATCCAGGAGTCAAGCACCAGGCTGAGAGTGAAGCTGGAGTTGTTGTCAAGGAGCCAAGTGACAGGCCAGAACTGGGATCAGGATTAGGACATCAATCTGAAGGGTAAACGGAAGTCAGCGTTGAGAAACCAAGTCAAAGGTTTGAGTCAGGATTGGGAGCCAGGCTGGACTAAAGACTGGAAGCAGGAGCAGGGCAAATGCAGCTGCAGGCTGTGCAGCCTCTAAAAGGCTCAAGTAGAAAGCTGCAGGCCCCCTTCCCAGTTAGGAGGCATGATGGTTTAGAGACGGCTCTTAGAGCCTAGTTGAGCTTGCTGGGTTGCCTAGTGACCAGGCTGGGAGTCCGTTGTGCTCCTGACACTGAGACTTAAAGAAAAATGTTTTAATTTTTGTTTATTGCTTTTGCAAAAATTATACCTCACAGATATGCCATGATATTTATAATCAGTATTTCCAATATATCCTTATAATAAAATTGACCCTGTATAGTTCCTAAACAAAAGATATTGTTTAAAATCTGTTTTTAACGTAGGATGAGCACATTTTTCTAGTCTCATAGCCTTGTAGCTTCTTTTCTGCTTTTCATTGAAGTCTGTTATTTTCAATACAGTGGGCACTACTGGAATATGCTATTAGGGTTTATGTGGTTTCTGGAATTCTGCAACTGTTGGATTTTTCTTGGTCAGTTGAATTGATTTCCTCACTGCAGAAAATCTATTTTACTGCTAAGAACAGAGTTAAATAATATCTCTTAGATGGCATTGTGACTTCACAAAGGGTTTGTCTACATGGTGCAGGAATGAAGGTCTTGCAATTTTTAAAGTGCACTAACACAGTGGTTCTCAAAGCCGGTCCGCCGCTTGTTCAGGGAAAGCCCCGGCCGGGCCAGGCCAGTTTGTGTACCTGCCATGTTCGCAGGTTCAGCCGATCGCGGCTCCCACTGGCCGCCAATGGGGGCTGTAGAAAGTGGCGTGAGGTGAGGGATGTGCTGGCCGCCTGAACAAGCAGCAGACCGGCTTTGAGAACCACTGCACTAACATGTTACAAATTAAATGGTCTGTGTAGACCCTACTAGTGCACACTAAAGGTTCCCTAGTATGCTTTATGGTAGCGCTGTTGCAAACAGGACTACATTAAAGTGCTCCAGCAGGGCCTACACAGACCAATTAATGGTCAAAATGTTAGTGCACTTTAGATATCAGACCCCTGCAGAGTGCATTACCTGACCGGTAGAAAACCCCTAAATAATCTTCACTTTGATTTATTCCCCCTTGCTGACATGATGGGAAATTCTTCAGTAACTTACAATCTCATTAAAACATGGACAGTGTTACACAAGGTATATAAGTCAGGGCAGAATTTGGCCATATGACTTCACAGAAGTTCCTTTCCCTGTCTTTCAGAGATTATTTCACTCTATTGTATGAAAACCAAATAATGAGAAATACTTGGAAGCTTCATCCTGCCATGATGTTCTTACAGGCTGATTTACATGAAGGAAACTAAACAGAGGAACAGATCCTGCAACCCTTTCTCATGTGACTAAATCTTATTCCTATAACAATTGAAATTTTTGAAAAATGAAAATTTCCTTTGAAATGTTTGCAAAAAATATTTTGTTTTCTAACCAGCTCTATCCATTAGTATCAGTAGAACTACTGACTTGTAACTACTTACAAAAATAAGAATTGAAGAATGGAATATGTTGTTAGTGATTATGTCATTCTGCTGGATAACAAAACTGAACCACAATGAAGAATGTTTGAGTAACTTTGGAGTTGGATGAAGATTATAAAATAATTTTGCACAAGACAGGATGGCATAAATAGATCCTAGGAATCACCAAACTGGACTCGGTGTTTTGGTCAAACTGTTGTTCAAAATAGTCCCCAATTTTTAAAACTAAAGTAAAAGAGACGAAGAGTTGGCTTTGTTTTTAAATAAGGAACCCTTACACAAATGATCTCCATCACTTATAAGTGTTTTGTAACCAGTCAATTCAAGGAGAGAACAATGATCAGATTTAGCTGGTAGCCTTTTGCTACTCTTATGGCAACTAGAGTACTGAATGAGTGATATTGCTATGAAGAGTCTGCTTCTGATCACTTTTAAACACATTCTATTCAGGGTGTTATGACATTGTTATTTAGAGGCTGGTGAGTACTTACAATTTAAAATAAGGAATCAATTGAAGTTCTCACTCAGTGAATGCTTTCTGGTTATCATTGTTCAGCCACATAGTTATACAGTGCATAGCTCTTTTGCTGCTGATTCCTTTGATTTTTTTTAAAAAGATTGCTTTAATATTAATTTGTGTTCTCCACTGGCTACAAACACTTATTTTCATGTCAAAGGAGTGTATTCTTCTGTCATTTTACCTAATGTATTCTAAACAATTACTATCCAGACACGTCAATTTCCTGACCAAACCACACACAACTTCTCCCCCTCCCCCAGAAAAAACAACAACAACCCACCTTTCTCTCTCAATAATGAAATTTACAAAACCACAAGATTCAAGGTTGAGGCAGAGAGTCATTGTATCCATCTGTCATTTGAGTTTCAGATACTGTAAGTGTGTACATAAGTGGATCAGTCCAAAAGGTGAAAGGCTAAAATTGGCCATTACAATGGAAGCTTAACTACACTGATGTTACTGCTCTCCATAATGTTTAAAACAGCTAGATTATGCCTGTCTGGAGTGTACAGCTGGCAAAACTAATATAGCTAAATTTAATTGAGTTCGCCTTCAGTTAAGATTGGTATCTGTAAACATGATTTACATGTTAGGGGCAAAGGGTTGAGGAAAGAATTTATAACTTCTTGGGTTCTTTTTTTCACTGACCCTACTTTCCTCAAGTTGCAGCAGCCCATTATTAATTTTCAGACATGGATTGATTTTATTGTTAACCATTGTGGATTTGTGTTGCAAAGTAACTGGAATCACTGTTATCTCTTTATTTTTTACATAATTAAATAAAATATAAAAGACTACCTACTTTTAATAATGCAGTAAATGCTCTCAGCGATAGAGAAAAGCTAAGCATCATTTCCCACAGAAATAAACTTCTTTAGCCCTGAAGTCTAAGTGAATTTCAGCAGTGATGATTAATAGGGGCACTCAAGAAAAGCATTGCTCAAATCTGTTTTTCTCATGAATCCTCTTCTAAACTGTCATTTTAAATCTTTGGAGATTAGTCGTGTGAACCTGCCTTTGCTGTAAAAAGGATACAATGGACCATAACAATTGCCTAAATTTTCTATAGGCATCACATAATAGGGTCATCAACCTGGATGTGATGCAAGTTACAGAGCACTTGTGGAAGTGTTCCTTTACCTTCAGATTTCTGGTCCTTCTCACTGAGAAGTTCTCAGTGAAGAAAATTTAAGGGAAGATCCACCAATGAGCATAGTGCTTATTACCCCAAGTAGTCCCATTGGCTTCAATGGGGTTACTCAGAGTAATAAATACTATGCTCAATTTTAAACTTTTCCTGATTAAGTCACTTACTTTGCACTGGATTTGTCCAAAATGTACCAGTTATGTACAGACACAGAACCAGGAGCGGTTGCCATTAAACTCTACTTGTCAGATAAGGTAAAATGTGTCAATGTCATCCTAAGGAACCACATTTAGTCTGTAATTCAGCAAAATACTTAAGAATGTGCTTGAGACTAATTAAAGTTAAGCATGTGCTTAGGTGGTGTGCTTAACAGGGATGGAGTTAATCAGAAGCTTAAGAGTTTAGCAGAATTGAGGCTGGACCCCAATTCAAGTGCGCTGAAAGCCAGGGCTGAATTTGGCCCCATACCTTTGGAGTGCATTGCGTTATCCTAAGGTATTTAAGATCCATTATATGCCTTTGTTAAAGGGAGTTTTATCCCTTACACTGCAGACTTCATCCTGTTTCTTTTTTGTGCCAAGCCCACTATTTGCCCACCTAACAGATTAGCTTTCATATACCACTCAAAGAAATAGTAACCTTTTAAATAAACACAATGGCCAATTTACTAGCAGCCAGTTTCTTGGGGAAAAGTTTGAACAGCTCATATTTATTTGGTACTAATAATTTTGCCCAAGTATGTACATGGATTTTTGGATATAGCGTTTAGCCTAAAGTTATATGACTAAATTGAGCCCTGGTTTTAGTGGGTGTAAACCCTATTGAGTTAAATAGATCTGAGTCCAGTTTCACCAGAGCTGAATTTGACACACTACAATGACATTCATGGAAGGAAAATAATGAGTAAAGCATCAGTAGTAAATTTAGATGTAGAGGAAGCCTTTGAAATGACTATGAAGGAGAACAGATTGAATAAAAGTAATGAATTAACCAATGTCACTTTATTCACTGTATATTTATATGCTCTGACCTGAACCTGACAGTTCAGTATCATTTAATTTTGCATTATCCAATAATTCAAGGACGCACTGAGATAAATATGCATAAAATCAGGAGATGCCTAAGCTCTGATATTCATGAATCAGCTGGGTATTTGTCAGCCTGTTAACAGTATTTTTTATCTGGCCTTATAAATGAAGTGTCTAAAACAGATTTGGTAGCCGCAGTTGTAGTTTCCCCTTAATTCCACTGTAGTGTTTAGTAGAGTTTATGATGAGAACAAATGTTACAAACATAAGTTTTAGGGCCTGGTTTGGCACTGAAATCAGCAGAATAACACTGGTCTAACTGAGAGCAGAATTTGGCCCATTATCTGAACATATTTGAAATAACTAGCTTAAAATTTGATTTTACATTAACCACAACACATATAGGCCTTCTTGACCTCATACTGCACGAAAAAAGGCTTCATGCTATAATAAAATGTCCTCATGGCCATAATCATAATCAAGTCATTGTTGCTTTATCACTTATGTGACTTGATAATTAAAATTCCTTCTGCTGACTGTGGCATATTCTTCTAATTCTAATTGTGCACATTACTCCTGTCTTTCAAAGTACAGTCTCTGTCTATGGCTCTAATTAGGTACATTATCTTAATGGGAAATGAGGGTGTGCCACACCTCACAGAAGGTGCTGAGTGCTTTGCAGGAGTGGGTCCCTATTATGAACTAGCATGTGCAACAGGACTGGCTCTGACTCTCTGAATCTAATTGTTGACCAAGTCCCTAAAATTAGCATTGTTCAGAACCTTTGAACTTGATGGGTGACTTGTGTTCTTCTTACAGCTCAGCCACTTTAAGCCTTGAACTAGCAGGAGAAATAAGTGGCACATCACCAGAGTGGGGGAGCAGGTGAGTTACTGGAATGAGAAGTATTTTGTTCAGAAGGCAGGTGGATTTATTTTCCTCTGATTGATTTAGCAATTAGAACAACAAAATCCCAAAGACACATTTTTTTTATTTCTGTGTCCAAAAACGAAACATAAACAACTGCAGATCTTTGTCATTTAACAGGAAAACTGATCTAAAATGGTTGATAGATTGTTTTTCCCAAGATACTGTTTCTTAAGACACCATCTCTCCCTTTACCATCCTGTCCTGAGTTTGGGTATGAAGATTGCAAATCCCATGGGTACAAAATCAGCCAGCAAAAATATGTCAGAGCAATTGGAATTTATCTACTTGGACTCAAGTTTAATTTTCACCAGGTGTAAAAACCATAAGCATTCACGTCAAAAGGTAATGATTTTGCTTCTATTCAAATTGACGGGAAAACCACCAGTGACTTTAATGGTGCAAAACTGAGCCTGTTGCCTTTTTGCCACATGGGCAAAAACTCCAAATGAATACATTTCTTTTACATGCAAATTCTTTCACATCACTCTTAGATATAGGGCCAACTTTGCTGCTGAGGCAAATGGGTGTTGCTCCACTAACTTGTGTGGGGTTTTACTCACTTTCATTGGCAGTGAATTTGGCACACTGTTTCAGCAGTGTGTTCTGCATTACTTATGATCCTTGAGTTTAGTCTGAATATGGAGAAGTTTGTTCCATTGCTAGTTCATCTTGATATTTCAGGATTTTACTGAACAACTGATCCCACAGAGAGACTTGCATGGGCATAAAGGTTCACCAAAATGTATTCCTAAATCAACCCTAGAATTTTCTTTTTTCTGAAAGGCACTCAAGAGGCACTATGAAGCCACAATCAAAGTGAGTTGTTCCTTGGTCTCTCTTGCTTCTTCTCTAAATATTGTACTTCCATGTTGTATATTTTTTATTTCGGGTAGGAGGTAGCGTCAGCAGGCTGAAACATACACTAATGACAGCTAATGCTCTCTCAACTTTAAGAGCTGATGTCACAGGTCAGCCAAGACTTGGCATATGAGATGCCTAATAGTGGCCTTTTCTCTTCCAGGCTACACAAGAGCTATTCCTTTACAAATCTTTCTCTGTGGTCAAGGACTAATTCCCCGCTCCTGCCCCACCCCCACCCCCACCCCAGGGCCAGAGATTTGGCATGTTAGTGATAAAAGTGTATTGCTTGAAAGGAAACTTCTTTAGCAATGGATTCCAACTTGTATGATCATAGATATCTTTGTTTTGTAAATCTTATGAACAACTTCCTCTGTACTGTAGTGTTAAAGGGTGTGTGTGTGTGGTTCTGGAATCACTGAAAAAGAGGAAATTGAGAAGGTCAAAATGCTAAACAAGCTGGATGAGGTAATGTCTTTTACTGTACCAACTTCTGTTGGTGAGAGAGACAAGCTTCCAAGCTTACACAGAGCTCTCTGCAATTGAAATATGGTGTCCAGCCATCTTTGTATTATTCACTTCCACTTTGTAAATATGGACCAGGGAAACTGATTTTTTTGGAGGTGAAATAAGAGCTCATAAACGTGAGCAGAGAACCAATTTGCAACACACCTATTATTGCAGTCTGAGACTTGTCCAGAAAGAAAAAGCACCTAATTATATCTACTTATATGGCTCTCATAGTTTCTGAGCACCTCACAATGTTTACTGTAGTTAGCCTTACCAGAGAATTAGGAAAGTGGTGTTATTGCACATAGAGATAAGTGACTAGGCCACTAGGCCATCCTTCCTCTCCTACAATATAGCTTTGAGACGTGGACTTATCTCAAATACTAACACTAGGGTCAGCCCATCAAAATAATGTACATTAGTAACAAAGTCTAGAATTGGTTTAAAAACAAGCCTGCGGAGATTAAAAGAGTAGCAGACCAATTCACTGTGTAACCTGGGCCATGGGACTCAATTCTGGGATCAAAAAAATGGGATATAAAAAATAAGTAAATAATATATTATCTTCTCCACCTTTAATGCAGATTCTCTCAAGGTTTGCCCTTTTTCTTACTTGCCAAAACATTTAGTCTAAGCTCAGGAATTGGTCATACCCTTCCCTTTACAAGTCACACACTATATATGCTTGTGTAATATAGGATAGGGCTAGGATGTGAAATAAGTGTGTCTTTCTAGCACCCGTTTCCATAGTGTCTAATCATCAAGAGGGAGCACAAACAAACAGGAGTGTCTTACTGTTTTCTTTACCTCATTCTCACAGAAAGTGGCAGGTTGTGGCAGGAAATTTCTTCAGAGAAAGTTAGTGTCTCTCTTTTTGCCCCTACATTTTTCGGTCTTTAGAAATGGATCTTTTTGTATAATAAAACAATTGCAGAAACAGAGATTGTCACATAATGCAAAAAATTAGGGTTTTGGCAAACAAATGCTCTGTTGCTTCCTTGGAATTTCCTGGATTTTATTTATCATTTCTTTGCTTTCAGTATCATTCAAAGAGTAATTGCCAAAGACAACAAAGGAGATATGACATAAAATAATGTTGATATAGAAGATTTACTGTGGGTCTTGAGAGGGTTACATGTAAACATTCATTCAAACTGTGGGAATTGAGAAGAATGGTACTGCATAAAAAACAATAAAAAACTCTATCCATGAGAAGGACCAAGTTAAATCCTCTCTGATAAACTGCAATCACATTTCTCATATATGCAATCATTAAAGGTTGTGTATTATTCAGCTATTGAATTGCTATCAGCATGCCAAAGCATCAACTCATAAATCTTAAAACATTTTTGTGGTAGATTTGTTGCTGTTTATCTAAAATTACAATGATAACATTATTAGTCTTGGTTTGATGTCCTATTAAGTAAAAAGGTCATAATCAAATGTCTAGAGCCTCCCTTTAAAAGCAATTTGTCTCAGATATTCCCCTTTCTGATATAGTTATAATCAATAAAATGATTATGTTAGTATTACATTAAGATTGAAAATATAAGTAGACTAAAGACTCAAGAAATGCAAACATAAAGATTACATGTACAACTTTTGCACATAATCATTATGATACAGTTTTAATTATACAATTACCAATTATCTTAACTATGCATATACACCATATACGTTTTGAAAAAGTCTAAGTGATCACATAAGTAAAAGCTATAACACCACACCAGAGGGCAGTGTTAACATGTTGGGCACATTCTTTGCCCTGCCCTGCTCCTTTATGCCATTTGAGTGGTGCAAAGTGGAGCCAAAATCAACCATAAATCCCGACAGGGTTACTCCTGGCATAGAGGAGTCTCCAGTTGATATAGAGTTGACAATGCTCATTCCTAGCCCTATGGCCTTTGGTGCAAGGGGTGGGGAGGAACATATTGAGGATGTACTATCATTATTTATTATTGTGATGCAGTTGAAAAAAAGGCTAATCATCCTTGGATGTATTAACAGGTGTGCCATATGTATGACAATGGAGGTAGTTGTCCTGCTCTACTCAGCACTGGTGAGGCCTCAGCTGAAGTACTGTGTCCAGTTCTGAATGCCACACTTTAGGAAAGATGTGGATAAATTAAAGAGAGACCAGAGGAGAGCAACAAAAATGATACAAGTTTTAGAAAAGCTGGTTTATGAGAAAAGGTTAAAAAAACTAGGCATGTTTAGTCTTGAGAAAAGAAGACTGGGAGGGGGCTGTTATAATGATGACAGTTATCAATTGTTCACCATATGCACTGAAGGTCAGACAAGAAATGGGCTTAATCTGCAGCAAGGGAGATTTAGGTTAGATGTTAGGAAAAACTTTCTAACATGATTAGAATTCAAAATGACCTTGACAAATAAGGGTAGTTAAAGTTCTGGAATAGGCTTTCAAGGGAGGCTGTGGAATCCCCATTAGCGGAGATTTTTAAGAACAGGTTAGACAGACACCTGTCAGAGACAGCCTAGATTTACTTGGTCCTGTCTCAGCACAGGGGGGGTGGACTTGATGACCTCTCTAAGTCCCTTTCAGCCCTACTTTTCTGTGATTCTACGAAAATGTTAGATATTAGATACCAGCATAAAGGCCCCAAAACTTCCAAGTCTTCCTCACATTTGCAGCCCTTCTTCACATGAATAGTGGGTAGGACTTCTCATGTATGGGTTTACAGTTAGTAAACGTCTTTTGGCAGAGTTGGTTAGTGGTGTATGCCATTGAAAGGTGGCTTCAATGCTGCATTCCTCACTTCTGAATGCTTAGTTTCCTGGGCCATGCTATGCAAGAAGCAATGATATGCTTTCATTCATAGAGTCCTATCAGTAAGATTGCTCTATGTTAATCTATGTTGACACTGCTTGGTTACAGTGTTGAGTTTTTATTACTTTGAGGAACTTTTGTCACTTTGTGAGTCAAACCACTCAGCTCTGGCCTCAGCTGCATGCCTCCATAGTGGCAAAAAGTGTTTTGAGGAGCCAAATGCTAACTCTTCTCTACTTAAGTTTCACCAGCATTGCTCACTGAGGTCCTGAAGGTGCTGGGAAAGCTTTGGGCTATAGGCTGCATGCCCTTTCCAAAGAAGAAGCATTGGGATGCTGTTGTTGAAAATGTTGATGTCTCTCTGCCAGAGAATAAGGTGCCAGATGTTTTTCAAGAATTCGTAGGCCCTCGGCTCAAATAAACATCTCTTGACATGAACATTCCTGCCAGCTATCAACCCCATAATGAACCTCTGATTGGGGTAAAATTGTTGAAAAGGTTGTGGTGAGCTCCTTCCCTAGTTGCACACTAAATCCCATTTGCATACACAGATTCTAGATCGTGGATACCCAAAACATGTCTACCCACACCTGCAGATGAATATTTAGAGGCTGGGATGAATCCACTTTCCAAATTTGGTTAGCAGTGTTTGCTGTAACAGCTTCTAACATCCTGAGTCAATGAACTGTTGGTTTCAATATCTTTTCTGATATTAACATTTAATAGAAAATGTTGGCATCTGTACCTTTTTCTTTAATATTGGTATCCATTCCTTTCTTCTTCTTCTTCTTCTTCTCCTTCTGCAACAGAAACAGGTTTTGAAATAACTTGCACCTCATTTCATCAGAAGTTTTAAAAATCAGCAACCTTTTCTTTTACTATACATTAGCTCTACCTTATGCTTATTGAGCTACTGAATATAATGAGGTTAATAAAGTAGCCTTTTTATTTTGCATTTGTTTGTTTTGCATTGGAAATTTCAGAGGGTAGTTTTCATTGCCCAATTTATTTGAGAAATTAAAAATTATAAATGTAATTCATAAAGAGGATTATCTGTGACAAACAGCTAGTTGTTAAGGGGATACTCTTAGGATCTAATTATGCTCCCTTTGCTTCTTAACTGAAAATCAAACCAATGCTAAACATGTGTTAAGTAAATTGGTCATGCAGTCACTTAGGAGCACATATTGAGCTGCACCTTTGAAAATTTGGCCGCATCAATTCCATGATTAATAAATAAATAAGAAGCCAAGAGGCCTAAATGTGGTAATCCTGCAGCATTTCAGTTTGCAGGACATGCAGATACTTCGTGTAAGTACATGTCATGCCATCCCTTCACTATGATGGCCTTCTCCATATTCACAAGACTAGAGAAGACAAAGAAGAGGGACTTCCATGACTTGTATGCGGGCTCCTGCAAAACTTTATCAGAATCAAGGCCTCAAGTCTCCTCTCACATGTCCCATTGGCTTCAGTGGACTTACTTCTGATTTAAACCAGTGTAAATGAGAGGAGAATCTAGTCCATGGAATTAAAAAGAAATGGCGTTTTTATAGTTATGTTACATTTTGGGACCTGCCAGGTTCTACAGGGCCCCTTTAAATTGTGTCTTTCACCTTCAGATACACTATATCAATTTTCTAGTCACTGTAGAGATATGTTTGTAGAAGATTATGATTTAGAGTCAGTATTATGAACATAGGAATTTGGAGATGTGCCCTGGAGGCGCAGGTTGGGAACACCACATGGCTGTGTGTACTAGCTCACTACAGAAGCTCTCCATTTTGTTTTATTAAAGTTTTATTCCTTTCTCATTCACTGGTTTGTTATTTAATGAACTCCAAGATCATTACAGTCACATTCAGTAAGAGCAGTTGCTTTGAGCAATGCAGAGGTTAAAAGATTGGATAAGTCTTTGATTTCTGCCACCAGCAGAAATTGACTAGAGCTGGGCACAAACCCTTAACAAAACACTCCCAAACTATGGGGTGTTCAAAATTTGGATTTGAATTTTTCAGCTTCAGTTTATCAATGTAAAAGGTTGTTTTTGTCATTTTTTTTTTTGAAAACCCTCCACAGGGAATGAACTGAAGCAAGATTCATTTTGATCTGTATACTAAAAAGTGCTCTGCTCTGCTTTATGTTAAGACAAGGAGATTCTCTGTGTGATGTCAGAGAAAGGCAGATAAGCAAGGATTTATGAAATAATAATTGTCCTTCTGTGAGTCACTGCGGTGAATCTCCATTTGCCAACACATCTCCATTAGTGATATTTCCTGAAAGTCCTGTCAAAAGAGCTTTTGTAAAAAAAGAGTCATTTTCTTAATTTCAAGAAGAGGACTATTGAAAGCTCTGGCAGTTGCAAGAAATTTAGATTCACTCCAATTTTCAGAGTATCACAGACTGTCATTTAATAAACTTGTTATCTGTCTTTATTTAATAGATTGATCATCCAAAAAATTTCCAAATGCCTTAGATAAATATATAACTTTACTCCGGTTATATATATATATATATGTAGGATTACTGAGTTTAAAAAATTTATTTTCATTACTTCAGAACAAGGGCCTGATTTACTATCTCATTCACAGTTTTAAAGTTGGAGGAGGGTGCAGGTTGGGAGGGGAAATTAAATAAGTAATAAAGATTTTACTGCTGCTTATTTTTCCATATCTGTACATTGGTTACATATAAAAATTAGCAAATCCACTTAACTTCTTTTAAGGAATATCTTTGATACAGAAAATAATAATGACAATAATTAATTCCTAACTTTTATATACATATATACATAAATATATAAAAATCAGGCCCTATTTTAGACTCTAATCTGGAAAACCCTTACTCATATAAATAGTCTTCAGGTATAAAAATCTCACTGCTGAAATCAGTGGGAATATCTGTGCAAGTAAAGACTACTGATATAGGAAAGAGTTGGCAGAATAAGGCCCAAAGCTTTTTTGATATTTTTTTCTTTGTCACTTTCAACATTTTTCTTTCTATTCACAGGACTATTGACGCTCCCTCTGGTGGTTAACTGAACAAAAACATTCTTTTTTGCTTAAGGACAGTTATTGTATGGACAAGGTATTAGATCGGGGTTCTCAAAATGGGGGACAGGACCCCTCAGGGGGTCGTGAGGTTATTACGTGGGGGAGTCGCGAGCTGTCAGCTTCCACCCCAAACCCTGCTTTGTATTCAGCATTTATAATGGTGTTAAATATATTAAAAGGTGTTTTTAATTTATGAGGAGGGTCGCACTCAGGCTTGCTATGTGAAAGGGGTCACCAGTACAAAAGTTTGAGAACCACTGTATTAGACCTTGAGTGGTTGGAATTGAAATTTTGCTGGGGTTACTTTATGGTTAAAATAATTAGGAAATGATGCATCAGATGAAAATAAAGGACAAAATTAAGACCTCAGCCTAGTGTAGTCTGGTTTTCTTTATTTTACTTTGATCATATGTTTCCTGATTTAAAACTGAAAAATCAGAGTGGAGAGTGAAAGCTAGACGATACAGCATATTAAGGTTGTATAATATGTGCTAATGCCTTATATAGGTAATCTAGGTTAATAATTCCAATGAAGAAATATTTAAGGGCCAGAATGTCAATTTCTACCCAGGCAGAACTCCCACTAAGTGGATAAAAATGGTGAGATATATGTATTATGTCAGAGACTACTGTAGTTAAGGCTGCATACTGGTTTCCAATATAACCCATTTTCCATTGCTCATAATTTTCTGAAAATTTTATTTTATGCATTAACATTTGTCATTATTGGTAAATTTTGGAGAAGGTTTGAGGTATACATATAAGCTAAAGATATTTAGGCTCTAGTCAAACACAAGTATGGGATTAACTGGGTGAAATGTAATGGCTTGTGGTACACAGGTCAGACTAGTTGATGTAATGGTGCCTTCTGGCCTTAAACGCTATGAATCGATGAAAAAAATTGATTATTTTTGAGTGTGGCCAATGAGGAAAACATAATTTTCCTACTATAACACAAATGTACAATGCTTACCCCAACAATTTTACAGTCACAATGGTTGGAGGTAGACTGGTGATATATGACATAGAAATAGACCTTCCCTAGACCTAAAGAAGAGCTCTGTGTAGCTCAAAAGCTTGTTTCTTTCACCAACAGAAGTTGATCCAATAAAAGATATTACCTCACTGCCTCATCTCTCATTCACAAGAGGCACTTTCAAGTGTTCTGGAGCAATTTGGCTTTGATTTAATTAAGTTTGACTATTTGAAAAATCACATGTTGTACATACACAATGTATTTTGCATGGGGTTTTTTTGTGGTTTTTTTTTTTTTTTGCTAAACTAATAAGAACATATGTGCATGGCTAGATTAGTTGTGTAGTGTAGTGAAAAGTATTTTGAAAGTATACATGAGCTGAGCAACTTAAGTGGTACATAGGCCTTGTGGTGGCGCTCTGCAACGAGGGTATTTCTTTCCTAGTCATTGTTTAATTCTCTGTTTCTGCATCTGTTCTTTATCCAATTTCAAACAAGGAACACAAGGTTTAAATATGTTGCTGATGTAATTAAGAATCTTGCTGTATAAAAGCTATGGCTTACTGATTTATTCCTTCTCTCTCACTTGTAAATCTTGTAAATCTTGTAATTTTTCACATTCAGATGAACAGGAGAAAAAATAAATAGTGACTCAAAATACAAGGTAAGGTGTTGTGATGACTGTTCTAAGACTGTAGTGCATTCATCCCATAGTGAGCTGGTGTGGAATAAATAAGGAAATGTGTTCACTCTAAGTAGAAGTACTGATCATTTTATCATATGGAGAAAAGTGTGTGTGTGTTCTCTCCCTAATCCCACGTGCTCCTCCTACTTTCTACTGGTCTGGAGAATAACGTCCTAGAGAAAAACCCATACAGAGGGATCATAACGCTCTGCAGAATCACCTCTTCTTCTTCACTTCTTCCCCAGAGAGAGGTAGCTAAGGTCACCAGAGAGGGAGGTCATTTGGGAAATCATGTTACCATGGGTGTTGTTATTTGTTTCCTGTAACTTTGTATTTGATAATAGGGATTAATTTGGTAGGATCTGAATAGAGTGTCATTCTTCTTCATTGCGGACTGGCAGTCTCTGTCTATAAGGTGGGTGTGGATCCTCTCCTGATACCAGGAGAGTTTGCAAGCTAGCATGAGGGTGTTTCATGTTGGAGACTGGAGTCCTAAAATTACTTGAAGTTGATGGCTCAGTGTGGGTCTATTACTTGGAACAGGCTTCACCAGTTACTATTTGTTTAAGGAAGCTAAGCCTGATAAAAATATCTGACTGTACTGAGAGCTTTATTGAGAAGAAAATTGACTACTACTAGTAGGTTCTCCTTTGCAAGCTCTTGACACGGACAGACTGTTGCAAGGATAAATGGGTATTTTTTATACAGTGTCTATACCAAAGGTGTCAAACTCATTCTGAAGACGGGTGGTTTCTACATTATATTTTGGTCCGATGGCCGGGATATAAATTCAGAGTGCCCTCAACCCACAGTGGAACTTCCACTGATGTCAATGCACAAATGTTGAGGGTTGATTGTGGCCTTCCTATAACTAAACTTATATTTATTCAGTAACTTATTGTCAGATCAATGTCACTCAATACATATCTGTCTCCATTACTTCTACCCATTGTTTTTCTTCCTTCTTCATGTGCCTTTCTCTGTTTCTCTCCCTCTTCTCTGTCTTTGTGTATCTTCTCTGTTCATCTCTTTGCATTTCCTTCACTGCAGTAACTCCCAATTCCCACCCTTGCGCATTTGACTCCCACTCCCTTTCCTATTCCACTGGCTAAAATGATGGACAATGGAATAGTTAATGTTGACACTTCAGTGTCAACAGTGGACTTTTGAGCTGACACTCTAATGAGATTAATAGGGGACTGGGGAGTTCACACTTTAGTCATTGTTTCAGGCTGTTTGCAGAGTAAGACAGACTTCATTACATTAGTTTACTCTTGGTTCATGCTATAGAAGCTTACCTCTGCAGCCATAATGGCTAGAAACTTACTTTACATTAAATGAAAATTTTAATTCCGCATGATCTGAAATTTCATGCAGGCCACATAAATGCATAATACAAGTCATATCCAGCCCACAGGCCATATGCTTGACAGTCCTGCTCTCTAAATTGACCAGATAAATGCTGTGTAAATGGCTACGCAACACTGCAGAATATAAATATCTAGACAGATAAGTTGTCATATGTCATTGAGGCCAAGTTTATGTTGGGTGCTCCCTTTGATGTGACACCTTAAATCTTAACCCTATCCTATGCCTAAAATTGTCACTCTTCAGAGGCTTGCATTGCAAAATGACAACTTCCTTGAATTAGCTTTCAAGAGACAGCTAGTTTAGCTTTAACTGAAAACAGATTCCAATTTCTGTTCACATTTCTGTATGATAATTCTGAAAGTATAATAAGAAGGTTCTTAACAAAAGTAGTTAAACTGTACATATAGTCATTGTGCAGAGCAGCAGAAACTTTTCATACTACTTAATTTGCCACTTTATCATTTTTCATATTGGAAGCACTGTATTGAAAGGACCTGTTTCTCATTATAAACAAACAATCTGCAAAATTTCAGTTAGAAAAGAACAAAGCTACACTTCTACTGTAGGAACACAATTTGGGCATAGCAAACAATTAAACAGCTGTTTTGTTCTTGCTGTCCTTCAATGTGTGAAGGCACTCTCAGTCTCATGTTGGCCTTCAAAATTGTTTACTTAGCCTTGCGGGTTTATAAATGAAGATTCCTCTTAAGTTCTTTTTTTCAACCCACTAATGGAGGGAACACATAACACAACTGCAGCTACTCATGCTTATGCATGCAGCTGACTGTACTCAGAAAAAACTCCACGCACACACTGTATGACACAGACTGAGAAGGCGGCTGAACAGCTTTCTTTATTTTTTCAGCATTCAAATAATCCCCATGTCATTTTTGGAAAATCTCATTATGTTTCAATTGTATTGATCATTCATTGCTGAAATCCTGATCTCCAGATTAATATGCATACACAGACTTTTAAGGAAACAATCTTAAGGTCCTAACTGGTCTTGGAGTATGGGGTTGCTTCAAGGTAGGGTGACCAGATGTCCCAATTTTATAGGGACAGTTCTGATTTTTTGGTGTTTTTCTTATATAGGCTCCTATTACCCTCCACCCCCTGTCCTGATTTTTCACATTTGCTGTCTGGTCACCCTACATCAAGGGAATAGTTAAGGGGGTTTTATTTAAATGATCAAAGTACGCTATAGCATACAATTTGGTTGTATCCTCAAAATACTTGCATTATTGATAAAAAGTGACAACCTTTCTAGCTGTCGGAGCCACATGCTTTCCCGAGGAAGAAAATTCTCATTGCCAAATTTTGAACACAACTGTAATGGACCGATGGCATATCTAACTACAGCAGCCCTTGCAGGCAAATGCCAAACACCACAGTATATAATCATTTGAGAAGATAAGGTCACAATAGAAATTTTGCAGATGTGCAATTTTTACTCCTGATACATATGTGTAGGCAAAAGTGCATGTGTGGGCTTCAAGAAGAGAGTACAGATTTATATTTCAAGTAAAAAACAAAACAGGTTTGAGATTTCTCTGAGTGCATCATTAAGCAGAGCAGGCTTACAGACTTCCTGAGCTCCAGGGGCGGCATTTTGCCCCGATCTTTCATAGCTCCATGCTAGCTGAAACTGTAGTGTCTGCCCCAGATATGTAGGGGCTGCTGTGGTGTGGGCCAGGCTGGAGCTCCTACTTGCCGCATTATCAATGCCAACCCGCTCTCCCCACTGCCGGACAGGAAGCAGCAGTGGCATCCTAGCCTGGAGCTGAGCGTGGAGTGAGCCAAGCCCTGATCCCAGCCACCCCAAGCCTACCCCCTGTACTCCCCAGGATGTGGCTAGCCTGCCACCTCCCTGACTCCATCTGGGATCTGGATGGCTGGTTAACCTCCCATGAGCAGCCACGGCCTGAGTGAGGAGGCGGAGGCAGAGGCAGGGATGCTGAAATAATTATGCTCCTCGCCTGAAATTTTCTGAAATGAGTTCCCTGCTAAGCTCATTGTAATTTTTGTATGTTACATTATTCTGTGTTACTTTCTAAACATCCATGCACATTATGACTGGAGCTGAGCGGAGGATGACAATTCTGTTTTGCAGCATCTTTACAAGTTTTGAAATTGGATTTCGTTCTGCATTGTAATGAAAGCAAAACCTCTCCAGTGTTTTAACAAACAGAATTGTGTCAAAATGTCTGTTTTCAGATCAAAAATTGAGCTGTTCAACTTAGGGGAGGTGTTGTGTGTGGGCAAGGGGGCAGTGGTAGTTGGCACTCACCTAAGGTGTGGGAGACACAGATTCAGGTCCCCTGGCTCCCCCACATCCTAGGCCAGTGCCCTAACCATCAGCCTCCATCCACCTCACCATTTCCCAAAGGCTCTCTCTCTCTCTCTCTCTCTCTCTCTCCTGATGAAAACTTAGTTGAAAATAATACATCTGCAAGAAATATTTTGGCTTAGACAAAACAGCATATTTCAATGACATTTCATTTAACTGGAAATGTTCCAACCAGCTCTAATTTTTACTTTTCCATTGAAGAAAATAACAGTCAGTGTAATACACTGTATACAGAAACCTTCTACATGAAAGGCTCCACTTACGACAATTTGGCATTCGCTACCTTGAAGGCAATGGAACTAAGTCAATTTACACCAGCTGAGAATCTAGATCCTTGGTCTTTTACATTGGATTAGCGCCTGTTATATGACTGAGGCCAAATTGGGTCAATTCTTACAAACATTAAGTTAAACCAATTGTATTCAGTATCATAATTAGTCATATATAAAGCATTAAGGTTCTTCCTGAAGTTTTTTCCAGGAAACGTAATGCCATAATAGCACAGGGTAGATTTATTCTCAAGACAAAGTTGGTAATAAGACCATTCTTATTCATCATTATTATTAAATATCACACCCCTTTGGATGCGATACTCAATTCCTATAGTATTGAAAAAAACCTCTCCTACTAAGGAAGTCTTATTGTAAAATAAGAATGTCATAAAATAATAAGAAAAAATGTAGTGTAATCCTGTGGCAATTAAACCCTTGCTCCAAATTCTGGTCTTAATTCCATCAACATAAATATGGATAAGTTCCACTGAAGATTTAAGTGGAACTACTCCAGATACAGTAACTGAGATAAGAATTTTGTCCCTTGTCTTTTTGCAGCTGAAGAACATGGAACAAAGGTGAAATCAATCAACAACAAATTGTACACAGTTAACACAATCTATTAACATCTGCATTAGAAGTGTTAAAACTGTTTCATCTATGTCCTCAGCCAATGCTTAATACTTTATGACTGTGGTAAGAATATTAATGATGCATATTTCACAAGAGGAATTAATCCATCCATTGGAAAATTGGTTTACGGTGCATTAACATGATTTTCATCAAGAAAAAGAAAAGGAGATAAATCTCTCATGCACTATTCATATGTCTTTTCTCAGCAAGAAAATCTTTAACTAGAAACAAATATACACTGAGCTTATTCTCATAAATAAAATAAAATTAAGTCTGTGGGAGTTATTTTTATTACTAGATTTCCTCACTCTTTTTTTCCTGTTCTTTTTATTATTTTAATTATGCTTTCAAAAACACTGAAATATTGAACATCAGTTGCTGTGACAAAACGAAGTTGCTTAAATTCAAGACACTATAATTCTATCAGATCCCTAAAGGGAAATGTAAACATATATTCAAAAGTTTCCATAACCAGGGCCGGCTCCAGGCACCAGCTTTTCAAGCTGGTGCTTGGGGCGGCATCCAGAATGGAGCAGCAGTCTGCGTCCCGCGGCGGCAATTCGGCGGCAGCTCTGCCGCTCTTCCCACCGCAGCGGCAATTAAGCGGCAGCTCCGCCGCTCTTCCCACCACCGCGGCAATTTGGCGGCGACTGCTTGGGGCGGCAAAATTGGTAGAGTTGTCCCTGTCCACACCATAACCCACAAAAAGTTATGATCCAGCTCCTTAGCTGGTGTAAATTGGCATAGCTTCAACTAAATCAAACAGAGCCATGCCAATTTAAAAGTTCTGCTTCCTATAAGTCTCAAAGAATTGAATTTTATTAGAGAAATAGAAACACAACACCTAAGTTATACATACTCTGTTCCATAAGGGCCTGATCCTGTGATGTACTGAGGAATCCTGAGAGGTGCTGAACACCCTGTCTTCCATTAAAATCAGTGGAAATTGAGGGTGGTTAGCACCTCCCAGAAATGCTCAACACCTTGCAGATTGATCCTTAAAGGCTTACAAATTTTAAAAGACTTGCTTCAGAAAATATTCAGAAAAGTTTGGGAAAGAATATAAGAATGGCCATAGTGGGTCAGACCAACAGTCCATCTAGCCCAGGGGTGGGCAAACTTTTTGGCCTGAGGGCTACATTGGGGTTGCAAAATTGTATGGCGGGCTGGGTAGGGAAGGCTGTGCCTCCCAAAACAGACTGGCCCCGTCCCCTGCAAAACTTGTAGGGAATTTCCCCCAATTAATAGAACTATTATTCTGTATTTACTATCACTTTGATGGTGTAGAAGCATAAAGTGAACTTGAATCATACGATCTTTGTTTTTTTCCCCCTGCTTCCTGGCAGACTTTTTCTGGAAGTACGGTGTTGCGGTGATGACTGTCAGAGAGCTCTTTGAGTTTATTACAGATCCTTCTATCACAAGCGATAACTTGGATGCCCACCCCTGATCTAGCCCAATGACCTGTCTTGAGACAGTGGCCAGTGCTAGATGCTTCAGAGAGAATGAACAGAACAGGGCAAATATTCAGTGATTCATTGCCTGTTGTCCTGTCCCAGCTTCTGGCAGTGAAAGATTTAAGGACACCCGGAGCATGGGATTACTGTCCCTGACCATCTTGGCTAATAGCCATTGATGGACCTATCGCCTGTGAACTTATCTAATTCTTTTTTGAACCCAGATATACTTCTGGCCTTCACAACATCCCATGGCAATGATTTCTACAGGTTGACTGTGCATTGTGTGAAAAGGTACTTCTTTATTTTAGTTTTAAACCTGCTGCCCATTGTTTTCATTGGGTGACCCCTGGTTCTTGTCTTATGTGAAGGGATAAATAACACTTCCTTATTCACTTTCTCCACACCCTTCATGATTTTATAGATGGAACCCCCTTGGGGTTTAGAGAGCATGGTCCCTTTACATCTTTTTCCTGGGGGGTGGGGGAAAGTGCTGATTGTCTAGAAGGAGGAAGTGCTGTTGGAGGGAGGGGGAGAGAGAGCGAGGGTAGAGGGACAGGGTGTGTGTCTGGAGCTTCAGACAGAAGGGCTGCAGTACAGAATGAAGCAGCCAAGAACCTGCCCAAAGCTGGAGAGGGACAGAGCGGCCAAACAGGGACACCCCAGGACAGGAGCTAGGAGGAGCACTGTGGCAGGGAGGAATCACCCGAGAAGGACAAACTAGAGCTGGACCCAGTATCACTGCTGCCCCGAGCTGTATGGAGCCGTGAATACTGGGGCTTGTGACTTTGCATTGGGAATAAGGAGGGAGGCTGTTTAGCTAGTTAAGTGGGGAGGTGGTTGCTCTGTGTGTGTTTGCAGAGAATGGCAGAAGAGGACACCGGAGGGGTTTGTTGGGGGAAGTTTACTGGCACCGAAGATGATCAGGAGAACCCAAGACTCGCCACTGGACTGGAACTTTGCCCAGGACTCCTGAACTCTGTGTGTAGACACATTGCTTGGTGTCTGCCCTTTCAGACTGTGCTACCACTGGGCCAGTGAAGCCTCATGTTGAATGTAACCCTGTTTTATCACTCCCCCTATATTTCCCCGTTGTATTTCTCCTCTCTGTAAATAAATACGGTGTGTGTGTTCACTCTGGGGGGTCTGGAGCAGGTGTTCCTGGGGTAGAAGGATCATTCCCAGCTGCATTCCTGAGCACACCTTCTCTTGGCCAGAGCTGCCTGCAGAGCAGACGCCATCTTGGCTAAGAGTACGCTAATGTTACATAGACATGTATCATAGTCCCCTTAATCTTTTCTAAACTGAATGGTCCCCGTCTTTTTAATCTCTCCTCATATGGAAGCTGTTGTGTTGCCCTTCTCTGTACCTTTTCCCATTCTAATATATCTTTCTTGAGATGGGGTAACCAGAACTGCAAGCAGTATTGAAGGTGTGGGCATACCATAGATTAATATAGCGGCATTATGATATTTTCTGTCTTATTATCTATCCCTTTCCTAAAGGTTCCAAACATTCTGTTAACTTTTTTGACTACCACTGCACAAGAACTATCCACAATGATTCCAAGGTCTCTTTCATGAGTGGTAACAGCCAATTTAGACCCCATCATTTTGTATATATTCTTAGGATTATATATATATGTGCATTACTTTGCATTTATCAACATTGCATTTCATCTGTCATTTTGTCTCCCAGACACCAGTTTAGTGAGACCCCTTTGTAACTCTTCTCAGTCAGTTAAGCAATCTTGCATAATTAGGTATCATCTGCAAATTTTGCCACCTCACAGTTCACCTCTTTTCCAGATCATTTATGAGTATGTTGAATAGTACAGTCCCATTATAGTTGCACTACAGATCCCTAGAGGACCCTGCTATTTACTTCGCTCCATTGTGAAAACTGACTATTTATTCCTACCCTTTGTTTCCTATCTTTTAACCAGTTTCTGATCCACGAGAGGACCTTCTCTCTTAGCCCATTACTGCTTACTTTGGTTAAAAGCCTTTGGTGTCCAACTTTGTCAAAGGCTTTCTGAAAGTCCAAGTACATTATATCAACTGGCTCACCTTCTCCACATGTTTGTTGACTCCCTAAAGAATTCTAATAGATTGGTGAAGCATGATTTTCCTTTACAGAGGTTGTGTTGACTCTTCCCCAACATATTATGTTCATCTATGTGTCTAATAATCCTGTTTTTTATCATAGTTTCAACCAATCTGCCTGGTACTGAATTTAGAATTGCCGGTCTATAATTGCCAGGATCACCTCTGGAGCTTTTTAGAAAGATCATTGTTATATTAGCTATCCTCCAGTCATCTGGTACAGAGGCTGATTTAAGCGATAGGTTACATACCACAATTAATAGTTCTTCAGTTTCAGAAATCTTAGAGAAAGAGAAAGAAGACAAGAGAAGTAACCAACAAGGAAGTCAACGATGGCTTAACATAATTTTTGTCTCACAATAAAAATCAAAATATCAGTTAAATAGAAAAGTCAATACCTCAGCAACCCTGAAGAAAATACAGTAACCAACTATGTATTGAGCTACTTCCAGAACTCATCATTGTGGTAGATGAATGTCTGAATACGAGAGTAATCGTAACTATTGAAATAGGCTGTTCGTCAACCATTGGAATAATCTATATCTGTATTAAAAGTTCATTTCCCCCTGAATGTTAATGTTCTTATGGGATATAGAGAGCCTCTTCCCTCCATCACAGGGCTTCACTACTGCTTGAATATGGGGTAAAAGAAAATGCTGAGCATCATCACATTTCTCATTCAATCACAAACAAAACTGGGAAAAAATGCTCTGAATTCTCAACTGTCAGCTATTAGACAGAAATTTTCTTTAAGGAAATGTTAGAAGACCAATGTCCAGAAGTGGATTATTTTATTTCCCTATAAATGCCAACACTTCTTTCTTGCAAAACAGGTTAATCCCACATTGTTTATATGTTCTGGCAATGGTCATTATTTTATGGCAAACCAAAATGTTTGCTTTTCTTGTGAAATATTTGGAAGCAACTTGGGTTTTTTGAGGGGTTTTGTTTTGTTTTTAGAAAGATTTTAATTTTTCAATGAAATACATCATTGTCTGTAATCAAGATTCCTGTCAAACTGGAGCTTTCAAGAACATTCCACAATTCTTGCATAATACCAGAAACTGTATTAACTTTATTTAATAACTGTTCAGTTTTTATATTAATAAAATAAAATTCAGTTTTCTTTCCAAATTTGTAACTGATTGCAACATCAGAAATAGTCTTTGGTGATGTGTGATTACTTTTTAAAGTAGATCATTCAGTGGTGAGCTAGATTCTGTTTTGAATCCACACTAGTTTGCCCTAGGGTAAAGTATCTGCCATAGGAGGTTGTTGTAACACAAAGCAGTCACAGCTTGTCTTGTGCTGGGGTAATGGGGCAACACAATCTAAATATTGGTCAGTGCTGGCTGAGATAAAGTCATGGCTAGGACAGCAGGTGACTTTACTGATTCAGCACCATCCTACAGCTTCCCCCACTTCCAGAGCTTCTCATAGTGTCTGATAGGAACAGGGCCGGTGCTATAACGCGGCGAGCCGACCCCTGCATCCCGGCTCCATGCTCAGCTGCTGAGCATGGAGCTGGGAGGCAGCCGCGGCGAGCCACCCGCCTGGTTCCCGCTCCACGCTCAGCTCCCGCAGCCCATGGGCGGGGGGGGGGGGGGGGGGGGGGGGGAGAGGGCTGAGCTCCCGGGGGCGGGGGAGCTGGCTGGGGGGGGGAAGCGGCGCAGGGCTGGTGCAAGGAAGTTTCGCCTAGGGTGCAAAACTTCCTTGCACCGGCCCTGGATAGGAACCTCCAACCTTCTTATGGCTGAATCTTGCCACCAGCTCAAAGTTCCTTGCTCCCACCAGGAGCTGTGGTTTTACACCTGCGTGTGCTAGCACTAGCAACTCTGACAAGCTGTGGCCAAATCTCCTTCCTCACTATGCAAATGAGACACCTGGAATTCTGAATTGATCCTTTTGTTTTTCTGGGGACCTATGTTCTGAGTTGCAGGCAGAGATTAGAAATACCACCAACAAATCTGTCTATTTCATGGCATTATATTGAAACTTTGGAGATATCCAGTGACTGTTCCAGAAGAAAAAAAATCTCAGCTACCTTTACAACAAATTAAAATTTTACAGTAAATTCCAAATAGACTGTAAGGGATAAAACTTCAATAAGATCACTGAGACCAAAGAAAAAATTGAACCAGTATAGTCAGCTGGACTTAAAACCAAGCCCCACTCCAGAGTAAATTAAATACCGTACAAATGAGCCTATGTCAATATTCAGCAAAGCTTAGTCAATAAATAAGAAAGATTTTAAGTTACAGAAAACTCAACAGAGCAAAATAAAGCTTCAATTGCCGACAATCTCAGACATATAATAATAATAACCCCCCGCACATCTAAGTGCCTGAAAATTAAAAAAATGCCCAGGTTTATTGTAAAATAAAAATGGTCAGGGTTGGCAAATGGATCTGCTGAGATGTTGACAGCTGCTAGCATCCTACATCAAAGGCTGAGCCCATCTGAACTTTTACTTCAAGTAAGCTAACAGGTAGTGATTATGTACTTCTCTTGTGTTTTTGTCAGTTTTTTTATCTTCACCTACATTTTTAAAGCTGTACTTTCCTTGAATATTAGCAAATTCAAAAGCATAATGATGATACAATTTTTTTGGTTACCATATAAAGCTCTGAGATAAAGCCATCCTCTACTCAACTACAGCACTTTGTAACTCAGACTCATTTTTTAGTCTGTTTAGATTGTAAGCTAGATGGAACAAGAACTATGTCTTCTGTATTTTTCATAGCATTATGGGCTCTGGTGGAGCTTAACAAATAAAAATAAAATAATTCTAATGGTAAGGTGGTATCCAGAAGTGAACACAATATCTTATCTATAGGGCCCTATCAAATTCATGGTCCATTTTGGTCAATTTCATGGACATAGAATTTTAAAAATAATAAATTTCATGATTTCAGCTATTTAAATCTGAAATTTCACAGTGTTGTAATTGTAAGGGTCCTGACCCAAAAAAGAGTTGTGAGAAGGCCACAAGGTTATTGCGGGGGGGGATTGTGGTACTGCTACCCTTCTGGGCTGGGCAGCTGAAGAGCGGTGACTGCTGGCCTGGATCCCTGCTCTGAAGACAGAGCTGCCACCAGCAGCAGTGTAAAAGTAAGCATGGCATGGTATGGTATTAACACCCTTATTTCTGTGCTGCTGCCTGCAGAGCTGGACCCTCAGTCAGCAGTCCCCATTCTCCAGCCACCCAGCTCTGAAGGCAGCAGCACAGAAGTAAGGGTGTTGGTATGGTATTGCCACCCTTACTTCTGCACTGCTGTTGGTGGGGCGCTGCCTTCAGAGTTGGGCGCCCGGCCAACAGCCGCTGCTCTCTGGCAGCCCAGCTCTTAAGGCAGCACAGAAGTAAGGGTGGCAATACCATGACCCCCCTAAAATAACCTTGCAACCCCCCATGCAACTCCCTTTTGGGTCAGGATGCCCAATTTGAGAAATGCTGGTCTCGTCTGTGAAATCTGTATAGTATAGGGTAAAAGCACACAAAAGACCATATTTCACAGGGGGAGACCAGATTTCACAGTCTGTGACACATTTTTCATGGCCATGAATTTGGTAAGGCCCTACCAATCTATCTTAGGGTTTTATACTGCTGCCCTACCACTGTAGTATCCAAGTGTCTGCCATATAAAATTAATAGTAATAGCAGAATCTCTATCAGACTTCATGGAGTTTTGGGCTTTCTTCATTTTCATGGTAAAAACTAAACTCTGCTTGGTTTTTTGTTGTTGTTGGTTGATTATTTTTTTTTGTTCACTACAGGTTTTTTATTTATTTTATCTTAGCCAAGAGGGAGTGCTAGGGTAGATTGAGGTCAGTATTCCAGGAACAACCATAACAGCAGCCGTATGAAAAGAGATAATTACCCCACACTTTGGGTTGTGATATCTCTTCATATGGAGCCCGAAATGGCTTTTGTTGTTGTTGAAGGTGGTAATGGTGGTTTTTGCTACCATATCATCCTGCCAATTTATGTCTAATTTGCTATCTGGTGTAGGTCTCTTTCAGGGGCATTTCTGCTTTCCAGGTTTTTCCTTTCCACTGAATACCCATGTTCCAGATTATTTTACTCCCAAATATAGTAGCTGGGATTTTTCCAAGTTCCCTCATGTATTATTTCTTGCTCATGTTTCTGTTTTCCCTTAGAAGCATAAAAAGGAGATAGAAGATAGGGAGCTCACTTCACATGAGCTCTCCTTTCTCTCTGCCTCCTCTTCCAACACCTCTCGCTCCCTGGCACGAAGCTTTTTATTAGGATTCTAGGAGGTGGACTAATCATCTGGCTCTATAGCCGGACCATTCAGTGTCCATAGCCTTCTGCGGCTTGCACACCGCCGAGGGTTTAAATTGCGCTGTGCTGGTTTCTGTAGAGTGTGCTGTATTATACCCTTGCTGTATTACTAGCATTCATTAAAAAAACCCTCTTGATTCTGCCAGTTTAAGGAACTTTGCTCTCTTTTTTTTCTTTTTCTTTTTGGGGGGAGTGAGGTTGGGATGGAGAATGAAACACAGTTAGGTTTCTTCACCGAGGAAAAAGTTTGTTGGGTGCAACTCTGAAAAGCATACTGTTATTTAATTTGATAGGCTAATGTCAAATATAAAAATACCTAATATTTTAAACAACTACCAAACATTAGAATATATTACTTAGAAAAGGTAATTTATTCACACAACTTTTGTAATGAATAAATGCTGTGTGCTATATAACATCTGTATAAATGCTCAGATAATGAACATTCAATTTTGCGTATTAAAAAATTATTTTGAAATACAACACAAATTATTTTCATATAATTCACTGGAAGGTACTTAGCCAAGAGTGCCTGGAACAAGAGAAACTACAGCACTGTAAACCATAATTTAAAAAAGCAACAACCCTGCAGAGAGGAGCAAGCCAATGACTTCAACTGGTACAAGCAGAAGCAGAGAAAGCAAGGGAGGGGGCAAAATGAGGCCCAGGCAGGGACATCTCCCCCGCAACACCCAGACTAGTGCAGGAGAGACCACACACACACGCGCTTTGGGGACACAAGCACCCATGTGGTACCTCACCTCTCCACTGCTATGTGCCTTTAGGGGGAAAATGCAGAGAGGAGCCAGATAGAGATTCCAGCTGGTAGGGGCAGAAGCAGCCAAAGCAGGGACCTCTGGACATTCAGAGAACTTTCTACAGTTTTGACTGGACTGCTCTGCCCTGTGCTGATTGGCTGCTTGCTCCAACCCTTCCCCTCCCCCTCCCTCTTTCTGTCCTCCTCTCACAGTCTCTTCCCCCTGCTGGTATTACCCTCTTCTCCCCTGCTCTGTCCCTTTCATCACCTCTTCCCTTCCCTTCTTTTCCCTTCCCTTTCTATTTACCTTATCCCCTCTTAAGTTACTCCCCCTCGCTCCCTCCCCAGATTGTGGCACTGTCATGCCATTTGCTACCATCCCACTGTTCACTCTGCTTGTGCGTTCTACCCGTCCCCCCTACCCCATGTCTGTCTTGTCTATTTCGACTGTAAGCAACTTGGGGCAGGGACTGTCTATGACTCTGTCTGTACAGTGGCTAACACAATAAGGCTCCATTCTTGCCAGGCCCTTATGCACTACCAACAAAGTCAGTCCTCTGCATTCAAGCTATGTTCAGCTTCTATTCCACAGTTGATATTTAGAAAGCAGACTAAAGAGTTAGGCATTTAATCTGCGGCAAAATGGCAGTGTCTCTCAAGGGAATAGGGATGGATGTTTATTTCTTTTCTAAATGTCAGTAAAACTAGCAATAAACTTAGACAGTTTATTAGCAATATCACTCAATCATGGAGTTAAAATGAAAGTTTATTGCACTGACATCTATGACCACGATGTTATATTCTTCCTAAGAATACCAGCAGTAGGGTAGTTTACATCTTCAAATATGTGGACTTTCCCATGCTAATAATCTTCCAGCATGTGAGTTAAAATGGATTACGAATTTTTGATGTAGCTTCTGAATGATAAATAGGGATTTCTACTTCAGGAAGTTAACTAAGTAAAAACAATTAACCATAGATGGTTTAATTGTTATGTACTATCTTGTATTGCAAAGTTAAAAGAAACGAGGTTAATCTTGAAAGTCAACCTATTTTCAACCTTGGTATACAAAAATTCAACAACCTAGGGAATGCTTTTGTAATAATAAAAACTGTCGTTTACTAAGACAGGTATAATGAACAAAGGGTTCATCCCTCAATGCTATGGGAAATCAGTTGGACTACTCACATGCTTACAGTTAAGCATGTTCTTAAGTTGTTGCTGGACTGGAGCAAGAGTTCACATGACAGGACAGAGCCCTATATCTGGTTTCATCCTTGCTATAGTAATGAAGTTATACATGAGGGGGCAGGTTTTGCTGAAATGCTATTTTTGAGGGACTATTCCATCCACCATTTACCCATTTTATTCTTCATTCAGTATAATGGTAAAAAATGATACTTAACTACCTCATGTTTATTGCCATGTTTAATAAATTTGTCTCTAAAAAAACTCTGAGGTGCTTGGATAAAAATCCTATATAAGGAAAAAAGTATCTGAGGTGTGTATAAACACACACATATGTATATTTATGTTTGCCTTGTTCTAAGTAGAAAGATTAATGCTAATTATAAATGTATTGCAATGGGGAAAAGTATTTTATATTATACAATATTATACTTTTATTATAAAATACCAGATCACCTCTAAAATGTAATAGATGGGTATTTAAAAATTAATTTGTTGGGTAATTAACTTTAAACCATAATTGAATTCAGCCTCTTGCATAAACTAGATTTTGACTGAAGTATCTGAAGTGTTTTATTTCAGGCCTTGTATCAAAGAGTAATGGTACACCCATCAGAGCCTCTTATGAGAAAACCTGAGTAAGTGTACGAAAGGAAAGAAATCTCTTTGAAGTTTTCATCTCAGATTTCTTCCTGATCATTCTGTTGAGGGGTGCACATTTATTTCATTTCACAGAACAGGCTGTGGAGCTTGGCCACAAATTCTACAGACTGAATTTAATTGTCATGATCTTGTACATTCATTTAGCTTTGTTCTCTCTGAATTTCTTTACAGACAGCTAGTTTTGGCTCAGATGAAACATTTGGTATCTCCTTTAAAATCCTGATTCAGAAAAGCATCCCTATTCAAGAAAGTTCCTAGGTATGTGCTTAAGAGATGTCCTCAAGTCCTTAAGGGATTAACTTTAGTATGTGCTTTAAGTGTTTTTTTGAATCAGAGCCTGAATTTTGCCACCTCATTGTTCCCCTGCTTTTCCAGATCATTAATAAAATATATGAAATAACATAATTATTTGTATGGTATTCTTGGAAACTTTATTTAGGGGCTAAATTTTGGCATGCTTTTTCTGTGCACCAAGGTGAATCTTTCTGGAGTCTTTGAAGGAAGTAAACTAAACAGTTTATTGTGCATGTGAAATTGTTCAGTTATTTATTGCACTTGGGCAACTAGAATACAAAAATGTGAACTAAAATGCCAAACTTGGTATGTACACAATCCTTCACAAGGATCATGAGCTTTATCAAATTTGGGGGAACAAAATGGTTCTAATCATCTGAAAATTACAGGTTGGTTATATCTACTTTTCCTTCATGATCTAAGAACCTGATCCTGTAAGTATTTTGCAGCACTGGGTCTTTAAATTGAAAGAGTGTGCACTTTTAGTCTACTAATGCATTACTAATCAAGATAGCAAAATTACAACATAATTATATTATCTGGTAGATATTTTTGGTACTGTTTTGCAGGCTGACAAATACTAGGCAGGTGCACATGAAAAGCAGTGTCTGAGTTGCAAATCTGGCTATACATCACCTAGGAAACTGTGTTAGTGCCAACACTTCTATCCAATACCACAAATGAAATGTCCAGGTTGTCTACTCATAAAACCGATTTTGTTCCTGGATCTATTCTTCCTGTTTATTTCTGTCTGTTAAATAATATTGTATTATTTGGTCTGTATCTATAATCCAGGCTATATTACTCAAAAGATAACACCTATTAAGAGTAAAAAGCCAAAAAAAAAGAAGCTCAAATGAATTACATTTTCAGACATATAGGGTGAAATCACCAGGAATGTTGCCATTGACCTCAATGGAGCCAGTATTTAATTCATAATATTTTAGAGAATGGTAACTGGCTGCAAGATATGATTTAAGTGCAAAACATTAGTGCTAATCAAAAATACTTCTTGCATCCCAGCATATGAAGGGATTCAAACTGATAAATATATACATCAACAATGTTAAGAAAATGTATATTGGGCCCTATATCATTAATTTTGGATCCCACAATTTCTAATATTTCCAAAGTAATTGATATATAATGGACACTTTCAGAAATGTCTGCTCTTGAGTCTGTTACAGACGCAGAAATGTATGCTACTGTGTTTTGATGGTCATTTAAAAACATGTCAATATGATGATAAATTATATACAAAAATCAAACAAGCACACTATAGGAAGCTTTAAGTTAAAAAATTACTAACAAACAAATAATCTGTTTCTGTTGTTTTTAACTACATTACAATAGCTAAAGAAAAGCAAACAGTTTTAATATAATTAAAACATTCTCTTAAATTTCTACCAGCTAGATCTTGCTCTTTCAGTGTTTATTTTGTTTTTGTACACAACAGACTACATACTCAGCAGGTTTATGTCATTCTTGTTCTATTGAAGTCAATGAAGCTAGGCTGACCTACACTAGCTGATGATCTGTATCAATATAAGCAGAGAAGGCAAACAGAGAAAAAAACCTTTCAGATTCTGGGTTGCAAAGCAAGCAAGAGCTCATTGCATCCAAAAATCACACCAGAATAGTTTAATTTATCCCTGCAGTTCAGGCACTAAAATTGCTGTGAAGTAGCTTTGAGCTCTTGGGCTATATAAAAAAGAAAAAATGTCAAACATATATCTAAAAAAATTAAGAATGAACATTCAAAAATACCGATCTTACTCTTTCTTCTAAGAACATCCAATTTTCCCTTTAACCTTATTTTCTCCTACCTTTATCTCCGCCTACCTCCTCAGCATTCATTCTCTGTTCTAGACCAAAAGTGTTTTAAAAAGAGAAATGGGAGATAAAATAACAATACAGTCAGGCATGGCACCTAAATTTATAATCTGAAAACAAGAGATGTTTAAGAACTATCAAGAAGCTCTGTTAAAACTCACATTTGAAGAATGGTGTGTGTGTGTGTGTGTGTGTGAGAGAGAGAGAGAGAAATTTATATGAGCTTCTTACAGGACATTTTCAATTCCATCCAATTGTTTAGAAAATATATTTATGTAACTTCTGTTTTGATAACCTCTTCTCTGAGGTTCAATTTTCTGAGCCTCACTTTCTCATCTATAAAATGGGGATAATATTATTCCCATGACAGGGATGGTGTGAAGTTTGTAAAATTATTTAAATAGTAAAAGTGCTACATTATATTATTAACAACAACCCATACCTTTTTTATTTTTGTGAATTTATCTGTATTACAAAACTTTAATAAAATTGTGAACATAGAAATGAAAGTAATGCCATTTAAAATATTTTTAGCCTTGCAGCAAACTAAGGCCCCAATTCAGGAAAAGTTATCATGGGGTTAAATCCATCCTGGTTCAGGAAAGCACTTAAACACGCCTTTAGTTTTAACTAACACATTGATGTCACTGGAATGTAAGGAGATGCTTCTGTACCCTTCCTGAAGAAAGATGTTGTCAGGAACTGGGGCCCAAGGCTGAAATCCTGCAAACACCTACATATAATGGCACAAATGAGTAGTGCTTTTAATGTCAATGGATAATTTATATGCACAGTTATTTGCATGCATGAGTTTTCAGGATCACAGGGAAAGTTTTGATCCTGCAGCTGATTTCAATGGGACTACTCACACAGATCCCTATTTCAGAAGATATCTATCTTCTGGGCAAGACTTGAACATGTGCTTCTTTGCTGTCATGAACAGGTATGGATTTAACCTTTGCTTAAGTGCTTTCCTGAAGAGGGTCCATAATAAGGATTACAAGATTGGGCTTTATGAACCCAATCCTCCTAAGGGGCTGAGCATCCTTCAGGAATGAAGGATGCTGAGGCATCTCAGAGGATGGGGCCCTCAGGCAGCATCAGTCACACATCTTCATACACCTGTTTAACTTTTGAAATTGTGCATTGGCTGATAAGGGCAAAACCTACACCAGGACAGAGATCATGGCGTGTTTTTGGGAACTGCTGTCTAGATGTACAGTGCTGTCTATTTATTGACTACAATCCCCTGTGTGTGGCAGCAGGAGCAAGAGCTGGCCCTCTGTTTGGAGAAGTTGGTTGTGGTTCCAATTAAAACATACTACACACACACACACACCAGCGACAGGTAAGTCCCCAACCAGCCTTCCAGAGAGGGGAAGGGCTGCGACCTGCTGTGAGATGCAGCAGCATGAACTCTGCTGGCCTTTGGTGGGAAATGATGAGCCCTGGGAACGGGCTGGAAGAGGAAGCGTGGGAGGGCTGAGGGGAGGTGTGAGGGTGGAGAGAGGTGAGTTATCCTGGCTCTGGATTGGCACGGGGGTTGCTGCTAGGCAGCGTAGGGGTTGCTAGCGTATTGCCTGCGCGTTAGCTCCGCGATTAGCTAGGCTGCTGTGCTGTGGCGAGCTGGGGGCTGCGTACAGGTGCAGCCCGGCGGGGCGGTAAATTCCCCTCGGAAGAGGCAGCGCGCGCGAGCCAGGTGGCTGGGGAGCGCGCGGGAGGCCCGCCGGGGAGGTGCGGGCTGGAGAGGGGGTGGAGGGAGCGGGGAGGGCCGAGGGAGGCTGCCGCGCTCTCAGGGAGAGCTGAGGTCCCCGCACGCTCGCCCAGCGCCGCTCTCTGGCTCTGCCCTTTGGTGGCACGGCGCTGGGGGGCGGGGGCGGGGGGCAGCCCAAACCCCGCAGCCGTGACGGAGCTGCGAAGGAGACGGAGCTGGGCAGCGCCGCTGTGGGCGCATTTTACCACGAGGATCCCGCAGTAGCTCCGCTGCCAACCCCGCTCCGCAAATCCCCGAGGCGGGCGCCTGGGTGTGTGAGCTGCCGCCGGGGAGCCCCCACCACGCACTAGGCGCTGACTCGGGGAGCCGCAGGGGCGAGATGCCGCCCAGCCTCCAGGCACCAGAAAGTTTCGCAGCTCCGTGAGCGCGGCGGCAAACTCCACGCCCCCCCCCCCGCCCACTTCGTCTGCTGGGCGCGTGGGGCTCGCAGCGCAGCTGGCTCCCGGGGCTCCCTCGGTGCCTCCGCAGCGGCTCGGGCTGTGGGCGTCTCTGGGGGCGAGGGGCGGGACACGTGTGCAGGACAAGGGCGCGGTTTGTTCTCCTCCACCCTCCCCAGTTGTTGCTGGGGGGCAGCCGCTGCAGGCATGGAGCCCGAGGCGATGGAGACCCTCTTCCTGAACCAGAGCGAAGGGGCCCCCCGGGGGGAATTCAACCTCTCGGGGCTCTCGGAGGAGCGGGACGCCAAGCCCCTCTTCGGCATCGGCATCGAGAACTTCCTCACCCTGATCGTCTTCGGCGTGATCTTCGCCTTGGGGGTGCTGGGCAACTCGCTGGTGATCACGGTGCTGGCCAGGAGCAAGCCGGGCAAGCCCCGCAGCACCACCAACATCTTCATCCTCAACCTGAGCATCGCCGACCTGGCCTACCTGCTCTTCTGCATCCCCTTCCAGTCCACGGTCTACGTGCTGCCCACCTGGGTGCTGGGCGCCTTCATCTGCAAGTTCATCCACTACTTCTTCACCGTCTCCATGCTGGTCAGCATCTTCACCCTCTCCGCCATGTCGGTGGACCGCTACGTGGCCATCGTGCACTCCCGCCGGGCCTCCGTCCTGCGGGTCTCCCGCAACGCGCTGCTGGGCGTGGGGCTCATCTGGGCGCTCTCCATCGCGATGGCCTCGCCCGTCGCGCACCACCAGCGCCTCTTCCACCGGGACGCCAGCAACCAGACCTTCTGCTGGGAGCAGTGGCCCAACCCCCGGCAGAAGAAGGTCTACGTGGTCTGCACCTTCGTCTTCGGCTACCTGCTGCCGCTGCTGCTCATCTCCTTCTGCTACGCCAAGGTGGGTGCGAGGGGTGGGGATGCAGGGGATGGGTGTACGGGGTGCAGCTACAAGGGGCATAGCTGTAGGGGTGAGTATGTGGTAGTTACGGGGGTGTAGGTGGAGGGCGGGTGAGTGTTTGGGGGTACAGTTGCAGAGGTGGGGTGTAGCCATAGGGGGGTGTGAGAGTTTGGGGTACAGTTACAGGGGTGGGGTTTAGCTGTAGGGTGTAGCTATCGGGTGTGTATGTGTATGGGGGTAGTTACAGGGATGAGATGCTGGTATAAAGAGTGTATGTGTGTACGGGGTATAGTTACAAGGGTGAGTGTAGGCATAGGGTTTGTGTGCATAGACGTAAAGGTACAACGATGAGTGTATAGAGGAAGGGGTATAGGCATAGCTATAGGACAGGGCGGCGTAGCGGGTGTTAGCATCTGCAAAAGTGTGGGTAGATGGGTGGGCTACATGGTTTGTGCATGGGTGCAGTAGCAGGGGGCTAGGGTATGAGGGTTTTGGGATGCGTTCATGGGAAGAGAGTACAGAGATAAAGACACGGGAGGGGTTGAAGTTTCGGTGTGTGTAAGGGTGTGGGGGTAGAATCAGGCGTAGATGGAGTTGTACGTGTGGATTTACAGGCTAGGAATGTCCAGTTGTAAGGTGTTTCGGGGAACGTCACACCTGTGTGGGTCCGAGGGTGCAGCAGTAAATGGGGGGACGAGGTATAGTATAGGCGCTTGTGGGCGTATTCTCTGATAGGTTTCATTTTTTGTAGAAAAAAACTGTTTAAAATCTGCATTTCAGCTGCGATACACTTTCTGTGTTTTCCCGTAGTGCTGGGTGACGAGTTCCGAACTGGGCAAAGTGCAACAGTGTGCAAAGTTGTTAACATATAAAAAATCAAATTGCAATGGTTTAAAACATGATGTACTTATGTTTGAGCCACATTATTACTGGGGTCCTGATCTGTACGATGCCCGTTCTACCACTTGCTTCTTAACGTCCAGTTAAAAGACACTAAGAGCAGCAGGCACGCTGCCCGCTCGTTAGGGAGTCTCATCCTGCATCAGCTGAAGTTAATGGGAGCTTTGCCGCTGACTGCAGGGGACTCAGGATCACGCCTTTTGCTGCCAGAAAGCAATCACTTGATGATGAGCAAGTTTCTGATGAAAGGGGCTGAACTGTGACACACTCACTCTCGCCCCTTCTCTGCTCAGGCAATGATCCATCCATTTTCAGTACCAGTGTTTTCTGCAGCTTTGCAGGAAGCACCAATTCAGACTGCTGTTCTCCAGAATCTAGAACAGGTTGAATAAAGTCCGACTGGACGGTTCTTTTACTGAGATCTTGCAAACCTTTACTCGCTTCCTTAGTTCTTACTCACTATAGTAAATTGCGTTGAAGTTAATAGTTTTGCTCATGTGAGTAAAGTCTGCTCTCTTGCTGAAGGATCAGTTCCTCCAAAACAAACATGTTTTTGAGGGGGGGTGGAGTGTATAGTTAATATAGTTGGTGTATACATTTGTTAATTGTGATGTGGAAAAAAGGGCTGATAGAGTGAAAACCTGCATTTTAAAACACCTTGAAATATGCTTGTATTCAAAGGACAAAGTTTGTAAATTACAGGCCAAAAACAACATTTAAAATGACATAGGTGTCAAACTGGCAAAAAGGCAAAAAATTAAAATTAGTATTAGCTCTTAAAGGTTTAGTTCTCTTTTGTCTGTGTGGTGGGTGGATTTCTCATTATCTGTAATAGGAGTTGCTATGTGCACGGAGGGGGAAAAACCAATACCTTAGATTTGATCATCACCATATTTAAATAAAGATATTAACAGATATGGGGAAAGTGTTAATGGACATGCTCAGAAAATGCCTTTTTAAACATTAATTTTTAATTAATAAGTATTAATAATTTTTTTTTAGCCAAAAGAGCCTCATTCACAATATTGACTAATGGCCTCTAAACCCTTGTTTTTTTACATGAAAGAAGTTTTGTAAGTTAAACAAGTGTGTATGTTTTTTAAAATTATAAATTTTTACTTGTAGAATTTAAAAACAAAATGAAAAGGGATTGTTTTGTTAACAGACTTTATTGAAATGTTAAAGTTAATATAAACACACCATTCTGATAACAAAAATAACTATTTACTATAAATATTAATATAAATAATTTGATTTAAAAAAAACTTCAAATCTGAGTCCCTGAATGTCAAATTTATGCCCAGGGCAAATCTTTTATGGTCAAGTTAAAATAGCCTGAAATAGGGGTTAACTACACTAATTAAATGTATGTTTAATTAACATTAAAATGTTGTCACAGCCAGGAAATCAAGGCAATTCAAAGTTACAGCTGAAACCTCATTCTTAACTCGCTACCAGGCTGTCCTTACTTCACCCTTGTTTTGGTTAGGTATTGAAGGTGTCTGAGATGACAGCCCTAATCCTGCTCCCACTGAAGTCAGGATCCAGCCCTGAGGGACTAGTTCTGTGATATGCTCACCACCCTCTCAACACTCATTTGTGTCAGCGAGAACTGAGTAAACTCAGCCTTTTGCAGGAGGCACTTGGCATCTGTCACCAACATAAGGGCTCACTCCTACTGTCGCTAAAGTCATTGACAAAACTCCACCTGCAGTATTTTGGCACATCCGGGTGAGCAGGGGTTGGGGTAGGTTAAGACTGAAATGACAATAAATCAGCGACAGAGTTTCAGTCTTAAATTTGTCAAAGCCATAGGTGCAATAGTATTTGTCCAGCAAAGGAGTCATCATGAAGCTCCATTTAGCAAATTACCATAGAATGCTATTGAAATAAACACAACCATGACATCTTCGCTTCACAATACACACAGTGTGAAAGGAAAATTGCTGTGTAATATAACAGGTATATCAATGGCAACATTTAGTTATAAAGTAGAGCATATTACTAGGTCAGATCCTCCGCTGGTATAAATTGCTGTAGCTTCATTGATTTCTATGGAGCTACATTGAATTACACCAGCTGAAGATCTGTGAAATAATAATAATAATAAGGAAGTTTCAGTCTTCTCATAATGTAGTTTAAGACAAAGGGAATGCAGTTCTCTATTTGAATATATGGCATTTTCAGGACTGTTGTAAGGCAAGTTCTTATTTTTTTATGTAAATTGTAATTTCCTTCATTTTTTATGCATTTAAATGGCAAGCTAGCTGCATTCCCTCTGTCAAATTACATTATCAGAGAATTCACATCCTACTGGGAAGTACTAGCAAAAGGACAGCTCTTGCTGAGAGACAACAGCACCATTACAAATTACAGAAATACTGAAACAGTGATAAGTATGTCTAAAATCTGTCCTCCTGCCAACCCAGAGAAAACCAGAGCTGTCATTCACATGTAACTATTTAATATTTCAGTAATGAGTATTAAGTTAAGTGCATATTATTTGATGGATAGCTTGAAATGGCTCTTTTCGGTAAGTGTGATTTGTCATGAGATTACCTATTTCTTTTATTATTTTATTGTTTTTATATCAACTTATTGTATATGCTATTATGAGGTTACTATAGGATTGCACATTAAAATGTGCCACTTAAGGCCCAATGGCTCAAGCCTGCAAAGAGCCAAAGCTCATTTTGGGAGGTCCTGAGCATCTTCAGTTCCCGTTTACCAAGGAAGTCAAAAGTGACTAGTGATTTTGGGTGACTCAGTTTTTGGGTGCCCAAGTTGAGAAAGCTTAAAGCTATCCTCTGAAAACCAGGCCTCATTCTTGTTGGGCACCCAAAAGTCATGGCACCCAGAAACTGGGGTAACTACAATATTAGTCACTAATATTGACCAATCTTGGTCGTTGGCTTTGATAGGACTGCTCGTGTGGCAGGATATGGCCCTAAATGATTATTGTCCGTTTATACATTTCAAATATTAATAACTGCCCTATTTTTTACTTTTGCCTTTAGAAATACTAAGAGAAACCTGTCTTCATTATGTACTAATATCCTGAACATTCTGAACTGAGGAAAGTCATTTTGATTTATAGACTCGGTTAAAAATTTAAATCACACAAAGTAGGAGTCCTAGCATAAAAACAAGCTTAAAAATGTTCCTGGACTGAAATCTTGTATCCCAAGTTTCAGCAGAAGGATGTTAATGGAAGAGGTATAACCCAGACCCACCAATAAAAATAAAAATAAATAAAATCCATAGTAGTAGTAGTAGTGACACAATACTAAGTAGAAGGGAATGAAAGGCTCTGCTGTAGTGATTGGAATTGGTCCCATTACCATAACTATGGCACTGCTGACAATGACATTTGAATGTAAATAAGATTTACATGACAAATTGTCGTTCAGAATGCAATGTTTACATATATCAACATACAGGTCATTATTATTAGATAATTACCTTGTGTAATCTACTTGGGAGCATTATTTTAAATGGATCTTTCTAGGAGCTACTAATAATGAAAGTGTAACCAATGAAATGTCTGTAAGTAGCAAGAAATCGAATATGCTTTAAAACTGTGCAGTGTTTATACTTGTCAGTTGTTTGGTGGAAATATATATGCCAAAAGCAGCAGGGTCACTTGAACCATGTTCTCTCTCTCTCTCTCTCTCTCTCTCCTCCAATATGATTTTAGGAGGGAAGGGGGAGAGGGAGGAGCCTGTTTCAGCATAAAGGAGACATACACATGGGTAGGGTTACATTCCAGCAATTTATATTATGCACTTTTTTTGATAACACAGTCAGTGATGGCTTTAAGACTCTTCTACTGCCATGGTCATAAAAGACCCTGCAAAACCTTGAGTTAATCAGGAAAATTTATTCCCTTTTATCCTTTCCTGAGAGCAAAATATGATCTGTAAACAACAGGTACATAAAAGCTGGGAGCTTGAAAAGTTTTATGTGAGGAATTGTTTTTCCAGATTTGAAGTCTTTTGACATATAAATTCTTGTTAGCTGAAAATGTACTCCATGCTCTTTTCTAAGTGAGTGGGGATTTAGTTGTGTGAATCAGCTATCTTCTCCAGGCTGCTTAAAAAAATAAAAAGTGACCCTTCACTTCAGCTAGCTTTCTGAGCACAGATTAAATATTAAATCTTGGTACCAGGCTCACTTGGATGCATTCTGCATGTTACAGGTTTTTTTCCTAAAAATCCTGCAGTGGTACCAGCAGCTACAAATGCAGAAGTAGATGTCTTAAAAACTGCTTGGGGTCAAATCCTGACTGGCATCTGGAAAACAGCATAATAGACCCCACCAAGCCCATATTCAGTGTATGCTGTAAGAAGAACATTCATGTGTTCCAGTGTTGTGGTTGACAATAGCCCACAAACCACTACTTCATGCAATCTGTTCCTAAAATAGGATCAGACACTGCCACCCTTGCTCACAGTGAATAGTATCATATTTTTAAAGCGATCCAATTGAAATGAATGCGACTAATAGAGGAGCAAGGGACCATTCATGTAAGAATAGTGTGTATAGAGGCCATTGGTTGATCTTGGAATATACATACATAAAAATATCACTCCTCCACAGATCCTGTCACGTGTGGATTGTCTGCTTTGTTTCAGTGGAGTTGGAATAGGGATATCCAACTTCTGCATGTGGACTGCAGATTATCTGGTGTACCCCGCATACAAAGCTAGAATTTGACTAGTCAGATGGCTGCATGTGGTGGGTATGTGAAATTAGTACCTGATCCAAAATGGAGAAAGTTCAAGGGGATTAAGTGCCCGGAGGAAATAGCCTATGCAAGTAGTGTGGAGGGGACCACTACTCCAGAACTTAGTCTAAAGCAGCAACCAGGGGGAATGGTTTTCACTTCTCTCTCACTTGCTCATACTCTCTTCCAAAGTCAGCCACTCATACACCACTCACTGCTCTCATACCCTCATCCAGCTCCTACTCAGACCTTGCTAGAAACTGCTTATTCTGTATATTACTCTGGAAGAAGCAGCCAGGATTTTCTCTTCCCTCCCTTTGCCCAGGTGAGAGGAGGGAAACAGGAGTCAGGAGAAGCAAGATCATTGCCCCATGTTCTCTACAAGAACCCAGGAGTTCTTCTCATGAAAGTCTGGGAAAAGGGCTGTTCTTGCCCTCTGGTCTCCTTACCATTGAGGTGGAGAGGTCTGGGGGTTCAGCCAAGGCTACACTCCAGTGAAGGCCAATCTATGTGTCCCTCTCATGCTCTTCCTGGGTCCAAGCTTGTTTACTGGCAGTTTGAGTCATGTCAGGAAGATGCAGAAGAATGGCGATTGAGATGTACAAACAAAATGCAGGATTGAGCTGTTGGTATGTATATACTGCTGAACTACTACACTTCTAATGTATTTAACAGTTATAATACTTTTAGCCTTGGATTTACGTACAAATTGTCTTTGATGTTTTCAGGTCTCAGGCAGTCTTTTAAAAGTGGAACATCTTTCCTTTTCCCCCACAAGTGACTATCGTCATTCAGAAATATATTCCTTTTCTTTTAAACTCATTAGATAATTTTTTCAGAACATATGATTAATACTGGATCAGATCTGTGATCCATCTTATCTAATATCCTGTCTCCGAAAGTGACCAGAACCAGATGGTACAGAGTAAGGGGCAAAAGACACCACAATAGGCAGATATGGGATAATCTGCCCCCAGGGAAGTCTCCTTCGAACCTCTAAATTGAGGTTGGTTTATAAACCCTGAAGCATGTGGTTTTCTGTCCCTTCTAAATCTCTGTAAAAGTATGTACTGTTATGACTCTGGATAGTCTTGTTATACATATAAATACCCAATCCCTCCTTTGATTTTGCTAAATTTTTGGTCTTCATGACATTCGGTGGCAATGAGTTCCATAGTCTAATTGCGTATTTGAATTTGCCACCTTTCCATTTTATTGAATGTTTCTTTTTTCGTATTATACAGTCTACTTCTCCATAAACATTTGTATGGCACAATTTTTTTTCTTCAGATCCTGGCCTACAAATACTCTTAATTTCAGAGTGAATGATGGTTGCAGACAAAATATGTTCCTGCTACACTACCCAAAAATCTTGTGTGCAGACTATCAATGTTCTGTTACAATTTCAAAGCTGCTCTTCAATGACAAATCAATTCTGTTGCTAGAATAAAAAACTGACGTCCTACAGGTACATGACAAGTCACGGCAAGTCTTGCATAAAGGTCATATTTCACTTGTGACACATTTTGTATAAATTAATTTAAAAACATTTTTAGGTTCCTTCTTCAAAATCAGACAGCTCCAACGGATGATTATATTAATCAAATATCCAGCTGATGAATGCAAATTACACAGAAGACTAAGGAAAGCTATGGTTCAAAATATACATTTTTTTATTTTATGTGCAGAGAAGATCATCCTAAATTCACAAACATAGACATTCTTATGGAAGAAAAATGATTGCCAGTTACAAATGACTGTAGAACAGGTTTATGTTTATGGGCAGATTGGGTTTGCTGCCATGCATATTTTGTTATGTGATGCATCTGTTTTTTATATTAGAATTAAATAATTTATGTGCTTCATATTTGTTGATTCCCACAGGTGCAGATTAGATATTACAGTATGCACTTTTGAAATGTGTAGACTGGATACATCAACATTTGGAAGCAATGTTGGACAGCATAATTTTGAAAAATGTGTCCTTTAATTTTAAAAACAATAAAAGGCAAGGTTCAAATTAATTTTTTTCAGGTCCTTAATCATCTGCATAAAAAGTTGAGAAACATGTCAAAGAAGTCAGAAGCATCCAAGAAAAAGGTAGATTGCTTTCCTTACTAAGCATGCTAACTTTTCAATGTAATGTTGCTTGTTACTAAAGGTATAAAATAGAGATGGACTTGAATCTAAATACACCTGAACATTGAGGGTTTAAAATCCAAACCTCAAACCAGATTTGAATTTTGCATTTGTCCCCTAGTCTCAACAATGGGCTAAGCCACTATTCTAGATCTTTATATCTTGAACTTTTGAGGATGTGAAAACCAGATCCAGAGCCAATCCCTGTGACTCAGACGTATTTCTAGTATAAATGTACTTTTCAGTTCTCCTGTATGTTTTCCCGATCTTATAATTTTTTTCTGCTAATGTAATTTTTTATCTAATTCGAAGAATTTCTGGTTTTTAAGATGAACCTTCTAAATAAGTTTCAGAGTGGTAGCCATGTTAGTCTGTAGCCGCAAAAAGAACGAGGAGTACTTGTGGCACCTTAGAGACTAACAAATTTAAATTAGTTAGTCTCTAAGGTGCCACAACTACTCCTCGTTCTTCTAAATAAAGTTTATTGTACTTCCGGATCCTCTTTTAAAACTTTGCCATCCATAAAAACTGTTTTTATTCTCTGCTGTTCAGGGCTTAAATTAAACACCCACTGCTAATACTGCAAATAGGATTTTGAAAAGATCTTTAAATCACAAAGCTAATATTGTTCTTTAGGACTGTATAGAAGGGTCTGTATCATAGTGAATTTGACTGGTAATACAGTATATAGAGTTCTAATTTTGAGCAGAGTTGGCACCAGGAGTTTCCTGCCTGACTTCTATATTTATGAACAATGGAGTCAGATAAATCTTTAGGGCACAGCTGTGCAGTCTAGGGTTGCAAACTTTCTACTCACACAAAACAGAAGCCCTTGTCCTGCCCCTGCCCTGCCCCTCCTCCGAGGCCCCACCCCCTGCTCACCTCCTCCCTCTGTTGCTCGCTCTCCCCACCCTCACTCACTCACTTATTTTCACCAGGCTGGCTCAGTGGGTTGGGATACAAGAGGGGCTGAGAGCTCTGGCTGTGGGTGCGGGCTGTGGGGTGGAGCCAGGAGGAGGGGATTGGGGTACAGGAGGGGGCTCCGGGCTAGGGGGTGGAGCTGAGGGGTTCAGAGTATGGGAGGGGGCTCCAGGCTGAGGCAGGGGGTTGGGATGTGGAAGGAGGTACGAGCTTTGGCCTGCAGGTGTGGATTCTGGGGAGGGGCCTGAAATAAGGGGTTCAGGGTGCGGGAGGGGGATCTGGAGTGCAGGAGGGGTGAGGGCTCTGGCTGGGGCTGCAGACTCTGGGGTGGGGTTGGGGATGAGGGGTTTGGGGTACAGAGGGGTGCTCTGGGCTGGGACTGAGGGGTTTGGAGGGAAGGAGGGGGATCAGGGCTTGGGCAGGGGGTTGGGGTGCAGGGGTGTGTGTGAGGGCTCTGGCTGGAGATGCAGACTCTGGGGTTGGGCTGAGGATGAGGGGTTTGGGGTGCAGAAGGGTGCTCTGGACTGGGACCGAGGGGTTCGGAGGATGGGAGGAGGATCAGGGCAGGGGGTTAGGGCGCGGGGGGGGGGGGGTGAGGGCTCTGGCTGGGGGTGTGGGCTCTGGGGTGAGGATGAGGGTTTTGGGGCAAAGGAGGGTGCTCTGGGCTGGGACTGAGGGGTTTGGAAGGTGGCGGGGGGATCAGGGCTGGGGCTGGGGGAGGAAGTTGAGGTGCAGGGTGTGTGTGTGAGGGCCCTGGCTGGGGGTGCAGACTCTGGGGTGGGGCTGGGAATGAGGGGTTTGAGGTGTAGGAGAGTGCTCTGGACTGCGACTGAGGGATTCAGAGGGCAGGAAGGGGATCAGTACTGGGGCAGGGGGTTGGGATGTGGGAGGTGGTGAGGGCTCCAGCTGGGGGTGCGGGCTCTGGGATGGGGCTGGAGATGAGGGGTTTGGGGTGAAGGAGGGTGCTCTGGGCTGGGATTGAGGGTTTGGAGGTCAGGAGGGGGATCAGGGCTGGGGCTGGGGGAGGGATTTGGGGCCCGGGAGGGGGTCAGAGGTGCAGGTTCTGGGTGGCGCTTACCCCAAGCAGCTCCTGGAAGCAGCAGCATGTCCCCCCTCCGGCTCCTATGCTGATGCACAGCCAGGTGGCTCTGCGTGCTGCCTCATCCACAGGCACTGCCCCCGCAGCTCCCATTGGCCACAATTCCCCGCCCATGGGAGCTGCAGGAGTGGTGCTTGGGGCGGGGGTGGCGTGCGGAGCCCCCTGGCTGCCCATACACATAGGAGCCAGGGGGTGGACATGCCAGCTGCTTCCCAGGAGTCGCGCAGCATGGAGGCTAGCAGGGAGCCTGCCAGCCCCGCTGCATGGCACCACCAACCGGACAGTCAACGGCTCGGTCAGCGGTGCTGACCGGAGCTGCCAGGATCCCTTTTTGACCGGGTGTTCCAATAGAAAACCAGACACCTGGTCACCGTAGTGCAGTCTGAGTTGATGGATATAATCATATGCCCATGCAGAGTCTCACTGAAGTAAATGGAACGAGGAGTACTTGTGGCACCTTAGAGACTAACCAATTTATTTGAGCATAAGCTTTCATGGGCTACAGCTCACTTCATCAGATGCATAGAATGGAACATACAGTATTAAGATATATATACACATAGAACATGAAAAGGTGGAAGTTGCCATACCAACTCTAAGAGGCTAATTAATTAAGATGAGCTATTATCAGCAGGAGAAAAAAAAACTTTTGTAGTGATAATCAAGATGGCCCATTTCAGACAGTTGACAAGAAGGTGTGAGGATACTTAACATGGGGAAATATATTCAATTTGTGTAATGACCCAGCCACTCCCAGTCTCTATTCAAGCCCAAGTTAATGGTATCTAGTTTGCAAATTAATTTAAATTTGCAAATTGAAGTAAATGGAGATCCACATGCATGCAGAGCACTGCCTGTGCAGACTGAATCGCCGAATCAGGCCCTAATTCAGACAGTATTTATACAATCCCTAATTTCTGGTAGAAACACTGGTCAAGATTTTTTTTTAGAGGAACAGTGTTAAAAGGATTATGTATTAAATCTCTGATTCAGCAAGGTACTTAAGTACTTTATGGAGTTGGGGCCTATGATATAACTACTAAAGGTTCAGAAAATTGCCAACTTTTGTGATTTTTTTATCGTGCGTTTTGTGACTTTTGGTGTTTTTAAAGCTTCAGTTCTTGGAGTCGTGGTTATATGAGAATCTGAGCTTTAATTTAAAAATAAAAAAAGTGTACCCTTATGTACCTAAAGGGCTCAAAAACCAGAAGGCAAACAAAATTAACCAAAATATCATTGTTTGAAAAATATAATTGTTTTAAATCAATCTCATGAGTTTTTGGGACCCAACTAATGACAGTTGAATGCTTGGGGTTGGCAATACAATTTTACATAGCCATACTGAAAAAATATATACTATTTTAAATTATTATTTCTTCTAAATAAGAAGAACTCTTGCTCATTTTCATTCTGCATTTAGGGCCTAATCCTATGTTTCTCACCTTATTCAAACGAATGGGAGTTGCCTGATTTAGGAGTTCAGAAGTGGATTTTTAAATTAGACTTTCATATTTAGGAAAAAAGTTAAATGCAAAATAAATGTTTGCCAGAATACTATTTTTGTATATTTATTGATCATACACAAAACATTAGCATGAACATATTAGAATTAGTGTATTTCCTGAAATTATATTTCAGGTAGTTTTATTTACTTATGTGTAATGTTAAGAGCCATCCCATTAAATAAACAAGAGCAGCCCTCTAGTGTTTCCTTGGCTGCAGATTATACTGATAATGTTGTAAAGGTAAGCTTTGGAATTAGCCTTGAGAGGGATAATGGAATAAAACAGATGTTGCAAGGATTGTCAAACCATTATGCACACTTATGCATCCCACAGGTACCACGTATCTTAAGCATGATAGAGTTAAGAGACACAGGGACAAAATCTGCCCTAAATCTGCCAACTATAATCGGGGGGTTACTTGTGTGTAAATAAGGACGGAGACAAATCTCTCTTAGTAAGTTGAGGAGATATACAATTATCCATATTATTCTGCTTTGGATCAAAATGTTAACATAGTGAAAGGGTTAGGGCATTGTGCTTTCTTTATGTCTTATCTGCAGGAAAAAAAGAAATTTTTGAAAAAAAAATCTGTAGGTTTATTTTCCTTTTTGTTTCCTCCTGAAAATGTATGCGTGATAAACACAATATTTCAATTCCCACTGGGAATTTTTCCTAAATTGAAGGGTCCTATTTGTAATCTTTTATTAAGACAGATCTTTTATTGGGCAGATTCTGTGCTGGTGTAAATTAGCACACTTTTATTGATATCATCTTGTCCTTCCTATCCCCTACTACTGCCCCTAGAAACAGACTTGGGAGAGGTGTCCTCTTGGTGTCCACTCCCCTTCACAAACATATTTTATTTTTTAAACAGAGGGACAGATTCTCAGCTGTGAAAATTGTCAGACACAGTGACATACTCTATGACAGCTGTTCTCAAACTGAGGGTCGGGACCCCAAAGTGGGTCACAACCCAATTTTAAAGGGGTTACCAGGACTGGCTTAGACTTGCTGGAGCCCAGGGCTGAAGCCCGAGCCTCACGTCCCGGGGCTGAAGCCGAAGCCTGATAGCTTGAGCCCTGGGCAGCGAGGCTCAGGTTCCAGGCCCCCTGCCTGGAGCTGAAACCCTTGGGCTTTGGCCCCTCCACCCAGGCAGCAGGGCTCGGGCGGGCTCAGACTTTGGTCCCCGCTCTTGGGGTTGTTTAGTATTTTTGTTGTCAGAAGGGAGTCGCGGTGCAATGAAGTTTGAGAACCCCTGCTCTACGACAATTTACACGAGCTGAGGATCTGCCCCAGAGACTATAGGTTGCCTGAATCCTGTTCACTTCCTACTCTAGGATCAAACACATGGGTTATTTCATGCTAGTTGCTAAATTTATCCATAACATAATCCCACTGTAGCCAGTGAAGTTACACAAGAGATAGATCTGGCTTTAGTCTTGAAGGAACTCATTTAGGGCACAATGGGAGAGTGTGCAGGGGTAAGACAAGTCTAGGATAGAGTGCTTTGGAGTATGACTGGTGGGAACATCACTAAATAGAATCATAGCAGTGTAGGACTGGAAGGGACCTCAGTAGGTCATCTAGTCCAGTTCTCTGCACGCAAGGCAGGACTAAGTAATAACTAGACTAGTGGTTTTCAACCTGTGGTCCGTGGACCCCAGGACTCTTCAGACTATGTCTAAGGCCAGGTCTTCACTTCCCGCTGGATTGGAGGGTAGAGATCGATCCTTCGGGGATCGATTTATCGTGTTTCGTCTAGACGTGATAAATCGATCCCTGAAAGCACTCCCCGTCGATTCCGGTACTCCAGCTTGCAAGAGGCACAAGTGGAGTCGATGAGGGAGCGGCAGCAGTCGATTCCCCGGCGTGAGGACGGTCGGGTAAGTCGATCTAAGATACTCTGACTTCAGCTACGCTATTCGCGCAGCTGAAGTTGTGTATCTTCGATCGACCTCCCGCCCGCCCGCTAGTGTAGACCAGGGCTAAGGGATCTGCGAAAGGTTGTCATTACCATAGAACAGTGGTTTTCAGTGTGTGGTCTACAGACAGCTGGGTGGGGTGGGGGTCCGTAGATTATGTCTAAGGTTCCCAAAGGGGTCTACATCTCCATTTGACATTTTTTAGGCATCCACAAATGAAAAAAGGTTGAAAACCACTGAACTAGACCATTTCTGACATGTTTGTCTAATCTGTTCTTAAAAACCTCCAGTGATGGAGATTCTACCACCTTTCTAAACAATTTGTTCCAGTGCTTAACTACCCTGACAGGAAGTTTTTGCTAATGTTCATCTAAACATCCCTTACCTCAAGTTAAGCCCATTGCTTCTTGTCCTTTACTCAGAGGTTAAGGAGAACAATTTTTCACCCTCCTCTTTGTAACAGCCGTCGAGGAAAACTTATTATGTTCCCCATCAATCTTCTCTTCTCCAGACTAACAAACCCAATTTTTTCAATCTTTCCTCGTAGGTCACATTTTCTAGACGTTTAATCATTTTTGTTGCTCTCCTCTGGACTGTCTCCGTTTTGTCCACATCCCAGAACTGGATAAGGTACTCCAGTTGAGGCCTTATCAGCGTGAAGTAGAGTGGAAGAATTACTCCTTGCATCTTGCTTACAACACTCCTGCTGATAAATCCCACAATGGGATTTGCTTTTTTTGCAACAGTGTTACACTATTGACCCATATGTAGCTTGCGATCCACTGTAAACCCCAGATCCCTTTCTACAGTACTCCTTCCTAGGTAGTCATTTCCCATTTTGTATGTGTGCAATTGATTGTTCCTTCCTAAATGGAGTACTTTGCATCTGTCCTTATTGAATGTCATTCCGTTTACTTCAGGCCAGTTTTCCAGTTCGTCTTGATCACTTTGAATTTTAATCCTATTCTCTAAAGTACTTGCAACCCCTCCCAGCTTGGTATCATCCGAAAACTTTATAAGTGTACTTTCTATGCCATTCTCTAAATCATTTGAGAAGATATGCCCTTCGATATGCCCTTCCAGCTTGACTGAATCATTTATAACTACTCTCTGGGAACCAATTATGCACCCACCTTATAGTAGCTCCTTCTAGGCTATATTTCCCCAGTTGGTTTATGAGGTGATCATGTGAGACAGTATCAAAAGCCTTACTAAAGACAGGATATACCACATTAACTACTTCTCCCTGTTCACAAGGCTTGTTACCCTGTCAAAGAAAGTGATTAGGTTGACTATATGTGATTTGGCCTGGACAAATTCACGTTGGCTGTTACTTATCACCGTATTATCTTCTAGGTGTTTACAAATTGATTTCTTGATTATTTGCTGCATTATATTACTGGTCTGTAATTCTCCAGGATGTCCTTATTCCCCTTTTTATAGATTGGTATTATATTTGCCCTCTTTCAGTCCTCTGGAATCTCTCCTGTCTTCCTTGAGTTTTCAAAGATAATCGCTAATGACTCAGATATCTCCTCAGTCAGCTCTTTGAGTATTCTAGGATGTATTTCATCAGGCATTGCCAACTTGAAGAAATCTAACTTGTATAAGTAAATTTTAACTTGTTTTTCCCTATTTTAGCATCAGAATCTACCTCATTTTCACAGGCATTCACTATGTCAGATGTCCAATTGCTACTAACCTTTTTGGTGAAAACTAAAACAAAAAGGGCATTTAGCACTTCTGCCATTTCCACATTTTCTATTATTGTCTTTCCCCCCTCATTGAGTAATGGGCCTACCCTGTCTTTGGTCTTCCTCTTGCTTCTAATGTATTTGTAGAATGTTTTCTTGTTACTCTTCATGTCTCTAGCTAGTTTAATCTCATTTTGTGCCTTGGCCTTGCTCATTTTGTCCCTACATGCTTGTGTTGTTTTTTAATAGTCATCCTTCATAATTTGACCTTGTTTCCACTTTTTATAGGACTCTTTTGAGTTTCAGATCATTGAAGATCTTCTGTTTCTTCTTATTTCCCCCTTCTTATTTCCTATCACACTTGTGGATGTGAAAGAGTTTTCCTTCTGGCATGGGAAGGTTCATCTTTAGCAGACCATCTGCTCTGTTGATTAGGTGACCCTGATGTGGAATCTGCTGAATGGTTTCCTGGAGCTTTTGTATCTCCAAAGGCAATGGATATTATTTGATGGATTGGGCCCATTGAAATAAGATTCTAGGTGTGGATGATTGTGTTAGTGAGGTTAAGAGTGAAGGTGATTGAATGACTCTGATGTTCTACAGCTGCTCAGGGAAGCTACTCATAGGCAGAGCTGAATACATTTCCTATACCAACCAAATTCTGTTTGCAGCTAAAGGGAATTAAATCTAATATTAACATTTCTGTTGAGTGAGAACTAATTAGCACAATCTCCCATGCAGGAAATTTTTATCCATTGTCACTTAAATGGAAATGATTTTCATGAGCAGTCCAACCTTCTCTTGAGGAGATGAAATTGATTTCTTGCCAGCCTGAGGTAAAAATCTATTGTTCAGAGTAAGTGGCCGCACCAGTCATTACAGGTAAATAGAACCCAAATTCAAGAACCTAGCAAAATATCTAGGCCTCCTGTACACTGATGTGTACCGTTTCATGACTTTGTGTAATAACATAGTTTAGTGTTGCTTGAGTAGTTGGGACTAAGCTCTATGCCGAGGGATATAAGATAGCTCTGTAACATGGTTTGACTCCATCTACACAGGCAAGATCAAACCATGCTGTAAAAGTGACAAGACCCTATTTATGTAATAACAGTGAATGACAAATTTGATAGTTAAGATGGGGCTTACATCTCTCGCAATGAACTAATTGAAAGAGGTAGTTGCTGGAAATGTAATAGTTGTTAATTTGTCAAACAATTGCAAAACAATAAGTATTTTCCTAAAAAAGTAACTAAAAGTTAAAGAAAGCCCTGACAATGATTTTTCCAAGCCACGGTGGCATTCCATTATCCTAGAAGCCTAACATTTCTCTGCTTATATCCTAGTATTCCCCATTGACAGAGTCTATCATTGGAGATGGATGGCATCTCCTTATGAAAATAAGTTCCATGAAGTCAGGTAGCAGTAGTGTGGTCTAGTCTGTTCTGCTCAATTCGTTAGTTTTGTCTAAAATACTGTTTTTGTTGGTGAGCTTGGGTTTCCAGGTTAGCAAAAGCATATATTAGCCGCCTCCTCCTAATTCAGGTTTAATACATATATTGTGGTCATTTTTCATTGCTGGGCACCATGGTGTACTCCCATGATTTCCACCAACATTAATGGGATTTGTATGTCTAATTGACAGATTTTCAAAAGACCTCTGGTCCCCATTTAGGCACCTAAATTAAGTGGCCAGCTGGATGCTGAGCACTTTTGAAAATGTGGCAACTGAATTTAGGTGGAGGTCTTTTGAAAATCTGGCCTTAAATCTGTATGTAATACACAGAAAACATAGCCTATTAGATTTAAAGTTATGGCATTTCCCAAGGGCTTGCATCACCACTGCATTACACCAGTTTTGTGTCAATGGAACTCCATTGCCACTCAGTGGAGTTCCACTGACATAAAACTGGACTAACAAAGTAGTTAATCAGAGCCTTAATCTTTACATACTGCTCCCTACCATTTGAATCACACAGTCCATGCAATGTTTATCAAGTGAAGTTTGAGGGCCTATGTTCTTCTTGACCTAAACCCATTATATGAAATAAAATACATATGGCTGATAAACTAAAATAGTTTGCAAATACTTAGAAATGTGTTTTTTTCCTAATATTTTTGTATCCCTAAATAATGGTTTTGAAGCACGTTGTTTGAAACTGTTTGTTCAAGTGTTAATAAATCATCCATGTTTCTCTTTTCCTGCTTTAGACAGCCCAGACTGTGCTGGTGGTGGTGGTGGTTTTTGGCATATCTTGGCTGCCACATCATGTGATCCACCTCTGGGCTGAATTTGGAGTTTTCCCACTGACTCAAGCTTCATTTCTCTTCAGAGTAACAGCACACTGCCTGGCTTACAGCAATTCTTCTGTAAATCCTATTATATACGCATTCCTCTCTGAAAATTTTAGGAAGGCCTACAAACAAGTCTTCAAATGCCAGATAGGTAACGAATCACCTCTGAATGATGTTAAAGAAAGTAGAAGTCGGATAGATACAGTACCGTCTACCAATTGTACTCATGTGTGAGCAACAATTAAAAAAAAATCCTATCATGTTGGGTTTTCATATGTGTGGACTAGACTTCTAGAAAAAGCACAATGAGCTCCTAAAAAGAGCTGCAGCTTCAGCTTCAGCTTTAGCTTGATAATTGGTAGAATTAAAAAATTCAATTTCCTTACATTTATCAGATAACTGTGGCCATTCTTAATATTAGACATCTTTGTCTAGCGTGGTTCAAATGAAGATCTGTCCTTTGAAAGATGTTCTAGAAAAAGTGGGTAATGGTATGTCAGTCCTAGCCCTCTTACTCATTTAGTAGGAAAGCTAATAACTTGCTATTTATAAATATTAAAGTACAGCATATTCCAATTGCACCTATAACACAAATATGTTAACATAGAATGCAATTGTACAATTCCTAATCCAGTTCTATAACGTCATATTTTATTCTATAAATGGTGTGTGTGTGGAGGTGGGGGAGAAATGAGCTCTCACCTCAAAGAAAGGTAATTAATGGTGCAGTACAATGATTTCAAGAGAAGTGGTTAGATTTCAAAGATAATTAAAACTTCAGTCATCTCTTCAAGGTTGGTTTTGACAATGGTTCTGTTTGTTTTTAAGCAAATGTTGAGCAGAAATAATTTTCATATGTTGAAGTAATTACTTAGAGAAGAAATGCTAAACTAACTACGTAACTGTAGAATTTACACCAGGTTACTGAGGCACTGAGGTTGTACTTTGTGTGCCTTGCCTGGCTGCATATACAAAACAATGGTTACACCTTTATAAAATTTTGCTTAAGGCACTCACATAACTGTGGCATAACATAGGTTGATGTAGTCAAAGTGAGAAGGGTTTGTTTCAGGTCTCTCTCTCTCTGTGTGTGTGTGTGTGTGTGTGTGTGTGTGTGTGTGTGTGTATATATATGCCATTTCTAGTTATTGATATATATGTAAATATATTAGCTTAAACATTAAGTTATGGATATGTTCATACACACACACAGACACACTGCTATTCTATGAAGGAATCTTTAAATGGGGGTTGAAATTTTTGATATTAGCATTCCAACAGTTCTATTAGAGTCCTAATATCAGACCGCTTAATAGTTTTAATTTGGAAAAAAATACAGTTAGTATTTTTAAAACAAATTAAATGGTCCAATCCTGTAGACATTTAACTAACATGAGTAGTTCCACTAACTTTGTTTGAGATCCTCAGCTAGTGTAAAGTCGTGTACCTCCATTGTCCTAAATACAGCTACATCAATGTATACCAGCTGACATTCTGACCTTCTAAGTTTAAATTTGATCCAGCTCCCACTGAAGTCAATGAGAGTATTTCCATTGATGTTAGTAGGAGTTGTGTTGGATCCATATTACATGCATGATTTTTACATTTTTCTCCAGTTAATGCTGTGCCACATTCCTCTCCCTCCTGAGACTTAATGTTTACAACAGGGCAGATGTAAGTATCCTTTTGTGCTTAGTGAAAGATGTCTGTGACAAAGTGAAATTCCAAGCTAGAGGGAAATTTACTATGGCTTAATTCACTCAGAAATGTCTGCATTGACCCACCAATTCATGCACTTAGACATAGTAGAGAAAACATCTTCCCAGAAAATAGTACTGCATATATAGAACTTTTGTTTATTTATTCACTTTTTCCTGTATGTGAATGGCTTACTCTGTTACATATCCCTGAGTGAGTACATATGAAATGGCATAGAGTTTTTGTCCCACATGCAAAGTACATTATCAGAGTCAAATTAATTAATAGGCAGCAGGTTTAAAACAAACAAAAGGAAGTATTTTTTCACACAACGCACAGTCAACCAGTGGAACTCCTTGCCAGAGGATGTTGTGAAGGCCAAGACTATAACAGGGTTCAAAAAAGAACCAGATAAATTCATAGAGGATAGGTCCATCAATGGCTATTAGCCAGGATGGGCAGGGGTGGTGTCCCTAGCCTCTGTTTGCCAGAAGCTGGGAATGGGCGACAAGGAATGCGTCACTTGATGATTACCTGTTCTGTTCATTCCCTCTGGGGCACCTGGCACTGGCCACTGTTGGAAGACGGGATACTGGGCTAGATGGACCTTTGGTCTGACCCAGTATGGCTGTTCTTAAGTTCTTAAATAGAAGATGCTGAATGTAGTTTGGGAGACAGCTCTTTCAGGGGCTGGTCTAAGACTGTGAACTGAATTTCACAGGAACTAGGGGCAGCCAAAAACCTCACCACCCACTGCAAGGCATACATCGTTGACCTGCCTTCTCTGACATGGTATACACAGCAACATATATACATAAATGAAATATATATCTTTTTAAAACCTACCAAAAGGCTTCACTGCAAACATAATACTTCCTCTGGGGAGAGTATGAAAGAGGGAACAAACATCATGTGACAGGTATTAGTCATGTACTACTGCAAGGGGCTTGCATACTATGGTGAAGAGGGGTGGTATAAGAACCCATAGAGAATAGACTGGAGAGATCTCGCAGCATTTCTATAAAGATATAATGTTATTTTGAGCAGTGGTTCTGAGAGCCCATATTACAAATTCTATGATTGGCACATTTTCACAGGACTGCACTGTAATTAAAAAATACAAAATCTGGCAAAAGAAGGGAATGTAAATTCATGCTACCTATAGGCACTCTGAATGTATATTTTTGCATAATTTTATTTGCTTTTTTCCCCACTGAAAAAATAAAATGACCATTTAGACAGAACTACAGCTACATTTGTTAACAACAAAAACAACAATGTGTCCAGTGACACCTTAAAGACTAACAGATTTATTTGGGCATAAGCTTTCGTGGGTAAAAAACCCACTTTTTCAGATGCATGGAGTGAAAATTACAGATGCAGGCATAAATACACTGACACATGAAGAGAAGGGAGTTACCTCACAAGTGGAGAACCAGTGTTGACTGGGCCAATTTGATCCTACCACCTCCATCAAGATAAAGAACCTTTTATTGTATTCTGGCTTTGTCACACTCACTACCATAATTATAGAGCACTTCTAGCATTTGTAACATGCAATACCTCTGCTTGGAAATACCTCCTTTCAATTTTTAAAGGCCCTGCTTCTGGCATTTTTAATTTATGAGTTTAAAAGTAAAATAAATACATAAACTCAGTTAAGATACCTAATTTGCTATTTTATCTGAAAAAGGCTTCCTTGTAATGTTAATCATTTTAAATTTTGTTGATTATTGGTCCATTGTGGATTAATGAGTTTGGGCATTTTGTGGAGGAAACCCTCTCTCACCTTCTCCCCAACAACAAATGAAACATGAACTAGGCCCTGTGGCATGGTACAGAGGCACTAAAATTCACTGCAGCTTCCCCCTCACCTTGCAAAAGTGCCCAGGTGAAGGGCTATGGGCCTGATCCAAAGCCCACTGAAATCAAGATCAGACCCTAGAAGAAAGCTGCTTCAGAAATGTGGGGTGGGGGTGGGGGAAAATGCCTTTGGGAAGGTGAAACTCCATATCCAGAGTCATAGGGCTGGGCTGAACCCCAAGTTGTGGAGTATTTCTGTTTGACTTTCTAATTAGGCCAAAGTAGGGTTGCCAACTTTCTAACCACACAAAACTGAACACCCCTGCCCTGCCCCTTCCCCGAGGCCCCACCCCTGCTTGATCCATCCCCCCCCCGTCACTTGCTCTCCCCCACACTCACTCACTTTCACCGGGTTGGGGCAGGGGATTGGGATGCGGGAGAGGGTGAGGGCTCCGGCTGGGGGTGTGGGCTCTGGGGTAGGGCCAAGAATGAGGGGTTTTGGGTGCAGGAGAGGGCTCCGGGCTGGGGCAGGGGGTTGGTGTGTGTTGGGGGGGGTGAGAACTCCAGCTGGGGGTGCAGGTTCTGGGGTGGGGCTGGGGATGAGGGGTTTGGAGTGAAGGAGAGCACTCCGGGCTGGGGCAGGAGGTTGGTGCAGAGGGGTGAGGGCTCTGGATTGGGGGTGTGGGCTTTGGAGTGGGGCTGAGGATGAGGGGTTTGGGGTACAGGAGGGGGCTGGGGCAGGATGGTGGGGTATGTGTGTGTGGGGGGGGGGTACAGGCTCCAGGAGGGAGTTTGGGTTGGGGAGGGGACTCTGGGCTGGGGCATGGGGTTGGGGTGTGGGAGAGGGTTCAGAGTGCGGGGTCGCGGTGGCACTTACGGTGGCTCCCGGAAAGCAACCACCAGGTCCCTGCAGTCCCTAGACACATGGGCAGCCAGGGAGGCTCCATGCGCTGCCCTCGTGCCCAATTCCCAGTCATGATTCCCAGCCAATGGGAGCTGCGGGGCTGGCCCTTGGGGCGGGGGCAGTGCACGGAGCCTCCCTGGCTGCCCATGTGTCTAGGGGCTGCAGGGACCTGACAGCCCCTTCTGGCAGCCGCACGGAGCTAGGGCAGGCAGGGAGCCTGCCTTAGTTCAGGGCCCCTGCTGCACTGTCAACCTGACTTTTAATGGCCCAGTCAGCAGGGCCAACTGGAGCCACTATGGTCCCTTTTCAACCGGATGTTCCAGTCAAAAACCGGATACCTGGCAAGCCTAGGCCAAGTTGATGCCCTAAGTGCTTTCACCTGGGATGGATAGATATTAATGCTTTAAAAGCAGTATTAATGTGTGCTTATATTATTGGAAGTTGTACTCTACAGATCCTGTTTGGCTGCAGGTCTTGGGGGAGTTGCACATGCAGAGCCAGAGACCTGAATTTAAATACCCACTGAAGTCAAAGGAAGGACACCCATGGACTTCAGTGGGTATTGGATTGGGCTGGATTCTGCCAATCTTACTTTAGATGAGTAGTACTTACTCATGTGAGTCATGTGTATTTTGTCAACAAATGGTTCCTGTTTAGGCTGTTTCACACTGACTATCAAAAAGTTTAGAATTAAAGTGCACATTTAAAATATTCAAAACATGATTTTACTGTGATACGTTGTTTTAGTACTGGGAGCTATTCAAGTCCCCATTAAAATTGAATAAGGACAAGATCATGTTTTCCATATTTGTCTCTTCAGAGTGGATGGAAGGAGAGGAAAGTCCACTTCATGGGCGTATATTTTGTCAGTGAGAAAGAGGTTGAGGCAAAATGGCATATGGTGAGGTAAAAGCTGTGCAGCTTCTCTTGCTCATGTGAAAGTGGTGCTCTCCTACAGAATTCCAGAGTCCTCTAGAAAGAGGCTAGCTCTTGCAGATCTCACATGGAAGGGAGGTTGCTGATGGTTTCTACCCAAATATTTTCACATTATGGAATTTCTTTTCTCTTTTTCTCTTTAAAAAATAATCTGAAATTTCATTAGAAAACACTGCACTAAGAGAACTTTAATGTTGCACCGTGTGACGGGGCAAGGCCAGAGGGCTATAGGAAAGTGGTAAGGAACCAGTATGTTAGCCCCAGGCTAAACAAATCCCTGATACCTTATGGCAGTTGCTCCAGGTTAATCAAGACACCTGGGGCCAATTAAGAACTTTCCAGAAGGCAGGAAGGTTGATTGAGACACCTGCAGCCAATCGGGCTGGCTGAAACTAGTCAAAAGCCTCCCAGTGAGTCAGTGAGGGGCGCATGTCAGGAGCTGTGGAAGGAGGTTGCGTGTGAGGAGCTGGGAGCAAGAGGCACTAGGAGCTGAGAGTGAGAGGGCGTACTGCTGGAAGATCCTGTGATGAGGATAAAGAAGGTGTTGAGAGGAGTCCATGGGGAAGTAGCCCAGGGAGTTGTAGCTGTCGTGTAGTTGTTCCAGGAGGTACTCTAAACAGCTGCAGTCCACAGGGCCCTGGGCTGGAACCCGGAGTAGAGGGTGAGCCCGGGTTCCCCCCAAACCTCGCAACTCCTGTCACAGGAGGAGTTGACCTGGACTGGGGGTTCTACCTGAGGGGAAGATCTCTGAGGCAAACCAAAAAAAATCCACCAATAAGCGCAGGACCCACTAAGGTAGAGGAGGAACTTTGTCACAACTGGTGTCAGGGGTGGGATTTGGTGTGCACAGCGCGGCGGAAGAAGAGGGGTGTTTAAAAAAAAAAAAAGGGAGCGGGTTTATTTTTTTTTCACCACAATGGAAGATGTAGTACGGGCACTGATACAAGCCACGGCTGCCCAGCAGGAGGCTATCCGTGTCCAGGCAGCTGCCCAACAGGAGGCAGTGCGGCTGCAGCAGGAGACCAATCGCCTGTTGATGGACCAGGCCGCTCAAGACCGTACTATGTTGCGGGAACTGGTAAACTCAAGTGAAGGCCCTTACAGAGATGAACCATGGCCATAATGGGACATGGCACATACGGGCCAGCAATTGCCTGCAGAAAATGACGGGGAAGGATGACATAGAGGCATATCTCCTGGCCTTTGAGAGGACAGCCCTACCGGAGTCCTGGCCTCGAGATCAGTGGTCTGGCATCCTTGCCCCATTCCTGTGTGGGGAGGCCCAGAAGGCCTACTATGATCTGCCTGAAGAGGCTGCAGCAGACTACCCCCAGCTGAAAGCAGAGATCCTGGCCAGATCTGGGGTAATGACCGCAGTGTGGGCCCAGCAGTATCATGAGTGGAGGTACCAGGAAGACAAAACCCCGCGGTCCCAATTGTATGACCTCATCCATCTTGCACGAAAGTGGTTGCAAACTGAGTCCCGGAGTCCAGAAGAGATACTAGAGGTTCTGGTCATCGACCGATACATGAGGGGACTACCGCCAGACCTTCGCGCATGGGTAAGCCAGAACGAACCCTCCACCTATGATGAGATTGTAGCAATGGTAGAGAGGCGAAGGACGGCAAGGGAGCTGACCCGACCAGTTAAGGAAACGGAACCCCGGGTTAAACTAGCAGCACCAAGCCCTAGAGTTCAAATGACTGGGCCACCAGGAGGGCCCAGATGGAAAAAGAGAGGGGCTGAAGGCCCACCAGAGGCCATAAAGAGTCGGAGCACTGAGGGAGAAGAAGATTGTGATGTTAGACTTACCAAACCAAAAGACCCAGAAGACAAAAAAAGAGAGGAAGGCTGCAAAAGCTTTGGGAACCCGGATCCTGACCCAGGGCCAGAAGATCGCCCTATTAGGCAGACGGAAACGAGCAGCCAGAGAAACTACCACCACGGAAGGTGAGCTGGAGGCTGGCCCCAGCCGTGATGAAAATGAGCCATTGGAAGCAACAGAAGCCAGCCCCTGGGAGCTCGGGCAGGTTAGTCCCGGGAGAGAGACTTTCGGGTGGGACCAGGCAGAGGACCCTAGATATGATAACGCCAGGAAAGAGGTGGCCGAGATAGATGGGATACCAGTGGATGGGAAGGTCCGGGGTCCAGGACCTTACTTTATAGTGAAGAAAGATCTCCTGTACCGTGTGGTGCAAATGCAGGAGCAAGAGATACATCAACTTCTGGTGCCACGAAAACATCAAAAAGCCATATTGAGCCTCACCCACAGTCACCTATTTGGAGGACACCTAGGGGTAGAGAAAACCCAGGCACGGATCCTGCGGAGGTTCTTCTGGCCAGGAGTACATGAAGATGTCCGACGATACTGCACCTCTTGTCCGGAGTGTCAGTTACATAGTCCTCGCCCGCACTTCCGGGCTCCTTTGATACCTCTTCCAATAATAGAGGTTCCTTTCGAACGCATAGCCATGGATTTGATAGGGCCCCTTGAGAAGACAGCTCGGGGCCACCAACATGTGCTTGTTGTACTAGATTATGCAACCCGCTACCCAGAAGCCGTTCCCCTACGCAACACGGCTTCCAAAACCATAGCTAAGGAGCTAGTACAGATCTTTGCCCGAGTTGGGCTACCCAAGGAGATATTGACTGATCAAGGGACACCTTTCATGTCCAAGTTGATGAAAGATCTCTGTTCATTACTCTATGTACAAGCCCTACGGACCTCAGTATACCACCAGCAAACAGATGGCCTTGTGGAAAGGTTCAATAGGACCCTCAAAGCCATGATCAGGAAAGTGGTGAGCCGGGATGGGAAAGATTGGGATACCCTATTGCCTTACCTCATGTTCGCCATCCGGGAGGTTCCGCAAGCCTCCACAGGTTTCTCACCATTCGAACTATTATACGGGCGCCACCCCCTGGGGCATATTGGATATAGCTAGAGAAGCCTGGGAAGAGGAGCCAAATCCATGAAGGAACATAGTCGAGCATGTGCTGCAGATGAGGAATCGGATAGCTCGAGTTACTCCTATTGTACGAGAACACTTGGAGAAAGCACAAGAGACCCAACGAACCCATTATAACCACCAAGCAAAGCTTCGACGGTTCCAACCAGGGGATCGAGTGATGGTCCTGGTGCCCACAGCAGAAAGTAAACTGTTGGCCCAGTGGCAGGGACCCTATGAAGTGATCAAAGCCGTGGGAGAGGTGAACTATAAGGTGCGGCAGCCAGGCCGCAGGAAACCAGAGCAAATTTATCACATCAATCTTTTAAAACCTTGGCACGATCGAGAGGCATGCTTAGTCACCCAGGAGACCCTTCCCCAGGAGGAAAACTTACACGAGCAAGTAAGGATATCACCTGATTTGACACCAACCCAAAAGATAGAGGCAAACGACATGATTAATTGCAACCGAGATGTGTTCTCTACAAAACCGGGGCGGTCAACTGAGACCTATCACCATATCCGCACGATCCCCGGAGCCAAGGTAACATTGAGACCCTACCGAATCCCAGCAGCCAAAAGAGAAGAAATCAAGGCTGAAGTAAAGAAAATGTTAGAAGTAGGGGTTATTGAAGAATCTTACAGTCAGTGGTCCAGTCCAATCGTTCTAGTGCCTAAACCTGACGGTACCACAAGATTCTGTAATGACTTCCGCCGACTGAATGAAGTATCCCAATTTGATGCATACCCCATACCACGCATCGACGAACTGGTTGACCGACTGGGTAGTGCCCGATTCTTGACTACACTGGATCTGACAAAAGGATGTTGGCAGATTCCCCTGACCAAAGAAGCTAAAGAAAAGACAGCATTTTCCACCCCGGATGGGCTATTCCAGTATACAGTCCTTCCTTTCGGGTTACATGGGGCCCCGGCCACATTCCAGCACCTCATGCATAATCTGCTGCGCCCCCATTCTAGTTATGCAGCTGCGTACCTAGATGATGTCATTATCCATACGCCAGACTGGGGAACCCACTTGGAGAAAGTTGAGGCAGTACTGCGCACCTTAAGGCGGGCTGGCCTCACCGCTAATCCCGCTAAATGCGCCATAGGGTAGCAGAGGCTAAGTACCTGGGCTATATTGTAGGAAGGGGCATAGTGAAGCCCCAAACGAATAAGCTAGAGGCGATTCAAAACTGGCCCCGGCCGATCCGAAAGAAGCAGGTACGTGCATTCTTAGGCGTGGTAGGCTATTACCGACGTTTTATTCCCCACTTCACCACTAGGGCAAGTCCCCTAACGGACCTGGTGAAGGCCCGAGGTCCAGACATGGTGAAGTGGACTGAAGCAGCAGAGAGGGCATTCATAGACCTTCGGACGGCCCTCTGTAATGACCCCATACTTATAGCCCCAGACTTTAACAAAGAATTTATTTTACAAACAGATGCTTCTGAGGTGGGGCTGGGGGCGGTTCTGTCGCAAATGGTTGGAGAAGAAGAACACCCAATCCTCTACCTAAGCAGAAAGCTGCTCCCAAGAGAATAGAAGTACGCCGTAGTCGAAAGAGAATGCCTTGTTGTCAAATGGGTCATGGAGACACTGCGTTATTACCTCTTGTGCCGGCGATTTACTCTTGTGATGGACCATGCACCCCTCCAGTGGATGCAGTGGAATAAGGAAAAGAATGCAAGGGTCACCAGGTGGTTTTTATCCCTCCAACCGTTCCAGTTCCGCATACGGCACAGGGCTGGATGCCACCATGGCAACGCTGATGGTCTGTCAAGAGCACACTGCCTGGCGTCCCAAGTTGCCCAACTCTATGGTGTTGAGCAGAGGGGCGGGATATGTGACGGGGCAAGGCCAGAGGGCTTATAGGAAAGTGGTAAGGAACCTGTATGTTAGCCCCAGGCTAAACAAATCCGATACCTTCTGGCAGTTGCTCCAGGTTAATCAAGACACCTGGGGCCAATTAAGAACTTTCCAGAAGGCAGGGAGGTTGATTGAGACACCTGCAGCCAATCAGGGGCTGGCTGAAACTAGTCAAAAGCCTCCCAGTGAGTCAGTGAGGGGCGCATGTCAGGAGCTGTGGAAGGAGGTTGCGTGTGAGGAGCTGGGAGCAAGAGGCACTAGGAGCTGAGAGTAAGAGGGCGTACTGCTGGAAGATCCTGTGGTGAGGATAAAGAAGGTGTTGAGAGGAGTCCATGGGGAAGTAGCCCAGGGAGTTGTAGCTGTCGTGTAGTTGTTCCAGGAGGCACTCTAAACAGCTGCAGTCCACAGGGCCCTGGGCTGGAACCCGGAGTAGAGGGCGGGCCCAGGTTCCCCCCAAACCTCGCAACTCCTGTCACAGGAGGAGTTGACCTGGACTGGGGGTTCTACCTGAGGGGAAGATCTCTGAGGGAAACCAAAAAAATCCGCCAATAAGCGCAGTACCCACCGAGGTAGAGGAGGAACTTTGTCACAACAGACAAGCACTCAATTTAATAATGTGTGGGTTTTTTAAGGTTTCTCATTCAACCTTAGCTCTGCAAATTTGTCTATGCATTATTAAACCAGGATTTATTTACGTGATCACATATTCTCTAAAGTAATACAATGCATCATAAATTGTTCTACAAGTTAGGTACACATCTGTAGCATCTTGTAAAATTGTGCACTATGATGTATATGCCAAACAATCCATAAGTCATTTATCTGAAAATCAGAAAGTAAACTATTCTTATATAATCATACTACACAATAAATGTAACTGCACTGCATTATAATAAAATCTTGCTGGCATATCAATGCCACCTACCTATTCAACTACGTTAGCTTCATAGGCAATTCCCTTATCTCCTGAATTGCACCTGAAGAATGCAGTCCTTCTGGTTAATAAAATGGATAATACATGGCTGCTGATAAAATACATACTTATATTAAAAGTCTAAGTCAATACAAACATATTGGACCACTGACAGTGAAAATAGTATAAATATTCAAGAAAGAAATATGAGAAAATGCTGTATCTGTTTATCTCAAGGAAGTGAAAAAATGGAAAATTATAATGGACTATTTAAGAAATAATGTGATAAGGTAAACAGCAACTGCATTGGAATGCATATGCAAAAGAGGACAGAGTCAAGCTGGTGTGGGAGTCACCCTTAACATTGCTATTTTCTGACTTTTGAGTGCTTAACTGTGCCATCTCAACATTCTCTTAATACAGGGGTTTTTTTATTATGGAATATATTGGGGCTTTGGTAGAGGAGTTATTTTCAGCACATTAAAAATGGTTTTCAAGCTATAAACTAGCTTAATAAAACAGCTTTTTTCGCAAGATAAAACATTTAAATGAAGTATTAAAACTCATGGTCCTGCAAATTTTGACAGTCAGTCATTTTGAACTTGTGTATGTCTTTCGTAACTTTTAAAGCTTATAGCACTCATTTTTGTAAAAGAACATTACTATCTCCAAGAGATAAGCACCAGGTGCATTGTATTTTAAAATGTTACAATAAATAATTTTTGTTTTGAATGCATACATTGTGTGGACAGTGGAGAAAATCTATGTACAGTGATAATGCTATGAATGTTATTATTTTAGACTGCATTATATTCATGGCTGCTGCACACTGGTCTATTTATATTGTGTCTAACAATAGTTATATATTTTCAGATAAGAGCAAAGAACATCTAGCTTAGCATATTTGTACTCTTATTGTGTATTCATTGCATACACAAATTGTGAAAGAACAGAAAATTTAATCTGCATTTGTGTCAGTGTATAGTTGATTTAAAGTACCACGCAGCTGTTCTAAATTATATCTGTATTCTGGCTTAATTTTAAATACATCTGTACAATTTATGTTTCTGCATATAATTGTAACATGTTCTGAAATATTAAAATAGTTTCAGTGTGTTTGTATAACAATCTAACAACCCAAAGGTAATCTTTCAGGGAGTTAAAGGGGATTAATCTTCAGTGCTATATCAATTATCAGATGGAGTCCCATAGTTAAATGCCCTCATATCAGAATGCAAATGCCTTTATTGAAGTTTTGTTGTGCCATTTTACTGAATTTTTAAAAGCCTTTGACATTTAAATGTTTTAAATGCAGCAGGTCTGAGTTTCCTTTCCTTTAGACTGGTGTAAATAAAGAATAACTACTGAAGTCAAGGGAGCCATACCAATAGAAAACTAGTGTAAGATTAGAATTGAGCCCTACAGGTTTGTGCATTACTCATGAATTACACATACAGGGCCAGATTCTGATGTCCCTTACATTAGCACTAGTCTACAAACACAGTTGTACCACAATAACCAAATGTGTGAATCATAGCTTATTAAGTTATTTCAGTGCAAGTCTATGTGTGGCTCTTCTTATTTTGGAATAATAATGAATAAGGTTGGTAATGACCTTATGAGGTAACTCAGTTTCATTTAATTGGTGGAGGTTTGTGTGTAGACTACTCCTGGGAGAATTCTGTGCCAAAAATTATGCATACAATATTTTAAAATTCTGCATATTTTATTTGTAAAAATAACACAATATAATCATGCCAGTTTCAATTATTTTGATAATTTATTTCAAAATACCAGTCAGCAAGTATGTGTGTAACAATACAGACAACAACAAAGATTCAGGAAGTGTTTTTTGATAAGTAGATTCCTTACAAGGCATATTAATACAGAACTTTGAGTAATAATTCATTTAAACTAAATACAGAAACGGATTTCCCGCACCCCTCAGAAACAGTGCAAAAGCTTGGGTAAGTCAGGGGCAATGGAGGAGCTGAGGGAGAGGGAAGTAATTGCTGGGAAGGAGCCTGTGAGTGAACCTGGAGGGTTGTTGGATGTGGGTGAGAGAAGTATGAAATGGGGTTTTTTTGGGGGGGGGGGGGGGAAGGGGTGGAGGGATTGTTAGGGAGTTGGGGAGCCTCCCCCATGCAACACCTGGCTGACCCCTAGGGCTGGTCTACACTGGGGAGGGGGGGAATCGATCTAAGATACGTAATTTCAGCTACGTGAATAACGTAGCTGAAGTCGAATATCTTAGATCGATTTTTAAAAGTACTTACCCCGGTCCACATGGCAGCAGGCAGGCTCCCCCGTCGACAGCGCTTCCTCCGCTCGTGGAGCTGGAGTTCCGGTGTCGACGGGGAGCAGCTCTGGGATCGATTTATCGCGTCTAGACAAGACACGATAAATCGATCCCAGAACATGGATAGCTACCCGCCGAATCGGGCGGGTAGTGTAGATGTAGCCCTAGTTTCTCCTATTCAGTCAGGCATGTCTGCCCCTGTCTCCATGTGTTCCTGCACCATCACTCAGCTATCCTCCTCCCCCCTGTCCTCATGAGGCCCTGCATCCCTCTCCCTATTCTCATATGTCCCTGTACCCCTCTCCCCATCCGTCACTGCACTCCCTCCCTCCTGTCCCCATATGTCCCTGTACCTCCACTCAGTCACCCCTACTCCCATTCAGCCCCTGGCTCAATACTGTCACCTCACTAGCACCTGTGTCCCTGCCCTAGTCTCTCCCCCCACTAGCCCTTCTGAACCCCAGTCTATGTGACTGCCCCCCAATAACCCCATGGTTCCCCACTCTGTCCATCCCCCCTATATCCTGTGTCTCCTCACTTGGCGTCGCAGGCAGGATACTGCTCTGGCCTATGAGCCTGCTTCCCTGGTGGGCAAAAGGTGTAACTGCAGTGCCTCCCGCATAATCTATTTTCTGCAGAGAGAAAAATCTGCACATGTGCAGTGGTGCAGAATTCTCCAGGAGTAGTAGATCAGCTGTTAGCGTAAATCAAGCATAACTTTGTTGCAATCAAAGGCATTATACCAGCATAAAACTAGAAAGAGATCAGAATCAAGCCCTTTGGGTCTTATTTCCAAGTGAAAGCCCAAAGTCTGCATGCAAAATAATGCATATGCACAAGTGACAACATGGATAATCGTGATTGTGCTTTTAAAATGGAAAAATTTACACCCCCACACCCCATAAGTGCTTAGATAGCCACTTGCGTGTGAATTTACTTGATGTGTGCACAAATATAGGTGCACATTGCCATTCACATATTTTGGACATAGACTTGGGTCATAGACAAAGCCCTGGCTGGGATGATTTGAGCAGTGGGTTGGACTAGATGACCTCCTGAGGTCTCTACCAACCCTAATCTATTATTCTATGTATTTTTTGAAAATGTTTCCTTAATGGTCACACTCTGCTCTTGGTTGTACATGTACCCTTACATCTGATCTTTCCTGTGCCTTTGGATATGGTTGTGCTCGGCTGTAAGCCCTTGGGATTCATGTGCATCTGAGGGTAGAGTCTGGCTTTAAGTTATCTCTGTGCCTCTTGATCAGCATTTAAATAGATTTAAAAATGGCAAACTGATATATCTGACCAATAATTGGCGAGGTGGTAAATAATGATAAGGATAGGTAATTTATATTGGATTTCTCGGTACACTGTAATCAGACAAGTGTGATGCTGTGACTAAAGGGCTTAAGGGAATTCTTGGAATACCGAATAGAAGAAAGTAGATAGGTGATGTTACTCTGTACATGGTATTAGTAGGATCGCCACAGAAATGTTGTAACCAGGTTTGATGTTCACACTTTTAAAATGATGTTGATATAGAGAGTGTTCATAAAAGGACTACAAGGATGATTCAAGGTCTAGAAAATATATCTTACAATGAGAGGTCTAAGGTGGTCAATCTATTTAATTTCCTGGAGAGAAACTTAAGAGGTGACTTGATCATAGTCTAATACTTACAAGGGGAGAAGATATCTGATGCTGCAGGGCTCTTAATTTAGCAAAGACATAACAAGATTCAATGGCTGGAAGCAAAGCTATAAAATTCAATTTTTTTAAACGGTGATGGCAATTAACCTTTAGAATAGTTTACCAACTAATGCATTAGATCCTCCATCACCTTGGAGTCTTTTAATTTAGTTTGGATAGTTTCCAAAGATATGCTCTAGTTCAACCACAAGTTATTGGGCTAGGTGGAGGTAATCACTGAGTGAAGTTCTGTGGCCTGTGTTATGCAGCATGGCAGATTGTATTATCATAATGGTCCCTTCTAGCCTCAAAATCTATTAATGGAATTAATGTTATAGGAGCTATACAGATATCAAAAGAAAAAATAGAGCCCTAAAATTGTTTAGTTTAAAAATGATCTCCTTATACATATATCCACTAGTCTCAGCTATGTATGCAAGTGGAGTACGTCCCAAAAAGCACAATAAAGAATTAAAAATACTAGTATACAAATTATTCTTGTTAATGACAGAAAAGAAATGGTGTTATCCCCTTTTTCCTGTTTCACTTCATTACTTTTGTACCATTATTACCCTTGGCTTGATCACTCTGCAGTAGTTACAAGGTATTTCATAGTTTTCATCATGTATAATCATCATGTATATCTGAAAAACCTTGAGGTAATGGCACTTTACTCAATAAGGAAAATCTGATGGTTTTTAAAGCTGTTGTAAAATTATATAGAAACTCTACTAGGATTATGCTTACTGTTTGAGCACTGAGATAATTGCAACACTGAAATTATTGCCAAATGAGTCATGTTAATTTAGTTTAAGCATAAACCAAAGTTCACCAAACAATGTCATATTGACATATATAATCTATCATTACATTTAAATATGGTGGATGAAATTTTGCATGAACTTACATCCATACAAGAGGTGTAAGTCAGTGCAGAATTTGTCTGATTCCCTGATGTCTTGTAGTTCCATTTTAAACATATGGGTCCAGATTCTCTTCTGCTTTGAAATTTGTTCAGTGCAAGTGTGTGGTTATGGTTTCCTGAGTCTCTGGGCCAATCTTCCCCTAAATTGTACCAGCTAACAATGGCCCCCCAAAAAAACTGTCTGCCAATTGGGAGTTGCTAGATCCTGGCACACTGGCCATCCCCCAGCCCAACCCCAGCATGCTTCTACGTGCCTGCCTCCCTGCCCCAATATGATCCATGTGGTCTGTCAGATGGGGAGTCGGGTGTAAGAACTGGCTATGCCAGCTCTATGCTTGCTGTGAACTCCTTCACCCCACCAGCATCTCCAGCTGGGTCAATCTAGGAGCTTTGTTTCCTTTGTGCTACAAGACAGGTGCAAAAGAATTCTCTGGACCATGATAAATAAGTGATCCAATTGGTATCAGGATCATGAGAGCCTTTTTTTGTACCTCAGACCTTGCAGACCTGTGATTCTTTGACATACACATGGAACATAGGAAAGATACAAGGAATATCTTCCCCTTCCTTAGCTGACATTCTATTTTGTTCTGACTTTTCAGGTAAGCACAGTAATGAAACAATCAATTCCTCAATTTTCTGGTGTCAATGGTCTTTTGTTTCCATCTGAATTAAACAAAAGAGTAACAAAGGGGACTGTACAAACCAAACTACATTGCAGTAGGCTGAGTGATGTTTGAATAACTTGGACTGATGTGGTAGATAAAAATCATTTTATAATCACTGATAACAGAGGAGACAAAAGGGGGGGGGTGGGAAGGGTGATTGCTAAACAGCAGCTTCTCCAGCTTTATAAAGTATGACTCAAATCTGCAGTCCTTATTCATGCAACATTCCCTTTGGGGAGTCAATAGGGAATTTGCCTGGATAAGGACCAAGGAAGGACTTCAGAACCTGATCCATTAAGTTTTCATGAATTTCTCTCTTCGTGTCTTCCTGTACCAAACTCAGTAGACTCATGTCTGAAAGTGCTACCTCTTCTCCATACACTCAAGGAGTGGCACTAGCTCTGTAGAGCAAAGACCATAGTTGTGTTAGGCCCCTTTGAGCTTATGGTTGGAAGGTTTCTTGCCTTTCTCCCACTTCTGCACCACCAGGGGGAAAAAGGCATAATTTATACTTAAATTAACATTAAATCACCAGTGGAATAACTAACCAGCTATTGCTAAAACTATGCCCCAAAACAATGGACATACCAAGAAGGCTCAGCAGCATCATTCTCTGGCCGTGGGGGGCAAAGAAGGGGATAAATGTATTTAGAAATCTAGAATTCGGAATGAATTATTGCAGCTGATATTTATGTCACATTTGTTTAAAATGAATGATTATGCTGTGAACTGGCTGTGGAAAATTCTAACACTAAGATAATGCAGCACAATGCCCTATAAGCATACTGGAGGACATCACCTGAAATATAATAAAGTTTCAGACATAACTAATATGGTTTGAGGTTTTGTTCTTGACATAAATTCAGTGAAAGAGAATAGATCTGCCATGGTAGAAATAATAGCAGACTGTGGTGTGGTCATCTGTTGTACATGAAATCTTGTTCCCCTTTTCACCTCTTTCATCTCCCTTCCCCCTCCCCCCCACCCCGTCTTGCAGCCACTGTTCTGAAAAAAAATCATATATAAAATTATGAGGTCATTTAAATATATGTCACTATGGATGGAGAAAAGCTCCCTATATTTCTACACTAAAAATCAAACAAACAACGCTCAAATAGAAATTATCTCAGAGAATCCCCACTCTATTTTTAAACTAAAGCTTCAGGTCCAGATCCTCAAAGATATTTAGGCACTTTAGTATCTTTTGACAATCTGGGCTTTACTGACTTCAGGACTGAATCAGTCTCTTTTCCCCTCCTTCCTGTGGGTCCTTCATGCCACTGTTGAATCACTGAAGATTTTTCCATTTAATAATGATCCTGTGCCTTACATCACAGAGGGCCTGAGTTACAGCCCCCACACTTCTGGCTGAGACCTGAATAGCAAACCTTTATAAAACCACTTGTTAGCCAACTGGGGGACTTACTTCTGAGTGACATGAGGCCTTCCTAAGTCTCAGAGAATGAGTGTTCTGCCTCCACTGAGATGTCTGTTAGCTCCTGCCAGTTTTTTGAAGTCAGAGATTTGTATACCTTTGTTAAAATGACATCAACCCTTTTCCAGGTTGCAATTATTATCAAAGGCTACTATAGTACCTATCATACAGCCCTTTTTTTGCTCAGGCTGGCAACACTCATTGTAATCTCAGGAATTTTAACCTGGATAAGGGCCAAAATTGCCAAGGTTTTACTTTTTTTCTCCCAGTTTTTCATAATAATGCCAATATTTAGGGGTTCTAGATAAGACTTTCCAGGTCTCCTCTAAACACTTCAAATTCCTCAGCCATCACACCAGTTCCAATGAATCAGTTTCAAAATGAGCAACAAGTATAGGGCTAGATTGTACCTGGCTCATGCTGATGCTCAGGGTATGTGGGTGCTGATTTATCACACTTGCACTTTCGAAGGATAGACCCAACTGCAATCTCTATATCCATGGGAGCACGGGGACCACTCCTTTCTATTAAGCCATCTCAACAATAATGGCATGAGTCAGGGCCTTGATCTCACCGTCTCTATTCCAACCAGTAGAGATGGCTGAGCACCGAGCGGGGAGCACAGTGAATTATCCTCAATTTTCCCTCAAGGATAGTGCAGTATATATATCTGGGATGCCTAAAAGAAGAATCCCTTATGAAACTCACCCAGAGACATCTGAGCCCCCCCTCCATCACAATTTGTCCCAGAGACACTGAAACAGAGCATTAGCATTGTCAACCCACAGTTGGAAATTCATTTACCTATGAATGACAGAAACCTGTCATTTTGATATATCACAGGTCTCACCACCTCTTCAAGTTTTCTTTCTCTCCCTCTGTGCTGTTCAAAAGGTGATTCTTCTTCAAATGGTTCATACTATAGTTTCCATTAGTGTGTGAAGTATCTGTGAGGGAGTGAGCTAATTTTTTTCTTTTGAATAAGACAGATGCAGAGCATTATGTTCATTGGAGAAAAAGCAGTAATGATAAGTATTTGTAATAAGAACCAGCAAGAGTTCTCATAAATGGTGACATTGTCAATTTAGATAACCTTTATTTTCTGAAAATTAATCCATCAGGTATTTTTCCATTAAATATACCATATTGATGATATTCACATATGCTGCATAACAATGCTGTCCTACAGTTATATAATACTTTGCATCCCAAAGAATACCGAAGTGATTAACAACATACTTAGGAATCACAACCACTTGTGTAATGGAACATGACAGCTTTTTGTCACAACACACTGCAGAAACATACGACAGCCTGGGACTGGAGGTAAGGAAGAAAAATGACCCAGTTCCTCAAAAGGTATTTAGGGTCCTAACTCCCATTGAAATCAAGCAGAATGTAGAATCAGGTGCCAACCAGAATTTGGCTAGGATGTATGGGTTAACATCCCTAGTACTCTTGCCAAAATACTATGAGATCTTGAATGCCACAAAATCATAAGGATCACGGTGATATAATCCAAAATGGTGGCATTTCCAGTAGTAAGCGACTCACCAAAACCTTCTCAGACTTAAAAAGATGAATCAGAAATTAATAAGTGAAATTATTATTATGAATCACCTGCACCACTTCCTGTATCACCCTGGGTTTTCTATGGCAGATTCCTTTCCACATTCTAAACAGACTCACTACTTCTTTGCATGTGAGATTTGGTGAGAACCAAAGCAATAATAAACTATTATATAGCTGTTATATAGCACTTTTAATCAGTCAATTTCAAAGGAGGTAAGTGTCCCCATTGTATAGATGGGGAAACTAAGGCACAGAGAGATGAAGTGACTTGCCTAAAGTTACCCAGGAGGGCAGTGGCAGAGCAGGCAAGAGAGTCCAGGTCTCCTGAGTCCCAGTCCAATATTCTATTAATTAGGCCACACTGCTTCCTCTACAGAGAGGGGAGTAGGTTATATGTAAGGCCTTTAATAAAAGTATACTCACATAAGGCATCAGTACAAGTATAATCATTTTAGTGACTTGAGTTTGCATGAAATAAAAGGCCCATGTTTGGTTCACTGCTATTTCAAAGGGTTATATAATTTGTTATTGAAATATATTACCGGGGGGTTACGGTATTGCCACCCTTACTTCTGCACTGCCGGGCACCCAACTCTGAAAGCAGCATCCCGCCAGCAGCAGCACAGAAATAAGGGTGGCAATATGATACCGTGCCACGCTTACTTCTGCACTGCTGCCTTCAGAGCTGGGCAGCCGGAGAGTGGCGGCTGCTGACTGAGGGCCCAGTTCTGCAGGCAGCAGCGTATAAATAAGGGTGGCAATACCATACCATAACATCCTTACTTCTGTCCTGCTGCTGGCGGTGGCTTCAGAGCTGGGCTCCTGGCCAGCAGCCACCGCTCTCCAGCTGCCCAGCTCAGAAGGTAGCACAGCCGCCTGCAGCAGTGCAGAAGTAAGGGTCGCAGTACCACATAGGGTTGCCAACTTTCTACTTGCACAAAACCGAAAACCCCTGCCCTTCCCCTCCTCTGAGGCCCCACCCCTGCTCCGAAGCCACACACCCCGCTCACTCCATCACCCCTCCCTCTGTCATTTGCTCTCCCCACCCTCACTCACTCACTCATTTTCACCAGGCTGGCATGGGGTGTTGGAGTGTGGGAGGGGGTATGGGCTCCAGCTGGCTGGCTCTGGGCTGGGGCCAGAATTGAGGAGTTCAGGGTGCGGAAGAAGGCTCTGGGCTAAAGCAGTGGGTTGGGATGCGAGAATGGGTGAGGGCTCTGGCTGGGGGTGCAAGCTCTGGTGTGGGGCTGAGTATGAGGGATTTGGGATTCAGGAGTGGGCTCTGGGCTGGGGCTGAGTGGTTCGGAGTGCGGGAGGGGGCTCTGGGTTGAGGCAGGGGGTTGGGGTGCAGGTGGGTGTGAGGGCTCCAGCTGGAGGTGCAGACTCTGGGGCAGGGCTGGGGCTGAGGGGTTTGGGGTGCAGGAGGGTGCTCTGGGCTGGGACCGAGGGGTTCAGAGGGCAGGAGGGGGATCAGGTCTGAGGCAGGGGGTTGGGATGTGTGAAGGGGTCAGGAGGTGCAGGCTCTGGGCGGCGCTTACCTCAGCTCCCGGAAGCAGTGGCATTTCCCCCCTCTGCTCCTACTCGGAGGCGCGGCCAGGCCGCTGTACACGCTGCCCTGTCCACAGGTGCTATCCCTGCACCTCCCATTGGCTATGGTTCCTGGACAATGGGGAACTGCAGAGATGGCACTTGGGGGAGGGGGGGCACATGCTGCTGCTTCCAGGAGCCACACGGAGCCACGGCAGGGAGCCTGCCTTAGCCCCGCTGAGCTGCCGACCAGACCTTTAATGGCCCAGTCAGCGGTGCTGACCGGAGCCACCAGGTTCCCTTTTCAACTGAGCGTTCTGGTCGAAAACCAGACACCTGGCAACCCTAGTACCACAATCCCCCCTACAATAACCTTGCGATGCCCCCCCCCCCCCCCACAACTCCTTTTTGGGTCAGGACTCCTACAATTACAACACTGTGAAATTTCAAACTTAAATCGCTGAACTCATGAAATTAATGATTTTTCAAATCCTATGACCATGAAATTGATCAAAATGGACCGTGAATTTGGTAGGGCCCTAATTATTGACCATCAGATAATCACTAAAGGTTTCCAAATTCTGAAAATCTCATGCATATGTACTGAAATATATTCATCACTATTTGTTATTCATTGTTCTCCTGTTAAAGAGTTTCATTCATCCAGTCAGAGACCAGAAAAAAACCATATGGCTTTGATGACCATTTACTATAATATAGAATATCACCACTGGATACTTTCCTAAACAAGCCATAGATTAATTTGACAAATGCTTGCATGTAATTCATCAGTATTTCTAAATCCTAACTATATTTGTAGACACCAGGACTAATTTGTGACACATTTGCAATGGCCTGAAAAAAACTTGGTTATGTCAAATTTTATATTCAGTTTGTACTGTTAGACTAGCTCTAATGTGTACTCATCTTACATATAGGCTTCTTGGGTAAAATTCACCTGGTGCAGAAGAAAGCTATGAACTATCTATGTAGGTGTTAAATGATGCATGGGCTCTATGCTGGACTGCTGCACTTGTGCAAAGGCTCCTTTACGACAGAAAGTTCATTTTATGTTATGTATTAATAATCATTGTGGCCTGAAGTGTTATGAAGTTTTCCTTGGCAATAGAATCTAAAGGCAGAATTTATCATGATGAGGTTTTGTACCCTATGAAACAAATAGCCCTGACATGGCAAATTTTATTCTCATTTGTCACTCATACACATCCATTGTAATATGGATTCAACCTGGAAACGCTAACAATATATTAATATATTTAAAGGTTATCAAACATTTATTTTAAAGTCAAATGCTGTCAGGTTCATAAGGTGATTAAAAAGCGTGGAACAACTGAAAAGAGTGGAGATCTTCAAAATAAACTGTTCATTCCCTCACAATCCCCAGCCCCTTTTAGAGATATTTCTATAGATATAGATAAGACTTTCATTGAAACAGCTTATATATGACAGAAAATGCAGGCACTGCTTAGACTTGCATACTTGTGTTCTTGAATTTTAGAGAAAATATGTATAGTTGGAAATGTTTTATACTTTTGTTTATTTCTCAAAATTTTGAAATGACAAACACCTTTGTGAAGTGCATACTTGCAAATATGTTAACTAAACACAAAGTTCATACTATAGTTCATAATATCACTGCTATATAAGAGGTAAAGTGCTTTATGTACCAACATGGAATCTAGTGACCTTGCTAAACTAATTAGCGATGTACAAAGCCATTTAAGTATAGAATATTTATATTAATGGCAAATTAATTAATTACTGGCAGTGCACAAGCAATACTTCCCCTCTCGCAAGCACAGAGTCTGAGTGTAGCAAAACTTTTTATAAAAGGAGGGAATTAACTCAGCTTTAATTTGGGAAACACCGCAACTAAGGTTCATAAACCATGAGCAAAAGACCCACCCCCAAGTAAGTTGGGCAGTGTCCTTTTCCCCTCAGGGCCTTAAGTCCAGCAGCAACCTAAAACTCCTTTTATCGTGCCCGTCCCTTCTCTGTACCCCACTCACAGTTGCTGTCCTTGGCCAGTGCAGCCCCAGAGTTCAGAGGTTCATCCGCAGAGTACACCTCCCACCCTGTGTGGAAGGTGGGCAGTGGGGAGTAAGGAGGCACCTTACACGCTGCATTGCTTGGGCACTCGCCCCAATGGCTGATTACCACACCTCTGCAGGGCTCTGCTCTGGCCCTCTCCACCAACTCTCTGCTGACCGCTTGCCACGCCTCTCCACCAGCTGCCTGGCTGGCCACTCACCAAGATGTCTTCAGGGGCCCCCCCCACACACTTAACACAGTTCTCGGTGATTTCAGCTCAGTGGGGGAGCCTCACTGCTGGTGCACACTGGGCAGTCTCTTGAAATAGAGACACTGTTCCAAAGTAGGTCTAATACTTAGACCGAGGTACCAGTGATTTCAGCTCTGCAGCACGTGTAAACTAACTAATTTAACATAACATAACTAATTTAAATATTTTCTTTGATTTCATAGGATTTGACCAAGATTGCTTACTTTGTCCACTTATAAACTCTTTACGGTATTATTAATAATTTGACAATGTCACAGGGTGCTCTACTCACCACTTGAGGGACTCTTTCTGGCCACATCTGGGCAATACCAGGTTTACAATGGTGACAGTAGTGCCACAATGGAGCTGGGCCCATGCTCAGAAGGGGCCCCGGCCTGTTCTGCTTGCACTGTGTCACAAGACCCCGCCAGCCTGCTGGATCCCTCCCGCCCACTACTTGCTCCTCTCAGCCTGCCCACCGGTCTCAAACTCGGTCTCAAGCTGATACATTTCTACAACATATACATTTCTATGCCAGATCAGGCCAACTGTCCTTCTGTTCTGGTGTTTCATATGTGACAGTGGCCATATGTAGTATAATGCCCTCATAATGATTAATGCAATATCATGCTTATGGGTAAGTTCTTTGTAACCTCAGGCAGTTAGTAATTGGTTTCTATCCTGAAGAATAGTCATTGATGCCTCTTATAGTCAGAAAATAATTATTTTTGTCATCTGCAGAAAATTTCAACTTTTTGGTAAATAAATAAAATCAAAACCCAACCATCTTCAGCCTAAAACCAAAAATTTTGTTTTGGAACTGCTGCCTTGGGGCCTCATGGGAACTGTAGTTCAGGTACCTCATACTGCATTCCTCCTCCATGGGCTGGGCTGCCTGGCTGCCTACATTTCCCATAATGCACATGCTCTTACCTCTTGCTGAGCCATTATGGTGCATCATGGGAGACCCTTTCCAAACTACAGTTTTCATGAGGCACCTGATCTACAACTCCCTTGATGTGCCATGGAGGTATTTCCAAATTGAAATATTCTGCTTTTTGGACAAAAATATCTTCTTCTTTTTTGGGAAAGCAGAACTTTTTGTGAAAAAATTTGCTTGATCAAATACCCAATATTCCACTGAAAAATAATTTTGATGGAAATTTTCAACTATCCCTAGTCTTTAATATATTTCTATCATAGATAATGTAACTGTGGCTCATGTTCTGATTTCATATAAATGCGTAATTCTTTTTTTAAAACTTACTAAGGTCTTTATCGAAGTAACTTGTGGCAATGAGTTTTATAGGTTAATAATGTATTATGTAAAGTAGTATTTCCCTTAATCAATTTTAAATTTATTGCTTTTTAATTTATGTGCTTCCTTGTTCTTACATTATGGGAATAACTATGTTTGTTACTTATAATACTTCACTCTTGAGTTCTCTTATTTATCTCCTCTCTAAATTAATCTTTTTCATCTTTCCATGCCTTTAGTAATTTTTGTTGGGTTTCACTGAAATGTCCATTTCTGCTATAACTTTGCTAAGATGGGGATACCAAAACTGAACACAGTATTCAATTGAGAGTTTATCACTGATTTATATAATGGCAATATAATTTTCAGTATTATTCTCAATTCTTTTCTTAATATAGCATTTTTGGCCACTCTGAACAGAGGTTTTCAAAATTTGTCTAGGTCTCTTTCTTGAGTTTTTTTAGTCACTTTAGAACTCACCAATGCAGTTCACATTTATTCCTTTAATGTGCATTACTTTGCAGTTGTCCACACTGAACTTCTGCTACAGCATTGTCAAATTGTCAAGCCTTGTCAGGTACCTTTCAAAGTTTCTCACAATCTTCCCTTCATTACACTAACATACATAATCCCCCTAACAAACACTTAAGCATGTCTGTAAGTTTACTCATGTGAGTTGTCCCATTGCAGTGACTACATGTTGCACACACACTGCATTGGGTAGAGTGCCTGAGCCACAGTAAACCAGATCTTCAGCTGGTGTAAACTGGTATAGATCCAATGACTTTACTGGAGCTATGTTGATTTATAACTGAGAATCTGGTCCAATGCTCTGAGGAGTTTCCACTGGGAGGTCTGCCTGTATTGTAATACAACAGCCAAGTCTTTTCTGATTGACCTTTGTACAACATCTGTCACTGCCACCATTTTTATTATATAAATATACAGACAATTTCCGTTCTGACATGCAAAAGCAGGTACTATAGTACAAGCCTGTATTTCCCCAAGATGAAGAAAATCCCTCAAAATAGTTTTACACTGTATTATGTGTTCTAAAAGTGTTCTGCTAACTTTATTGCAATGGAGATTAAAAGTCTGTATTTATATATTTGTCTGAAAATTGACACATTTTTGTTGTAGTGAGGACATTGCTATTATTTCATAATATAATGCTCGCTATTAATCAGCGTTTGCCTTTTATTTCCTAAGATCAACAAATAATCTTTGCGTTTGTCTTCATTTGTCTTTGACCACTGACTTTAAATGACCAGATACAATAGTTTATCCTTTAGGGGAAATGATTTAATTTGCCTGAAAAAAACTTCCTTCTCAATTATAATATTCTTGGCAATGAAATAAGTGATAAGGATGCTGTTTTTCTTATCATATCTATTAATCTGGACACTAACCTGAATAAAAGTGATCATTGGAAGTTACTGAAGGAACAGAAGAAGAACAATCCCAAACTGATATAAAAGATACCAGTAAAATTGCAGAGATCAAACTTCCAGAGAAAGAGAAATTGGAATTTCACTCATTTGTGAGGATCACTTTGGCCCTATGAAGGCCTGGACTGTGTCACTGGACAGTTGGTCAAATTATGTGATTTTCATTAAGAGCTCTGTTACATTGTGTTCCATTAAATTGGGAACAAGTTGATCATAGTTGGTGTCTAAAACATAATGTAGATGGTATGCATCTGTGTATTGTACCAGATCGTGCTCAGCTCCCAGTGCATCTAACAAGGTTTTTAGTCAATATTTAATTATAGTACCAGATTTGGCATATAAGAGCTCTGTGATTGGATTAACATGGTAGTTAAATTCTGTTAAATTGTTAAAATGGCAAATGGCAAACTGCTGCTATCTGAAAGGTTGTCCTTTCTTGGACTTCTGTTCAGAAGGATTTCCACTTTTGATACAGAATAATATTTTTAGAAGTGCTCAGTTTTGGTCTAATTGCTCCTATTTATGTCAGTGGTAAAACTCCCACTGACTTCAGTGAAAATAGAGTTATGCCAATACCAAGTGCTTTCGAAAATCCCAAACATATTCTACATTGTCTTGTTTTAGCCTTACTGATCAGCATCTAAAATGTATGGTTGAAACAAAGTGTGAATATATGATAGGGCTACATAAATTCACTTGCATAAATACATCCATTAGAACTGCAGCTAGGCCCAGAGCTAGGATTTGTGAATAGCCACTGTAAGTACAAAGAGAAAACTGTTGTCTGCCACAGATACATCACAGTAGTTGACACTTCACATGAATCTATGTTGTATCAACTTTTCACTGCAAGCTGAGTGCAATAGAAATGTGCCCTTCTGGACTTGTCAAAGATACTAGATACCCAGCTGAAAAAAAACAAAAAAACCCTTCTTCCAAACCTGTAGCTGGGCAGGCACCTTTGTCATGTCCTGACAAATGGGGACTTTGCCACAATGATTGATGCATTTGTGACCTTAAGCGGTATTATTACACTCTGGTAGTTCCCTCTCAAGCCGTCATGGTGGATACACAGAAGCTGCAGTTGTTCTCTAATTCCATGGCTTTTCCAGAGGCACAGGGTCACCTGTGCAAAGGTCCTTTCCCCATTTCAGCTCTCTGGTAATGTGGCTCCAGTGCAGCTGTTCTGACAAAGACTCTCCAGCCTAGGCTGCATTACTTTTTTGTGGATTCTCTGCTATTTGCTGTGGGTATTGTGAGTGTAGCATCGTCCCATCTGTTCCTCCTCCAGACATGAATCCCAGACTCTTCTGGGTTCTCTGTAAATCTAGGGGTAGGAGGGATGGTGCAATGGAAATGACTCGCTTTCTTTCCATACAGATAGCCCTGGGGGATATCTACCAGGGAACATGGTCCTATGTTCAGATCCTGAGGGAAAACTGTTCCTAGGGTTTGTAAAAACACACAAATAATCAAAACAAACAAGCCAAACAAAGAAAATCCCCTTCAATTGTGCTGGAGAGAACCAAGGAAAGAACCTGTGACTGGATTACTTGTTAGGTTTATATACTTTGGTACAGTGCTCAGACACTCCATTTCAGCAAGTGAAACTAACCACAACAATATTTAGGGTCTAAGGGGTTATTTTATTTTATTTTTTAAAAGAGGTTAGAACTCTAAAATGAGACAATTTTGGTATAAGGGTTTAATTCAAGGCACAGTCTAAACAATGTGACTTGCTTTTTAAAAATAATTTATTGTTTATTATTTATTATTAATGTTATTATATTATTATTGTTTATACTGCAGTCATGTCTAAGAGCCTCAGTCATGGACCAGGACTCTGTTGTGTTAGGTGTTGCACAAACACAGAATAAAATGGTGGTCCTTTCCCCCAAAGAGTTTATCTCCTTTCTAAATCTATTGTGGTGCTCATGTAAGGGGACTGTTATCCCCTTACTAACATTCAGTGGGAGTGTTTTGATTGCTAGCTCCCAGTACCAAAAGGGGAAGGGTCGATGGGAAATCAGGACCCTGAGACTGACAGTCCCCTGGAATGATGGGGAGAGGCCAGGGCCGGCGCTATCACTAGGTGACCCTAGGCAGTCGCCTAGGGCGCCAGGATTTGGGGGGCGGCGGGTGGCTGCCTCCTGCCTCCTGGCTCCATGCTTGAGCCGGGAGGAAGGAGGCAGCCACCCGCTTCCTCGTGAAGCCCTGCTGTGGCCAGGGCTGTTGCCGTGCTGCTGGGGCTCAGCAGGGCTTTGGGAGGAGGGCAGCTCGCCGCGGTTGCCTCCTGCCTCCTGGCAAGCTGGGAGGCAGCCGCGGCCCACAGGCGGGCGGGGGCGGGGGGAGGCTGAGCTCCCGTGGCCCGCGGGTGGGGGAGCTGGCTGGGGGTGGGGCGGTGTTGGGGGGGGCAGCGCAGGGCTGGTGCAAGGAAGTTTTGCCTAAGGTGCGAAACTTCCTTGCACCAGCCCTGGGAGAGGCCAGTGCTCCAGGTCAGCCTGATTGACAGGGCAGGCAGGCTAATCAAGGAGTCAGGAGGCCAGGGTGGATCCCATCCTTTGTGTGAGCCGCACTTGCCTGAGTCAGACAGAGTGGGGCCGAGCTAAGGAGAGGGCAGAGGCCAGAGCTGGGCCAGGTGCAGAGGGGCCAGAAAAACAGACCAGAGCAAACAGACCCTGTGCTGAGAGCAGAGCTGCAGCCCCAAAGCCAGAGCACAGCCCAGAGACACAGACCTGCCCTGGGAGCAGAGCAGCAACAACCAGAGCCAGAGACACCAGAAAAGCAGCCCACAAAGCAGGTCAGTGCAGGGAACAGAGCCACAGAAGCAGCCTGCAGAGCAGACCTGTCCTGAGAGCAGAGCTCTTAGCAGCCAGAGCCAGAGGGGCCAGGGCAGCAGCCCAGGGGGCTGGAGGCAGAGCAGCAGCAGCAGCAGCCGTGCTGGGGCAGAGGAGCTGGAGCTGAGGCAGAGCGGTGGAGCTGGGGCTGGAGCAGTCCGGAGCCGGGTGCGGTGAGCAGCTGGAGAGAGTGAGGGGGACCCTGGGCAGTGGGCCCAGCACAGGGAGACGCCTCAGCCAGGAGGCCCTGCAGGCCAGACTTGGAGGGGGATCATAACCCCGACAGGGCGGGGCGACGCTGGGAAGAAGGGTCCTGCCACCCAGAGCCTGCAAGAGTGTGACCACCGCCAGAGCAAGTGTCCAACCCACAGCATCCCGGACCTGCAGCACAGCCGGGGCCTGAGAAGGAGGCCTGGGACCTACAAGAAACAGACTGTGAACTGCCCTGACATTGCAGAGATGCTGTTTGTGATGTTCCCTGCCACAGAGCGGGGTGATGTGTTTACTTTAACCTTTCCCATTTTTCCTTATTCATTTTAAAATTAATTGTTGATTAAATAATTTGCATTTGCTTTAAATTGTATGCAATGATCAGTGGGTCAGGGAAGCCTCCAGTGCAGCGAGAGTACCTCGGAGTGGGGACACCCTTGCCCCTGACCTAGGTGACCACAGCAAGGTTGGGGGTCGAGCCCCCCCCAGGAATCCTGGGCTCAGCCTTGTCAGGGTTATGAGGACTCTGCCAGACAAGAGAGTGCAAGGGGAGTCCTCAAGGTCAGGGAGGCCTCTGGGTAAAGGGAGTGGGAGCAAGGACTCAGATCCTTCCGCTAGCCCATTTCACCGGGGTAGTGCAGAAATGAGGAAAGTTCCCCACAACAGCGGGACTATTCCCCCCGCTTACACTTACACAGGTTAGAATACTGCAGGAAAGACAGATTGGAATGGTGTGGCAGCACAAGCATCATTTCATACTTCAGTAGTTAATTTTATGTTCTTCAGTGAATGCAATCAAGGTTATTTATGAGTGTACTAGAGCTCGATGAACATTTTGCAATAATTATGTCAGGGGCTTAGTGGTTGAGCCAGAAAGATGTGATAAAGATAGGTTTTGGATGGCAAATTCTTTGAAATGTTCTGAAGAGAAAACTCAAAATGAGAAATGAATGAGAAAAGATATCATGTTACTGACATTTAAATAAACACACTTTCTGCTTCCAGTTTATTTCAATAATAGCATGCCTTACTTTTCACTTTAGTTATACTGTGACCTTTTACTATACATTCAGGCTACTTTAAAATAAAATTCAATTGTATCAGTAAATAGTGACTGACTGGAGTCTTCTTAGTTAAGTCTTTACATAGTCTCAATAAATATGTTGATAGTAAAGGTGTTTTCTTAGGGCTCAGTACAGTTCATCTTATTTAAATACATGGAGGTAGACTCACAGACTTTAAGGTCAGAAGGGATCATCATGATCATTCTAGTCTGACCTCCTGCATATTGCAGACCTCAGAACCTCACCCACTCATGCCTGAAATAGACACCTAACCTCTGGCTGAGTTACTCAAGTCCTCAAATCAGGGTTTAAAGACTTCAAGTTACAGAGAATTAACAATTTACACTAGTTTGAATCTGCAAGTGACACTGTGCCCCATGCTGCAGAGGAAGGTGAAAACCCCCCAAGGTCTCTGCCAATCCTCCCCAGGGAAATTTTTCCTTCCTCACCCCAAATATGGTGATCAGTTAAACTCTGAGCATGTGGGCAAGACCCACCAGGCAGATACCTGAGAAAGAATTCTCTGTAGTAACTCAGAGCCCTCCCCATCTAGTGTCCCATCTCCGGCCATTGGGGATTTTTGCTACTGGCAGTCGCTGATGGGCCACACACCATTGTGGGCAGTCCCACCATACCATCCCCTCCATAAACTTATCAAGCTCACATTTTGAAGCCAGTTAGGTTTTCTACTCCCACTGCTCCCCTTGGAAGGCTGTTCCAGAACTTCACTTCTCTGATGGTTAGAAACCTTCACCTAATTTCAAGTCCAAACTTGTTGATGGCCAGTTTATATCCATTTGTTCTTGTGTCCACATGGGCGCTTAATTTAAATAACTCCTCTGCCTCCCTGGTATTTAGCCCTCTGATGTATTTATAGAGAGCAATCATATCTCCCCTCAGTCTTCTTTTGGTTAGGCTAGACAAGACAAACTCTTCAATCTCCTCTCATAGGGTAGATTTTCTATTCCTCTGATCATCCTAGTAGCCCTTCTCTGCACCTGTTCCAGTTTGAATTCATCTTTCTTAAATATGGGAGACCAGAACTGCACAGATTATTCCAGATGAGGTCTCCCCAGGCCTTGTATAATGGTACTAACACTTCCCTTTCTCTACTTGAAATACCTCGTCTGATGCATCCTAGGACTGCACTAGACTTCTTCATGGCCATATCACATTGATGGCTCATAGTTATCCTGTGATCAACCAATACATCCAGGTCTTTCTCTTCCTCTGTCACTTCCAACTGATAAATCCCCAGTTTATAGGAACATTCTTGTTGTTAATCCCTAAATGTATGAGCTTGCACTTTGCATTATTAAATTTCATCCCATTTCTATTACTCCAGTTTACAAGGTCATCCAGATCTTCTTGTATGATATTCTGGTCCTCCTTGGTATTGGCAATGCCTCCCAACTGATATAATATGCTTGGACTTTCAGAAAGCCTTTGACAAGGTCCCATGCCAAAGGCTCCTAAGGAAAGTAAGTAGGCAGGGGATAAGAGGAAAAGTACTTACATTAATCAGCAAATGGTTAAAAGATAGGAAGCAAAAGGTAGGAATAAAAGCCAGTTTTCACAGTGGAAATATATAAATAGTGGGTTCCCTCAAGAATCTGTACTGGGGCATGTATTGTTAAACATATTCATAAATGATCTGGAAAGCGGGGGCGCAAACAATGAGGTGGCAAAATTTGTAGGTGATACACAATTACTCCAAACAGTTAAGTCGAAAGCTGACTGTGATGATTTATAAAGGGATCTCACTAAACTAGGTGACTGGGCAAAAAAAAAGGCAGATGAAATTCAATGTTATAAACACAAAGTAATGCACTTTGGAAAAAATAATCCAAAACTACACATACAAAATGATAGGGTCTAAATTAGCTGTTGCCACTCAAGAAAGATCTTGGAGTCATCGTGGGTAGTTCTCTGAAATAATCAGCTCAATGTGCAGCAGCAGTCAAAAAAGCTATCAGAATGTTTGGAAATATTAGAAGATAGCAAGAGAAAATATCATAGTGCCACTATATAAATCCATGGTACGCCCACATCTTGAATACTGTGTGCAGTTCTGGTTGCTCCGTCTCTAAAAAGATATATTAGAATTGGAAAAGGTACAGAGAAGGGCAACAAAAAATGAGTAGGGGTACGGAACAGCTTCCATATGAGGAGAGATTAAAAAGACTGGGACTGTTCAGCTCAGAAAAGACTAAGGAGGGTTATGATATAGGTCTATAAAATCATGAATGGTGTGGAGAAGTGAAAAGGGAAGTGTTATTTACCCCTTCACATAACACTAGAACCCAGGGTTGCTCAACAAAATTAATGGGCATCACGATTAAAATAAACATAGGAAGTACTTTTACACAAAATGCACAGTCAACCTGTGGAAACTTTTGCCAGATGTTGTGAAGGGCAAAAGTATAACTGGACTCAAACAAGAATTAGATAAGTTCATGGAGAATAGGTCCATCAATGGTTATTAGACAAAATGGTCAGAGATGCAACCCCATGCTCTGGGTATCCCTAAACCTCTGATTGCTAGAACCTGGGACTGAAAGACAGGGGATGGATCACTCAGTAATTGCCCTGTTGTTTCATTCCCTCTGAAGCATCTGGCACTGGCCACTGTCGGAAGAAAGGATACACAGTATGGCCATTCTTATGTTCTTATGTAATACTTGCCAACAAACATGCTGATTTGCATGACCATTACATGAAAATTGACCTTTCTTTAGGAAAATAACTAAAAAAATACAAATGTAAAAAAGTTGTTGATTTAAATCAGTTTTCTGCTTGCTGATTTAAATCATTATTAAAATCAGTTATTTAAATTAATCCATCCTTCCATTAATACATGAATACTGTGGAAATATCACCTGCTCTCTGTAATGACAAATAAACTCTTGAGGGTTGTTAGGAGACATGGCATGGTACTTTTATAAATTGAATCAGCTTTCAGCTCATAGTATTGCCAACTCTAGTGATTTTATTTTGAGTTTCATGACATTTGTTGCTTTTCTTAAAGCTCTAGCTCTTGGATCCATGGGGGCATGTGAGAGCCTCAGCTTTCATTTAAAAACTAAGAAAGTCTATATTCATATGTTTGCAGAGGAAATCTTGCAAACATGACCCAAGTGTACCCTAAAGGCTCAAAACACAGAGGCAAATAAAAAAAGAATCTAAATGTGGTTTTTCAAATCTCATGATTTTTAAGCCAATTTCATGATTTTTGAACCTTTGGGATTGCCAATATTGGTTTAATATGATTCCTGGAAACATCTAGTGCAAAATCCTGCCACACTGAGGTCAATGGGAATTTTGCCACTTACTTCAATGGAGCCAGAATTTCACCCCTAGTTCATGCGAGTCATGTTCAAAGGCTTAACACAGCAATTAGTACAGTCAGTACAGTACTATTTCCTTTACATACTTACTCCCTTTTCAAAAGCTTAACATCTATTCTTACCCTTCCCTTCGATGGCAGCATGGGGGTGCATTTTAATCACCCCTAAGGACACAGCTGGCCAGGCTGGCTCATGTAACTATACTTCGCACCTGCCTGTGACATTGGGCTGATTCTGGCCCATTGATTGAAATCTGGCTACACGGTTAGAACAAAACAATTACAGATATACTAACCGCCTCTATAACAAGTAAATACAATTTATTCCTTTCAGCATTTTACAATTTGAAAGAGAAATACTGAGAAGCCAAGGGGAGCTGCACCTTTGTAACTGAGAACCTGTCTTTCAATTCCTGTCTCTCCTGCTGGCCTGTTGGGTGACCTTAACAAGTCATTTTAGTCTTCCCGTGCCTCAGTGTCTGCATCTGTAAAATGGAGGTAATTATACTGACCTATTTTGTAAGCTCCACAGATTAGAAGTACTATATAAGTGCTATATATTATCACTATTCTATCATAGGTGCTTTGCACTTCTGTAGCTACACAGGTGCAAACTTCTGTTGTAGACATGTTTTACATCAGTATAAAAAGAGATCCCAGTTCAGATAAGTCCTGAGAGGGCAATTCGTCTCCGAATGTTGGAATCCACAGCTGTTGCTGATTTGAAGAGACTCAGACGGTCCCTTTTTAATGGGAGCTGCACGTAGGTAACTCAGGACATGTAGGGTTTGATTATGGTCTAACTTTTACACATGGGTAGCTTCATTTATTTCAATAGAATAACTTTTGATTTACATCGGTGTGAGAGGAGAATGACGCCCATACTGTGTTGCACACAGTTCAACATGTGTGTGGACAAGCCAATAAATATTTTATACATTTTTGATACTTATTTTGATGTAACCCCTATTTGCTTGGTGTGGCATTCTGTCCCCCTCTGGTGATGGCTAGGCCAGCTAGAGATTGATGAGCCTTCTTCAGCCTTGGCTAAGAGATGTGTCTTTCAGCTCATGCAGTAGAAGCTCATGCATTGAAGTCCCAGGTCTGATCCCTGTCCCTGCTGCTGATGCCCCGGAGTGGATCGGCATCACATCAGTTTGACTGTCCAATACTGCAGCTAACCAATGCCAATAAATATTCCACAAAATAAGAATAAGGAAAACTCAAAATCCTGATGTCTTCTATTTTAATATAATAAATTAGAAGAATGGGTTCTTTAAATCACTTCATGTGGTGCCATCATCATTGTCTATGAACTTCAGAGTCTTTTTACACAGTATAAAATTCACTGCTGCAGGAAGCCTTCAAGGCATACAGCGTGGCTTGATTTTTAAAGAGGACTGTTTAGTTATGGCAAATCAGAATGAAACTATCAATATTTCAAAGGTAAGAGATTTAAAAGAAAATCTGGGCCCTATTTTTTCAAAGGCAGGCAGTGATATGGATTCTGCTTAGCACCTCCATCCAGGGACAATTGACATGCAAACCAGAATCTAATCACCTAGTATCTAATGGATACTTAGGTGGGCTAAATTGTAGGCAAGATCAAAGGGGCCTTGCTTTTGAGAGAAGAACCTGGGAAATAAATCCATAACTAGATTAAGATGGCAATCTGGCAGGGAGGGGGAAAGAGGAAAACAGCTATTGTACAAGGACAAAGACTATTTTACATCACCATAGATGCAAAATGCTGATGTGATAATGAACACTGTCACACCTTCAGAAAAGATTACAGAGGAATTGGATGTCAGGGAGCAGGGAAGAATGGAGATGGTATCTGTTGCGAGATTAGAGGCTGTCTGTCTGGCCAACTACCAAAAGGTCGGAAGGAAAAAGAAATAAGAGGGAAGCTGAGGAGATGACCTATCTTATGAGCCCCCCCCCCCGCCCCACCTGACCAGCTAGTATGGATATGCTCAAGAAATGTACAATATAGCTTATTCACTGTAACACCATAAATACTAGGTTGATTGTTTTTGGAAGAATTTTAGACACCATATGTTATACAAACCATTTCTTTAGCATTAATGTGATTTTTTCCGCTTTATACCTAATAAATCTGGTATTACTTCGGTCTTAGACTGCTTGAGAATTTCATGCAGGATGTCCTGGAGAGGTGGAAAGATCCCTAAGAGAAGGTAGTTGAAGGAAGTATGTCTGGAAACTTCCCTGCTTCAAATTTGTGGACAAGAAGGCATAGGGTAAGGGTCCTTTGCTATAAAGTGCATTGCTGTCAATGCTGTGGGCCTTCAGATGTACAGGAAATACTTAATGACCACATATGAGAACCAGGGTTGTAAGATAACAGGTTAGTAAATGTAGACAATTATGGGAATAATCAATTGTTGCATTTCAGGACATTACTCAATCACCAGTGAAAAGCAGGTGTGACGCAGGCAAACCAATTTAGATTAAAAGCAATAGGCAGTTTACCTGTCTGTGAACCTCAGAGGAATGTCAAGAGCCATTGATATGTGCAAACTAATCCACTCGTAAAATGCGACTGGATTGTTAAATTTGGCTATATCCTGTTGCTTATTTGCTATTATTCGTGCCCTGTGGTAAATAACTCTAGATCAGAAGAAATACGAATGTTATTGTATCCACTTGTCTATGAACCTGTTAGTTGCTAATGATAGGTTACAGTGTAGTAGCCGTGTTAGTCTGTGTCAGCAAAAAGAAAATAAGAAAGAAAGAAATACTTGTGGCACCTTAGAGACTAACAAATTTATTTCAGCATAAGCTTTCGTGGGTTAGAACCCACTTCATCGGATGCATGGAATGGAACATACAGTGGACAGATATTTATACAGTCAGAGAAACATGATAAGGTGGAAGCCCCTATACCAACCTTAAGAGGCTAATTAATTGAGAGGAACCATAACAGCAGGGGAAGAAAAACCTTTGAAGTGATAAACAAGATGGCCATTGCGGACAGTTGACACACAGGTGTGAATGAGGATCGTTAACTTAAGGGAAATAGATTCAATTAACATAATGGCCAAGCCATTCCAAGTCTCTATTTAATCCTGAGTTGATGGTATCTAGTTTGCATATCAATTCAAGTTCAACAGCTTCTCGTTGTAGCCTGTTTTTTAAGTTTATCTGTTGTAAAATTGCGACCCTCAAGTCTGTCACTGAGTGGTTAGGGAGGTTCTCTCAGCCCTCAGCTCTCGTCCCCTAACACCCCTACTCTACTTGCGCTACATTGATGATATCTTCATCATTTGGACCCATGGAAAAGAAGCCCTTGAGGAATTCCACCATGATTTCAACAATTTCCATCCCACCATCAACCTCAGCCTAGACCAGTCCACACAAGCGGTCCATTTCCTAGACACTACTGTGCTAATTAGCTATGGTCACATAAACACCACCCTATACCGGAAACCTACTGACTGCTATACTTACCTACATGCCTCCAGCTTCCATCCAGGACACACCACACGATCCATTGTTTACAGCCAAGCTCTAAGATACAACCACATTTGCTCCAATCCCTTAGACAGAGACAAACACCTACAAGATCTCTATCAAGCATTCTTAAAACTACAATACCCACCTGCTGAAATAAAAAAAACAGATTGACAGAGCCAAAAGAGTCCCCAGGGGTCACCTACTACAGGACAGGCCCAAAAAAGAAAATAACAGAACACCACTAGCCGTCACCTTTAGCCCCCAACTAAAACCTCTCCAGCACATCATCAAAGATCTACAACCTATCCTAAAAGATGATCCCTCACTCTCACAGATCTTGGGGGACAGACCAATCCTCGCTTACAGACAGCCCCCCAACCTGAAGCAAATACTCACCAGCAACCACACACCATACAACAAAAACACTAACCCAGGAACCTATCCTTGCAACAAAGCCCGATGCCAACTCTGTCCACATATCTATTCAAGTGATACCATCATAGGACCTAATCACATCCGCCACGCCATCAGGGGCTCATTCACCTGCACATCTACCAATGTGATTTATGCCATCATGTGCCAGCAATGCCCCTCTGCCATGTACGTTGGCCAAACCGGACAGTCTCTACGCAAAAGAATAAACAGACATAAATCTGACATCAGGAATCATAACATTCAAAAACCAGTAGGAGAACATTTCAACCTCCCTAACCACTCAGTGACAGACTTGAGGGTCGCAATTTTACAACAGATAAACTTAAAAAACAGGCTACAACGAGAAGCTGTTGAACTTGAATTGATATGCAAACTAGATACCATCAACTCAGGATTAAATAGAGACTTGGAATGGCTTGGCCATTACGTTAATTGAATCTATTTCCCTTAAGTTAACAATCCTCATTCACACCTGTGTGTCAACTGTCCGCAATGGCCATCTTGTTTATCACTTCAGAGGTTTTTCTTCCCCTGCTGATATGGTTCCTCTCAATTAATTAGCCTCTTAAGGTTGGTATAGGGACTTCCACCTTATCATGTTTCTCTGACTGTATAAATATCTGTCCACTGTATGTTCCATTCCATGCATCTGATGAAGTGGGTTCTAACCCACGAAAGCTTATGCTGAAATAAATTTGTTAGTCTCTAAGGTGCCACAAGTATTTCTTTCTTTCTTATTTTCTTAGTTGCTAATGTTATTGTATTCACTTGTTAGAACAGAACAAAGGAAGATGTTGTCACACTGAGTTTTCATGGCACATGCCCGGTAATTACATTTACACTAAGGCCCTGTCTACACTGCCACTTTACAGTGCTGAAACTTTCTCATTCAGGGACTCCCCTTGTGGGGGTGGTTTTTTTACAGCCCTGGGATAGCTCTCTCCCACCGCTGGTGCCACAACTACACAGCCATGTTAAAGCATTGCCGCTTACCTGTGATTGCTGTCTGTATACTTCATTAATCCTGGAAGAATAAAGTGTGTTAGTGTTTAGTTGTGAATTCACTTGATGTGTAAAACTGCATGAAAACTAAATGTTTTTGGCTATCACATTGTTTATCTACACCCATTTGTCTAAAGATGCTCAGCAGGGAGGAACACTGACTTCAAAGCATGGGGTGTTGTGTGCTCAACAGAGGGAAACCTATGAACACATGCTGTTCTAAAGACACTTGGCAGGCTGTTTTCAACTATAAATACTGGACATTGGGAAGGATCCTGCTGTCTCTGATCTCTTTGGATGCTGTCAGGGCTTTCCAAATACAAGACAGAGTTCCCCAAATCCACTTTGGGAAAACCCTGAAAGAATTTATGAAAAGACTCTATGAGACTGGCAGATTACTACATTGCTGCTTTTATTTTGAACATACAAATTAATTCACCTGTAATGTATTTTATCTGCTTTAACCTTGCTATAACTCTCATTACTTTTTCCTAATTAATAAATCTGTAGTTTTAGTTTACTAAAGGATTGGCTACAACATTGTCTTTGGTGAGATCTGGAGCATATTTTGACCTGGGGTAAGTAACTGGCCCTTTGGGGCAAGAGGTAATATAATGTGGGGGTAAATTTTGGTTTTAATAACCAAAGTCCAGTCAGTTTGGGTGGTAAAGTTGGGGCTGGAGAGTTTAAAGAGGACTTTCTGTGGCTCCATGGTAAAACTAATATAGTGATCCAGGAGTACACTTTCATTACTAGCTTGGTGAAAACAAAGATAGAATATACCACTTCAGGGGTGTCTGCCCAGTGGCGTAGCCAGGTGGAGAGAATAGGGGGAGTGGAGATAAAAAAAGGCGCCACCCACTTGTACTCACCGGGTGACACTCCGGGTCTTCGGCGTCACTTCGGCGGTGGGTCCTTCACTCGCTCCAGGTCTTCGGTGGCACTGAAGGACCCAATGTTGAAGTGCTGCGGAAGACCCGGAGCGCCGCCGGGTGAGTAAAAATTAAAAAGGTGCCAAAAAATTTAAAAGGTGCCACTTGTGCTCAGTGGGGGAGCGGTCGCTGACCTGCTCCCCCCCACCTACGCTACTGTGTCTGCCCTGATTTCTGATAGTCTGACCTGAGTTTGGCACTCTCAGTTGTGAGCCATTCCAGGCACCGTGACTGAGGAAAGCGTTTTTCCAGCATATATAATATTGCTTACTTGATTCATCCCTAATTCAACTTCCATGGACTTCAGCAGTAGTTGAATTGAGCTGCTGAGATGTGATTCTACATCCTAATCCCCATGCCTGGATGCCAGGTTCCATTCCTGCTCCTGCCTTGGCTTCTTCCTCTCTTCCTGGGCCTAGCTCCTTCTCTCAGCCTTGCTTTCCAGATCCTTACCTGTCTCCTTACTCTCCCCTGTGATTGCTCCCTGGATCCTTAACGTTGCTTAACCCCTTTTCACTGTCTATCTATCCTGGTTTAGAGCTGTCTCCTTTTGTTTACCCCGTACAAAGAAAGAGTTGCTGCTACAAGAGCCTTTCCTCCCTTTGTGGGGCCTAGATCTCTTTTCTGAAGTTCTCAACCTTCTGCTAAACACTTTCCCTAGATGCCAGTCCCCATTTCTTGGTCAAATAGGCCCCTCCATTACAGACCTGCAACCAGGAAGTGGGGCCTTCAAGGGTGAGGAAAAATAAAGGGTAAAATTCACATACTCCTCCCTCAAACAGAAACATAAGTTTTAAAATATATCATGAAGTAAGCTTTAATTAGCCCTTATAAACCTTTGATCCTTTAGCTTTCCAACTTATTGGGCCAGCCTCAGGTGGTGTAAAATAGTACCTGGTTTACAATGGTGCCACTGGCGCCATGGTGCTGGGCCCAGGCTCCAAAGGGGCCCCGGCCCGGCCTGCTCTGCATGGGCTGCAGTCCAAGGCCCTGCCAGCTCTTCTCCACCCCCTGCCTCTGTCCCGCACTCACCAGCAGCCAAGCTCCCCTTCCCCTGCCTGTTCTCCAGCTCCTCCCCCAGTGTGCGCGTTTCCGCTCCTCCCTCTCCTTCCCAGTGCTTCCCCGCCACCGAACAGCTGTTTTCTGGTACTCCGGGAGGGAGGGGGAGGAGCAGGGTCGCAGCGCGCTCGGGGGAGGAGGCGGATAAGCGGCAGGGGAGCCTTGGAGCAGGAGATGGAATGGGGGCAGGGCGGAGCAAAGGCATGGCCCCCGCACTCCCCCTACACATTACACATGCCCCCCCCCCCCTTGAGCTGATCAGGGCAGGGGGCGGGCTGGGAGCACCCCTATGACCCCAGCCTCCCGAGGCGCCGCCGCTCTGCTTTCCCTCCCAGGCTTGCCGCGTGACAAACAGCTGGCGTGCAGCAAGCCTGGGAGGGAGGAAAAGCGGAGCGGCGGTGCCTCGGGAGGCGGATGTGGAGCGGAGGTGAGCTGGGCGGGGGGGCTGGTGGGGAGCTGCCGGTGGGTGCTCTGCTGCTTCTCCCCCCTCCCTCCCAGGCTTGCAAGCCTGGGGTGGGGGGTGTGGAGGGGAAATGCAGTGCGCCCAGGGGAGGAGGTGGGGGCAGGGATTTGGGGAAGGAGTGGAATGGGGGCGGGGCAGGGGGCGTGAGCACCCGCCGGCGCCGACTAAAGTCAGCGCCTATGGAGGAGGATGAAGAAAAAAAAGAATGAAAAATGGGGGTGGAGAGAGATAAGAAAGAATGTTCTTTTTCTTGGCTGGGTCCCAAGAAGGGGCCCCAAAAATGAAGCTGAGCACAGGGCCCCACTAACTCTAAATCTGCCACTGGTGTAAAATGGTTTCACTCCATTGAAGTGAATGGAACTACATTGGTTTACCCTAGCTTAGCATCCAGTCCTTTGCTTTCACCTTGTGAATTATATTTTGGTTCATACCATAAATGGAGCAATAGTATGTTGTTTGGAGGCTCATTCCTTTGTTACAGATATTCTTCAACAGTTTTCTTTGGTCTTTTCCCATATAACTCTTATGTTTATTCAGGAAAAGTAGGGTGAATTTTTGACACTGTTCCTAAGTACTGTAAATTTAACTTGTTTGCACTTTATCAATCACTTAGCACAACAAAAATCTAAAAAGGGACAGTGTCAACTGAAGACATAACAATACCTAATTCTTATGAAAATAATACATTGTACCAAGGGAGGAACATACCCAGCCTATTTTGGAATAAAATTTTAAATTGCTGTATATCTCCAAGATGCAAATCACTTGTGTCTTGACAACATGTTTCTGAATCAATAAATAAATCTATGATTAATGACAGCATTAATGTTTTCTCCGCTGTCACAGAGTTACTGAAAGTTTTCCTTAAAAAATGGCTCATTTCAATAATAATAAATCAATTTATTGTGGTATGGAAACGGGTAGCAACTGGTTCTTTGACCCACTTTTGGCCCTATTTGTGATATCGTTATCTACGTAGTACACTCTCTTATTGTGTAATGAAATGTTCCATAGTTATAAGATACTGTCAAGTCCTATCCATCAGAAATAAGACTCTTCGGCAGCTAGCCCACAGAAACTGTCAGCTCCTTTAGCTATTTAGTTGTATGGGCCAAAGACATCTTCCTGATAGACAGCTGCCTATTTTGAGGGGTTATGTCTCCCTCATTAGCTGCTATGTATTGCCAATTTTGGCATTATCGTAGAATCACTGAAATGTAGGGCTGGAAGGGACCTCAAGAAATCATCATGTCTAGCGTCCTGCACTGTGAAGGACCAAGTAAACTACACCATTCTTGACAGGTATTTGTTCAACCAGTTTTTAAAAACCTCAAAATCCAAAATCTCCCTATTTCAGAGCTTAATCCCCTTATAGTTAGAAAGTTTTTCCTAATATCTAACCTAAATCTCCCTTGCTGCAAATTAAGCCCATTACTGCTCATCTTACCTTCAGTGGACATGGAGATCAATTGATGTCTCTTCTCAGTCTCCTTTTCTCAAGACTAAGTTTTTTTAACCTTTCCTCATCAGTCAGGTTTTCTAAACCCTTTTTCATTTTTGTTGCTCTCCTCTGGACTCTTTCCAATTTGTTCACATTTTTCTCCTAAAGTGTGGTGCCCAGAACTGAGGCCTTACCAGTGCTGAGTACAGCAGGACAGTTACCTCCAGTGTCTTACATATGACACCCCAGAATGATACTAGCTTTTCACAGCTACATCACATTGTTGACTTGTATTCAATTTGTGATCCACACTAATCCCCACATTCTTTTCAGCAGTACTATCACCTGGCCAGTTTCCACCCATTTTGTAGTTTTTTCATTTGATTTTTCCTTCCCAGTGAAGTACTTTTTATTTGTCTTTACTGAATTTCATCTTGTTGAATTCAGACAAATTCTTCAATTTGTCAAGGTCATTTTGAATTCTAATCCTCTCCTCCTAAGTGCTTGCAACTACTCCCAGTTGGTGCCATCTGCAAATTTTCTAAGCATACTCTCCAGTCCATTATCCAAGTAATTTCTGAAAATCTTGAATAGTACCGGATCCAGGATTGACCCCTGTGGTGCCACACTAGTCATGCCCTCACAGTTTGACAGCAAACCATTGATAACAACTCTTATGGTCTTTCATCTAGTTGTGCACTCACCTTATAATAATTCAACTGAAGCCACATTTCTCTAGTTTGTGTCTGAGAATGTCACATGGGACTGTGTTAAAAGCCTTACAATAATCAAGATATATCACATCTACTGCTTTCCCTCATCCTTTAGGTACTGTGACAAAGTTCCTCCTCTACCTCGGTGGGTCCTGCGCTTATTGGCGGATTCTGCTTGCCTCAGAGATCTTCCCCTCTAGTAGACTCCACAGTCCAGGTTAACTCCTTCTGTGTCTGATCAGGAGTTGGGAGTTTTGGGGGGAACCCGGGCCCGCCCTCTACTCCAGGTTCCAGCCCAGGGCCCTGTGGATTGCAGCTGTTTAGAGTGCCTCCTGGAACAACTGCACGACAGCTACAACTCCCTGGGCTACTTCCCCATGGACTCCTCCCAACACCTTCTTTATCCTCACCACAGGATCTTCCAGCAGTACGCCCTCTTACTCTCAGCTCCTAGTGCCTCTTGCTCCCAGCTCCTCACACGCAACCTCCTTCCACAGCTCCTGACATGCGCCCCTTACTGACTCACTGGGAGGCTTTTAACTAGTTTCAGCCAGCCCCAGACTGGCTGCAGGTGTCTCAATTAATCTCCCTGCCTTCTGGAAAGTTCTTAATTGGCCCCAGGTGTCTTGATTAACCTGGAGCAACTGCCATAAGGTATCAGGGATTTGTTTAGCCTGGGGCTAACATACTGGTTCCTTACCACTTTCCTATAGCCCTCTGGCCTTGCCCCGTCACAGTACGTAACCCTGTCAAAGAAGAAAAATTTGTTCTTGAAAAATCCATGCTGGCTAGCCCTTATAACCAATTGCTTACAAACTGATTGTTGAATAATTTGTTCCAGTGTTTTTCCATGTATCGAAGTTAGGCTGACTGGTCTATAATTCCCTGGGTCCTCTTTGTTCCCCTTTTTAAAGACAGGCACTATTTTTGCCCTTCTCCAGTCTTCTGGGACCTCACCCATCCTCCCAGAGTTTAGAAAGATCATTGCTAATGGTGGCAAGATTTCTTCAGCCAGAGCCTTAAATACCCTAGGGGTGAATTTCATCAAGCCCTGCTGACTTGAATACATCTAAATATTGTTTAAGCAGATCTTTACCTATCTTGATTTACATTCCTTCCCCCTGTTGTTAATATTACTTGTGTTGAGTATCTAGTCACCATTAACCTTTTTATGTGACGGTTTAAGGTTGCCCTTTTCAAAGGCTGGCGCAATTGCCATATATGGAAATTTGATTCAAGGGGTTGGCATTAGGGAATGGACTGAGCATGGTTAGTGAGTTCCATAATGTCCTCACATGGAGGTAGGATACTTTCCTAGTTGACATTCAGTTAATCAGAAAAGAATTTTAAAAGGTAATCCATATTCGTCAGAAAGATCATACAGGGAGGAAGAGAGTCCCATTTAGCTGAAGAATGAAGGTTTTCCTTTCCCACTTCAGGATTCCCCACAAATTAAATACCAATCAAGGGTTGATATTCTTGCAGTGATCAAGGAGACCCCTTCTACAACTGTGATCCCCCACCAGTGACTGAGATATAGGAAAAGCGTTCTCTCTCTCTCTCTCACACACACACACACACCCCGCCCACCCCCCCTGTTTTATAGATTATCCAAAGGTAATCTTTAAAATTCTCCAAACTAGTGGGCAACCCCCAGGGCTATGGGTTGCGCAACTTCAGGAGGCAGAAGAAGGATATGTTCACCATAAGGACTACCAAAGCAGAGTGGGTATGAAGCACCTCATCTTCCCATCATGCCTGGTTGAGCAGGGCTTTGCGCACTGCATGGAAGGCTAGCTTTTCTTCTGAAAAGGTCCGCTTGGTGTGGAGACAATATCCATGGTCTTCCTGGCATTCTATGTCTCAAAACGTTGAGGATATTTCTTGATGGGTTGGTGTGTTCATGTGAAATTTGCAATCTGTTAAACAAAGTGCTAACCAGATCCCTTGCATAAAACATGATGCATCTTCATTTGCACAGAATACTTTTAATCTTTCCATTAAAAAAATGCAATCATTCAAGTGCTTATATATCCCTAATTACATTTACTCTAAAATAAGAGATGACAGCTTGACAATAAATATTTAATTTCATTTTCTTGTTATCAAATCAGAAACACGTAATCTTGAGGTCCGATGCATTTTATTTCATTCACCAAGATCTGGCATTTTGCTTTACATGGATAACATTACTGTAAGCTTCTAATCACTGCTTCCCCCTGACAAAGGGTTCTAGGTTGTAACTGAAAAGTTTTAAAGATGAAATCTTTCAATGTTATGATCGGGAAAATCTTAATACCTTCCTCCTGTGTCAGTTTGTCATCTGAAAAAAAAAGGCTAATTTTCAAATACAATCTTCCTCAGAGAGACCCTTAAAGCATTATCACACAGAAAAGACTGCACTGAGGTGATGATACATTGATATATACCACTCATCACTGTAGCATCTGAGAACTTCTCATTTTAATTAAAATGACAAAACCAGATCTTTAATGGACTCAATGGAATCTTCTGCTCTTCTCCGTTCCCTTGTTAAAGGTCTCTGGGGGTTTTCCTTGTCTTTTTGTGTTTTCTTCTGTGGTCCTAACTATGACAGCTGATGAAACTAATTAAATCCACAAAAAGGTCTAACATTAATGTTAAGGCTGAGATTCTAAAACTGAACATAGAAAGGAACTGTTGATTAGAGCTAGTCAGCATGTTTCATGGAGAAGTATTGCTTTTGGCAAAGTTTTTGACAGAAAGTTTTCTGAGGTCTAAGGTGCACTCTCTAGTCAGAGAGAGACCTACATCGAAAGCCTGACCTTTCTGATCTGAAAATGGATGTTTTGATCCAAATTTGCTTCATGACGAAGTCTGAAAGGTTTTGGTTTTGTTTCAGTGTGAAACAAATACAAATTTTGGAACTTTAAAAGTTTCAGTGAAACAGAATTGTCATCCTCCGCCTACTCTACTTCTGAAGTGATGCTGTTACTTACCCCTAGGCCTTGACACAGCTTAATTGCATGCACAAAGACATTACAGCATGCATCTACTGTTGTATAGGCTTGGACTATTACTAAGGGTACGTCTATACTTACGCGTCGCGTCGGAGGAGTCCAATCGATCTTCTGGGTTCGATTTATCGCGTCTTGTCTAGACGCGATAAATCGAACCAGGAAGTGCTCCCCTGTCGACGCTTGTAATCCTGCTCCACGAACGGAGTAGGCGGAGTTGACGGGGGAGCCTGCGCGCCGCGTGTGGACCCCGGGTAAGTACCTTTTCATTCGAACTAAGATACTTCGACTTCAGCTACGTTATTCACGTAGCTGAAGTTGCGTATCTTAGTTCGAATTGGGGGGCTAGTGTAGACCAGCCCTTACAAATTCATCATTACCATAGGACAAAAAGATGCCAAACCGTTATATCTGTTCACATGCACAGCATGGCTCCTATAATTGGTTCACGTGGATGAAATATCCTAATGCCCCCGCCTTGAAACAGAAGTAGATAAAAGCACCGTAGCGAACTGTAAGTGCACATCAGCAGGCTCCACATGGACAGTTAGTGGCAGATTCACACCCGAGTTTGCTGCCAGGTAAATAATTATTTACACAAGCCCTTAGAAAATTGAACTGATTGCATTTAATTTAAAGGAGCTGTACATTGAGTTACTTGTTGCAATTTCTGCACCAGCATGGCACATAACTTGCATAGCTGAAAGTGGGACTGGAACTGCACACACCTGTCCCACTATAATCTAGTCACAATGCAGGTGATTCAGCAATGCAACCCTGAATAGCGTTTGCTGAATCCTCGTACGTCGACATCGAGGTGAGGCTCTATCATCATCGCGTATGATGCCCTGTGTTGTGGTGACAGAGGGGATAACTGCTATGAATTGCTCAGCTGTTTTAAATAGAGTTAGACACTTTATATTTTTCCATCTGAAATGTCTAAATATTAATTGTCAGGGGCTTAGAAGAAACACATTTTTATAAAAATGGATGCATGATGGCAGAAAGGATCTCTCATCTTAGCAATTTATACAGATACAGTAAAAGACTATGATATACGGTAAAAGACAGTAAATATTTGTTGTGTTCTCTGTAAATGCCAAGCACTCTGTAAAGAGAATGCTGTTTTGTGAAATATACCAGACTAGATAAAAAATATCCATTAGGTCAGCCCAGGAGCATGTTACTAAGGAAAGCATTTGCCTAATCATTCTGCAACTGTGTTTTTTTTCTGGTTCTAACAGGGACATAGGAAGTAATAAAAGTTAATTAAGACTAATATGCAAGGGATATAGATGACCCAAGTTTTATCAGTTTAGGTGACAAATAATCCAGAATATTAGTAGGCTAGAGCTCTATTAAGCCACTATGTTGCTATGCTTATGGTTTAATTTTTTGTTGCGTGGGTGACAGTCAGTTTTGGGTTGGTAATGTCTATAATATTTATCTACAATGCTAATCTAATTATGTACTTTCAACTACTATAGAAAAAGCCTTTTTCATGTCACTGTTCCATGTTTCTGTCCCTTTGCACATTTATATCTTGTCTCATGTATCTCTACTGCATCTGGAATGATAGACTTGGTGTACTGTATATTATTGCAAGCATATACAAGAAAAAAATCATATACGAAAAACAAACCATACAACAAATCAAGGCCACCTGATGTGGAAAATTTTAACTGGACAAGTGTTGAAATTATGACCATACAAAAGACTGAAAGTTAAGCATTTGAGCAGGATATGGCTATTTAGTTAGGCTGCTAAAAACTTTGGACCTGATTCTACCTTGCCTTGTACCTTTTGCAGTCATTTACACCAGTTCAGAAATAGGGGTAAAACACTACCAGTTCAGAATGATAGCATTGTATTTCCACAGATCCAACTCTCATGATTTTATCATGAGTCTCATGATATTTGGTGTTTTTCTTAAAGCCCCAGCTCCTGGAGTCATGTGGGAACCTTAACTCTCATTTTCTTTTAAAAAATTAAAGTTTCTAACCCTCATGATTGTGGATGAAAGCTTCAAAATGTCATCTGAGTGCACCATAAAGGTTCAAAAACCACCAGGTAAATAAAAAGAAATCAAATAAAATTGATTTATAAGCCAAATGTCCTGATTTTTTTGGGGGTAGGGGAAGAGTGTATTGTTTGTGATTTCAGAACACTTGAGGTTGTCAATACCATATTCACTATAAGTCTGGGAGAATCTGCAAGATTAATTGTCACACATTTGGGATGGATAGAGAGAGTTCAAAAATCAGAAGACAGACAAAAGAAAATATTTATTTAAATCATGATTTCTTGGCCTAGCTTATGATTTTTTGCATCCTGATTCATAATTTTGGGGAAGGCGATACTGCTCATGCTTTGTAAATGACTACACCAGAGGCAGGACAATGGAGAATCAAGCCTTCTGGATTGTTGTTTGTATATGTTTACAACTTTTTAACTTCATTGCCAATGAATACTTGGGAAAAATCTTGCTAACCCCTTGATTCCTTCAATTAAATTAGAAGAGTCACATTACACATTTCTGAAACCTCCAAAGAATCCTTCAGCAAAACCAGGAAAGAACATACACGACACTCCTGGTATTTCTAACGTTTAAAAAACAAAATCAGCAAAGCAAGTAAAAAAGATCACAGCCCCAATTCTTATTTGTAAAAGAACAAACAACTTTGTATGTACATTTAATAAATGTTAAGATACTAATTCAACTAACTTAGGTCATTATTTCTACATTCTCTGCCTCTTTATGGACCCGTATATCCTCTCCCTTCCCGTTTAGGTAACTATGACCAAAGTCCTTACTCACACAAAACTGTCATTGACTTTAAAGATTTGTTAGATTTGCCCACTAGTACATCTTTAAAATTTGATGAAAGGTGGGTATCTGTGTGGATTAAGGCTAAAAATTGGCCCAGTTCCACCAAAGTTCCAGGATCTCAGAAACAGACACTTCTTCCCTGCCTTCTTTCTTCAAATTCTTCCTCTCAGTCCTCGCAGTGGATTGTCTTTCTTCCACTCTGGAGTCCTTAAATCTTCTTCCAGAAGGAAGGAGTCCATCCAACCCAATCCCATTCCATAAATACAAGTGCCCTTAGCATCCAGCTTCCAGATCAGGAGCAAAAAAATCTGGCAACAAAATTTTAGGTTCTTAATTTTCAGGAAGAAATATGAGGAAAAGGAAGCAATAACATACTTTTCTTTCTTGATTTTCCAGCTTACTCACAGTTAATGCCAGATGCTCTCTCTGAGCGGGTGGTTTGTTTTCTAATAGCAGAGATTTTGCATTTTCCTCCTTATTTATTTTTCTGTGGGAGAACTCTTTAATCTTCACTCGTTGTTGCCTGGTATCCAATTGTGCTTTGTACAACAAAGTGACCTCGCTGCTGAGTTACTTCTGGACTGAATTGCCTGCCTAATGGAAGGTTTAGCTTTAATAGATGCAGGGTTGTTGGGTTTTTTTGAAAGATAAGTTCATTATATTAAATACAGAGCACACTGTTGATACAGTCATCTTGAAGATGTTTGCTATGCATAGCTGATTCTCCAAGAAAGAGTTTAACTTGCTTTCCACAATGTCTTTCAGTAGAGTGCACCAGGATTATTCAGCATCTTTGTCACACCATACAAAGACCATGTTAGTAATTTTCTTTCCCTTACAAATTCACATTTCACTTGGATATTTGCACAGGCCAAAATTATAACATCATAGCAAAATTTACCCGCAGTCTCAGAGATTGTTTCAGATGCTCTTCAGAAGTGTTAATCTCAGAGTTCTATTACAAAACAACAAATAAAATAAACAAATGTGTGTTTACTTGACCACATCTCACAGGAAAGACCATCAGAACAATCGGGCTCCCTCTGGGTTTTTTCTCCATCTTGAGGAAAGGGTACTGTTTATATAACTCCCATTGTTTGTTGTCATCATGCCTTGCCAGAAACTAAGACTATTAATGTGGTTGTCATGGGTGGACATTTCCCAGATTGTGACAACCAGGAACATGTGGCAAAGAAAAGAACTACAACCATCACATCTTGAGAAGAAATGGTAGCTCCAGCTTACCTGCTTATGGAACTCTGGGGTCCAGACCTAAAGCCAGAGTCAGCAGCAGGATCTTCTCTATATACCCTATGTAGAACATTTCCATGAGACCACTTCCTCCTATCAGGGTCAGTGTCCTTTGTCACAAAGGAGCCTAGAATGAAGTAGTACTGGACCAAAAGTGTTCTCTTCAGAAATGTCAAAGTGCCTGTGCACCCACCAAATATCTCAAAAGCAACCCTACTCCTCTCTGAATAAGTTATACTACACTGTGTAATGATGTCTATGGAGCTTCGCATTATAGTGAATAATTATGGTTGTGTTCCCACAATGCTTTAAATGGCAAGTATGTTAATGGTTTAATCTAGTGTGACTAATAGCTATATCTGAAGTACAAAGGGATATTTCATTCATTGTTTTATTATGCTAAAATCAATACATGAGTAACAGAAACCAGCGATTAACATAGCTAGAGAAATAAAGATTAGCATGACAAGCATTTTAACATTTAAAATTTTAACTTTTTTAAACAAACAAACAAACAAACAAACAAACAAACAAACAAACAAATGGAAATGGAAGATTAGGAGGTTACCAAGAAGTGTAGAAAGTAGTACAAAAAACAACCAGAAGAGCAGAAAGGATGGTTTACTCACCTTGTAGTAGCGAGTTCTTTGAGAGGTGTTGTCCCTATATGCAGCACACTGCTTCCTTGCTGCCTGGTTTCCTTCTAGGAACTAAGATGGCAGCAGTCCAGCAGCCCCTTTCATGCCCTTGGTGCAGTGAATGAAGAGAGCGAGGCACATTTGTGAACCAGACGGACATTGCTAGGGATAAATCTTCAGTCCTGGGCACATGCACATCCTGAAGTGCCCAACACATAGCGACCACTGCTCAAAGAACAAGAAATAGTTACAGTTCCATGAAGATCTCATTTAACTAAAAGGCATTTCCTTCCTCAAATATATTTTATACTCATTGGCCAAAAGACACAGAAAACCATTATTCAAGTATATGGGAATTAAGAACAATGGATAAGGAAAGAGCACAGTTGTGAAATAGTAACTTTGAAGCTTTATTTTCTTTGCCTTTTTCTAAAATGGATGAAGTGAGCAGAGAGCTACCCAAAACGAGCTTATGTACCAAAGTTTGTCACCACAGAACTGTTAAGCATACAGCTCTGGGTGCCTAGGATCAGCCTCGTCCAGGCTGGAGTCCGAAATTTGTTAAGATTCTTTGGTTGTGAAAGTCTAGCCCAAAAGAGCTGCACAGTGGGCTACCTTGACTGTTTTTACACGCCTGTCAAGTAAAGCACTTTGGCACATGCTTGACTTTAACCATGTAACTAGTGCCATTATCATCTTAATGTTAAACACATGCTTAAACGCTTAGTCAGATCGGGCTTTTAGAAAAAATGCCAGGCATATACATTTTGATCCCTTTTTTGAGTCTCCTCCTTTGTTCTCATTCCCCCAACCTAACTGCTTCATTATTTTTTGTGTCATCTGGGAATGGTTTCTTTTTTGTTTTTTGGGATGGCTTTCCCTGAAGGTCCTCCCTTTGGTTCTAAGAGATATTCCGTTTGGGCTGGTTAGATGAGTATTTTTTATTCTAGTATTTGCCTTGATTATACCGTATGGTTTCCTGACTCTAACTAATAATCCAGGCACATTATACATGTATTAAATAAAGGATTAGAGATACATTATAAATGTATTGAATAAATAGATATAAGCTCGTTACACATGTATTAAATAAATATAATTAAATCAGTAGGCTTTTTTAAAAGTAAAGGTCATTTTAACTTGAAATGCCAGGATAGCTGAAGTGCTAAAGCAGTAATGGAAGCAGTAAAATAAGCACAGGGATTCTTAATGTCATTACTGAACACTCAATGCCAATCCCTCTTAATGATCACGCTTTGACTTTCTCTGAGCTTCAAAAATAACTAGGGGTAAATAAATTACAAATTTTATTCAGGAGCACAAATCCTCCAGCATAAATGTCAAAGCAATTGTAAATCACAGTACTTTCAAAATTACCAGCCAGTGCAAAAAAGCATGAGTCTGACTCTTGGAAGAGAAGGCATCCACAGATGTAAGACCAATCAATACTCTTCAAGCATAGATTTTTAGAAAAGAAAACTCCTTTATGTGTTTCTTGGGGGGGGGGGGGAATCCAGAGGAGAGGGCAGTGGGGAAAAAACACACATGTGAAGCACAGCCCAGATCTACACAGGTTTTGAGATGTTGACAGATGTACAGTGTGATACCTATAAATGTGTTCCCACATTTAGCTGTGAAAAATACAGAAATACTATTGTTTCACTTTGATAAATATCAATAATAATCAAATTTTTGTTTGCCTTATGGACTTTTTGCTTGCTTTAGTCAATTATTTCCTTTCTTTCTTCTATTTACAAGATTTCCCCTGATCAGTTCAGATTGGAGTTTACCTTAGTTCCTGGGCAGCCTATATTCAGTTTTCTTACTGTATTAGGATTAGACTTATGTTCTTATGAGCTAGCTTCTCAGGGAGAGGCATGCTGTTCCTGGGAAGCAGAGGGGCCCAGAGCAACTGAGAGGAAGAGAGGAGAGACACCATTTTGAGTGATGGGGCTCCAGTTGGCTCAGGGCAGTTATAGCAGGTGGAGTTAAAGCACCAGTTCCTTGCCTCTCAGAGGAGGAACATGTTTGAGAAAAAAGGGGGTGTTGGTGGCTAGAATTCAAATGATTGACATGAAAAAGCCCCAAAAAGTAGAGTTAGCATTATAAGGAAGGTCTTGAGTGCGATGCCTGCCCCGGGGAACACTGTGAGAGGAGAGAAACCACATTGGGAGAATCTGGAGTCGGTCACTGGAAGAGTAGGACTTGCTGTTGATGAGCTTATGAGCCTCTATGGAGGCCTTTGGGTCTGGTTGCAAAATCTCTAAGCTTGTTCCTTTCCCTGTTCAAGATGACTCCTGCTTCATAGATTTTTGTTGGTAAAACTTCCCACCCAGTCAGACTGACTTAGTCTTTCAGCTCCCTAGATAAGCTGGTTACGACAGGGCAAGTACTACTCTTGCTGCTAGTTCAGGGTTGCCCATCTGCTGAGATTGTCTCTGAGCTCTAGGGCAGAAGATTGGGAAATTAAGGCTATGTATACACTACACAGCTTTTAGTGACATTGCTGGGTCGCTACAGCCATGCCACTAAAAGTTGTGCAGTGCAGCCGCTGTTTGTCGGCTCTCCTGCCAACAAAAACCTCCACCCCCAATGAGCAGCATTTGCGTTGTCAGCCGGAGAGCACTCCTGCCAACAACACGCTGTTCACACTGGTGCTTGTTGTGGCAAAACTTTTGTCTTTAGGGGGAGGGGAGGGTTTAACAGTTCTGAAAGACAAAAGTTTTGTCATTCAATTGCCAGTGTAGACATAGCCTAAGAGTTAGGTTTTTTAGGATAGTTATTAAAATCTGCACCTGATCCCTGCATCCCTTTATCATGAGGGATAATCTTGGGAATAGAAGCACCCTGATCCCTGTAGGAAGGGGATGCTGCCAGTTGCTGAAGAGTCCGATTCAGCTGTGAACCTGAGGATCATTCATGGAATTGTGTGTACACCATCATTTAGTTAGATAGTCAGGGAAATTACTTGGGCGACCCCTATTCCCCATACTGTGTCCTCAAATCATGAGGTAAGGTTTGGGGATTTTATTACCTACTGTCTATTAAACCGGTGGTGGGACTTACCATCTTATCCCAAGTGAAACTCTTTTAGGCTGTACTGCATCAAGTCAGCCAAACTGCTTATTGCTACTTCAGAAGATATTGTTTTAATTGGTCAGTAAGTTTCCCCATGAAGTACATATACCAACAGGACACTACCTTTTATTCCTGTTATATCTGTTCATGTGATTGGTATTTTTTGAGAAATTCATGGGTATTATCAGCATGGGGAAGCATGAGTGACCAAGAGTCTTGTTTTACCCTGTTGTGTCATATTTATTTCCTGTTTAATACAGTTACTCTACGGAATATATTGTGTTTGTTTTTGTTATTCCTTGGGAGTCTCCAATTATCTGGCAAATAACTTCAGGTTACCCTGCGGTGATTAGGGTTGGCAACTTTCTAACTGCAGAAAACCGGACACCCTACTCCACCCTCTGCGCCACCCCTTTCTCCGAGGCCCTGCCCCTGGTCCCGCCCCTTCCCAGGCCCCACCCCCACTTGCTCCTCCTCCTTGTTGCTCACGTCCCCCCTGACCCAGCACTCACCTGCCATCTGCAGAGCCGGGCTCAGAGGAGCTGACACAGAGCCTGCCTGCCCAATCGGAGCATGGAGGGGTGGCAGGGAAGTTGGTCCCTGGAGCAAGGGGCAGGGGTGGGGAAATCGGGGCACTGCGGGGATTTCCCCCACACACACACATACACAAACCAACCTCTCTGACGGAGAAGCTGGCACCGTCTGGGAGCCAACCAGACACTTCTTTCCATGAGTAGCTGAGCAGAAAGCAGCTCTCCAGGCTTTAGCGGCAGCTGTTGTGCTTCCCGCCCCGCAGTGGCGGAGGTCGGTTACTGTGAGTAACCGGACACTGACAGCTTCCCTTTTCGACTGGACTTTCTGGTTGAAAACTGGACACGTCGCAACCACTGGTGATCCCGCCAGGAGGGAGCGAAGTGGGTGGAGGCACTAATAAGTAAATTTGTCTGAGCAGAAAATAAGGAAGTTACAGCCTGCTGAGCTGGAGGTGGGATCCAGGCCTTTCTATCAAAAAAGAAAACACACACACACACATCAATATGCTGGAGTATTCTCTGTGATGCTGACAGACCAGGTGCCAGCTCAGGCCAAAGTCCCTATGCCTCAGTTGAGTATTGACAAATATAGAGCTGAAATTAGTGTGGCTCACCTGTGTGTTAGAATAGGTATTTAGTTTATAAGAACGTGTTTAATGTTTAGATTTTATGGAACGCTTGCAAATTGCTGCGTGCATTCATCTCACTGGTAATACCTGTATCCCATATTATAAGTATGACCCTACCTGAATCACAGGATGTTCTTCAAATAATTGCAGCTGAATTGCGGACAAGACATGGAAAAACTGCTGAAAAGTAATAATGGACCTTTATTAATGGATAATTTGGAAAAGCCACAATAGACTTATTTGTTAAAGAAAAATTTGCTGGAATGATATAAACACTCACCTATTATGTTATGTCTGTGAATTTTTTTGATAACCAGAAAATTTGGTGCAACTATATTACATTCATGAAAAAAAAGTGACTGGTACAATATAAAATTCAGAAGCTTACAAGTCTTAACACAACTGTTGTAGAAATCCAGTCCAGTCACTTTAGCCATATACATATTACAGGCATTGAATTGTAGTGCAGCACACCCCACTACAGTGGTCTCCTTCATGCCCTTTTTTTTGCATTATGAAGACTTGTTTGTACCAAGATACAGCACGCTCAACCTCCACAAAATTAGGTAAGATCAATAGTGATCACTTTGCTGTCTCAGATAACTCTGGGAAATGCTATAGAACTGCAGGTGAATCCAAAACTCTCCAATGTCATCTAATGTACTAATGGGGGAAAAAGTTTATGTTGCAAACCTCAAAATGTATGCAAAATTGTGGCCTGTGAAAAGTAAGCTAATTTACAACAAAATTGCAGTGGAAGCCTCGTATTGCAGAATCTGCAATTTCCACAATATCGCAAATAAAGTAGGACCTGAATTATAAAGTAATATTCGAGTGTTCGCATTGTGAGCCTCTGTAACTGTGAATCACCAGACTGGAGAGAGACAATAACTAACAAAGTACTGATCTCCACAAGAGGTATTAAATCTTGGCTGTCAAGGAAGGCCCATTCACATCAGATGGACTAGAGTGGATTACTGAAAAGGACTAAAAGGTGGTGTTGTTTACTTTCCCCCAACCCCATGAAAATGAGCCTTGCAAGTGAATTCCTCCCATCAGCTGAGTTTGCAGCTCAAAGGAGGGTGTGTGGGTGGAGAAATAAAAACCTCTAACAAGGAGGAACTGTATCTCATTGCTGCTTGGACTCTGGGGGCAAGGCCTATGCAAGGGATCTCCAGATGCTTAGCCTGGGTTAGCACTAAAGGACATATAGAGCTTGCTGATTGTAGAAGTTTCTATTATCTTTTGAAATTGTGTGTATGTTTACCTGCTTTAACTTTGTAAATAACTTATTTTCTTTTGCTATTAATAAATCTGTATATAGTGTATTATAAGACTGGCTACAAGCATTGTCTTTCTTATGCGATCTAAGGTGCAATTGACCTGTGTGAGTGACTCATGCTTTTGGACTGGAAGTAAACTGAAAATTGGTGATATTCATGATGTAATGGACCATCTATCACGAAGGTAGGCTTGCCTGAGTGACAAAACAGACAGGAGTACCTACGAGGACTGAATGTGACTCCATGTTTAGGCTGTTATAGTGCCGGAGGAGTTTACACTTGATAATTGCTTGGTGAAATCTAAGTATAGAACTCACAGCCAATTTGGGGTTTGTGCCCTGGCACTCAACAGTCTGCCCCATTGGTCATACTCATGCTCTTGAGTCACTACAGGATAGCTTGATTATTTCTGTGGAGTGGTTCCTCTACCCCATGGGGAAAACTCCTTCCCCAAGTACCTGGCTCAGCCCTGAGTGGTGGGCTTGGCATTAAGTATTCATAGGTTTTGTTGAGCTACATCAGTGTCTAAAAATAGTCTAATCAACTGGTAATTTTAGTTTCTCTTAAGTGTCCAAACAAGACAAAAGAATTGTTCTGTGACTTTTTATTTCTCTAAACAAGCTTGGTATAGATGACATTTTTACCACTCAGCCATATAAAATCCTGTAAAATTAGGGCTTTATAATGAAAGCACTGACACAATCTTAATAATAGTGCTGACAGTTGAACACTATCACTTTTTAATACATCCTTTAGTAAAGGCAACAACAGTACTGTGCAAGGTATCTGTACAGAAGAGCAATCCAGTGAAAAAGACATAATGTTAAGAACCAGAGTTTTTCCCTATCATTTCAAGCTCAACCAATAAATATTTCAGCCTGTAAAGAATCATTTGCATTATTACTATTTAAAGTGTATTTCATTTTAATAATTGCAACATTAAAAAGTTCCAGTTGATACATATAAATTCTATGTCCAAGTATATTCCAGAGTAGGCATCTAATGGAAAAAACTTGTAATATTTTCTCCATTGTTTTACAGATATCTTATGCTGGATAATCTGAGGCATCTCAACTAGGAAAGGAAAAAAACACTTTTTTTACAACTATTTGGAATGATCATATGTAAAATATTATAAGTATGTAGAGAAATAAAACATATGCGAGTTGTAAAATATTGGGTGTAGTCTGTCTTAAAAAGAATTAATTACTGAAGAATCCTGCTTTGTGCTGACTGCTTGCATCTGCTTCTTTCACTGATCTAGTCATATCTTTTGTCTACTGAGACTGTTTCGTGGCAGGGTTTATTTAGAGAAAGTCTCATTTCTCAGCATTTGATTGTCAGATGAATTCAAGTCTTTTTGCGAATCGCCCATTAAAAGCAATGTTTTTAATGTTTTAATAGGTGGCCAATTATGGTTTTGTTTATCTGTTTGTTTTCTAATCAGGTATTCAGAAGGGATGATCATATGTGAATTTAATAAAATATTTGCTTTCCTGTGCCTCTATAAATCACTAACAGGTACCATTACATTGCAAGTCCTTACATTTATAAACATATTTCCTCCTCCACTTCTTATAAACTGGAAAATGAGGCATTTTTCTCAAAGAAACACCAGAGGGAATTTTATACTTTCTATTTTGGTTCATATTTTTATGATTTTATGGGATTAGATTTTATTTCCTTGGGGATTTGTTCAACACTTGAATATAAAATGATTGATTAGTTTGCTTTGTGCAGAGTGGCATTTTTCTATTGGCATTCCATTGTGATTAGGTTTTTACACCTGGCTATTTCAATAGGGAATCCCACAATTAAATCTGTAGGTTAGGAAAGTTAAGGGGCACTAGTGTTTTGTGTCTCTGTAATTTGTTGACGGTTGTTCTGGGTTGTTTTTTTTTTAAGCCTCTCACATGAATTTTATAAATCTTATATTACAAGTTTTTAAAACTCTGTTTTATATTGACATCCCAAACTGACAAAGTAAATATGGTGAAACTAGAGCTGAGAAAATAATATAATATATAATAGTATTGAATAATTTATTTGATTAATTTAGGCTCTTTTTCTGCTCAAAGAACTTCCACAAACAGATTCATGGAAATCACGAAGTTTCTTCCAGGCAAAATTCACCCTTATTCATAGGTCTTGTGCTGGGCCCCCACATAAGGGTAAATGTCACTGAATTTATTACATGTTTTTTTTGGAGGGGATTTTTTTTTAAATGCATGGATTGATAATGACTAACTGGTTAGTGTTTGATACTTTATATTAATTACTCCTGCTCTGGTTGGTTAGTTGTGAATGGTTACCTACTTCACGTACATTTTTTCCCCCAATTCTCTGGCTGGGTGAGCACAAGCATTCTCAGTACAAATACTTATGTACATGAAATTGAAATTTGGTTGATGCAGACACTAGTATATGAGACTGAAATTCACTTTTCACAAAGATTCGTGTCAACGAAGTGTGTTTCCTGAGTTGTTCCTGGAAAGCAAATATATAAAGTGTGCAATCAAATGTCATTTAAAATTACGTGAATATGGAACACTTTTTATAGAGTACACCCAACTCTAGGTATAGGACTAATTTATAAAACTCAAAGCAAGGGGAAGATCTTGCTGTCTGCAAGGTCAATATTAATGTTGTGATCTAATGGAGAAATAGTTTAAACACATTTTTCAAATGTTTAGAAACATAGTAGTTGATTGTTATCCTTTCACATTCAAGTCAATGGGAGTTTTGCCGTTGAAGTCAATGGGAGCCAGATAAGACCCTTCCTAAAAGAGAATGTAATCATGGACTCTAAAGTAGCAAGAACTTTTGTTCCAATCTTCTTTCCTGTTTTATATAGTATGGGTAATGTTTCCAAAATTTAGGGTTGCAAACCTAAATTGACCCACTTGCATAAGGGCCAAACATAAATCCAGACACTGCACTCAGGACCGTGCAAAGACTGCACCCTCCCAGATATTTACATTGCCACAGAGAGACTGTGGAGGTGTTGGGAGGCCCAATGGGTCTATACAGCCTCTGCACTGTGCCACAGAGTTTGCCAGACATGAGGGGGCAGCATAGTAAACTTCACCCCATAAAGAAGCATAGCAGCACATAGTTGTCCTCCTGCACACAAAAAGACATTCTGGCTGCCTGAGGCAGACTGCCTCCAGGTACTACCTCTGGGACAACAAGCCTCTACATCAGCAGCAATGCAGAGGTTTACCTGAATGGCACAATCAAGCTCTTGATTTTTCATACAGCTTTACACAGAATCCCATTTTCTGCACGATGGTTCAATTTCTCCTTAAGACGCCAACGCTGGATTTTTTTCTGACATTTCTTACAGAGATGATCTGAACGTGCGTGGGGGGAAATATTGCTTAGAAAGATTAATTTCAAGAGGGAGAATTTGTTAGCGTTTCTCACTGTTGAACTTGTCCATCCATTTCAGTCAGAAAACTGCTGTGCATATCAAATAGTTTTCTATTGCCGGATAAAGCTCAGCTTGACTCTGTGTCACCCACCATGGAAAAAACCCAACTATAAATTAATCATTTCTGGAAACCTTAGAACTAGACAACCTCACAGGAACAAGGCAGCTCTAGTTTAAAAATGGAAATTCTAACTCTATCCACTTGTCACTTTTTGTCCAGCTGCACTACATCTTGAGAAACTTAGGTTTATTTATACATCTACTTTATTGCTCTCATGCTTATAAAAATTAGTCAAGTGCTGACACCCACCTGTTTTAGAAATCTCTGTTTATACCCATTTTTTTCTCCCCCACCCCAAAGAATTGTCTACACAACACTCTGTATTGACATATTAATATTTGGCCCAAACGTGACTGTACAGCAGCACTGAGAGAGACCTAGCTGAGTTGAGAACAGCTGAAACACAAAATGCTGGAGTTCCACATTATCTCTCTGAAATAACCATCGCCTTTTCTGCAGTAGGATATAGCTCAACATCCAACTCGAGGGAAGCCCCTCTTGCTCAATAAAGCAAGGATAATTTCTGTAAGTCTGAAATACATGCAGTTAATGACATTCACTTTGTTCTTTTCTTTCAAGGACTGTGAGCCAGGTCTATTTCTGAAGGGAGAGAATTTTGGTGGGAAAATGTCAATTCCAAGGAAAAAATCTTTTGCCTTTCCCTTGGAAAATTAAAAAAAAATAAACATTTTGAAAAGCAATGATGATTTTCATTTCATTTAAAAATAATTTTATTTTAGTTTTTCAGTTTAAAAGAATGAAAAGAAATGACAAATTGAAATGGCAATTCAAAACAAAATCTTTCAGTTGAAAAATTTCAAATGAAGATTTTGTTTGAAATTTCTGTAAGTAAAAACTTGGGTTTTCTGACCAGCTCTATTTATAACAGGCTAAAAATATTGGCTAAATAATTTCTATTTCAGCGTGCAAGTAGGTTGTTTTCCACAGTTCTACTAACACAGTACACACTCATACTGGATATGGTCCTCTTGACGTTTGCCTTTAATCAGTTTTTGTTAACGTAAGCCAAAAGAAACACAAATCTCAGCCCAAGCTTTCTCGAGAGCTTGGTTACTCTGAGGATTTTCCCCCTACCAGAGTTATTTGTCCCTTACCCTACTTTTCTCTGTCTCAGAGAAACACTCCAACAACCCATTTTTCACTTTCTGGGCTGGAATTAAGAAGACTCACAGTCAGGCTGTCAGTGAGTCAATATCAGGAGACATCATTCTGCATTTCTGCACAGCGTTTTAGCATCTGATACCCTCTTACATGGGCTGTTTGCTCAAATCTTAGGGGGGGAAAAAAGGCAAGCAGTGTCACTCTTTTTATGCTGACCCAGAAATAAAGGACCCATTCATCCGTAACTCTTGATTCCAATGGAGTGACACTAGTATAAAACTGGGTTTATGAAGAATCAGATCTATACAGTTTTAAAAGATGGTGCCAAATTAATTTTCATACATATTTCTCAGTTTATTGATGTACCGGGGTATTTTTTTTCTAGGTCTTGATCTGAGGAAAATGGTTAATATTTGCCATTATATAATATGAACAATACAGGGGGAAAAAACAGACTTGTTACAGATTAAAAAAATTACATTTATATCTCCTTCTAAACCCCTCCCTTGGTTTACAGACACAGCATCCTCCCTGGAGTGTGAAAAATCCACATAATGTTTCCAAGTGCTGCATTTTGCATTTAAATTTCAGACTTAGCTCATATCAATGAAAATCACACGCACAAACACACAGCATCAGACAATACCCTTGTGACTACTGAGGTGCAGATAATCTTTTGAACATAATTTTTCTCCAGACTCAACTATTTCTGTTGGTTAATGTAGCTGTCAGGCAGATTCTTGGTTACATGAGTGCAATTTAATGGGAGTTACATGCACATTACTGGCAGATATTTGGTAGAAGTTCTACCAATTCAAACACTGCAGGTTCAAAAGTATCTGAAAATCCATCCATTTTGGAGGACTGGAATATACCAGGGGATTTTTAGCTAGGGCAAACATTGTTGTCAACCCCTTAAATGCAGAAACATAGCTCAATATCAGAATATCTACAGTGCAGAAGTGGCAGTATCATAGGATCTATTTGTCATGTCTGGAATATGAGGCAATATTAAATCTAGATAAAATCTTGTTTCACGATATGCAAAAATAGAGGCTGCTTTTTGTTTACCAGTAACAGGGTCCTGCTGTTATACAGAACATGGAGTTAGAGAGGAAAATGGACAGGTAGCATGAATACATTAAAGTGACTCTAGAACAAAAGTTACTGGTAAGAACTGGCTCTTCTTTTTCTTCAAGGCCCTCTGTGTATTGCCGCTTTTGGGAGATTAGCAAGCACTGCTCTACCACCAGGGAATTGGTTGAGGAGTTTTTAGATAAATATGGAATGTTGCACCACTTAGCATTATGCTCCAATGCCCATTTTGGGTAAGTCGAAGAAGTAGTGTCTGATGAAGTGTGCACAGAAATTTTGTAACATATCTCCACCAGGGGAACCCATTTAAGGCACAGCACTGGTGCCTCAGTGGCTCTCATAAAATGGGTCTTTAAATCAGGGGTACTGATTTGCTAGCTAAGATATAACAGCGTCTAGACATCACTCAATCTAGTGTGGAAGTCTGTTTGGTAATGGGTTCTCCTTGGCATCTTTCCTCATATTCTACAAATAACCTATTGGCTTTTCTTAATCACTTCATATTTACAAGATTAAAAAAAAAAGACCTATCTTTCTATCTGGGGGAGGAGGGAAGGCAAGAACTCCCTCAAACCCCTTCTGCCAGTGATTATGCTGCTCTTGCCCCCAGTTCACAGCACATGAGAGGGTTCTTTGAGTCAAATAAACAGACAAAAGAAAGGTCCCCTCTGATCTCTTTCCCTTATAACAGAAGGGAATCTGAGCGAAAACAAAAAAAACAACAAAAGGGGGAATCATAGAATATCAGGGTCGGAAGGGACCTTAGGAGGTCATCTAGTTCAACCCCCTGTTCAAAGCAGGACCAATCCCCAATTTTTGCCCTAGACCCCTAAATGGCCCCCTCAAGGATTGAACTCACAACTCTGGGTTTAAGCAGGCCAATGCTCAAACCACTGAGCTAACCCTCCCCCTGATATAGGAAAGGTGACCCATCTCTCAGGCAGTCTTTCTGGATTCAGCTCTATAAGCCTGGTTTACCAGAGTCTACTACTCCTTAGTGGGGACTACCTCCAGACCCTCCTTTTTGGACATACTGCTTTGCAGCTTCTCTATGCAGCTCTGGGAGCAATGAGGCTTGCAATTGTCTCCGTCATCAGCAGCTGTGGAAGTGGTGGTAGACCAGCCCTCCTCCTATCCACCATCCCTTCTTGTGGCAAGATTTCCCTTTTTAAGTCTCACTTTCCAGGCAGAACAAGCCTTACAGATGTACGTTGTTAGAGCTGAAAAGGCCCAGAAGAGCTCATTAGTTTAGTCTCCACCAGAGTGAGGGGCTGTCCCTTCACACTAGGATATGGAGGTGTATTTTCCCAGGGAGGGAAATACAATGAGACAGGTGGAAATCTGAGTCCATTTTACACCTAAAGCTGGGAGGTGGCCTCATGGTGATTTTGTCTTTGTGGACCTCATTATAATGTAGAGGAGCCATCAAAACATTAAGGTCACGCACCTCACAGATTTAATTGCTATGAGGAAGACTGTTTTGAGCTCTAAATGTGTGACAGATGCTTTCACAGAGGCGCATAAGGAGGGCCCATTACTTTTGTTAGAGCAATATCTCATCCTATGAAGGTGGGGCTCCCTGCTGAGGGGAAATGAATTTACCAGGCTTTTAAGAAACCTGGAGACTGCAGGGTAAGGGATTTACGTGACTGTAATGTGCTGTCATAGGGAGACTAAGGCTAAGACCTAGGGTGACCAGATGTCCCAATTTTATAGGGACAGTCCAGATTTTTGGGTCTTTCGTATATAGGCTCCTATTACCCCCCACTCCCATCCTGATTTTTAACATTTGCTGTCTGGTCACCCTACTAAGACCTTAGATTTAAGGTATACAATTTACTGGGAGTACAGGCACCCCAGCTTGAGATGGAGCAAGTCCTTTACCAGTGACCCAAATAGTAAACAGTTTCCATTTTTATTTATAGCATTTCAGGGTGGAGCCCTTCTTGGACTGTGAGAAGATGGCTTGGAAACAGGTTATCCTGTATGCTGCAATACGTGGAATGCCTGTGTTAGGATGCAGAATCCTTCCTTTGCTGTTAAGACAAGGGGTCTGGGGACAGAGCCAGTGGTTCTTTGGGTAGCTGCATGAGATATGGATACCAATGCTGATGAGACTACATTGGTGCTATTAACACAATTTTTGCTCTGGCCAATCTGATCTTCCTTATGACCCTGGGTATAAGGGGAATGGGAAGGAAGGGGTAAGAAAATGTTGGCTTCAGTCCATCAGAAACACATTCAAGAGAACGCTTTTGTCTCTGTGCTCTTGTGCAATCCTCTTCGCACATGGTGTTTTGTTTAGATGCAGTGGTCTATCACCAGGTGACCACATCCATGATGCGGTGCACAGGCCACCACAACATTAACGAACCACTCACTTTGATCCTGAGACCTTCTGCTGAGCAAGTCTGTCTGTATGTTCTTCTCCTCAGCTAAATGAAGAGTTACTGTGGTTCTGGGTGCACCACATCTGTCGTTTTCTTACCGTTACAGATAAGAGTTAGCAATGTCCTCTTCCCTGCCTGTTGGTGTAGTATATGGCCCAGGTATTGTCTGCAAGTACCTGTAATACATGATGCTGCAGTGATGGGCAAAAGGCCTTGAGTTCATATGGAATCTGGATTCCCAGGTGTTCCACAGGCCATACACCAGGAAGTCTTCGTAATGTGGACCCCAGCCTAGAATGGAGGCATTGGTGGCAACTGTGATGGTAGAGAAGAGGGGAACAAAAGCCCTCCCCACCAACCACCACTAAGGATTTTTTCCCTGTTCTCTAACCATATAAAGCTGTTTGGGCACTCAAAGAGTGATGGTCAGTCTTCTGTAAAGGCTATGCACATTCAGTGTTTGTAGTGACCCACCATCCAGTGCAAGGGTCTTGTGTTCAGACAAGTAAAAGGCATGAGATGAGTCGATGAGGCCATCAGGCCTAGTAGCCTTAGGAAAAACCTCTTATGTACAGCCAGTTCTGCAGCTCAACTCTGGGCACTATCTTCCACAAGTGGGGCTGCACAGAGGCCCTAAAAGAAAAATATCTTGTTCTTTTGACTTGTTTGCAGATTTTGGCTGGGTAGAGTCATACATCAGTAACTCCACTTGTTTCCTCTTAAAGAAGTCAGAGAGGATTACCTTGGGCAATTGCTCAACAGCCCTAAGTGGTTCTTCAGGCTCTCTTCTATTAGCCCTGGTGGACAGCATACATGCTGGACCACACGGAATGATAGTGAGGTGGCCTCAGCTGCTTTTCATTGAACTAGCGATTCTGAGCTCTATGGCTTTCTTCCACCACAGCTGAATGAGGAAGTCTCTTCTTTCCTACTGCCTGACTGAAAGTGGGTACAGTGAGAGTAGGTTTGCTGAACCTCAGTCCAGTCAAGATGGAGGTGATGTAAAGTCATCTTCACCCTCACTTTCCTTCCTGCATAGCAAATCTGTTGATCTTGCAAGGCTCAGCTTAAGGTTTTACACAGATATTTTCCTTGAGTGGAGTGGCTGGTTGCTTTCTGTTTTGAGGGATAGTTTATTTATTTCATATTGGTCAATTTGTTATGTCACTAAGTAGTGCTTTATTATGCTACCTTCTCTGAGTATTTGCATATGTCACTAAGTAGTGGTTTATTATGCTACATTCTCTGAGTATAGATCTAATGATCTATCTTATACATGTAAAATACATTAAATATAAAATATATTTCCGGTCACTTGGATTTGTAAGCTGGTATTTATCAGTAACAATTGGATAGCATGGGACCTTAAGATAATTAAATGTTGGTGTCTGGAAGGTCATTTTCTCAATTTTACCATTTCTGAGACCTAGCATAAGTATATGTGTATAGATTTTTCAGACATAATATTTCAATAAAGTGACCTTTACAACAGTATTTTAATGTCAAGGGCTAAGAATCACTGCGAATGTGACATTTATATTTGGAGATTTTAAATTTAGCTAGGAAGGATTATTTATCTAGGATTTGGTATTACTCAATTTCAATTCTATTCTTTATTACTCAGTTCTCAATTCTATTCTAAAATATCTTTCCTTCTAATGATTATTTACATGTACACCTGTCTCTGATCCTCAGTCCTTACACTTTCAAATTGTGGCTTTAAAACATTCATATAAAAACAACTGTGAATGTATTTTTTCCTAATGATATGTCCTAATCAAACTTTAATTAGATTTTGCCTCCAGCTATACAAAGAGAAGCAAAAGGTGTGAATTGATTTTGCTACCCCGCATTCGCCTCAATGAAGTATTAACTTCTAAGCCCAGCCAATCCTATACATTTAACTATACAGACATGTTTTAAAATGGTTGAATGCTAGTTGTAGCCAAATGGGGTTTCTAATATGATTTGGGCTGTGGGTTAGGCTATATCATGGCTCTCCTGACATACCATTGCCTCGTCCACACTGGCTGCACAAATGTGTTAGTAACCCATTTTGTCTACAACCAAGTTTAGGAATTTTTAAAATCCCTCTAAAAAACAAAACCAAACCCACCTCACTTCCCCCATCTACTGAGAAGCAAATGAAAGAAAAAACAAAACAAAACCCTAAGGATCGGAGTCTGTAAAGGGATTCATGAGAGCAGAACCTTACCCTCACCACAGTCCTGTAGATTTCCAAGGGATTCTGCGCAGCTCTAAGTGTCCAGCTACCCATGCTATTAATGGTTCCATCAAGGTGTGTACATGCCTTACCGAGTATTGCGTGACATTAGCTTTATCCTTGTCCTAGGTATCCAATGGCTTGTGTCCACTCAAAAAGTTAACCAAATCACTACAAAAATCACACCTTTCATTAAACCAGTACAACTTTGTGTGTGGATCAGGGCTTATACCAATTCTGATTTGCTCCTTCAGACCAGACTAGTGGCTGATGGCCAGCTCTTCGCTCTCTGCAAGCTGTAAGGGCACCAAACAGTTGGTTTTAGGGATCCAGCCCACGTATCATAAAGGCATATGGGGGAACAGTGCAATGACTATTGCATGTATTAATTGTTACTTTGCACACTTAATTTAGATGATTAACAGGATGTCTAAAAATCAATAATTTAAAAGAAATCAGATTTGATTTAAATAGGATTTTTTAAATTTAAATTACAGATTTATATTTTAAAATAAGCCTATTTAAAATAAAATTTGAAAATGACAACCTATGTTAAGACCTGAACTTACTTTAATCTATTAAATCATTTAAATAAAAAATTAAGCAGCATATGTTTGCTGCCAAAGTTTTAAAGAAAGTCAGACTGGTGGAAGCTGCTAGCCACTAGCTAAGAACCAGAATTTGTTGAAGTTCTAAGAGCATTTGACAGCAGTAGCCTCTTAGACAGGTCCAGAGAGAATATTTTCTTCCTTTAGTTTATGTAATTAGTTCAGTTCAATAATTAGTTTATTCAAAGTTAAAAAACTTGGTTTTCTCTTCAATCTAGAAAACAACACCACCAAACCTCTAAAATGCTAGTTTTTTGTATTCCCATCCAAGTAGAGCTTGACAGAAATCATAAGTAAAAAATTAATCTAGTAAGAAATGTATTGTTCACCATTTTCTAACATAATAAAAGTGTAAACATTAAGAATCTGAATAGATGTAAATTGACAATATAACTGCTTAAATAAATGTGTATAGATATAGTGTATCCTCTTGTTAGCAAAAAGAAGCACCAGATATAGCATGAAGGCTACGTTTAGTTGCAAATGCACATGTTTTAATGGTTATCAACCAATTAGAATCAAACTTACTTTAGAAAAATAGCTAAAAAGTACAAATGCAAAACATGATTAAAATTGATTATTTAAATCAAGTTTTTCTGCTTGCTGAGTTAAATCATGATTAAAATTGGCGATTTTAAATCACTTTGATTTAAATCAAATCCATCCTGATGATTAATAGGTTTGAAGCAATAAGCAAGTTTGCTATAAAATCTGTTTAGGATGTTTATCAGTTAATGAGGAAGAGCTGCTATTATTAAAACTGACCAATTTGCATATGCAGACTACTTACTTGCTAATGACTACTGCTTCAGTCTCAGCGTGTTGCATTGATGTCTTTCTTGTGCTACCTTGGGATAAGGAACACAGTGGGTGTTGATGAACCCAGACAGAATGAGAGCATTACAGCCCAAGCATCCTCATTTTAATACTAAGAAACTAATTAGAGCCTTAATTGTCTAATTAAGGATTAGACAGTTGGTTAAGTAAAACCTGATAAGGTCAAGTCTATAGGGTTTCTTTCTATACAGGAAATTTTTGCCTCTAAACTTAGTCTTTTGAAAAAGTTAATACTTTACTAGGTAAAGATGACAAGTTAACTTTTTAATTAAAAAAACACCACTGATAGTCAGAAAAGACTATTAAGGAAAATAAATAACCATCATCTAAGGTACAAAGTGCTGCCATGGATTAAAAATATATTAAGAAATATGCAACAAAAAGTGATAAAAGAATCTCTGTTCCTCAGAGAAAAGAAAAAATTAATAGAAGGGACTTGAGGTACTGTTGCAATACTGTATTACCATTACTACTTGTGATAATGTAAAAAAAGCAAAAACTGAGAGGCTGAATAAAGGACGTTCATACTTCTAATAAAATGTTAGAAGCAACACCACTGGTGATTGCATTTAAAACATAAGAAAAACGAACATAATAAAGGAATCACTTACTCTATGCTTCTAAAAGGAATAATGTGGATTTCCAAAAAGGTCTGGGAAACAAAAATCATTAGAGTAATTAAAAATGTGTCTCCTCTGTAACATATTGCATCATTCAGCATCACATAATGGCAGCTATCAGTGTAGGCAGCAGATTTAGATCTTTAAAATTGGAATACAGAACAAAATAAGTTGCATAGCTATATATTCAGCACCACAGTCAAGAAATATAAGGAACTGCTACTTCTGGAGGCTGTACAATGGACTTTAGACTGGTTTAGAATGATCTGATTTAGAATGGTCCAATATGGATGGTTTGTCAGAAATGTTCACCCCCATAAATTTGATTTATCTTGTAAAATATACAACATTTCAAAATCTTCAAAAATTGAGGATCATGTTCAGTTTGTGCTCTGGTATACCAAATAGGATAATATCTTTGGCATAGTCAATATGTATTAGTGTTCTGGTTTCCATAAACAAGGCTGGTAGACCAAAAATATGTCAAAGAATAAAAAGAGAAAGCTTGAGGGGGTGAATCAGCAAATTGCTAATGGGAATTAAATTAAACCTACATGATATGAATGTTTTCTTAGTACTGAAGACAAATGGGCATCTCTTTGACAAGGAAAAAACATGCATACTGTATGGGTCAAAGAGCTGTCATCATTATCCTCTTTGGCATTGCAAGTGTCTAAGTAGATACTTAGAGATTAAACTGTACATTAAGATCCCAAGTTGTTATTCAGATTCATGCATTATCAAGGTTGTACAAAGTGTCTTTGTGCCATTGGTAAACATTCATTTCCTCTGCTGAGAATAATTTTGCTTTGAACTTGGGAAGAGAAAATTGGTTGATTTGAAAATTAGATCCTTTCCTCATTTCCATTGTCCTCTCAAGCATGATTAAAAACAGGGATTTGTATTAGTACTATTGTAGGATGGACTGGTAGTGCCACTTATTATTAAGGTTCCTGACAAATCCCATTGTAAGACCATGTTTTCAGTTGTTTACAGCTTGGCCAAATGTTAACTTTTCAGACTGGAAGGAACTGTACATGCTGAGTGTCTGCCTCAGACTGATTTTTTTTTTTGAAAATTTCAGCCAAAATGATTCAGCCATTCCAGAGGATGAGGATAGGGAAAAATATATTATATAGACCATGTTAAAAAATTCTGGCCACCTTTTCTTAGAACAGTTGTAGAGCCTCTATGTGTTGTAGCAGGGACTCGAAATTTGGGAGCGTGTGGTCTTTGTGTCAGGAGCATTCATTTTGCTATCTCAGTGAAAATCCGTCCAGATTTAGCCAACAAGCCTTTCAAAAAATTTCAGTTTGGAGATGCACAATATAGAATCTCTTTTGATGTTAGTAGCAAAAATATCTGAAGATTCCTTCCTCACTGAGCATGCTCAAGAATCTCATCTTTCCCAGCGCTGACCAGACTGTGCATGCACTACCTCCCCGCCCCCCCAGCAAATGCTCCATTTCCTCACAGCACCTCTATTTATTTAGCATGTGCATAGTTGTCTAGCCAAGCGATGGCATCTTCAGTGGTGTGATGCAGTTCTTCTAGGCCACTGCTGAACCTAGTCAGCAGGCATTCATCCACAATGTGCATCATCGTCTGTGTTGCACCACAGCTGCACAAAGGGCTGTCACGAAGGCCCCAGTGATACTGGTTGGCTGCACAGAGACCTTGCCTGGTCTGGAACCTGTTCAACAGAAACCATTGGCAATGGGGCAGGTCAAAACCAGGTGGGCAAATTGTGGGGTTGGCGACAAGGGACTGGTTGGGGATTATAACAGATATCCATTCCTCTCTCCAGAATGTTTCCGCCCTAACATCCTGGCGTGGCGGATGAGACCATAGTGGGAGACATGACGACAAATGTGCAGCTGGGTGCTTAAAGAGGTCATTGGTCATTGGTTTAAAAAGGTCATTGGGGGCAGTGGATCAGTGTCCTTGTCGTGCCAACTGCCAGTAGCTGACAGTCACAGCAGTCAGGGAAGCTAATGATCCCACCAGTGAGCTCAATTTCACGAGCACCAGCTCAACGAATCCGGGCACTGTCGTCACTGACAACCCCAATGTGAAGCCCGGTGACTTCTATGTTGTTGGTCCAGCTCTATGCGTGTTACAACTCAATGTGGAGGGTTTGTTGGCTGCCAAGCGTGATTTACTCAGCACCTCTATGTGACTGGACTGCACATGCACCATTCCCACAGAGCATGCTTCATCACTTCACAGCTCCTACTGCTGACCAAAGTGTCATGCTCCATTCCCACAGAGTGACTGTGCTCCATCATGGCTACCGGGGTAAAGCTGGACTTTCTCTGTAATGGCTGCTCCAGGCTTGCGTGGGGTTGAGCACCAGAAGTGACAGCAGGGAACCTGTCTTTCCTGTGTTTAAGACTCCACTGCTGGCACCCAGGCAGAGTGGAGGAGAAAACCATTTGGTTCAAATACAGAAGGGACAAAATCTGGGTTGGTGGGAGACAAAAGAATAGACTGGGACAAGGTCTCTGGTGACAGAGTGGAGGAAGGATTGGGGGAGAAATTTGGAGGGCCTTCCTGGGCAAAGGGACTGTAATTGGGAACTGGAGGTGGGCAGAAGGAAGGCTGGGAATGAGAGCCAGTGAGGGAAGTGTGTGTGTGTGTGGATGTGTGCACGCACACACGTGCGCATACGCCAAAGAGAAAAAGAGACAGGGAGCCGGACTGAGACTAGATGGAAAAGGTGACTTGGACTAGGGACCAGTGGGGGGAAATGGAGACAGATCTGGCATGCAGGGTCTGACTGGCGAGAGAGGCTGGGACAAGGAATGAGGTCAGGGGAGACTGAGATTGGATGAGGAGCCCAGGGAAGGAGACTAGGACTGAGAATCAGTGTGGGGAGAGGCAGGGCCGGTGCAAGGATATTTTGCGCTCTAGGCGAAAATTCCACCTTGCGCCCCCCTCCCCCTGCCGCACATCGGTTCATTGAAGGGCAAATCCCAACGAGCCTTTATAGACCTCAGGGGCCAGCCTGCCCAGGGGCTGCTCCCCAGACCAGGATCCCCCCTCCCCATCCCCATCCACTCCCTCCCACTTCCCACCCCCTGACTGCCCCCCTCAGAATCCCCCCCCGCTCCTTGTCCCCTGACTGCCCCCTCCTGAGACCGCCCTACCCTAACTTCTCCCCCTAGGACCCTACCCCCTACCTGTCCCCTGACTGCCTCTCCACACCCCCCCCCCCCGACAGGCCCCTGCCCAGAACTCCTGACCCTTCAACCCCCCCCCCCCGCTCCCTGAGTGCCCCCCAGGACTCCCCTTGCCTTACCATTCCTAGGCTGCTGGCTCTACATGGAGGCAAAACACGCTGCCGGGCTGCCACACACACAGCCCCTCCCCCGCAGAGTGCTGAGGCAGCGGGAGGGGCAGCAGCAGCTCACACTCCCGGGAGCCGCAGAGCCTGAGCGCGGCGAGGGAGAAGCTGGGGGGTGCACGGGGGCTGGTGCCCACATGCATCTCCTGCACCCTGCAGGAGCCCCGTGGTGGGGGAGGGTGCTGAGCCACAGCCTGGGCAGGAGTAGCGGAGGGTGCGGCTGCTCCATGCTAGCGGCGCTGCCGGCTTTGCAGGGCTGCTGCCCCCTCTGCGCCGTGCTGGCTCCTCCATGGCTGGGGGCGTCCCCAACCACTTGGCGCCCTAGGCGACTGCCTAGTTTGCCTAGTGTTTGCACCGGCCCTGGGGAGAGGTGGAGAGAGACAGACTGGACAATGATCCAGGAAGGGAGAACTGGCTGGACAAGGAGACTGGGACTGTGATGAGAAGCCTGAGGAGCGGAGACTGGGACAAGGAGAATGGGAAAAGGAGCCAAGGGGGTGGGAGAGAGACAGGACAGGGAAGGAGTCAGCAAAATTGGGGGGAAATGGGCAGAAGAGTCTGTATTCACTAGAGCACACTCCCCTACAGACGCTGGAATGGAACCCAATATACATGAGTCTCACCATTCTTCTACTATCAGCAAATATCTGTGAAACCCAATGGCAATGTGTGTGTCTCATCCCCATCTAGTGCAGATTCACGTAGGCTACATCACAGTACGAGCTAGGGGTGTGATTCACCAGCTCATGTACACATACTTGAGGTAGCTTGATGAGAGCTTGTCTGAGTAAAAGTAGTAGTATAATCATGGTAGCAAGGGTAGCAGCAGTATAGCTGAGCTATGCCAAGTACAAACACCCCTTAAATAGTGGGTATGTAGCCTTAGCCACTGCCCATGCTACCACAGTTACCCTATTTATGTGAAGGCGGCTTGGAGTTACAAGGTTGCAGAAGCTATCTGAAGCCTGCATCCCAAGCAAGGGGAAATAAATTGTAGGGAAAGGTTGTAGACCAAACTGGATGAGCAAGCATCTCAGACAGGTTATTAAGGGAAAGCAGAAAGCCTTCAAGGAATGGAAGATGGAATGGATAAGCAAGGAGAGCTACTTCTTGGAGGTCAGAAAGTGCCGGAAAACAGTGAGCACCGCCAAAAGCCAAGATGAGTTGCAAATAAAATTAAAACCAATACTAAAAAGTTCAATAGCCTTATAAATAAAAAGAAAACAAGGAAAGAAGTGAGACTGCTAAACACTGAGAATGGGGTGGAGATTTAAGATTATCTAGGCATGGCCCAAGACCTAAATGAATACTTTGCCTCAGGTTTTAATAAGCATAATGAGGAGATTAGGGGTAGTGGCAGGGTGGTTAATGGAAAAGAGGATATGGAAGTAGAAATTACCACATCTAAGGTGGATGTCAAACTCCATTAGCTTAATGGGACCAGATTGGGGGCCATGGATAATCTCCATTCAAAAATAGTTAAGGAACTGGCACATGAAATACCAATGATTTCTAATAAATCCGTAAAGTTTGGGTCATACCCTACAACTGCAGAATTTCTAATACAGTACTTATTTCTAAGAAAGGAGAAAAAAGTGATCCAAGAAACTAGAGGCCTGTTAGTTTGAACTTAATTGTATACAAGGTCTTGGAACAAATTTTGAAAGAGAAAGTAGTTAAGACATAGAGGTAAACAGTAATTGGGATAAAATACAACATGGTTTTACAAAAGGTAGGCCATGCCAGACCAACCTGATCTCTTTCTTTGAGAAGATAACTGAATTTTTAGACAAAGGAAATACAGTAAATCTAATCTAATTGGATTTCAGTAAGGCATTTGATATGGGAAACTATTAATGAAATTGGAGAAGATTGGGATTAATATGAGGATTGAAAAGTGGGTAAGGAATTGGTTAAAGGGGAAAATACAATGGATCATACTGAATGGTGAACTCTCAGGCCGGAGTGAGGTTACTAGTGGAGTTCCTCCGGGATTAGTTTTAGGGCCAGTCTTATGATCTTGGCAAAAAAGGTAGAAAATGCCATAATTAAGGTTGGCTGTGCAGTCTGGTCAGCATTAGAAGCTGCAAGAGACTCAAGCATTCTCAGGAAGGACAGACTAGAGATTTTAGCTGTTAAGACTCTATTAGCACAACTTACTATACAGTGTAACAAAAAATATCAGTTCAGAGACATTTGTTCTTGCCAACTTTTGTTGCAATATTAGTTTTAGCTCCTATAACTACTATATAAAATTTAAACCTGTTCAGTATTAGATGAGTTATAGTCTATGATTAGTTCTTTTTTAGACTAGACATTTACTAATCAGCAGTATGGAAATGTTAAATGGATCTACAATTTGTCTCTGAATTGAGTCACCCTGTATTGTGGAGCTTTTACATTGTTAAGTGTAATTATTAACAATTATAACTAAATGTGCTGTGAATACACGGACTGTACTCATCTTCTTATACTAGTCATTCTGTTTTTAAAATTTTTAATATATCTACTGGGCATAGTAATCCTTATGCAGTGAAGACCAGTACATTTTCATTCTAAAACTAAGAAGTTTTTCACTTAAACAACAAAAACAGCCCAGGACTGGAAAAGTATTTCTCCAGCTATTAGTCCTGATACAAAGGGCAAATATTTCCTTCTGCCAGAAAATGGAAAAAGGAAAAAAGTTATTTATACAGGAGGTTAAAAAAGAAGTAAGTATATTTAATGAAAAAAATAACATTGTTTTGTTAAAAATTCAGTGAATTTTTCACTTTTTCCATGAAAACATTTGATTTGTGGGGGAGCAGGGAAAAACACTCACTTTTAATTTTTTTTGTCTTTGACCTATAAAGCCTTGCCTGTTTGAGACTGCATTTGTGCCTGCACCCATTCCCCCATCCAGTCTCTGTGATACTACCACAGTTATGATCAGCAGAGGCTCTGGAATTGGAATCTCCTTGGTTTAAAAGAAAAGCAGGGCATTCTCTGCGATAGGCCTTAAATTTAGTTGACTCTCTTACCTGTTCAAAATAGCTCAGATCGCTGGACCTTTGGGATGTGCTGCAAATCCCATCTCTTTCACAGACTGGGTGTGCTGAAAGCTGGGTTCTATCTGCTGACAGCTCCTATTAGAAATTGGAGTGGGTTTATTTTTTTCCTTTAGCAGTTTTAGGGGGCTGTTGAGTTCACTTTTATTTGTACTAGCATTAGTCATTTTAATATAGAATGAAGGCACCCATGGCCTTAGTGTTAATTCATTGAGTAAATCTAAATACACACTTAATAGGAACTAAATTTCAATTAATGCATCTTTTTATCCCAACACCTCATCTCCAACTTCACTCACCCAGTTATATCATATACTGCTGACATTATCGCTTTGCTGTTATACTGTAAATGAATAGGGACAAAATCCTATTCACCTTTCTTCATTCTCCCTGACTTTTTGTTCATGCTATTAGTTCCATAAATGAGTGGGATTTGGCTCCACTCCTGTAGTATGATAGCAAGATAAAAGAAAAAGGTGGCTAAAAATGTCTTTATTCTGTTATGCATCAGCTCATCAGTTTCCCCATCTGTAAAATTAGGATAATGATGCTTAACCTCCTTTGTAAAGTGCCTTTTGATCTACTCATGAAAAGCACTATACAAGAGCTAGATATTACTGTTAGTCCCTAGTCCTTATTGGAGAGGGGTCCAGACAATGCTCAGATCCCAACACCCTGAAACTTTTTGAGTAAGTTTGGGATCTGGATCCAAACTTTTCATATTGATGTCAATTCATTGCTTCTTGCACAGTGGACGTTAATTATACACAGTATATCCTTTCAGCTTCCCCTCTTGGTGTATCAGTTAGGAGTGCTACTTCTTTCAGTACTGCTGCAGCTGTTCAGCGGTATCACTCTCAGAAATGTTTTTTTAGTTTCTGCCATGCAGATAAAGCAACAGAGTAATTTGAATGGAACCTTTTCAATATAAAATGCGTTAAAATAGCTTATTCCATTATCTAATTATCCCATCCTCTTTCTACCCTATTATCGTTTTATTCTTTTGTCTTCTGCGCTAGTCTTTTTTCAGCTTTTGTTAAATTTAAGTTAAATATCACTTTTTTTAACCCACTCCTCTACCTGACCTCTTACCACTGCTTATTCTTCCCAGTATAAAATAAAGGCTTCAAACTTTAGGAGATGAAAGTGTCCTTTACAGTAAAAAAATAAAAATAATTAGCATTCCATCCTCTTCTCCTACTTATCTCCAAACACCAGGACTGTGCATTAAAAGTTAAACAGGAAATTACAATCCCTGGGTTAGATTCTGCTTCCGTGCAAATCCAGTGTAAATCCAAAGTAACTGAGAGCAGAATCTAGCCCTAGAGCTCCGTGAGTACTTACTGCATTCTCATCATAAAGGTCTCTCCCCCCTCAACAGTTTATTCGGTTTAGTTTTTTATACATAAAAGGGGAAAAAAGGATAAAAAAAATCTCAGGTTTGCTGCAGTGTTTTATCAAGAGACTCTATCAGATCCTTGATCCAAACTTCAGTGAAGAGACCATCAATTGCATTCTGTATCATAAACAATATCAAAAATATGCTGTAGACAGTATGTGTTTCTTGGTGTAATGGAACTTTGTTTCTAAGGCTACATCTACACTGGCAATTGAACGACAAAACTTTTGTCTTTCAGAGGTGTTAAGCCCCACCCCCACTCACCGAAAGACAAAAGTTTTGCCGTGACATGCGCCTGTGTGAACAGCGCTTTGTCAGCAGGAGCACTCTCTCCTGCTGACACCGCAAACGCCGCTCATTGGGGGTGGAGGTTTTTGTTGGCAGGAGAGCTGACAAACAGCGGCTGCACTGCACGACTTTTAGCAGCACGGCTGTAGCGACACAGTCATGTCACTAAGAGCTGTGTACTATAGACATAGCCTAACTGTGTGGGTCTTACCAGCATAGCCAGAACTATGTCTTGTGTCAAGATCTTTGCTGGAATGATAACTAAAACTCTGTACAAAGAGATCTAGGTAAAACAATGATGATCAAACTTGGTAGGAGAAAAACTGATTAAACAAACTATTTTTTAACCCTTTGGGCCCTGAGGACAAATGTATGCATCCTCAATGAATGGTAGTATGGTACTGAGGAGCCTAATCTCATCCTGGGCACATAACTGCTTGATGAGAAATTTTAAGTAGGCAATGCCCATGGGTCCAATGCTTTTATTTCCATCAATTTAGTTCTGGTTGGTGGGGCAGACTAAAAATCTTCTCAACTGAAGTGCTCTCATTATTCAGAGGACAGATATCAGTATGACACAGTGATGAAGAAGCTTGCACTGACACTGTCTGTCTCCAGGCCCAGTCAAGGGTGACATCCTAGCAGCACTGAAGTTAATGGGAGTTTTCCCAAGATTTCACTTAAATCTTTGACATTGCTAATGATGCTGTCAGCAAGCATGCAAATTAGAACTCATGGTGTTTTTCTGTGCACAAGGCATTTGTCCACAAGGGACTAGAATAAAACCACCCACTAATGTCATGTGGGGGTGCCAAACAACTCTCAGATGTTTGAACTTTTCATTAGCTACCAATCTGGACAGGTTTCGAACAGGTGGTGACCAGAAGTGAAAGTCTATGTATCCTATTACTGATTTACTGAACCATACAATTCTTTTTTTTTTTTTTAAACAGGATGGCCAAAATTGAAGCCAGTCTTTACCTCTTTTCATTAAGCCATGAGAAATATTTGTGGAAGGTTCTTGAGCTAGACCATTTTATCACTGACATAAAAATCTGGAAACCTAATCCTTCATCAGAAACATTAATCTGATTTAAATAATATGGCTTAAAGACAGGAAGAATCTAATCCTGAGTCTCTGTTCTCTTTATCCTCAAAGAACTGAAATGTTTTAAAGGTCCTATCACTGTTAAATACCTTTGTAAATATTTCTAAATTGATTTAGTTCCTGGAAGATAATTTTTCAGAAGTGATTTTTCAGAACAATAATATTAGGTGTAGCAAAGAGAATCTGAAGTACTTTGGACTTGACAAACAACACAACTGCACAACTGTTTGGAGCTGCTTCTTACTCTGGTTCATTTATTCTAATTTAGTTCAGTTCACACCAATTTGGCAAAGTACATGCTTAATTTAAGCACATGCTTAAATCTATCCCTGTTCAGCAAAGCAAATATATAAGTCCCATTGATTTAATAATACAAACAACAGAAATGCGGGGGTGAATATACCCTGTTGTTCAGTTAATTTTATTGTCTTTCCTAATGAAGACACTTCTTTAAGCAGAACTGGCTCTGTGCCACCGCTGCATTCATTAATCATGATCAGTTTCACCAAGCACTTTCAAGAACCCCAAAGTTATCTTTGACAGTGCCTAAAAGATATTGAACTTAGTACATGATGCCTGACAACAATATCCTGAAAGAGAATTTTTTTTTGGTCTGATGGAGACATCAATATAGTGTTTCTGTTAGAAAAAAGGGGTGAAATGTCTATCATCTCTGTCCTTGGCTGGTATTTATATTTTGGAGAGAAATTCAGCATAAGAAGTTACACAGAAAACTGAAATAATTCACTGAATTTTCTAAAGAAAATGTGCTTGCTGCTGTTACAGTACTGGGTCTTTCTGTGATCTTGCTAACTAAATACACATACTACTGTACATATTGTATAGTTAATTTGAAAATGTTTGGTCAGTGCATCCAAAGCTCCCCCTAGGAAATAAAATAAAATAGGCTAGGATTTTAAAATTAATCTAACAAAGTTAGGTGCCCAAATCCCATTGAAAAGCAATGGAATTTGGGTATTTAATTCATTTTAATCCTCTAAAAATCTCAAACATAGTGAATGATTTTTTGTCTTTCAGAAGCAACAGGAAACAATTTGAGAATTCTGAAGTGTGGCAATAGGTCTTAAATGTGAACATCTGTGTGATTAGAATTTATGGAAACAATGAATAAATGTTTAGATTGGGGTGGGGCGGAAGAGTGCTTCTTTTTCATTTTATTAAAAGGATAAAGCAACAAGATGAATTACACACATTTTTGTTTCTGGTCAAACAAGTTGTGATTGAGGCATTGTTATGATACAAAGTATCAAAGGCCTGGTCTACACTGGGGGAGGGGGAAATCGATCTCAGGCTATGTCTACACTACCCGCCCGATTCGGCGGGTAGCTATCGATGTTCTGGGATCGATTTATTGTGTTTCGTCTAGATGCGATAAATCGATCCCAGAGCCGCTCCCCGTCGACACCGGAACTCCAGCTCCATGAGCGGAGGAAGCGCTGTCGACGGGGGAGCCTGCCTGCTGCCGTGTGGACTGGGGTAAGTACTTTTAAAAATCAATCTAAGATATTCGACTTCAGCTACGTTATTCACGTAGCTGAAGTTGCGTATCTTAGATCGATCCCCCCCCCCGAGTGTAGACCAGCCCTAAGTTACGCAGCTTCAACTACATGAATAACGTAGCTGAAGTCAACGTACTTAGATCCACTTACCGCAGCGTCTTCACTATGATAAGTTGACTGCTGCCGCTCCCCCGTCGACTCCGCCTGCACCTCTTGAGGTGGTGGAGTACAGGAGTCAACGGGAGAGTGCTCGGGGGTTGATTTATCATGTCTGACCCCCACTGGATCGATCACTGCCCGCTGATCTGGCGGGTAGTGTAGACATACCTCAAGATTCCACTAAGCAGAATCTGAATTCATGTACTGGGATTTGTTTTGGGAACTGGTTTTGTCCATTTAAAAGTGTGTGCATTATATAAGAACTCTAATCAAAATCCTTACATTTTCTTAAGAATAGCAGTTATATGGATCACATTAATATAGTGGCTTTTCTAAATGTCATGATCAGTATTTCCATAACACTCTTCCCCCTCTTTTTTCCTTAATGCTGTGTAACTCTGCAGTCTTGGTGTATGCCAACCTGCCACTGAATTCAATGAGAATTGGATGCATCTAAGAGTTGTATGATTGGGCCTGTTCACAAACAAAATATCAATTTTTAATACATGTTTTTTAATAACAGTTTGTCCCATTACAAATAAACAAATGTTAAATAAACAAATAAAATAATATATTTCATTTTCTTTCTTATGTTTGTATGATTTAACTATTTATATTTAAAATATGGAAGATTGATATGCTGACTTTGCTGAAGTTTACCTCTTTCGACATTTTTTTTAAATGCACACAATGAAATATCAAAATACAATGTAACTTGGGGAAAATTTGTGATTCACATATTGATCTAACTGTGGTGGGCAACTTGCACCCTGTGGGCAGCACGCGGCCTGTCAGGGAAATCCGCGGGCCGGCCACGAGACAGTGTTTACATTTACTGTCCACAGGCATGGCTGTCTTCAGCTCCCAGTGGCTGTGGTTTGCCTTTCCTGGCCAATGGGAGCTGCTGGAAGTGGTGACCTGCACGTCCCTGCAGCCCACGCCACTTCCATTGGCCGGGAATGGTGAACCACGGCCACTGGGAGCTGTGGGTGGCTGTGCCTGTGGACAGTAAATGTAAACACTATCTTGCGGCCCACCCGCGGATTACCCTGACGGGCCATGTGCGGCCCGCGGGCTGCAGGTTGCCCACCACTGAACCCATTGTGACTCTCTGTGCCAGCACTCCCATGTTCATCTTTGTAAAATGATTGTGTGGTATCCAATGCAAAGTTTGTCATGTCGGATATCTTCGGAAGGCTCATGATGCACTGAGCAGTGTTGTTATAGCAATGTTATAGTAATGTTATGTTATAGGTTGTAATTTCATGTATACAGTTATGAGGCTGAAAATGTGCCCTCATGGCTTAAAGCAAGCCCAGAAAAAAACTCTCCAAGAGCAGAGAGGCAGTTCACACCTCATCATGGCATGTATGGGACAAACCCAGCCCAGCCTCACAGGAACAAAGGACACTGGCCTAGGCAACAACAAAGGATCTGTTGGATTCTTGAGTGAGTCACCCCTCTTCCTTTGGTCAGATTGGGACTGCGATGAGGTAATGCTCACCTGACTCTGAAGGCAGGGGGCAAAGCCAAGAGGGAAGAAAGGACATGATAAAAGGGAGAAACATTTGCCATGCTCTTCCTATCTCTTCCACCTACATCTACAGACACCACACCAAGTGACTGAAGCACTGATCAAAGGAGAGAGCCTGGCTGAAGAGCAACCAGCCAGCCTGTGGTGAGAAGCATCTAAGTTGGTAAGGGCACTGAAAGTGTTAAGATCAGCTTAGAATGTGTTTTGCTTTTTTTCATTTGACCAAATCTGACTTGTTATGCTTTGACTTATAATCATTTAATATTTATCTTTGTAGTTAATAAATCTGTTTGTTATTCTACCTGAAGCAGTGCATTTGGTTTGAAGCGTGTCAGAGACTCCCCTTGGGAGAACAAACCTGGTGCATATAAATTTCTTTGTTAAATTGATGAACTCATATAAGCTTGAAGCGTCCAGCGGGCATAACTGAACAATGCAAGATGGAGGTTCCTAGGGTTGTGTCTGGGACCGGAGATATTGGCTAGTGTCATTCGGTTGCACAATCCAAGGAGCAGCTTACATGCCAGAGGCTGTGTGCGAACAGCCCAGGAATGGGTGTTCTCACAGCAGAGCACAGTAAGGCTGGCTCCCGGAGTCAAGGATTGGAGTGACCTAGCAGATCACCGGTCCAGATAAGACCAGAGAGGAACATCACTCCCATATATAACCATTTGGATTATAATGTATTGTTGATAGTCACTTTTGCATATCTTATTTTATTATTCCATGAAAAGATGCATAAAGGTTAGTCTCAGATTTTATGTGACATCAATGGGAATTTTGTTTGAATACAGAATGAAGAATTTGGATCTCATTTTAAAATATGGTTTTTTTGTTAGGGTGACCAGACAGCAGGTTTGAAAAATCGGGACGGGGGTGGGTGGTAATAGGAGCCTATATAAGAAAAAGACCCCAAAATCGGGAGTGTCTCTATAAAATCGGGACATCTGGTCGCCCAATTTTTTGGAAAAGTAGAGACTGTAAAATCTGAGTAAGAACTTGAGGATTCTGTTAGTACATTCGTGTCAGCACTATTTTAGTAACTAGTGATTTGGGGAGTCCAAGTGGAGGCGAAACCTAATGTCCAGAAAGCTGGTACTCAGCACTTTCTAAAAATCTGTATATAGGGCAAATTTGTGAGACAACTTACTCACACTGGTGGTCAGTTACAATGCACTGCAGTCAACATAAGTGCCTAAGAGAGTGCACCAATGTGATCAATGAGACCAAGAAGTTAACAATCCAGCCCCTAATATGTAAACATACCTATGTATGTATTTGCATATGTGAGTATGTTTATTTTTCAACTGTATTTTGGGATTATATGTATTTGTCATTTTAATAAAAAACCATAAAATAATCAATTGAAAAATATATGGAAGATTATTTTCTTCACACTACCTTTTAATATTATTACAAAATCAAATACTATTCTATAGGTGAAATGTTTCCTCAGAGTTTCAAAAATCATTTTGGTAAAATATGGGACTTCCTGTATACTGGACATCTACTTTATTATCAAATGTGCTCATTATTTATGCTATATATTACACTCTGCCATTGTGTTTCAGTGCTCAGATAGAAGAGACAAGAAGAATGAGAAGATTTCATGAGGTAGTGGTTTTATGGGGATTGGTCCTGCTTTGAGCAGGGGGTTGGACTAGATGACCTCCTACGGTCCCTTCCAACCCTGATATTCTATGATTCTATGATTCTATGAAACACCGTTCAGTGGGGAATATAATCATGGGAGTAACTACCAATAGGTGGGAGTATGCTCAGCCAGTTAACGCCTGGACTTGTCTAGGAAAGCATATTATGACAGTGCCAATAAAGACCTTCCCTATATATCTACATGCAGAAAGAAGGCTGTAAAATTAACAGGGAAAAATGTTCATTAGGTTTGAAATTAATTTCTATTCATACTTTTTATTAAACAAGTACAATCTCCCTAAAATAATAGGGAAAAAGAATAACAGTGTAGAAGGTGTTTCCACAAATTCCCAAGCAAACAAAAACCATTTACAAAACAAACTAAGGTGGCTAAGTAACAACAATACACTTATCACATCATATACCAAATCCAAGCACTTAAAAACAAGGTCATCATAAGCCTTACACCTATAAGAAACAAATACATAGATGAAATTTGCCTCTCCAGAAAAGGCTGAACCAAGACTTTGATTCAGGATTTAGTACTGATAAAGAGGGAAAGCAACCATCCTCATAACCCAGTGACAGCACTTCATACAGAAATCTGTATATTTTCTTGTTCTACCTTGCTTAGCTTCTGAGTTCTGATGAGAAGCAGCCCAAGACTAAGTGTTGATTTACCTTAATTTGTCCTCAATTCTGTTTTATGCTGTGAAATTTCATTTTTATTTATCATAAAACCTTTTAGAGATTTCTAATTGTAATTAAGGAAACCTAATTAGGCTGAAACTTGTCCATAATGTGTGTATTGCTCTTGTTGAGCCCAGCGTTATTATGGGGGGTCATAGTATGCCATTAAATGAAAAAGCTGTAATATTCTAGAATTCTCTGATAGCATAAGACCCTTGTGATATTTCTTAGCCTAGGCCTGATGACATGAGTAATTGAACATAGGTGAAGCCTCATTTCTTGGGAGACAGGATTAGGGAGGTAAATGGATCAGTAGGCTAAAAACAGAAAGTCTGTACTAAGTAAGAGGGTATGGGGGCGAGAGACACACAGGGAGCCATTTACAATGGAACTGATAACAATGAATACGAGAATTTGGGAACGTAAAGATGAGGTAAAGAGTAAGTCATACATGGCCTGTGTGGACAGAGCATGCTACACTGGCATTGGTTCCTACAAAGTAACCAAGCCAATCCCAAAAAGTTTGATGCAATATAGTAAATACAACATAATGTATAAATGTATATAAAGGAGGAGGTTTCCTGTGTAACTTTGGATGTGTAGTGTTCCCTATACCCACCCCGCATCCTTGTGTCTGATCAATTCAGAGGAGCTTTGCTGTATGTCAGATAGAGGAACCTAGAGTTGAACTGAGTTGTTGGGGAACGAACTGGAATAGGTCTCAGGAAAACCCCAACACAGTGACATGAGTTGGATCTGCTTGTCTGAAGCAGGAAAGGTAAACTCTCCTTAGTGTGAGGGTTGCAACCTAGCATTAAGAGAAATGTCTTGGAAGGTGTGACCGGGTGGAATAGGCCCATGGCCCCCTGTTGGAAGCCTCAGGGTGCTGCCAAACACCATCCTGGAGAGGAGCAGAAGAGAAGGTCTCCAAGTGACCTAGAATGGCTGCAGGGGAAGCAGGCAACCAGAGGGGCTGCAGGAGTGGTCAACCAGGGGCCGGGGGGCCGTATAAAAAGGAGCAGCAGAGACAGAGTCAGTCAGTTGCTGCCTGGAGCTGGAAGAGAGAGGACCGTGTTCCTGGCTGGCTGAAAGAGCAGCAGGACCATGGACAGCTCAGTGCAGGAAGGGACGGGGTAGCTAAGACGGAGCTCCTGGCTGGCTGCTGGTACTGAGTAAGGACTGGAAGAAGGTAAAAACTGTATACCCCAGACGGGATTAGTTCTGTTCCACCTACAGAAAGTGTGTGTGACTTGGCCGAAGGGCTGAGTCTCTGAAGAAACCATTGACCAAGGGAGGGCACTCACAAGAAGTGGGTGGCACCCCGTTACAGAAGGGTTTAACAGTTTAAATATCAGGAAGTTAGTACCATGCTGGAGAAGAGTGTTAAATCTAAGGGGGGGACCCTATGTACTCAGGACCGGCTGAAAAAGAAACTTCAGAAAGTGGTATTAGATAAAAAGAAAAGAATGCTTGGTAGAGCACAGCAAAAGTCCATTAAATGCCCAAAATAAATAAGTTATTAGCAGAACATAGCAAAGGTCTGTTGAATGCCACTAAAATTTTCCAAAAATAGGACCCATTGGCAAACACAGAAAAAATAATATCTAGGTTTTTTTTATCCTAAGGCAAAGAAAGCCCACATCAAAGAAGCAGTTTTACAAGGATTATTTCTGGTGACTAAAACTTAATAAAATGTGCTATCTTGAGGGATGAAGGCTAAAAGCATAAAGAGCAAATCAAAGTTGTAGAGGAGGGAACAAACTAAATGCAAAAGATTCTTGAAAGGTCAGGGCGAACATGTCTGTTGCCTCTTTGCATACATCTAAAGTAAAAAGCAGTCATACGTCAATGACTGTATTTAGTGAATAAAGCTTTGCAGGCAAAGTATACTAAGTTAAGAAATAAGTGCAAAAAATGTAAGAGAGAAGCTTAGGTGCTCCCAAAGAAAAGTAGGCTGAGAAATGATTTCTTATGGTATATAAGATAGAAGAGTTATGATCCCAGAATTTAGTAGCTAGTGAGGTCTTGGGAAGTGTCTTATTAAAGAAAAACTGAAGTGAGGGATTTTAAAAAAAGGTATGTGTGGTTAAAAGGAGCTTTTTCACAAATTAATACTTCAAAGCTTGAAGGGAATTAAATTGTCCAGGGCAATGGAAGTAATAAAGTGTTAAAAACAATGTTAAAATGTTTATATAAAAAAAGGAATGCTTGGTTTAATAATGAAAATCAGCTATGGCAATATAACTTAGTACAATCATACCTGGTGAAATCCTTTGTAACTAAACACATTGAGAAAGTCAGTAGTGACAACTACTACCACTATCCTTTCTTAGTATTTTGGGGCTACATACTATATAAGGAAAAGTGGCCTTAAGTGATATGAAACAAGAAAACTTGCACTCTTTTATCTCCACAAAAAAGTTAAAAATTTGGAACAAGAATTGGTGAAGAATAAGAAAATTAACAAGGGTCCAGTACCATGAAGTTAAATGTAAAACCATTGCAACCCATAAGTGTGGAAGAAGAATGTTTTCCCTCCTCAAATACTGTTGCAAAATAATGCAAGGTCTGGAAGCCCCAGACTTGTACTGCTGTTTGCACCTCGGGGAGGCTTACATATGCACATGTAATGTCTTACAGACAGAGTTGCCGGCCTGTGGGTTCACTTGAGGGGGACAGTTCCAAAATTGAACAGTACTGTTGAGATGCTGGGACACTGATAAAGTAAAAATTGCCTATGCTGGTAATAAATATTGTGTGGTGGCTGAAAAGGACCACTTCTGATGTGGAACCAGGGATGTTATTTTAATTAACCTATGTTCTGTTTCACACCTAAATTTCCTCTATTGATAAATGGAAAAAATATTTTGTACAATTTTTATAATGTAATTAAAATAAAAGCAAAGTTAAAATTACAGAAGTATGCTTTAAAGGCAGAGCAAGATTATAATGTGAAATTACACCCTGATGAGTTATAGAAGGTAAGCTTGCACCCCCGGTTTATACACAAAGCCTAGTATTCAAATGATCACAAATACTGTAGTCTTGGGAATATGTTGCTGGGTAATAAACTTTAAAAAAATGGACAACAAATATAATGCAAAGAAAATGTATGCTAATATAGAAAAGAGAAACAAAAGCAGTGGAATTTAGGCCTGGCTTGACATTAGAGACAGAATTACAGAGGCAAATGAATCAGCAAGCTGGAAACAGAATGTCTGTATAAGCTAAGGTAAAAGAGAACAATGGATAAGAAGTTGGGAACTTAAAGATGAGAGACACACATGGACAGTGTGTGGACAAAGCACGCTATACAGGCAGTGGTTCCTACAAAGCAACCAAGCCAATCCCAAAACGTGTGATGTAATGTATAGTATATGCAATGTAATGTGTAAATGTATATAAAGGAAGAAGTTCGCTGTATAACTGCAGATGTGTGATACATCCTATACCCATCCTTTATGCTCGAACCTGATCAATTCACTGTAGCATTGCTGTATGCCAAATAAAGAAATATAAGTGATAAAACTAGAGTCAAAATGAGTTCTTGAAGACCCAAGTGAAAGAGGTCTCAGGGGAAGCTCAATATTTCATTAGTTCTTTTCTTCATTAGTTTACAAAGGAAGTTCCTTTAAAAAATGTATAGTAACATTACACCTTCCCATCCAGTTGTAATATTTAAGCCTTCTGGGTCAGTATTCAAGCCCCTTGGAGCCCATTCTTCCTTCTATACAAGCAACAGGCAATCAGTTTTAAAACCCCCAAAAGGAAGTATTTCTTCACAAAGTGCACATTCAACTTGTGGAACTTGTTGCCAGGGGATGTTGTGAAGGGCAAAACTATAACAGGGTTAAAAATAATTAGATAAGTTAATAGAGGATAGGTCAATCAATGGCTGTTAGCCAAGATGGTCAGGAATGCAACTCCCTGCTCTGGGCATCCCTAGCCTCTGATGGCTAGAAGCTGGACAAACAAGGGATGGATCACTTGATGGTTGCCTATTTTGTTCATTCTTTCTGAAGCACCTGAATTGGCCACTGTTGGAAGACAGGATATTGGGCTAGATGGATCATTGGTCTGACCCAGTATGGTCATTCTTATGTTTATGTTCTTATGATAGGTGCAACAATACAGTGCCCTCTCCTAGTCTCCTATTTAAGGTCTAATTTTATGTAGTCTCAGGTTGAAGCAGGAGTTTTTCATTCTATCATACTGCAACTCCATATTCAACCACTAGCAGTTCAACACCAGACCTCCTCAGATACAGCCTAGAATCCTTTAAACTGCTTTGACTACATCTTAAAATCAATGTGTTAGGAACTGTTACAGTGCATACTGACCACATGAGAAACTAGCACAAGGGGGGAAAACTACGGCCCGTGGGCCACATCCGGCCTGCAGGACCCTGCCAGGGAGCGGGGTCAGGACAGGCTTATGGAGGAGCCAGCCCAACCCGCCAGCAGTGCAGTGAGCGGGGCAGAGGCTAGGCCCTGGCCCCTCCCCTTCTGTTCCCCTCCCTCCCTGCCTCCCTTGCAGTCATAGTTCCCCCAGAGCCTGGGCAGCGTGGCTGCAGCTCTGGCCGGGTGGCACGGCTATAGTGCTGCCAGACCTAGTACTCCAGAGAGCAGCGCAGTCAGGGGGTGCGGAGCAGGGGGAGTTCCGGGGTAGGGGGAGCGAGGAACAGGAGAGGTTGCAGGGGGGCGGTCAAGGGGCCTGGACCCTGCTGCCGGGGACAGGGGCAGAGCAAGCCAGGGCCCCCCTCCACTCCCCAGCATGCTTGGCCCCTGTCCCCAGCAGCCAAGCCCAGACAGGGAGCAAGCCCTACCCAGCTGCCAGGGAGAGCAGCCAAACAAGCAGGAGAAATGCACAAAGGACTGAGCCCCCCTTTCCCCCACCCCACAGGTAACATGGGGCGGGGAGAGGAGGGAGGGTTGAATGGGGGCAGGAGAGCTCCAGAGGGGTGGTCAGGAGGTGGGGAGCAGGGGAGATGGGATGGGGCGGGGTCCCTGGAGTGGTCAGGGGGTGGGGAGCAGGGGGGATTGGATAGGGGACGGGCGTCCCATGGGGATGGTGAGGGGGCAGAGATCAGGGTGTTTGGATAGGATGCGGGAGTCTCAGAGGGCAGTCAGGGGTGGGGAGCAGGGGGGTTGGATGGGGGTGTGGGGTCTGGGGGGCTGGATAGGGGGTGGGGACTAGGCCACGCCTTGCTGTTTGTGGAGGCATAGCCTCCTCCAGCGTTCCCTACCCGGCCCTCGAGACAATTTCTGTATCCGATGTGGCCCTAGGGCCAAAAAGTTTGCCCACCCCTGAACTAGCATGTATTCAATTAATTTAGCCTCTTTTCTTGATTGTTGACAATTTTCTTGCTGCTTCTATTTTAGCCAGAAGAATTTAATATCTTGAATTTTCATAAAAAAGTGACCAAGAAGGTGGCACTACTTGGCTATTGTATATTGATTTTAAAAAATCCTAATTCATATTAGAGGAAAATGTTTGGCATTATTCATCCATTTGTAACAGTGCGTGGGGTCAGGGGCGGCTCTATCTATTGTGCCGCCCCAAGAACGGCAGTCAGGCAGCCGTCGGCGGCGTTTCTGCGGGAGGCCGCCAGTCCCGTGGATTCGGCGGCGTTCCTGTGGGTGCCCCGCTGGTCCCCTGCTGTCGGCTTTCCTGCCGCCGAATTGCCGCCAAATCCGTGGGACCGGCGGACCTCCCGCAGAAACGCCGCCGAAGGCTGCCTGACTGCCGCCCTCGCAGCTACCAGCCGGCCGCCCCCCTGTGGCTTGCCGACCCAGGCACGCGCTTGCTGCGCTGGTGCCTGGAGCCGGCCCTGCGTGGTGTGTACAGCACAGAATAATGCTCTTATTTTTTCACATGAATATCCTCTCCATATTACGTATATATGTATATTTGCACATGTATGGAAAGTAACGCATACACGTCAGTGGATACAAACATACCATTTCCAGTGAAATATGAGTGAGACAAAAAAGGGAGAAAGAGTCACTATTTTAATTATTTATTTCACCATGGTTGTAACTGTGACCTATTCTAATATATCCACTCCTACCCTGTGTGGGTGGCTACATAATTTATGCCCTGGTTCCTTTTATTTACTCTTCCACAGTATTTATCATTACTAATATGTCATTAAGCTGGTTTATAGCATCAGTAAACAAGTTACCAGCAATGGCAGTACAGTACATTTGCCTCATATCATATCAACCACAATAGTGACAGAAATATTCGTCTCTGTTCCCTGCCTAGTTTATTACAATTGTTTATCTACACAGTTTAAATGTCATACTAAGAGACAGAAAATATTTGACTGTAGTGGTTATGATGGGGAGGGTGGGACATACCGGGGGAGGAGGCAGTTGCTGCTCAAGAAAGAGAGCTTGCATACTGCTGCCAGAAGGTGCCTTGTGGTGAGGGGACACCCTTCACGCTGCCTGAACCCAGACGGTGGCTTTGGGACAATCACGGAGGCAGGGAGAGATAGGAAGTGGCCCAGCGAGAGCACCCATAAGCAGCCCTGGCTGTTAGATTACTGATAGCCCTTAAAGAGCCCTGGATCAAAGGCTGGTCGAGTGTGAGGGTCCAGTCTCTCCTACCAACTACACCCCTGCAAGTCATGTGCCTAAGCCCTGACCACTAGATGAGGCTACCCTATCAACTAATCCCCAAGCGGGGACCATCACACTGGTCCTCAAGAAAAATGCATAATACAGTGCCTTTATTCTGGATCATCAAACAATTTGAGATATGACTATCTGTAACAAACTTCAGATATGAAGTGTGTATCTGAGCAGATGGATTAGAAATGGACAATGTCCCAAAATGGAGACATAACACTGAGCTCTCATACAGCACTTTTCTTCCATACAGCTCAAAGTTCTTTACAAATGTCAGTATCTTTATCTCCATTTTACAGTGGGTACACGGAGGCACAAAGGTGAAGAATTACACTGGAGAGGTCAGTGGGAGAGCTGGGAATAGAATCTTTATCTCCTACTTCCTAGTCCAGTGCCCCATCTGTTGGACCACACAGTCTCCTGCCAAAGAATTGGGGTAGACTTGATCCTAAAAAGGAGAAATCTGTACAAGTAAGAAAGAAGCTCTGTTGATTTAAGTTAAGTTAATTGTCAGAGTGTTTGTATAGAAACTAGAGGAAACAAATTTATATTTACAAAATATTTCTCCTAAATTAACTTAGCAATTGGTATGTGCTCCGGATTCATTAAAGAAGAGCAATTCCTGATACTGTTTTTCTTTGTAACAACTTTTTTTTGTTCAGTAAATACATAACTTCAGTTAATGCAAAACATAGATTCAATAAAACAAGCATATTTAAGATACTGTGTCTAGTCCTAAAGAGAGGCAAATGGCTTTAGCACACTTCTCTGTGAACAGACCTTTTCATATTTTAACAATGAAGAATTTACTCGTGCCATTAGTCAAAATTCAGAAGTACAAATGATTCTGGCTGATGCTGATCATCCTAAAATATGAGATAAGGGGGTCCTGATTCTATAACTGGGCTTCATGTAGAGCTCCATTGCTTTCAATGGGAGCTTCACATGGGCCTGAGTGAGCATAACTAATTGTGGGACTGGGGCCCCGGGTCCTAACATGGCTACACAGGACATAGAAGCATCTCCTACACTGAAGGATTTCCTTCAGATGAAATAACAAGGATATCTTCAAGGCGGATGTATCCCCTTTTATTGACACGTGTAGTAGTCATTCAAACAGGTTTTTTTTATTAGTTGCTACAACAGTCAGTGCCCTGGAAAATGATAAAGCAGGAGTGATTCAAGAGAGTCTGAGAACCCCACAAAAGCCATTAAGTTAAGCCCCACCCTTTGTTCCAAAGCCTAGAATTGGTATGGAACCTTTGCCCCATTACCTGTACTTGTGCCACATCATCTGAGAAAGAGTGTTTGGTCCCACAGTGGGTTGAGGGGAATGAATAAGCTACTTATGTGAGCACTCCGGGGACTGAGGGATGGAGGTTTCCTGCAATGTGCCCTGGACAGGACTGTGCTAAAGAGAGTAAACATTGCAATGGCGAGTGATCAAATTATTACTACCATCATGCAGCACTTAGGGTGGAGTATGTATTGGCTGATACTCTCAGGCCTTGTCTACACTACACAGTTTTGTCAGCAAAAGGCAGAGAGAAGGGCTCTTGAGGAAGAACAGTGGTGGGGAAAGGAAGGAGGAGCTGGGGAGCTCCAGCCTGGCAATTCCCCAGGTTGCAGGCCTTGAGCAGGGCCTAAAACAGGTACTGGGGTTGCAAAGGTGCAGCCTGGGGTTAGGCAGAGGCAGCTGGTTCAAACACCCCTTGCCAGCGATGAGTGGTTTAGACTGCAGTTTGCCCCAGTGAATGGGGGCTAGATGCTAACTGGCAGTAGGCACTGAGGCAAGGTGGGGATAGAGGGTTGGGGGTTCCCCTGGGACGGGAGACCCAGATTGTGGGTTACTGCTGGGGGGCAGCACCCCAAGGTAAAGGGGCACAGGGGTCCAGGAGGGACCCCGGTGCCAGTGGCAAGCGAGACATTGGCCAGGAGGGGGTGCTCCAAGGCTGGAAACCAGCTAATTCCCGGATGACCAGTAGGAGGCGCTGTGCCAGTGAGACTCGCATCTTCTCTGTAAGCTTGTGCTCAGTAAGCTTCTCAGTAAGCTTGTGTGGTTTTTCTTTTTAAACCTCAGTTTAACTCCAACTTCCATGGAGAGCTACAGATATACTCCAATTATGCACCAGAGAATGGGTGTTCTTTTCTGCACAAGAACACTTTGCACCTGCTGCTCCTTGTCTGTAGAAGGAGGAGCAGGTGCAAAGTGTTTTTATTCAGAAAAGAACACTCATTCCCTAGTGCATAATTTGGACTTGTCTTTTGGTTAGAGCAATACAAACAAAGCAGCAAAGAGATTACTTATGCTTTTTTGCTGGTACAGTTTTGATTTTTTTCACTAAGATTTGCAAAACTGAACTTGTGCATTATGGAGAAGACAGAGGTCAGAGATTGACATCACTGTGGGCAGCTCAATGTAAATATCTTCTTGACCCAACACAGTTTTACCATCTATTTTAATACATATGCGGTCAAATTCCTGCCCTCAGTTACATCTGTGTAACCCCACTGACTGGCAGAGGCATGTGAAATTGAAAGACAAGTTAATCAAGTAGTGTGACTCAAGTTATGGGTGAAGGTTAGCCTGTATTTTTTAGGAGTTATTTCACCATCTCTACTTCGGCCCACTGCCAACCCATGAGTAATGGAGGAAATAATCTCCTTGTGGGCCACTGCTATATTTCTGACAGGTTTCAGAGTGGTAGCCGTGTTAGTCTGTATCAGCAAAAACAACGAGGAGTATTTTCCACTCCATGCATCTGATGAAGTGGGTTTTAGCCCACGAAAGCTTATGCCCAAATAAATTTGTTAGCCTCTAAGGTGCCACTAGTTCTTCATGTTTTTTCTATATTTCTGATAACCTTTCCAAAACAGCAGGACAACATTTTGTGAAAATGCCACTGAAGCTGAATGAAATTGAAATGTACATAGGAATTATGAAATGTTCTTACCAACTGTTTTTTTAAATCAATGTTTTTCCAGCTAAACTTCTTCAGCAATTATGTAGAAACAAACAATGCAGTGTCCATATAAAATTCAATCAGTATCTACCTGAATTAATACTGAAGGGAAACAGAAAATGTTGAATTTATTTGCTGATTACATAAATAAGACTTTAACAAATGAGAGAATTGTTGGTTCTCCTCAACAAGCACATTTTTCTCTTGTGCTTTTAACAGCTCTCTCTCTAGAGAAAAAGACCTTTTTCACTTCTCTCAAGAATGCCACTTCATATGATTTCTGCTTCCTGTTAAATTCAACCACATTTTAAATAACATTTAAATAATAAGGGCATTTTCCATAATAATGTTAATTCACTGTGGTAATCACAGTTCTGTTTAACATGTTTATGTAAATTACTTTTTGGGTCAGTTGCAGCTTGATTGAAGTTGCCATTTTCAAGGCACATTATCAGTTTCCTTATTTTGCTGGGAACACCTGCTCATGCACTCGAACAATGAAGCACCTAAAAAATACTTGCATTAAGTCCCAGGGGAAATCACTGAAGCCATATGCTCAGCAGAAACATACATGCAAACTTCTTGAAAATATAGGTAACCATACTGTGACGGGTTCGATCACAGAAACCCCCTTGGGGCTGCCAACTGATGTGCCAAGGCTACTTCTGCCCCTGCTTCTTTGTTCAACCAGCTTGGGACTCCAGAGACTTGCTTGATTTGAGCCAGACCCGCTAGCCGGCTCCAAACCCAGACCCAGGTCTGAGCCATGTCCCCTCAACAGCTATAGGCTTACCTGGAAGCAGCTTAGGAAGTGTTGCTGCCTTTAGCACTCAGATGCTCAACTCCCAATGGGGTCCACACCCTAAATAAATCTGTTTTACCCTGTATAAAGCTTATACAGGGTAAACTCATAGATTTTTTTGCCCTCTATAACACTGATAGAGAGAGATGCACAGCTGTCCCCCGCCCCAGGTACTAATACGTACTCCAGGTTAATTAATAAGTAAAAAGTGATTTTATTAAATACAGAAAGTAGGATTTAAGTGGTTCCAAGTAGTAACAGACAGAACAAAGTGAATTACCAAATAAAAGAAAATAAAACATGCAAATCTATCTCTAATACAGTGATAATAACTGAATACAGATAAAAACCTCACCAGTGAGTTTCCTTTTACAGACCAGACTGCCTCTAGCCTGGGTCCGGTAATCACTCACACCCCCTGTAATCACTGTCCTTTGTTCCAGTTTCTTTCAGGTATCCTTGGGGGTGGAGAGGCTCTCTTTTAAGCCATCTGAAGACCAAATGGAGGTGTCTACCAGGGGTTTTGATAGACTTTCTCCTCTGGGTGGACACCCCTCCCTCCCCCTGTGTTGACTCCAAATCTTGATTTTATAACTGGATTCTCATGGGCAAGTCACATGTCCATGGATGACTCAGAACTTCAAGGTAGCATGTGAACAATGGCTCCTACCTGTAACGTCCTCAGGTAGACTTCTTATGTGGATTGGAGCCTCCCAAGCTCTTTTGTCTGTTAAGTGTTCTTGATTAGGCACTTAACTTGCACATTCCTTTCTCAAAAAGCTGTCCAAATACTTTTACAAAGGCTACTTAGAAATCAAGCAAGTACACAGCCAATATTCATAACTTCAACTACAACAATGATATATGCATACAAATAGGAGGAATAGATTCAGTAGATCATAACCTTTAGAGTTATGTAACCTCTATGCCAATTCCATGGCATATGTAGCATAAAACATATTCCAGTTATATCATATATATATTTATAAGCATATTTCCCTAAAGCCTTATGGGGTGCACCATCACACATACAATTTCATTTCTCCTTTATAACTTGAGAGAAGTAGGGATGAATTAAACATGCAGCCGATGACAATTTGAAAGCAAAGTTAAATCTGTTCTCATCTATAGTTATTCAAATTAGGTATCTTATTAACCCATTGCACTTTGAAATAGAGAAAGTATAAAAGGTGATTCATATCTAATCCTGACTGCCATTATAAAATCCACTGATTGGTGTTTGGCTCTGACATAGCTGTTGCAGTTTGAAGTTCTCTACCTAATTACATTTTGAAAACGAGATTAGGTAACTTCAGAAGCAGAACATTTAGGAAGAATTTAGCTATTTGGACTTCCCATGAAACTCACTAGAACTAGTCTTAAATATACTGAGTCCAGTCATGCTCCTTCCGAAGTCAACAGGAGTCAAGCTATTGGACTTCAACTGGAGCAGGATGTGGCCAGCTGATTCTTAGGCTACGTACACACGGCACACCATACAGTGGCACAGCTGTGCTGCTACAGCCGTGCTGCTGTAAGGCACGCAGCGCAGCCGCTCTTTGTCAGCAAGAGAGAGCTCTCCTGCCAAGAAAATAAAACCACCCCCAAGGCAGGGTGGTAGCTTTGTCGGTGGGAGAGTGTCTCCTGCTGACAAAGTGCTGTCCACACCGGCACTTTTAGTTGGTAAAACCTTTGTCGGTCAGAGTCGTTTTTTTCCCCGCCACATCCCTGACCGACAAAAGTTTTACCGATGAAAGTGCAGTGTAGACATAGCCTTAGCCAAAAAGTTCACCACTCAGGATAAACTATATTGGAAACTCCCTGAGTAAACACTTGCTGAGTTTGATTCATGTAATCCTATGGCTAGATAGGGATTGTACACTTCAGAACTGGCACTGGGCTCATGCGCAATTCTCTCCCCACAAGGGTTTTGCTCTTGATCCCATGTAAAAATCCCATTAATTGTAATGGAACCTGTCTTAAAAAAGGGAAACAGGGATGATACTGAGAATTACATGACAGAGAGTAAAAAGAACTAGGAGTACTTGTGGCACCTTAGAGACTAAAAAATGTATTTGGGCATAAGCTTTAAATTTGTTAATTTCTAAGGTACTACAAGTCATCCTCGTTCTTTTTGCGGATACAGACTAACACGGCAACTACTCTGAAACATGCCAGAGAGTGTTAGTTCAGCAACAGGAAATTTGGATGGAAAAAACATTTAAAATATAATTAAGTTCACTTAGGTGAACATTGTATGTGACAGGGACAAACCAGCATGACTCTGTAAATAAAAACATTGTGCTTCTGTCATTTACTAGAGGTCTTTGAGTATGTTAAGAAAACAGCAGACAAAGGAAATCCAGTTGTTAATTTATTTGGACTTTGAAATGACTATAATAAAGTTCCTAGAGGTTGTTAATGAAACACTTAGTAGGGGAGCAAGAGGAAAGCTTACTGTCATGGATCAGAAACTGGCTGAAGTAAATAGGATGAAAGTCAGTAAGGACATGCAAAGTACTCCACTTAGGAAGGAATAATCAGTTCTGGGAACTGACTGCCTAGGAAGGAGTACTGAGGAAAGGGATCTGGGGGTCATAGTGGACCACAAGCTAATTATGAGTCAACAGTGTAATACGTTTGCTTTTTTTGCAACAACCATTCTGCGTTGTATTAGTAGGAGTGTTGTAAGCAAGACATGAGAAGTAATTCTTATGCTCTGCTCCATGCTGATTAGGTCTCAACTGGAGTATTGTGTCCAGTTCTGGGCACCACACTTCAGGAAATGCATGGACAATTTGGAGAAAGTCCAGAGAAGAGAAACAAAAATGATTAAAGGTCTAGAAAACATGACGTATGAGGGAAGATTGAAAAAATTGGATTTATTTAGTCTGGAGAAGAGAAGACTGAGAGGGGACATAACAGTTTTCAAGTACATAAAAGGCTGCTACAAGGAGGAGGGAGAAAAATTATTCTCCTTAACCTCTGATGATAGGAAAAGAAGCAAGGGTGATTTAGGTTGGACATTAGGAAAAACTTCCTAACTGTCAGGGTGGTTAAGCACTGGGATAAATTACCTAGGGAGGTCATGAAATCTCCACCATTGGAGGTTTTTAAGAGCAGGTTAGACAAACACCTGTCAGGGATGGTCTAGATAACACTTCGTCCTGCCTTGAGTGCAAGGGACTGGACTAGAAGACCTCTTGAGAATGTTCTAAAGCAGGCCTGCACAACTCGTAAAGAGGCGAGGGCCATATTACTCCAAAGAAACCAGCTGAGGGCCGAAACCCCCCAGCCCCACGGAAACACCCCCCCAAAGTGCCGCCCCCACCCCATGGAAACAACCCCTCCTTCCCTAGTGCTGGGGTATGGAAGCCTGTAGAGGGGGAAAGAAACAGCACGCATAGGGTGACCAGATCACAGCAGTAAAATAGGACCTGACCCCTCCCCGCTCAGCCCCACCATCACCCCCCTCTTCACCCCCGCAGGGGTCACTATAATACTGCACACAACAGTCAATCAATGCAGTTGTAGATAAATCTCTGCATTATGCATTTTTGTATAACTTTTATATGACTTTGTATTGAACCTTGGTGATATGTTATAGCGGACCCCTAAGGTAGTAAAATTAAGGTAAAAGAAAAATGTCTTTTGCTAGAAGTAGAATAAGATCTTCCCCCCACTTTGTATTCAATTGCCCTGTTGAATGAATGAGGTGTGAATGAGGAAGGTGTGGAAGGCAGGCACCTCCAGACAGCTGCAACCCTTGGAGAGGGGATGGGAACCAGATCAAGGACAATCAAACTTGTCAAGTGGGCTGACTAGAGAAGAGCAGACATACTGACAGCCTCAGGGGTTAGAAGCAAGCACCTTCCTTTGGGAAAACCCTCTTTGCAGCATTGGGACAACCCCCAGCCCAGAGACAAGCAGCAAAAAGGACCAACGGACACAGTCCCAGATTTTGGGCTGCACAGTGAGCACACCTACTCACCCCCCCGCGGGCCACACAGTGAGCCCATGCGGGCCGCATGTGGCCCCCGGGCCGCATGTTGTGCAGGCCTGTTCTAAAGCAACATCTTCGTCTGTGATTTGAAGCCACCTGCAGGTTACTTGGGTTACTACACAAGGTTACTTCCTCTACCCAGCTGAGGAATCAGGTCCCTCTGATGAGTGCTGCACTTATTCTTGCTGGCTTTAGGCACTTTGGGCCCGATTCTTCTCTCATTAACACTGGCTTACATGTGGAGTAACTCCAGTGAAGTCAATGGAGTTTTTCCACAGGAGGAAAAGTGGGGTAAATGAAAGCAAAGTCAAACCCAGTAAGATTATCAATAATCACAGAAGCACACTGCCTGACAACTACCGAGAGCCAAATTCATCCCTTTGCCTGACCTGAGATCAGCTCAGGGATGGCAGTGGGGTGTGTGTGTGAAAGTTGCTTATGCCACTTCTGTCTCACTCCTTTGCCAGGGGCAAATGGAAACTGCTTTGGACTCAGGTACAAATTAAAGTAGCCTCGGAGGCTGCCTATCTTACTCCAGGCTACCAACAACCCACAAAGTCACTCTTCTGCATCTAGGAGTAGTCAGGGTATAGCAACACCATAGCCATTCCTTTCTTCCCCCTAATACACCACTAAGCCACTAGGCTTCCTGTACTGAGTGCGGATGGCAGAGGTGTAGAACTATCAGCCAGTGAAGCGGCATAGACTGAGCTGCCTACAGCCACTTTAAAGCTGGAGGTGCTGAAGAACATTACCCCTCACATTGAGAACAGAAAGAGTTGGGTGGCATTAGCTCCCATCCAACCCTTCAACTGGAATAGAGTGAAATACTCACTCCAAGACCCCAAAAGGAAGAGGTGGTGGGGAGTGTGAAGTTCCTTCATCCAAAGAAAGAGGAGGAACTAGGCATGTAAAGGTAGGCAAGGTCTTTCTGCTCAGCATCCTTGAAAGTGCAACTACACACCGCACCATAATAACTCTAACTCAGGAACCAATCCATGCAACAAACCTCGATGCCAAATCTGCCCAGGGACATCATCACAGGACCTAACCAGATCAGCCACACCATCACCGGTTCATTCACCTGCCCATCCACCAACGTAATATATACCATCATGTGCCAGCAATGCCCCTCTGCTATGTACATCGGCCAAACTGTACAGCCCTTACATAAAAGAATAAATGGACACAAATCCGATATTAGAAATGGCAATACACAAAAACCTGTAGGAGAACACTTCAATCTCCCTGGACACACAACAGCAGTTTTAAAGGTAGCCATCCTGCAACAAAAAAACTTCAGGACTAGACTTCAAAGAGAAACTGCTGAGCTTTAGTTCATTTGCAAATTTGACACCATCAGCTCAGGATTAAACAGCCTGTGAATGGCTAGCCAACTACAAAATCAGTTTCTCCTCCCTTGGTGTTCACACCTCACCTGCTAGAAGAGGGCCTCACCCTCCCTGATTGAACTAACCTCGTTATCTTTAGCCTGACTCTTGCCTGCATATTTATACCTGCTTCTGGATATTTCCACTGCATGCATCCGACGAAGTGGGTATTCACCCATGAAAGCTTATGCTCCAATGCATCTGTTAGTCTATAAGGTGCCACAGGACTCTTTGTTGCTTCAAGGGAATTAATATAAACAATTCTCAGATATGGGGTTGTGGAAGAAAATGTTGGCTGAATTGTCTGTAGTTGCAGGAGGAAGAATATGAAGCTTGGGACACTCAGGTTTGGCTTTTTAAGAAGAGCAGTCATCCAGGCTGTACTTCTGTAATCAAAATGAAATAAATTCAGTTGATTTTGCTTTGGGTTCTGCAGAGATCTGTCTCCTGAAACAGAATGCACACATTTAACAGCCATGTACAGCTGACTCAGAGGCAATCGGTATGTGGAGACTATTTTTTCATAGCATTCACTGGCTAACCTAACATGGGGAAAATAGTGTCATGTAAGCGAGCTTTACTGTGTTCAATGAGATTCCTCTCACTGAACCATGATAATGAACAGACCTTTCATGTGAGAAATTGAATAGCCTCACCTTGAAATCCCCATTATATATAGTTTTTGAAAAGATACACATATGCCAAGGTTTCTTGCTGTTCTTTTAATCATTTATTATACATGAGGACCTAGTGCCAGATGCTCAGCTGGTGTAAATCAGCATAGATGGAGCTACATTGATTTACAGTAGCTGAGGATGTGACCCACAGGTTTTAATGATGTTCCATACAGAACAGAGTTCTGGGACTTGGTAAACAGGCGCCAGGGAAATGTCTAGGATCACAAGGGGGAGCCATAGAAAGAATGGTAGGCAGTGTCACACTGGACCTAGAAAGTGGGTGTAAGTTTTGCCTACAGAAGAAACTTTAGAATTGGCTCCACTTATCAGGACCTGGCAGAATGATGGGAGGGGCCACCAACTACACAGCAAGGGCCCAAGGAGGAATCACTGCTAGACCAATAAGAAAATCTTTGACAGTGTGCTTTCTAATCCTATCTTTGCATGGAGCTGGGGGGAAGCCCCATGTGCTGGATCTGAAAGACATTTTCTTTTCACTCTTTTCTTTGCAGTGCCTATTGAGATTAAGGTCAATCTATATGTATTTCTTTGCTTCTGAACAGGTATAACAACTTTGAACCTAGTATGTTTTCTAGGGCTGGGAAGAGGGGAAAAATGGGGAGGAGAGTCTCTTTTTTTGTAAACACGTAAATGGGTTTATTGTAACCCCAGGCTCTACGGACATAATATTTCAAATGCCAGCATCATTTGCCTTCTGTTTTCTTTCACCCTTTCAATGAAAGTAATGTAGTTAGGCCTTTCTTCGGTAACAGGATAGTCAATGTTTTTCCATGCTCTACTATATTTCCTTGTTCAGTTTCTTCATTAGGAGCCACATATTATTGCAGTAAGCTGATGTTCAGTTAGCTTTTCTTTCATAAGTGTGTCAGTTGTCTTTAATAAGCATTCTGTTTTTACACTTATCTTCTCCATTTGGGATGTGCATTTCAACATTCATTTGTATACCACACATGAAGTAATTAAACCTGCAAAAATTGAGTCAGGTCTTTCCCAACTTGGAACTAACAAGTTGGATCACTTTAAGGATATGGATCTGTCAGTACTTCCAATGTCATTTACTTTGTTCCTTTTGAATCATTCACAGCTAGCTTGCTGGGTGATGGCATGAGGTTTCTGGCCAAAATGCTCTTTAAATGAGAAAAGCACTTTAAACATTGAGTGTGGCTGAACTTCTGAGACAGCATGGACAATCAGGTTAGTAGTTCAAAGCAGTGTATAAAAGCTGTTTGTTAGGGAGGAACAGAGCTCAGCTCAATATACCCATTCCCATATAAATAAAATGTGTTGTAAAACATCTAAATAAAAACAATTTGCTTGAGCATTCATTTTGTAATAGAAAGCATTTGTCTGTAGAAATTTCTTTTTATTGCAATAATGTTCCTGTAGCAAGATTTCTTTGGATTTATTTAGATTATGTGTTTTTATCTCTTCATAGAAAAAACAAAGGCTTCTGCTAACTGGAGTGTGTTATCTTCCCTATGGGTATTATATGAACTCCAGGAAATGTAAACTGCCAAAAAATTGTATTTCAAGATAAGAGAGGAACTCTATGGAGTGTTTTTGATACATATGTACAGTTACTCTGGAAAATATTTCTAGTATAGCTGCACTGATGTATCTGACTGAGGGTTCAATTTTGCAAACTTTTAAGTATTTTGACCCCACACCTGAAAAGCACTTAAGCATGTAAGTAGGTCCATTAAGTGCTTCAGCATGCACTTAACTGCACTGCAATATCCAGAGCTCTCAGCACTTCCCAAAATCAAGCTGAGTAAATGGCTAAATCGCCTAAGATAAAAAGCCACAATTAAAAATGGGATAAAAACCTGACACCCTAAGGTGGTGGTGCCAGAAGGTTGGATTGAGGGGTTAAAGAACAAAAGCCTTTAAAATCCACAAGAAATTCACCAATCATCAGCCCCTCCCCCCCATGCCATCTGTGACACAAGGTAACCCTAATAGCCAGGATTTCATCACCGAAGTTTTGGCTGTATTGTCTTGAAAGTGTGTCATGCTCATTATTAGAGGTCTGAACGTTTATAAATGATGTGACTGTATGGAAAAGTGAGAAAAAATTCGATGTTTACTCTTCATCCAAAGCAAAGTTATGTGTCTAGAATTAGTTCTTGGTTTTTTTGTGCCATTGAAGCATTAGAAATGGTTCACAGAGATGTCTTTTAAGATCAGATGAGTATGAACTGACATTACCAAATCATGATTAACATTCTGATACCAAAACCTTTTTATATTTGTAGCAAGAAGGTTTTACTATATTCTGTTACTATAGTCACCAAAGGCAAGAGTGTCATCATAAAACTAATTTCCTCAACTGTATTCAAAATGTCAACTTTTAATATAGAGTATCCAAGTTAAATATTTCAGTTTTCTTGCAGTGAAAAAGATGTATCTTGACACCAAATCACACATCTCTTTTAGGCAAATCACTATTTCACTCCCAACCTCTCCCCACCCCATAACTAGCAAGCAAATACATTAAGCCTCCAACTTTTAACTTCATTATCATTCCAACATGCTGTCTGTACCTAGCACTTCTGACATGTCATCTTTCAGCCCCTCACCTAAGAAGCTACGCAGGCACTGCCAAACAATGTGATAACACAGCAATGCACAGATTGTCCAACAAGTTCTTTGAATATATTGGAAATAGTTTGGTTTTTTTTTAAATTTCAGAAGGTGGAGAAAACTACTAGGGGACAGGCTGTTCCAGATTTGATTTTGAGAAATAGGGAGGAACTGGTTGAGAATTTGAAAGTGGAAGGCAGCTTGGGTGAAAGTGATCATGAAATGATAGAGTTCATAATTCGAAGGAATGGTTGGAGGGAAAACAGCACAGTAAAGATAAAGGATTTCAAGAAGGCAGACTTTAACAAACTCAGGGATTTAGTAGATAAGATCCCAGGGGAAGCAAGTCTAAGAGGAAAAACAGTTCAAGAGAGTTTGCAGTTTTTCAAGGAGACATTATTAAGGGCATAAGAGCAAACTATCCCATGCGATACAGCAGGGCCAGAGAGCAGCAGGAGGATGGTAGATGGGAGGTATATAAACCCTAGGATGATCAAGGCTTTATTCCCTGTGGACTAGGGAAAGGTTACTACAGGGTAATTGGAGCACCTGGAGCCAATGAAGGCCCCACCCAACATCTAATAACCCTCCTCCTCTCCCCTGCTACATCAGTCAGTTAGACAGACAGAGGGAAGGAGAGCTGACTAGAGTTTGGAGGAGTTAGTCGGAGGACCAAGGGAAGGGAAACCCTGCCCGAGCAGAGGGACTCCCCTGGCACAGAGAACTGAGGAAAACCCTACCCAAGGGGAGAGAGGGTAAGCAGCCTGTAAAGCTGAAAGAGCTAGGACCCGGAGTAGGAGAGCGGACCTGGGTCCCTTCTCTGCTCCTCTCTCTCTCCCACGGGGGCACTAGCGGAGCTCACAACGCCCAAGAATAGGGGCAAGGAGTTGTGCCCTGACCCACCGCACCAAGAAAAAACATTGGACCCACCACAGTAGTGTTGGCCATTTGCCACACCCACTATGTAGGAAAGATAAGAAGTATGGAAAAAGACCATTGTGTCTTAACCAGGAGATTTTTAATGATCTGAAACTCAAAAAAGAGTCCTACAAAAAGTGGAAACCAGGTCAAATTACAAAGGATGAATATAAACAAACAACACAAGCATGTAGGGACAAAAATTAGAAAGGCCAAGGTACAAAATGAGATTAAACTAGCTAGATACATAAAGGGTAACAACAAAAATTCTACAAATACGTTAGAAGCACGAGGAAGACCAAGGACAGAGTAGGCCCATTACTCAATGAGCGGGGAAAACAATAAAATAAAATGTGGAAATGGCAGAAATGCCAAATGACTTGTTTCAGTTTTCACCAAAAAGTTTAGTAATGACTGAACATCTAGCATAATGAATGCCAGTGAAAATAAGATTAGGATATGAGGCTAAATTAAGGAAAGAACACGTTAAAAAGTACTTAGACAAGTTAGATGTCTTCAAGTCGGCAGGGCCTGATGAAATACATTCTAGTCTAGGATTCCTAGAATACTCAAGGAGCTGACTGAGGAGGTATCTGAGCCATTAGCGATTATCTTTGAAAAATCATGAAGACAGGAGAGATTCCAGAAGACAGGAAAAGAGAAAGTATAGTGCCAACCAATAAAAAGGGGAATAAGGACAATTTAGGGATTTACTGACCAGTCAGCTTAACTTCAGTACCCAGAAAGATTATGGAGCAAATAATTAAGCAGTTTACAAACAACTAGCAGATAATAAGGTGATATGTAACAATCAGCATGGATTTGTCAAGCACAAATAATATTAAACCAATCTAATAACTTTCTTTTACAGGGTAACAAGACTAGTGAACAGGGGGAAAGTGGTAGATGTGGTATATCTTGACATTAGTAAGGTTTTTAATACTGTCTCGTATGATCTTCTCATAAACAAACTAGGGAAATACAACCTAGGTGGAGCTACTATAAGGTGGGTGCAGAACTGGTTGGGTGGAAAACCGTTCCCAGAGTAGTTGTCATCAGATAAGGTTTGTAAGAACATCACCATTAGTCTTTAATGCTGAATAGTTTGTTCAAAGCATTAAAATCCAATCCACCACAAGTAGGAGACACATTACCATATAACCATAAGGTCTGTGTCTATACTATCAGATATTGTAGTTGTAATTCACCCCTGGTGTGGTTTAACTAGTTGTAGCAACAATGTGGACAAAATTCAGTCTTTTTTTACCAGGAATTAGATGATATCTTGACTTTAGTAAGGCTTTTGATACTGTCTCGCAATTGACCTTCTCAGAAACAAACTAGGGAAATACAACCTAGATGGAGATACTATAAGGTGGTAACTGGTTAGAAAACCATTCCCAGAGAGTAGTTATCAGTGGTTCACAATCAAGCTGGAAGGACATATCAAGTGAAGTCCCACAGGGGTCAGTACTGGGTCTGGTTCTGTTCAATATCTTCATCAATGATTTAGATAATGGCACAGAGAGGACACTTATAAAGTTTGTGGATGATACCAAGCTGGGACGGGTTGCAAGTGCTTTAGAGCAGGGGTGACCAATCAGAGCCTCAGAAGGAGCCAGCATTTACCAATGTACATTGCCACAGTAATAAGTCAGCAGCCCCCTATCAGCTCCCTCCCCCACCCCCCGCTCCAGCGCCTCCCACCCACTGGCAGCCCTGCTGATCAGCACCTCCCCCTCCCTCCCCCCACCTCCCAATCAGCTGTTTCCTGGTGTGCAGAAGGCTCTGTGAGGGGGAGAGGAGCAAGGTCACAGCAGGCTAAGGGGAGGGGGCAAGAAGGGGGGGGAAGGGCCTGTGGCAGAGCCAGGGGTTGAGCAGTGAGCACCCCCCAGCACATTGGAGAGTTGGCACCTGTAGCTCCAGCCCCGGAGTCGGTGCCTATACAAGGAGCCGCATATTAACTTCTCTAGAGCCACAGGTTGGCCAGCCCTGCTTTAGAGGATAGGATTAAAATTCAAAATGATCTGGACAAACTGGAGAAATGGTCTGAAGTAAATAGGATGAAATTCAATAAGGACAAATGCAAAGTACTCCACTTAGGAAGGAACCATCAGTTGCACATATACAAAATGGGAACTGACTGCCTAGGAAGGATTACTGCAGGATCTGAAGGTTATAGTGGATCAATAGCTAAATCTGAGTGTACAGTGTAACACTGTTGCAAAAAAAGCAAGACATGAGAACTCATTCTTATGCTCTACTCCATGCTGATTATTGGAGTATTGTGTCCAGTTCTGGGCACCACACTTCAGAAAAGGCGTGGACAATTTGGAGAAAGTCCAGAGAAGAGAAACAAAAATGATTAAAGGTCTAGAAAACATGATGTATGAGGGAAGATTGAAAAAAATTGGATTTATTTAGTCTGGAGAAGAGAAGACTGAGAGAGGACATAAGTTTTCAAGTACATAAAAGGCTGTTACAAGGAGGAGGGAGAAAAATTATTCTCCTTAACCTCTGAGGATAGAAAAAGAAGCCAGGGTACTTTAGGTTAGACATTAGGAAAAACTTCCTAACTGTCAGGGTAGTTAAGCACTGGAATAAATTGCTTAGGGAGGTTGTGGAATCTCTGTCATTGGAGTTTTATAAGAGCAGGTTAGACAGTCACCTGTCAGAGATGGTTTAGATAACTTTGTCCTGCCTTGAGTGCAGGGGACTGGACTAGAAGACTTCTTGAGGTCCCTTCCAATCCTATGATTCTGTGATTGTATCCAACCACACAAAATATGTCTAATGTTACTCATAAGAGGAAGGAAAAAAGAAGTTAAGATTTAACTTGTCCACTTGTGCCTACATAGTGCAGTACATTCAGGGCCAAATTCTTGCTCTCTGATGTAGGCATTTCACTTTATGGTGTCAGTCAGAACAAAAAGCAGCGGAAGCAAGTGAAAATGAGGTGAAAATTGTTATCCAAGCTTGGTTGAACTTTAGAACTGATTCAATTTCAGGTTAGTATGAGCCTCTACAGCTTGAACTAAAGGACGAGGTGCTGTATGAATAAGGGCAGCAGGATTTGGGTCAGGGTCAGCTTCAGAGACCTTTGAAACTTGCAGCTGTACATTCTATAGTTCTGGCACAGATAGGTCAAACAACTCACACTGAGCAGTGGGTTACACAGTTATGTCTGCTTTGCATTTGATATTCACGCAGCACAAACAGGACCTTGTTTTTTGAGGTCTAATCCAACTGAACACATAGAAGAAATTATCTATATTGCTATATTATACATGGAACTGTATGATGCTTCTTAAAACATACAGGATTGGCTGTACCTTAGGTACTTACATGGTCCACATTACTGTTGTATTTGAGCACCTCTATTTCTCTTCACAATCCCCACTGAGGTAGGGAAGTGACAGTATCCCTGTTTTACAGATGGAGAACTGAGACACAGAGAGACTAAGTAACTTGCCCGAGGTCACATAGAAGGCCTGTGGTGGAGCTGGCAATCAAACCGAGCTAACACCTCTCTCCCTGCAGGCTCTGTTTAAGTTCTGTGTAATGGTTTTAAGGACAGATTCTTGTAGTGGAACTCAGTGTGACTTCAGTTTGGAGTTCAAACAAGTTATTGGATAGACATCACCCCTGCTTTCGTTCCCCAAGATTACAAAATACTCAAGTTTCCTCAGCTTCCGGGGTAGGCAATTTTATTTCGACAAGGCTATGCCCTTGGGCCGTTCGGTATCCTGTGCAGCTTTTGAGAAATTCAGTACAATGTTGCACTGGACAGTGGTGCGGTCAGCGGGACTAAACCAAGTAGTGCATTATTTGGATGATTTTTTGTTCGCAGGGCGAGCTGGGTCAAATGAGTGTGTTCACCTGTTTGACACATTTCAGGCCCTGGCAAAAAAGTTGGGGGTACCCCTAGAGGAGGAGAAAACAGAAGGCCCTTCCACTACATTGACCTACCACTGCATTCAGCTGGACACCAGGGAAGGCTTATCTCGGCTCCCTCAGGATAAGCTTCAGGAGCTATCGGGGTAGCTCCAGAGAGCACCAGGGGCGAAAAAACTCAGGCTGCAGGAACTGCAATCTATTTTGGGGCACCTGAACTTTGCTTGCAGGGTTGTTGTCCTGGGGCGGGCGTTTTGTGCCTGGCTGGCAGTGGCCGGCATAGCCAAGCCACACCATTACATACGAGTCACTAGAGAGATGAAGGAAGACTTGGGGGTGTGGGAAGGTTTTCAGAGTTGATTTAATGGGGTATCATTGTGAAGGGAGGAATGGTTATTACAAAGGGGGTTAAAAATCCACTCAGATGTGGCAGGGGGCGCAAGTTTTGGGGTATTTTATCAAGGCAAATGGTACGCACAAAAATGGCCCACCGCCTGGACATAAAATGGGGTTGTGCGTGACATGACCTTCTTGGAATTTTCCCCCATTTTAGTTGCAGTGGTGATTTGGGGATTGGAGCTGGCTAATAAAAAGGTGTGCTTCTGGTGCGACAACGTGGCAGAGGTACAGGTTATCAATCGCCAAACTTCCAGATCGCACAGGGTTATGAAGTTGGTAAGGGCATTTGTTCTACAACGCTTAACCTTCAACATCTGTTTTTCTTTCAAGCACATGCCGGGCAAGGATAAGGGCATAGCAGACGCCTTTGTCTCGTTTCCTATTTGACAGATTTTGTAAGCTTGCACAAGGGCTAGCAGTGAACCCGAGCAGATGCCGCGGGCTCTCTGGAACCTCGGAATATGATGTGGTCGGCAGAATGGAGATTTTTGGCTCCAGCTTACAAGTTGTTTATTTTGTTTTCTTTTAATGAGTCTTGTCAATACAAGGATCCAGAGAATGGGTCGCCTGTGTGGCCCTCCGTGGAGGGCAGTTGTTGCAGTACCAGGTCAATGACAATGCAGCTGCTGGTGCCCCTTGACGATCACACATGGGACAATGGATTCTTTCTCCCCAGTAGCGCTGCTAGGCAACAGGCCATTTGGAGATGTCTGGGAATCCGGCGAGGTTGTCGGGGAGGCAGCCAAGCAAATTGCTGGCACCTCCTTGTGGCAGATGTCCAGTGCAGGTACTCCATAGGGAGGCTAGCCAGTGACCCGATAAATGGCCTGGTAAAGGACTTAAAAGGAGGTACTGGATAATGGAACGGAACAGGAGAGGAGGTTGGGGACTCCTCTGATTGGTACAGCAGGGAGTCAACCCCCTGTTCTCATAGCCCTCCTTAACCCTCTTACGAGGGTGGTGGATGGTTATGTCCAAGCCATGGGTCAGTTGGGGGACCTGGATGGAAACAAAGGGGGCTGGTAGAAGCCCTGGAGAATTGATTTGAATAAGCATGGATTAAACCAAGGTGGGCTGGTGAAAGCCCCGAAGAATTGATTTGAATAAGCATGGATTTGCCTGCACTGTACACTTTATCTGCCGGGTAGTCCCAGACATATATATAATAAAGTTGTGGCCTAATTAAAACCCATAACAGGTCTCCTGTCCTTCTTGCAGTGTACCCAGACAATAAGGTATAGCAAGAGTTTCTTACAGTCAGCCCTCTGTCACTATGCTTTTGTGGGCAAATGTAAATGCTTAATACTTTTCCCAACTGGAATAGATAATAGGTGTCATCAAAGTGATATGGACCATAAATTCTTAAGTCTCTTCTTACAATGCCATTAATTTAAATAATCAAAAATAATTCATCAGATATTTTCCAACATACAGAATGTACGTCATTGTTATGTCCTACATTTATCAGAAGAGTATATATGAGAAATTTATTGCATAATTTAATCTTCTGTGCTATAGAAGACTATAAAAATTAAAAAATCACAGACAAATGTTACTTCCACTCAAATAGGAAAAGTCATATTGACTACACTAGGAGTTGAATTAGGCACTCTGGGCTAAGATATGCACAATGGTATAATTTGCAATGTAACTGATCCATTTATTCATTATTGGAGATTCAACAAGGCCTGATCTAGACTGATCTATGAGAAGATAGCAGTTTCATGCAGCACTCTGCAAACTGTTTGTAAAACAGTTTAATAAACATGAAAATCTGCTACAGCCTCTCTAACCAGGTCCTGAGCTGCAGGCAGAAATGAAGTACCTGTGCTTCACAGGATTGTGTACACAGTAATCACTATTGAAAAGACAGCTTTTGTCAGCAGTTGTCATGTCACTGTATCAGAGATACTGCAATTATTTCCCTGCATTCAGTAATTGTGGGCATTGATTTAATAATGTCAAACCACTGTATAAGATCTGATTTTCATACTTTAATTAAAATTGTAAATGTATCTTGATCTAATCAAATATAACCTAAACTTGAAGAAACTATTAGATTATATTTCTTAAGCTACCTGGTAGTGTTCAGAATTTCCTAATGATACAAATACATATACACACAATGGCTACACTGGGTGATAATGATTAAGTTTTAAAAAGGCATGCTTTCTGCTACAATTTCTTCTTTTCCCTGTACATTTGTTGCATTATTTCTTGCACTATAAGAAAGGAATAAAATAAAAACTTTATTAAAGAAAAATGTCAATTAAAGAAGCAGCTATAAAAACAAAAAAAGAACATAGTTGCACTACAGATCACCTACAAAGTTTCAAAGCAAAGCTAATTCTGATACTTCAAGATATTTCCCATCACTCAGATATCCTAATTAGCACAAATAAACCAGCAGGCGCAACCCTCTGAATCTATGAGCAATAAAGAAAACACACCAGTGAGTCATCAGTCCACTGCATGGAAGTTTGGGTTAACTTTATAAGGTATAAGTAATCAACTAATAATTTCAAAATTATATGGTATCTTTTGACAACATAAGCACACAATCACTGGGTAATCATTGGTTATGTCTTAAAACCATCTAAAAACTTAAGGTACACGGTAATATATAAATTCTTAGTAATTCCAATTATAATTAACTATACTATTTATCATACCAGCTACACTTTAACACCAAATTTGGTAACAAGAAGAACATGTTTTTTTCTTGGTATAACTCACTGTTGCCCAGAAGGAATTGCCTACAGAACAAGGGGGGAGGGGATGGGACACAGGAAGCTTTCATCTATATAGGAGTTTAGCTCTAAAAGAGACACACATCTCAAACAGTCTACAAATACAGTCTTTCTAAGCATGCAAAATAAGCAATTTCACCCGAGCACGTTCTAAAAGAGGCTAAAACCTTTGGACGCAACTATTTTGATGCTCCTTGAAATAAAAACATTAACCACAACAAAAACAGTGGGCAAAATTTAAGAAAAGCATAGCCATAAATATCACAAAAGGTAACTGAAAAGTAACACAAGATTGCTAACATGCTAACAGAAAAAATGCTGTTATTCTGAATGCATAGATCCCCCTTTTAAAGCCAATGGGTGTCTCAAGCACTTTCTTTCAGGTGCAACCCCTTTATGTAGTAGAAACCACTACAGACAATAAGGCTACAGCCCAAGGTTCTAAACAGCATGGCTGGGCTTGAGCTAACCCAGGTAGATTAACAGGGTGATTGCAAATGGAGAGGCTACAGTATTGCCAAACATTTAAAAAATCATGAGTCAGACCCAAAAAAATCATGAGATGTTTTGAGAAAGATTATATTGTGTTCTTTGGACAGCCTTTTGATTTTTGTACACTCTCTTTCCCATCTCCAGTGTAAATGTAGCAGCGATGCCAACTCTGACAGATTCATCTTACTTTATAAATCTATCTGACCCCTGCTGCAGGAGCAGCTCACTGGCTGCCTGATGGAGTGGAACTTCCTGATTGTCCTCACAACCAAAAATTCTAATACATTAATTCTGTTCCCCTCCATCGCCACATATCTACCCATTCTCCAGCCCAGCAATTAATTTTCTACCTTCCACCCAGTCCCACCCCTACCTCTTTCCCTCAGTGTACCTCTGCAACTCCTGGGGTTCTTCACTTCCTTCTCCCAGGTTGTGGTCCTCTTCTTCCTCTACCCAGGTTTGGGGAGGGCAGCTCCAAAGGTTTTACCCTTCCCTTTCCAGGCCTGCTGTGGCAAGAATGGGGAAGGGAGAGGAGCAGAGAGCAGACTGACCCATTTTTCACAGGAGGGGAGAAAGGAACAGAGGCATCCTGAATGGTTGGGTTCTTTCTACGCACCCTACTATCCAAAAACCTGCTCTTGGCTTCTGATGGGAGGTTTCTGCTTATCCCCTGCAGCAGCCCTGATTGGCTACTCATCCTGAGGAGACTGGGAAGTGGCAGAAATAGCCAATCAGAGGAAGCTTTCCCTCTGGGTAGGACTAGAAATCCGTGAGGATTAGAGCTTCGCCCATCATTGCGAGACTGTCTCCAGTAGGGACATACCAAGAGTTGTCAATGCTTCAGGGTGGATAAGAATCAATGATATTTTGAAAATAAAGAAACCTGCTTTTTTATTTAAATCAGATTTTATGTACATTGGATTGTATTTTGTTATTTCAATTATAATAAGTTTCTTTATAAAAACAAGTTTGTTTAAAATGAAATCTCAATTAAAACAACATATGTTAAGGTCTGAACTTATTATAGTCTCTTAAAACATTTGAATAAAAAAATAAATGTGCTGAATCCGTGAGCCTCTATCAAAAACTTTGAGTGAGAGGCTGATTTTTATATATAAAGAAAGATTTTTTTCTTCCAGATTCTAACCTTTGAGGTCAAATTTTATAAATACAGCACAATAGGTTATGTACTGTATTAAGGACTTGTTCTGTTTAATAAAAATAAATGTTATATACTATTTTGTGTGTTTAATTAAATTCCAGTTATCATCCTAATGCACTTTGACACTAATCTTGAACAAAAAGTTAATTATCTAGTAAATAAGCAAACATATCATTTATCATTTTCTGACATACTAAAAATGTACAGTTAATAAGAATCTGAAAATATTAAGCTATATAATTGCTTAAATAAATGTGTATTGTCATAGTGCTCCATCCTAGGTAGTAGAAAGATGTACTAAATCTAGTGGAAAGGCTCTATTTAGTTGTAAATCAATATGTTTTAATGGTTATATCAACCAATGAGAATGCACCTTTCTCTAGAAAATAACTGAAGTACAAGTAGAAAAGTTGATTAAAATACAGTATATGATTTAATTCAAGGCTTTCCACTTGGTGATTGAAATGGGTGATTTAAATCATCTTGATGTAAGTCAACCCACCCTGCAACAGGGGGTAGGTTACTGGTTACAGCCTGTGTGTGTTGGAGGCAGAAAGCCAGCAGCAGGTGTTGTGAATGTGACCCTGCAAGGAAACAGAGGCACAGAACTCACTGGAGTGACAGACTTGGGGAGTTCTAAGCAAGAAAACCATCCACTGTTTGTTTCTGCTCTTGTTTAGGGTAACAGGCCTGTCTGTACTGTTCTTTGTACAGAAGTAAAATTACACCAAGGATATACCTCATATCATCGATTTCTCATCCTAACAGAAATAATTTCTCAAGACACTGAATTTTGGCCAACCGAGTGGGCCAAAGGAGCACATGTATTATAGCCCTAATACACAATTTCTAAGCTAAAGACTAAAGTAAATTGAACTAAAACTAGACAGTCTACACTCAGCATATCCAGCCACCTCGTCTATATGAGCATACTGTACTTCATAGCCATAATCCGCGACCAATGTAGCTGCACTGGTGACTGCAGCTGTGAAAGTAGAGCTGTTTAGGGAAATTTTCAGCAAAACATTGTTTTGTCAGAAAACGCGGATTTGTCAAAACCAAAACTATTCAGGTAATAGTATTGATTTCAATGAAGTGCTCATCAGGAAGGTTTCTTAGATCCAAGAGGTTCGAGTCCATGCTCTGATAATTTAGATTAAGAAACTGAAGTTTAGTCTTCCACATCCCAGGTGAATACTTTACCCAATAGGCTATTGGCTACTGTGGGGTGGCACCTATTCTCTTTCACACATTCTTTTCAAAAGGTCTCGATTTCCCTCTGCATCAGAACAAAACCCAATTTTAAAAACTCAATTTTTTTCATGAAACAGAATTCTTGTTTTCTGACTGTCCCTAAGTGGAAGTTGTAGTATGGACAAGAGTCCAGTGGTTTTACCACAATATAGAATCATAGGACTGGAAGGGACTTCGAGACGTCATCTAGTCCAGTCCCCTGCATTCAAGGCAGGACTAAGCATTATCTAGACCATCCCTGACAGGTGACTTTCTAACCTGCTCTTAAAAACGTCCAATGACTGAGATTCCACAACCTCCATAGGCAATTTATTCCAGTGCTTAACCACCCTGATAGGAAGTGTAGGGGGTTCGGCCAGGCTTGTCCTCCTCCGGGGCGGCAGGGAACCAGACCGCCTTGCTACTTCAGTCAGGTGTGTCGCGGAAATAGCCTGGCTGGGCGGCAAACAGTCAGCAGCTCAGGCCTTCCGGCAGGGGCTGAGCAACCAGTTCACTATTAGCAAGCCCAGGCCCTGGGTCCGAAGGACCTGGGAGAGGGGGAGACTGCCACCCGCATGTTGGGTGGCAGGGGGGACGCAGGCCCACCTACTCCACTGCGTCCCAGCCTGGGGCCCTAACAGCGGCAGACGGTCCGCTGCTGTGTCAGTGGGGATCCTGGCCGCAACACACTGATGTCGGCTCTGGGTGTGCTGCAGCCAGACTGGGGTTGGCTGCCCCCGGACTACTTCCTACCTCACCCTCTAGCAGTACCTGCACCTGGACAGAATCTTCCAAGGAGTCAAGCACCATGGGCTCCTCTGGGTACCCAGCGAGTGATAGGCTTGCCAGCTCCTCTGGGTAACTTGCCACAGGCAGGCTTTACAGCTTCTCCGGGGTCTGGTTGGCATCAGGCCTTGGCTGGTCTGGCCAGTCCTCGGGTTGCTTGCAAACTGCAGGAGTCTCCCAACCGGGAGCTGGGCCACAGGTGTCTGGCTTCTCCAGCGGCTGGGCCTCTAGTGAGCTCTGGGGTTGGGCTTTTTTACTTCCTGTTTTGCGCCTTGACCTCTGGGGGGGTGGGCGCAAGCTCCATTGGCTCTGCCGACTTTGGCGTCCAGAGGGGCTTGTCCTCCTCTGGGGTGGCAGGGAACCAGACCGCCTCGCTACAGGAAGTTTTTCCTAATGTTCAACCTAAACTTCCTTTACTGCAATTTAAGTCCATTGTTTTTTCTCCTTATCCTCAGAGGTAAGGAGAATAATTTTTCTCCCTCCTCTTTGTAACAGCCTTTTATGTACTTGAAAACTGTTATCATGCCCCCTTTTCTCCATACTAAAAAACCCCAATTTTTTCAATCTTCCCTCATAGGTCATATTTTCTAGACCTTTACTCATTTTTGTTCCTCTTCTCTGGACTTTCTCCAATTTGTCCACATCTTTCTTGAAATGTGGCACCCAGAACTGGACACAGTACTCCAGCTGAGGCCTAATCAACGCGGAGTAGAGCAGAAGAATTACTTCTTGTGTCTTGCTTACAACACTCCTGCTAATATATCCCCAGATGTGATTTTTTTTTGCAACAGTGTTACACTCTTGACTCATATTTAACTTGTGATAAACTATGACGTCCAGATCCCTTTCCGCAGTACTCCTTCCTAGGCAGTCATTTCTCCTTGTGTCACTGATAGTTTCTTCTCAAACGGAGTACTTTGTAATTGGCCTTATTGTATTTCATCCTATTTTATTCAGACCACGTCTCCAGTTTGTCCAGATCATTTTGAATTTTAATCCTATCCTCTAACACACTTGCAACCCCTCCCAGCTTGGTATCGTCTGAACACACCCAAACTTTGGGATGTTTCAAAACTGAGCCCATCTCTAGTTTATTTTTTTCAAAAATATTAATACAATTAATTTAGATATTGCCTATTGGGATAGGGGTGATGTAGGGATGTAGAAATTCCTATTCCCCAATTCCTACTAATAGAGTGGATGACTATTTTAAATGGCCATAAACAAAAAACAGAATTCAAATAACTAAAATGGTTTTCATGGGTGATTATTGCATCATCTTTGAAGAGAGGAAATGCCTATTCAGTTTCCATTAAGTATATACTCATATCATGCTACTGATCAAATATTCCACTGTGTTTTGAGAACAGAGATAATCTTTTAAGTAGGTTGAAGATTAATGTTTACTGATTACTGGAAGACAACAAGGCAACAGAAAAGACCACTGTGCACTGTTTAACACTGAAAGACTAGACAATACTAGTAATTCTAGATTTTGGGTATCAATTTAGCACAATATATCTCGAGCCACTGAGGATCTATAGACACCTCCTAGTACAAATATACTGAAGTCAGATAGTAAGAGTCTCACTTGAAGCCAATCAAATTAATAAATTACTGCAGTATAAACTGAGCTTCCAGTCTGGCAAACAAGGCACAGTGGAAAGTCTACACTTCACTTTTCTCTAACATCACCACTTCCCTCTGGAGAGTTTATGTAAACAGACAGGCATTTAAATGAAAACATGATTCTTTCTCTTGTTGGTGTATTTGAGATCCTTCCCATGATAAGTAATAAATCTCCCAATATTTTATGAGGTCACTGCTATTTGGGAACTTGACTGAATAAAATAAGAGTGCTGAGTTTTCTCAGTAGGTCTTTATGAGGCTTCATAGCAATGTGCCAGGTTATCACTGTTGTTATACTGTTTTGATACACTGAACAAGGATTTATTTATAATTTTATTACATCTTAAGATGCAGTTATACTATGGCCCCTCACACACCCTTTCAAAAGTCAAGAATAACTAAGATACACAGTTGAACTTTGCTTTCACTTATACCTGTGCATCTTACTAAAGTCAACAAGTGTCCATGGATATAACTAAGGGCTGAATCTGATCCACCGTACCTTGTCTAACTTCACTTTGACTGTGTTGGGAACTTTATCCATTTTGTTTTGTCACAGTCTTTCACCCTTCATTTTGATGCACTGTCTTTATGTTTGGTTTGGCGCCCTTTTTGTGGAGTCTAACTTCTGATTGGTTAAGGTTTTTGTAATCCTGACCAGCAACTAAGCAAAGGTGGGAAAACTCAAACGCAAAGAGTGGGAAAGGGTCACATGATCCAAGTAATCTGCTGGGTACAGAATGTGATATAAGGGACTCACACTGTGTGACGGGTTGCTGTCTGCTCAAGAGGCAGCCTGTGTTCGGGTTGCACAGTTCTTTGAGAGAACATCAGCCACCTACTTTCTTTCCATTGGTGATGGTTACCAGTCCCAGACATCCGCAGTTCCTGATCCCTGGTGGCGTGGTCCTCAAGGTTCCCCAGTCCTGGTTCCCTTTGCCTGCAACGGAGACAGAAGTGAGCTGATTCCGTCCAGCCTGTGGTCATCTAACTGTAACATTGAGACTATTTGTTTGTTAGCCCATTTATTCTAGTAGGGTCTGGGCTTCACGCCCACTGTGTTTGGTAAAACTACTGAGTTGTTTTATATCTGTTTGTTTACCTTCCCTGTTCATAAATCTCTGCCTGATTTTATCTTTAAAGATGCTTACCATTTCTTGTACTGCGACTAAGAGATGATAGACCCTAATTCGGGGAAATGGAGCTTAATTTGGAAGCAGGGGTCCTTAAACATCTCCCTCTAGTTTTCTTCTGGTAACAGTTGTGGCAACCGCGGCAGGACCCCTGACAGTCACAGTATTTCCTTTGTTTTGATTTTATTATTATTTGCTTGGTTGAAGGTTTGTTGAAAGGTTCATTGACCTTGTGGGTGGGAAGCACTGATAGTGTTTGGTTGCTTTCTCCACTGGGACCCAAGCTAGATTGGTGGTATTCCTGCTTCTAACCCACAAAGCACAATCATCTGCAAATAGAGTAACACCTCCCTTGGCTCTTATTTGTTTTGGGAGATCATTTATCATCATATTAAATAAGGCTGGGCTGATAACACTTCCCTGGGATGGCCCATTTTTAATATTATACATATTCAACTTAACTTCCCCAACTCTCACCTGCATGGTCCTTTTACTCAAAAATTCTCTAATCCACCCATACATTCTTCCCCTTAACTCTAGTGCATCTACTTTGTACAAAAGCCTTCCCTTCATAGTATGTCATGCTTTTTCAATGGGTAAAACTACAGCTATCATGAAATCCTTGTGCTTCATACTTCGTTGTACTTCAGTTTCTAATTTAACAATGTGATCAATGGTGCATCTTCCTCTCCTAAAACCACTCTGCACCTTATTTATAATGCCACTGATTTCCAAATAGGCAACCAATCTTTCATTCACCATTCTCTCTATAATTTTACCCAGACAGGATGTAAGGGCAATTGGCATCCACTTTTGTGGATAGTTTGCCTGTTTGTTGTATTGGAATTACTACTGCATGTTTCCACTTTACTGGTATCACTCCTTTCCCCCAAATAGTGTTATATAATTCCAAGCTACAGAAGACCCCCAGAAGCAGGCTGAGAGTCTGCAGGGATCCTGGGAACTGAAGAGAATGGCAGCACTATGCCTCGGCACTGGGGGGATGCTCAGAGAAGACAGTGCCACCCACCATAATGAGGAACAACTAGCATGGACTTTGTAATAAAGAGAGAAGATTTAGGACTCTATAAAGTCATTTTAAATTTAGGTACTGGAACCCTGCCAAAGATGTACCCACTGCTGACTTGTGCTAACAGGAGAATCTAGTCTGTCTGAAACTTGAAGAAAATAAGAAGGAACTAAGAGCTAGAAGAGAGGGGGTTCCAGCAAAGAAAACTTATGATATAGCCAAGCTGAATTTATAATTTAAACCACTGGAATAAAAATATTTTTAATGATGGATATTCAGTGAGAGAGATAAACATGTAAACGGTAATTATTAAAGAAAGTTAGGGGTGATGTGGGGGCAGGCAAGGAGAAAGAGAAAAATATACATGATGCTAGGTTTGTGGTTTTAAAAAAATTGCCATTGCATCAATTCAAAGAGTAGAGAGGTAATCAGAGACTATTATAGGCTCTGGTTCAATTACAACTAAAAGACTGAATTCAGTTCTGGGCACCTCATTACTGGAAAATTATAAACAAACTGGACAGAATTCAGAGAACAGCAGTGAAAAAAGATTATGTTGAAGTGACTGACTGAAAAGATAGACACAAATACATATAACTTGACTAAATGATGGCTCAGAGGAGATGTGATAACAGTCTATAACTATTCTAGGATGATACAAAAGGATACAGCTAGGAGTAATGGGAAGAAACTTAAAAAATGGAAAACTTAGGCTAATTAATAGGAAAATTTCCTGACTACAGGATCTACTGACAAATTGATATCTAAAAAAATGTAGGAAATAATCCTTGACTGGAGAACTTGGGAAAAAAGCTCTTTTTGTCAAATATTCAACGTTTCTACTTCTACAGTTGATGATTATGTCCCCCCATTTCTGGACTAAAGAGTCCTTGAGAAAAGAAAAACATACTATACTTAGCAAACAGCTTAAAAGCCAACAGCTAAAAAGCCATTTAATAGAACTGTATATTACAAAACCAAAAATGGACACAACTATATATATTTTTTCCTTTTGTATATCACCTTTAATATTATTATAGGTGGGGCCTATTTTTAGGGTTACCCAATGCTTCTTATTATAGTAATTGGTTTTCAATTGCTTCTAACTTTGTAAAACTTTAACCCTTTGGGCTGAAATTTTCCTTACTAGGTATGTCTCTCTCAGGGGTCTTTTAATTATTATTATAATTATAGCAAAACATGGTTCAGTAGCTTCCAAGAAGAAAGCTAGAGAAAAAATGCACTATTTTGCCTATTTTTTAAATGCTTGGTGACCTTTTTGTTGACAATATCTAGCACTCCCAAGCTCTGGTATAGTAACTTGAAATTTGGCAGGGTGGGTGGCTTTTGTGTCAGGGATGTGTCTCTTTCCCTCCCCTCTTTATCTCCCCATGTCCTCAAATTTGGTGAAGTGATAAGCCTTTGGAGGAAAAAACCCATTTGCACTTAGTTTAACTCTTAGTTTACCTTTAGATTAACTTTACTTAGTAGAGACTCCTTAGATTTTTAGCAGCTACATTCTCTGAAGATTCTGTCTGCACTGGGTACGCTCTAGTCTGGGGCTGAGCGGAACTCTTCCTGTAACTCCTGAAGCTCTGGGCTGCTGCAGGATGTGATGGGTTGGGCACCTGAACTGAAAGCAGGGAGCCTCTCTTCTGTGCCTTCAATAACCCCACCATTGGGCCCAGGCAAGATAGAGTAGAAAGCTGCTGAGTCAAATGCAGAGGAGACAAGATCTGGACCTGTGGGGAATGCAGGGAGGGCCAGAGGGAATAGACCAGGACAAGGAAGCTGGGGAGGAGGGATGGAAAATGAAACTGAGAGTTGGGATGGGAGTACTTCTTGAAAGTGTTTTAAAATAGAGGAGGGCAAAGGCAAGCTAGGTCTGCTTTTTTTTTCAATAGTAGAACCAAAGATGGTTCCGATTAAGGTTCCATGTTAAATGAACATGCATAATTTGAGCGAGAATAGGAAAGAGTCGAGTAAATAGATGATATAGAAGCAGCTTCACATTAAGAACTGAAGAACTATGAACCAATAATGATATACCTATCTATGAACCAGCATCCTTTATTAGACTTTGCGCTCTCCAGCAGCATAAAATATGATTACATGGTTTGGATCTTGCTTACACACTAGTATTTTGTTTTGAAATTTTCATTGACAGTGTTGTATCCATATGTGTGCACACACAGAACGTCACATCTCTGTTTAGAGTCCAGACACATTCATAACAAGATGATAATTTTAAACAAAGTTAAATTTAAGTCTGAAACAGCAGCCCCTCCTAGCAGTAGCGTAGCCAGGGAGGGAGCAGGGGGAACAGCCACTCCCCCTGTGAGCAGAAGCGGCGCCTTAAAAAGGAAGCACCGTTTCTTTTTAAGCGCCACTTCTTGCACTCACCCGGCAGCGCTCCGGGTCTTCAGTGGCATTTCGGCAGCGGGTACCACCAAAGACCCAGAGCGAGTGAGGACCCACCGCTGAAGTGCTGCTGAAGACCCGGAGCGCCGCCGGAGGCACCGCTGGGTGAGTACAGGGGGAGCCTGGGGAGGCGCCTTTTTATAGTGCTGCTCCCCCGTGCTCTGGACCTGCCTATGCTACTGCCTCCTAGAAAACAACTATACATCGGCATAGCTAGCATGGGAGCTGGTCAACTGGCTGGTTAAAAGATCACAAATAAAATCACTGAAATTGGTTTGCTTTGACTGATGGGATCATAGTCATTATTTGTGAGTACTTGAAACAATGCAAGATTTATGTGTGAAATATTTGAAAATCTCAAAAGTGTAGGGTTTTTTTTAGTATGAATCATTATACCTTGAAAAATGTGTGTTGGAAGTATGTTGTTCATTATTTACGATTCTGTTTAAAATTCTTCAGTCATCAGAGAAGAAAAACAATATTGTATGACTTGAGTGACTAACCAACCAAACAACACAAAGAACAAATAAATGAAGTAGTTTGCAAACAACCCAGAGGCTAAATTTGTTTGTCCAAATTACTGGATGGCTACTCGTGACTAGTTATAATTTGAAGAAGATCAGAATATGTTCATGAATTATTCACTAACCTGACAAAAGGTTAAATTTGTTATGAATATTACTCATAACACATAGTTTGACTAATAATTTCTGTGGGACTTGCTCAGGAATTCCTGAATATTGATGTGGGAGGATGTAAACTGTTGCCTTTAGAAGCCATTCTACAAAAATAATAATGCCTGATGCTGGTCTAGGCACCACGCTGCATTTAAACAGTTAGTATAGAGGTTGGGGCATGTGTGCTGGGCATGTGTGTGTCAGGGTGGTGTGGGGGTGTAGGGTTATGGCTTCCACAGCTAGTTGTGGATTCCCCAGCAGATTAGTGAATCCTCAGCTAGCCTCACAGCAAGAGTACTGTTGTGGACTGAAATTTCCCTCTTAGTATAAGAACAATGCTGCACAAATAACAAATGCCTCACAGATAATGAACACACAGAGAGAACAGTTGGTCATATGTATGGAAATGTCATTTGAAATCATCAACAAACAGTTCTAATATGTTTGGCATAGACATACTGTAAAATGAGGTACAAGTAGAAGTAAAGACCTAAAACTCTGGTTGGACTAATTTAAAGGAGCGCTCTCTCTCTCTCTCTCTCTCTCGGAGGTGGGCGTGCCAGGGCATGGATGTAGATGGTGTACTTCCCTGTGGACCTTTTGGGTTTCTGGAATGAATTTCGATGCCAGAGTTCATGCTGTATGGACCAGTATTAACTCTCCATCTAAGCCCTGTAATCATAGAATCATAGAATCATAGAATCTCAGGGTTGGAAGGGACCTCAGGAGGTCATCTAGTCCAACCCCCTGCTCAAAGCAGGACCAACCCCAATTAGATCATCCCAGCCAGGGCTTTGTCAAGCCTGACCTTAAAAACCTCTAAGGAAGGAGATTCCACCACCTCCCTAGGTAACCCATTCCAGTGCTTGACTACCCTACTAGTGAAAAAGTTTGTCCTAATATCCAACCTAAACCTCCCCCTCTGCAACTTGAGACCATTACTCCTTGTTCTGTCATCTTCTACCACTGAGAACAGTCTAGATCCATCCTCTTTGGAACCCCCTTTTAGGTAGTTGAAAGCAGCTATCAAATCCCCCCTCATTCTTCTCTTCTTCAGGCTAAACAATCCCAGTTCCCTCAGCCTCTCCTATAAGTCATGTGCTCCAGCCCCCTAATCATTTTTGTTGCCCTCCGTTGGACTCTTTCCAATTTATCCACATCCTTCTTGTAGTGTGGGGCCCAAAACTGGACACAGTACTCCAAATGAGGCCTCACCAGTGCCGAATAGAGGGGAATAATCACGTCCCTTGATCTGCTGGAAATGCCCCTACTTATACAGCCCAAAATGCTGTTAGCCTTCTTGGCAACAAGGGCACACTGTTGACTCATATTCAAACCAGTGAATGAGAAAGGACTACAACTTTAATAAAACGAACTGGAGAATGTCTCTGGTGAACAGCCGCATACATTCATGCAGTGTTCCGAACCCTGGCCTCCAGGCACATCTCCAAATTCCCACACTCACAACACATTCGCTTATGAGGGAGCGTTTCCAAATCACAATCTTTCATAAACATGGCTTTACATCTTTCCTCTTTAAGAAAAACAAACTCTTATATATATATATATATAAACAGTTAACTATCTAATAACACATACATTAAATTCTCAATCCATCCAGTACATTTCTATAAACCCAATGTGTTAACTACCTGGAGAAGAGAGGTTACCAGCACATCACTCTGGAGTGAGTCTTTACCACTCACTTTCCTCAAATAACCCTTCTCAGGCAGGTTAGCAAGTCCCTATGAGTTGCTCTGATGTTCTCCATATCAGCCTTTCATTAGAGTCTGAGTTGTTCTCTTGTTCCTTGACAGTTTCTCCTTTGTGTGTCAATGATAAAGGATCAGTGAGATGGAAAATGCCAGAGTCCACATCAGATGTCAATGTGTTGGAACTTTCTGGTATTACTGATACATCCCTTCAATTATGTCAAAATATGTCCCTCTGGTCTATCTGGACTTCATAAGACCTTGGATGCAGCTGTTCTTTAATGGTACCCCTTTAGCCCCAAGTATTAGAGTTGTGATTCCTCAGGTACACTCTGTCAGCTGGGTTAAGAGATGGGAGATTATTGTCAAAATAATATTTCTGCTTCCTCTTCTGGTTTTCTTTCATCTTATGGTTTCATTGTTATCAGATTTCAGCAGGTTATCAGTAATTGGTAAATTAGATCTGATCTTTCTTCCCATTATTGCGTCCAGTATCTTTCATTAAATGGAAAGCAAGGAAGGAGTGCAAAGACATCTTAATAAAGCTACTGGTCTGACCAGTGAAGACCTAGTGTCAGCAGAGTCTAGTTGGTGGCCTTCTGCACTCTACCCGGGGGTGATACAATAGTCCTTGCCACCATTTCTAGAAGTACTGTCTCCTTAAAGTCTTTTTCTTAAAGAAGATATTAGGGCTGCTTCTTGAGTGGTGAAATCTCATTCTGCGAAGGAATCAGTGGATGTTGTGATAGCAGCTATGCATTGACTGTTGAACATTAAACATACCTGCAGTGTGAGTTGCCTAAGGTATTCTTTACTTTTTACCCTAAAATTGTTGATTGGTGTTGCTGTGTGTTGCTAAATATCTGTTGTGTTTTACCCTTGAGATGACTGAATTTCAGAGGTAGATCAATAGATTTGTAGATTTCAAGACTAGAAGGAATCACTGATCATCTAGTCTGGCCTCCTGTATAATGCAGGCCAAATCTGAATTAATTCTGTTTGAGCTAGAGCATATCTTTATTAGAAGAACATCCAATCTTGATTTAAAAATTGTTGGTGATGGAGAATCCACCACAATAATCACTGTATATAATTTATAAAGTCCTCTGGGAGTATTCAGTATGAACAATTCTATCTAAATGTAAGATTAAGAAAAATATTCTAACATCTGTGATATTAAAGGCTTTATATGCCAAATTCTATTTGGAGAGTATTTACGAAGATGAGAGAAACTCATATCAGTCCAATTTACAATCTAACTCAGTTAAAAATCACTGGTATTTAACTGAAGCATCATCTTAGCTTTCCTTTCTACTGTCCTAATTTTTTACATCTAGAGTTCATTTTTAGTCATACATTTGCAGGTTGGTCCTCATTCTCATCTAGCATTTATGAGTTCAATTTAACTGATGCATTAAACACCTCAGTCTAATCAATTCCATGAAAACAAGGCATTTCTGTTTTCAGTATGCTATATTACCTTGGAACTGCATGGCAGTGTTAAATTGCACTGAGGCATTATGGTAAATTAAAAGTAAACCAATTTTTTTTCAGATGGTTTAGCTAGGTCCTTAAAATTTCTGTTTTGAAATTGGAAGTACACTGGTGTAAAACCCATTTAATTCAGAGCATACTTTGCCAGCAATCTTTTCTATTTTTTCCATTATCTACAGAAACTGAATAATTTTTTCTTGTGGGATTTCTTTAGATTTGATAAGCCAGGATCATTCTTAATATACCACATATTAGTAACATGAGCTGGAGCTGTGCAAATTAGGAATAAAATAAATATTGTGCTTTCAGCAAGGAACATGAAGAGGAAGGTAAACTATTTTACAAAAAGCAAACAGTGGAAATGATCAATTTGGTATTCTAGTTAAATATTTTTAGGTAGACACAAGACAAACAATATTTATCAATGAGTTGGCATGTTTACATACTCGGTACTAATTGAAGTACCCTTGAGTATAAGATCTCATAACATTAAATTGTAATTTAAGCTGATTTAAGACAGCAATCCATTATCTGCTGAAAATGTGCTGATGGGGCACTGTTTCAAAGGGAAGTCGTAATTTATACTTAAAAATTGCAAGCAGATAGGTTTGGATATGCAAAAACCCTTTATTTGAATTTAGAAGGACAATTGCTGTGGGCATTTGGATATGTGTTTGTCTATTTTGATCATGCTCTTTCTTATTTTCATATGCAAATTGTGTGTGTGTGTGCCCCCCGACCCACACACAAGTTGTAGTCCTTCCACATTGTTCAATTCAAGAATTAAAGGCTGCTTTGGGAACTTGGCCTTTAAAGTCTAACCGCAAAATGTAGAGGTGAGTCGAAACGTGTCTAAGAAAGTCTTTATGGGTGGAACTTAATCTTCTGGCCCTCTCGGTATGTAAGCTAATCAAATTGGTTTGTTAGACTATCTGAAACAAGCTCAGAGCCTCTTAGGCTCACACCCACTGAACAACTGTTTACTTTCACATCTCTGAATTTAGCCCAGGGATCCTATGCCCAAAGGAATTTAATCTCATATAGCTTAAATTCTGAGGAACTTGGATAAAAAGGAGGTGACAGGAAATGCAAGTATTAAGCAAAATATGAGAGGGCATGTGCTGAGCATCTGTTGAAACCAGTGGGACTTGCACCTGGACAACAGGTGCTTTGCAGCTTTCAGGATTCAGTCCTATGTCAGTAAAGATATGAGACCACTGTGACAATGAAACTAGCACAAACATGGAAAAATATTTCAAGTTGCTACACAAATATTTATGTTTGTAGAAAGCTGGTATGATATTGTAATTCATGAGAAACATGACATCAAATAACTAAAGGCTGTATTGTAATATATACAATGTAATGGGGTGGAATTAAAGTTCCTTACGCAGCAGTATTTCCTGATGTTAACAGTGCCACCTTAATGGTATTTGAGTATAGTACTTTGTATAGAATTTCTTATAAAAAAGAAGGTGGAGGGAAGGAGGAGAGAAGAAAATAAAAATCCATTCCAAAAATCTAGATCCGGGGGTGGGAAGCACGTATTAATTATCACAATCCTTGACTGAGGACACCAGAACTTAGTCTGATAACTGAAGTCACTGGAACCCAGCCATCTTTGATCCAAGTCTTCTGAATACTGAGGAAAATCTCCTTCAATCTTTATTCTCCAGAGTTAGTCATCACTACTTGGCACTATGTAAATTTATGCTCTCAGTTAAACCACATTGATTCTTTTTCAGTCCCATAAGGCTAAATCAGTTTCTTGGAGGATGGCACTAAAACAACTGTCCCAATACCCAAAAAGCTACATTACTACAGGGTTAAAGTTTGCTTGGTGGTAGGTTGTTCCCTTGCAGAACACTGAGTTGAGCAAAAAAACAACACCAAAAAACCCACAAACTTTTGAAAACCAGAAAATGCAGAGTTAGGTTGCCCATGCAACCTTGTACTTTGCCAACCCAACAGTTGCTGAAACATGCAAGCTGTTCACCTCCTTTTACACCCATTCACTCTCACCCACAGGATTCCATCTATCATTACACTGCTCTACAGCCAAAATGCTTCTGAAATAAATGTAGTCAAACTTTACTAATTCTGGGTCACTGAGAACGAAAATGATGCTTGAAATTGTTGATTGGCTCTAGTTTTCAAGATATGCTATTGGGTCAGTATATACGACCCTTGACTTGGGAATGGCGGAGGATAAGTGAGTTATAAAGGGAAGGGATCTCAATTTAAATCAGAAATGACTAAAATACATCTTTGACTGGATCTATGAATAAATCTATGACTGGGTTTGGACAGTACTTGCTTTTTAGGCAAAACAATGAATGATGCAATCTGAAGCTGGTATTGCGTCATACATGATATGAATTGCATCATGTTATTCCGAGAAGTCATGGATGATGCAATCATAACGAAGCTTACATCACTCTGCTGAACAAATTGCCCTATATCAGCTCTAGAAATCATCCAGTGTCGTGCTCTCTTATTTGTCAGTGTTTGATTTTGCAAAGGGACACATTTCTGTTTAGCCAAAGTGAGCAGAGATGCCTCGTACTTGTGTGAACAGTGCAGATAACTTCTGCTATGTTTGTGGTGAAGTGACTTTTGCATCACAAAAGCGCAGTATAACCACGATGGTTAAGAAAGCCTATCACCTTTCTTTTGGCTGCAAAATTGGAGATCAGGACAAGAGGTGGGCCCCACACATATGCTGCAACACTTGTGCAACAAATCTTCGCCAGTGGTTGAACAGGAAAAGGAAATCTATGCCTTTTGCAGTGCCAATGATTTGGAGAGAGCCAACAGATCATACCAGCAATTGTTACTTCTGCATGGTGCCTCCAGTTGGGAAAGGTGTGTCAAAGAAGAAAAAGTGGACTGTGCATTATCCAAACATTCCATCAGCTACATGCCCAGTACCCCACAGAGAAGGACTGCTGGTTCCTGATGCACCAGAATCCTTCTCACTTGAGTCAGACGAGGAAGAGGAAGAGGATGAAACTTCTGGTCCTGAACCATCAATGTCACAGGACCCACATTTTCTCCCATCCTCCTCCTCTGAACCACACCTCATAACACAAGGTGAACTGAATGACCTTGTCAGGGATTTGGAACTACCCAAGAGTAAGGCAGAGCTTTTGGGCTCCAGACTACAGCAGTGGACTCTCCTGGCAGGTGATCTTAGGGTTTCCATGTTCCGTGACCATCAAAAGGATCTTGTCCCATTCTTCTTCATGGAAGGTGATCTTGTAGCCTGCAACAACATCGATGGTGTGATGGCAGCCCTCAACATTGTTCATGATCCAGATGAGTGGAGACTGTTCATTGATTCATCGAAGACAAGTCTTAAAGCTGTTTTACTGCATAATGGCAATGTTTTGCCATCAATTCCAGTTGGTCATGCAGTCCATATGAAGGAAACCTATGACAACATGAAACAACTTTTGAGGTGCATAAACGATGACCAACATCAGTGGCAGCTTTGTGGTGATTTGAAGGTTGTTGCTCTCTTGCTTGGTCTGCAGACTGGATACACAAAGTACTGCTGTTTTCTCTGCGAATGGGATAGTCGTGCAAGAGATTCCCACTACATCAAGAAAGATTGGCCACTCCGACAGTCATTGGAGCCTGGAAGGAAAAGTGTTCAGCATCCACCACTTGTTGAATCAAGGAAGATTTTGTTACCACCCTTACACATCAAGCTGGGTCTGATGAAGAACTTTGTCAAGGCCATTGACAAAACACAAGCAGCTTTCAAGTACCTCTGTGGAAAATTTCCAAGGTTAAGTGAAGCTAAGATAAAGGAAGGTGTCTTTGTTGGTCCTCAGATTCGTGAACTTCTCCGAGATGATGCATTTGACCATGCACTGCGTGGCAAGGAAAAAAAGGCATGGAAAGCCTTCCAGTTAGTGGCAATAAATTTTCTCGGAAACAACAAGGCAGACAACTACAGGTTGTTGGTGGAAAACCTCCTCAAGGCATACAAAAGCCTTGGTTGCAACATGTCACTAAAGATACATTTTTTGCACTCTCATCTAGATTTTTTTCCACCCAGCTGTGGAGCAGTGAGCGATGAGCACAGCGAGCGATTTCACCAGGACATTGCAACAATGGAGAAACGCTATCAGGGGAAATGGAGCCCATCAATGCTTGCAGACTATTGCTGGACAGTGACAAGAGATGCTCCATTTAATGAATACAAGAGACAAGCCAAGAAGCGCCGAGTAGACACTGAATAGGACTAAACTATGTACATAATAGTTTTTTGCCTTTTGTTTCATAATACATTTTATTTATATAACCCCTTTGCTGATTTTTAAAGTGTTACATAAACAGGACAGGTGAAATAGTATCATGTAAAGCAACCATAAACATATGAAAAGACCTAGGTTTACAATTTATGATTAAAACTCTATCTACACAATATACATAGACATAAAATGTAAAAACTTAAATATCTTAGGAACAGTAGCCAATCAGTTGTTTTAATTGTCATATTTGAATTCAGCACATCAAAATACATACTAAATAGCACATTTTATCTCTGAAACAGACGACTTCTCAAAAATTGTAGACCAGTGTTATTAAAGAACAAAAAAGAAGAAGGGGGAGGTTGCCAATAGCAGCTTCTGAACTGCCAGCAGCCAGTGGGACATATTTGCATGTGCTTGAGGTGCAGTTAATGTGTTCGATGTACCTACACTAATTGGTGGAGGTGCACTGACAGTGCAGGATTGGGGTATACTGTCAGAGCTGTGTAGTGCAGAGAGGTGGGAATGCCATGCCCTGGTCTTCTTATAACTCAGGCAAATCCAAAGCAGTTTTCTCTGGAACATTCAAAGGTATTTCCCATAACAGAAGGCTATTTCCCTGTCCAATTTCAACTTTCTGTCCCCTTTATTTAGAGCATTAGAGCTGTTCAAAATAATTTTGTGAGGACTTTTTTCTCTCTCTCTCGCCTCTCAAAACTAGTTGAAGTGGTTTTCTTCAAATTTTCCAAAAAGGTTTTTTGGGGGGTCTGAGTCCAGGCCTAAAACATTCAAGATAGGAAATGAAAGTAGCAAAAATGTTATAAGCAACTTTTAACGCAGTTGTAATGAAGACACTTAAGGAACTTAATTGTTGTGGCCACAGCCCACCTTCCCACTACAGGAAAGTTGTGTACAAACACCTTAGAGGCCTTTGCAGCCTTCTAAAACCCCAAGTACTATACTATACTTTTATGAAATATATGACTTCTTCATAATATAAATGGGTACTTGCCTGAGATACAGACTGCTGTGGGCATCCGTGTGCTCAGGATGAACTTCCTCCATTCAGAAGAAGTATGTATGCCACTGGTCAGTGGGTATGTCCCCCTCTGTGCCCACTACACAGAAGATGTGAGTGTGTTATAGCTCCCACCTACACAGCCTGGCTCCATAACTCTAGCTGTAAAGGATTGGATGCACAGATTCCTGATCTAGTCCAGGGGCACTGGAACAATTTTTAAGGGGGGGGGGCGGTACTGAGAGCCATTGCACCAAACTGTAAACACTGTATATAATGGAATTTGCTTCAAGCCAGGGTGTGCAGCAGCATACCCAGCATCTCTAGTTCCAGAATCTATGAACCAGGCCCTAGTGCATTGGCTAAACTGACATCCATCACAGATGTGCCTCTCTCCTAACACTGGTCCCACCAATTAGACAAGGAATACTCCATCAAAAGTAACTCACGTGTGGCAGAAGAAATCGTGTATGCCTGATTCGTATTATGAACTGTAACAGGGCAGCTGCCTTCTGAGCATCCACCTTTTGGCCAGAGATTCTTTTGAAGCATCCTGCCTGTTCCCCTTTTCAGGGCCCCTTAAAAACTCCACCCTCGTCTTTCTCATGGCTAACAGTACCCCATAGATGATTAAAACAATCTTCTTGTGTCATGCTGTCTGGTGTGGCTCACAACCACAAATGCCAACCTCAAGGCAGACTGTCAAGAAGCAAAGCAGGAACTGCAAATGGTTGTATGTTCTATTATTAGATTTCACCAATCTAGCAACAAGTATGAACTCCCAAAGCACTATAACAGTCTTGCCATTGAGTCACATTGGGCATTCCAGTCTATCTTGCCACACAGGCAAGCTGAATTTAGTGACAGATGGATGCTATACACCAAAACTCACAACACTATTCAGGTTACACCAAGTTCATACTCTGCTCTGGCTCTTTTTCCACACACAGAGTCATGGGCAGGGGGTTTAATAGGCTAGAGGAGGCTCAGCCACCAGACCCCCAGTTGCGGGGTTTGAAGGGGAAGTTTTTGCTTTATTATGCCCCATTCAGGTTCTGGGGGCAGCTATGCTATTCAGCTTCCTGGGTTCATCAGTAATCTCCCTGGACTCCAGAGAGATTACTGATGAACTCAGGAAGCTGAATAGTACAGCTGCCCCGGAACCTGCATGGGGCATATCAAAAGTGTCTTTGGATGAGAGTGAGACACTTTTCCCTAGGGGGGCTTGAGGTCTGGGGAGGGGAGGCATGGCTGCCGCTGGACCAGGGGCTCCTCCAGGCAGGCGGGGAAGGGAGAGGCTGGGGCCTCCGGCCAGCCTGGGGCTCCTCCAGCTGAAGGGGGCGGGGGGTGCTCGGGCCTCTGACCAGCACGGGGCTCCTTCAGCTGAGGGGGTGGGTGCTTGGGGCTCCTCCAGGTGGGGGGAGAGGAGGAGTTGGGTTCTGTCCACAGGGGCATGGACTCTCAGGGCTCTGGCAGCATTGGGGTGGGGGGGTAGGGGGTCTCAGAGCTCCAAGAGTGGGGGAGGGTGATGCGAGCAGAAGGGGCAGAGCCGGGGACTAGCCTTCTTGAAGGGGGGCTCCAGCCACCGCCCATGAACAGAGCTTTGCTTCTGACCCAGTCTGCTCCCCACAAAGTACTTTCCAGCTACAATTCAGTCCTCTGGCTTCCTTCTTCTGTCAGCATCCTCCTGTTCTGATGTTATACCAATAAAATAAAAACCAGCAGGATCTTATTAAAGGGGATAAGACAAAATGTCACATTTATTGTGAATACAAAAAGAATTATAGTAAGCAGTCAGTTATAGCTATAACATTTCATTCAGTTTCACATTCATTCATACACACACACAGGTTCTGCATAGATGTTATAGTTACCAGCCTAGAAGTTGCTCATGCCAAGTTACTGGCCAGGTAACTTGGGCATGAGAGTGCAGCCAAATCCTTGTTAGGTGCACACCTGATGCTCCTGGAGTGTGGTGTGGAGGGTGGTAGCAGAACCAGACTCAAAGTTCTTAGTCTTTTGGTTCTGTACTTATAGGGATTTATTTCTATGTCAGTCTATGAGAATTGCTTCATCATGCTGTTGCTGAATCAATCAGCAGATGTCACATTCTTGATGGCTCCATGCTGTCAGATGTTATCTTGTTTTTCCCATCCTTTGAGATGGTCGGGTGGATTCCAGTTTGCCCTCTGGGGAGGGGATCATCTGGTTGTTCCCACTTGACACCTTCTTTGGCCAATGGTCACTGAATTCCTAGGCTGGCACCTCCCTGATCATTCATTCATTATCTACACCAAATATCCATCCACATACATCCTTTATCACAGTTGTTAAAAGCATTACTTTGAGAACAGGCTCTTTGTCTTAGGATGTACTAACACAATCAACAGCTTGCAAGTTTCACATAGCAATAAAGTATCTTTTTGAGAACAGATATAATCAATGGTTTACACAGACAGTAGCTTGTAAGTTTTAACAGGATACCCAAGAGATCTTTCACTTGGTGATGCTAAAATTGTGGGGGACAAATTATGGGGAATCACTTTCACTTGGGGAATCACTTTCACTACCTTCTTTAATATCCCTACACTGAGGGAGAATACAGCCTATATGATAGAATCGTAGGACTGTAAGAAGAACTCAAGAGGTCTTCTAGTCCAGTCTGCTGCACTCATGACAGGACTAAGGATTATCTAGACCATCCCTGACAAGTGTTTGTTTAACCTGCTCTTAAAAATCTCCAGTGACAAAGATTCCACAACCTCCTTAGGCAATTTATTCCAGTGCTTAACCACACTGACAATTAGGAAGTTTTCCCGAATGTCCTTCCTAAAACGCCCTTGATGCAATTTAAGACCATTGCTTCTTCTTCTGTTCTCAGAGCTTAAGGAGAACAATTTTTCTCCCTCCTCCTGGTAATAACCTTTTATGTTATTGAACATTGTTATCATATTCCCTCTCAGTCTTCTCTTCTCCAGATTAAACAAACTCAGTTTTTTCAATTTTCCCTCATAGGTCATGTTTTCTAGACTTTTAATAATTTTTGTTGCTCTTCTTCGGACTTTCTTAAGTTTGTCCACATCTTTCCTGAAGTGTGGTTCCCAGAACTGGACACAATACTCCAGTTGAGCTCTAATCAGAATGGGGTAGAGCAGAATAATTACTTCTCATGTCTTGCTTACAACACTCCTGCTAGTACAACTAAGAATGATGTTTGCTTTTTTTGCAATAGTGTTACACTGTTCACTCAGATTAAGCTTGTGATTCACTCTGACCCTCAGATCCCTTTTCGCAGTACTCCTTTCTAGGCAGTCATTTCCCATTTTGTATGTGTGCAATTGATTGTTCCTTCCTAAGTGGAGTACTTTGCATTCTCCTTATTGAATTTCATCCTATTTTTTTAAGAGCATTTCTCCAGTTTTTCCAGATCATTTTGAATTGTAGTCCTATTCTCTAATGCATTTGGAATCCCTCCCAGCTTGGTATTGTCTGCAAAATTTATACGTGAACACTCTGTGCCATTATCTAAATCATTGATGAAGATATTGAACAGAACTGGACCCAAAACTGATCCCTGCAGGTTCCCACTTGATATGGCCTTCCAGCTTGACTGTGAACCACTGTTAACTACTCTCTAGGAACAGTTTTTCAACCAGTTATGCACCCACCTTATAGTAGCTCCATCTAGGTTAAATTTCCTTAGCTTGTTTATTAGGAGGTCATGCGAGAGACAGTATCAATAGCCTTACTGAAGTCAAGATATACAACAGTTGCATCCGAAGAAGTGGGTATTCACCCACGAAAGCTTATGCTTCAATACCTCTGTTAGTCTATAAGGTGCCACAGGACCCTTTGTCGCTTCTACAGATCCAGACTAACACGGCTACCCCTCTGATACTTGAGAACATCTACTGGTTTCCCCCATCCACAAGGCTTGTTACCTTGTTAAGGAAAGCTATTATCATTGACAAATCTTTACAAATCTATGCTTACTGTTACTCATCTTCTAAATGTTTGAAAATTGATTGCTTAATTATTTGCTCCATTATCTTTCCTGGTACTCTCCTTCCAAGGAGAACTTCTCCCAGTTGGCTAGGAGAGAATAGAACCCTTTTTCACAAGGCTTCTGATCCTGAGCCCTTAAAGGAATAATGTCCTGGGTTTTTCCTATCCAACTATCAGATCCCCAGGACCCCTTCCTCTCTTCCAGCTTTGGCCATTTCCTGAGACTTTGCTCATTCCAGTGTTCCTGCAATGGGGTATCCTGGTCCCGTCTAGGCTTAAAGAACCAGTATAACTTGTTATATGTACCAGCCATGAAACATACTGGAACAATATCCCTTGCAGAATTGTACAAACAGCATACAGTATGTGCATTTACCTCACTGACAGCACATTATGATTGGATTTTATTGATTTAGTAACAAAACATCTTCATTTGTAATTCATAACAAGGGGCACAACAGATGGTGGACGATGTTTCACTTGTAACACATCCAGGACCCAGTAGGCTTTACACAAAGTAATGGAAAAACTGTTTTTGTTTTTTTAATATCAGTAGAATTGGCTGATAATGGTCCCATAAGGGTGAAGAGGGCGCTGGTATATTTCTTTCCCCTCTAGCAATCAGGCCACAGTCAGACACCCCTCTTCCATGATTACTCCAACAATCCTCTTTCTCCGGGGTGTAAGTTGCTCTCACCCATTAATAATGCTGTAAAATAAAATAAATGAACATAGATTAACAAATTTCAACTTCTTACCCTAAAAGTTGTGGGTATGTATATTTTCTTTCTTTTTTCTATTTTCTCTTCATTTCCTTTTCTTGTTTTTAGATCTACATTTTATTTTCAGCTTTGTCCCACACCTTTAGCTTCCTTTCACCCATTGGATCCATTGTCTTTCTTGTGTTTCTCCCTGGGTGTGGAGAAGGAAGTCTTAGGCCCTGATCCTACATATACACATTTTGAACTTTCAGCATGAGTGAAATCAGCGTGCTTAAAGTGAACTATAAGTGTGCTTTGAGGATTGGGACTTTAATTGATTAAAATACTACTTTCATGTTGTCACAAATTGCATTTAGTGAGGGAATATAGCTAGTTTTACAGGTTAAATGACTCTTTGAAGTCTCCCATGTTTTCTGAGCAAAAAGATCTTTTGCTTATTTATAACAATTCAAATATAATGTGCAATGTGCTATAATTTGTAAGAAGTAAGAACAACACTAAAATAATTATTATATCTTTTAGATACGTTTATCAAGACAGGCCATAGGTTAAAAAGCTCCCCATTTTTTAAATAACCTCAGATGTCTCTTAGTTCTCTTATTTAAAAATTAAAAAAATAAATTTCAAGCAGTTGCTTGAAGAACCAATCATATAATACCCCTAAACAAAACATCTGGTTGCCAATTAAAAGATCATCATGAAGATGAATACTCAGGATCATAATGGGTGTACTGCACTACAACTCTTTCTTTAAAACAAACACTGTCGGCATGAGAGGGGAAAAAGAACAAAAAAAGCACTAAAACACATGTGATGTGGTTCAGACTATGTGGATAATTAAGTCATCTTGATTTATATTTATCTTATTTCTACACATGCAGAGACTGGAAGCATGGGCGGCGAGTGAAGCTTCCCCTTGGAGAGGCTAGCCACTGCCCCACCTCTTCTGTCTGAGGCCCCGCCTTTTCCAGCCAAGGCCCTGCCCCCACTCGCTGCTTAGTCACCCTGTGGTCCCAGCCAGGGCGAGGGAGGGCTGAGAGCTCAGCCTCTTCCCCTCGATGACCGCGACCCCGGAGTCAAGGGTTGGGGGCTGAGAGCTCAGCCCTGGCTGGAGTGCCGAGCCCAGTGCCCTGCCCCGTTCTGCCCCTTCCATGATGGCCCCGCCCCCATTGCACCCCCACTGTGCCTCTTCCCCCTAGGTCACACCCCGCTGTTCACTCCTTTCCGCCCCTCCCCTCACTGCAGCCCTGAGACCTGTGTCCCTGCCGTGGCCCCGGGAGTGAGAGCTCCTCCAGTCCTGGGGCCGTGGTGGGGGGCAGATTTTTCTGGGGCCCTGAAATTGGCCAGGGCACCTGGCCATGGGCCCCATGGGCCTGTGCAGAAATCTGCTACTGTCCTGCCCTCCCGGTGGCACAAGGTTTGGGGAGGTTTAGCTTCCCCACGCCTCCATTATGCACCACCCATGTCTGGAAGACAGATCTTCAGCACCTGCTAAGATTCTGTTGCAGTACTGGTGTGGCATTAAAAGGTACCTTTAATCAGTTCCAAAGGTGCTGAAGATTCTCAGAATGTGGGGAATCCAGGGTGGAGATAAGGTATGTTAGGTGCTGTCGGTTTGCAATATACTTTGCTGATTTGTAGTTTGGCTGATGGAATAGCAGCCCTTAGGGGACCTTTTTAAACTGGCACAAGTTAGAGCAGCCCCTTGGCTGCCTTAACTTATATGGAAAACTGTTTTGGCTCCTGATTTTCTCTAGGATCAGAGGAGATACGAGCTCAGCTCAACTGAGGATTGCATCCTTACTGTCTGTAGTCATTTCCTACAGAAATTAGTCCTTTCCCCTGTACTTAATAATGCTTTCCCCCCCTTATAGTTAGAAGTCAGCTCATTGGAAACAATTAACTGAAATAAAATGGATTTCCAGTCTGCAATCTGCATTTTCTGAGCAAGTAATAAGTAGTTTGCTGCCTGCTGACTTTCTTCTCTGAATTTTAAACCTGATGTGCCCTTTCTTATGTATAATGCTTTTGTAAAAAGGATAAAGGATAATTTGGGACTTTTTAAAACCCCCCTTAAGCAAAGATCTCTTTAGGGCACAGACCTAATGTTCCTGCCAAAGCTTTATCATCTCTAATAGAAGAAAATGTGTTGGGCACAACTGTGTAAGATGACAATTTCCTTGCTAAATTTTATAGCAATGCAGATAGTTAAAAGTTAAAATAAATAATTTACCTCTACCTTTAAAGTTTCTTTAATTTTTATCTGCAATTTTTTTTCTTGTTTTCTTTCATTGTTATGTATAAGACACTCTTAATGCCATAAATGTGGTTATTGCTAAACATGACTTGAACTTCTGTATTGCATGAACCACTAGACAGATTTCAAAAGGAACGTTATGTAGGTCATATGTTCCTGTGGCTTGGATGACAAAATAAAAAAAAGATGATTAACTGCAAAACTCACCACACAAATCTTTGCACTCCTCCTCCTCCTGGAGAAGATCTACAAAAGATGCTTTGATAATGCATGGTGAGCTAGATATTAATGCCTAGATAAAGAGATAGAGAATGTATCATGCCCCACCGCTTCAGTGGTGCCAACTGCATATTGGTCAGTTTCATTCACAGAAATTTTCCTGAATGTATCCACACTGCCCCTTTACTCATGGAATGTTCTCTCTTCCCTATAATGCCAATATGAAAAAAATAGCTAATTTATGATAGTTAGATTGAGGGGCAGATGAGAATATTTGGCATTTTCTCCTTCTATGGCAACATATATTTTTTGTATAAGTGCACATGTATGTCTTCCTCTCCATCCATTATTTGACTGTCAGTTGTCTTTTCTTTAGCCTGCAAAATCCTTGAGATAGGCACCATGGGCCAGGTTTTCAAAGGTATTTAGGTGCCTAAAGATGCGGATAGGCATCTAAGCAGTTAGGCACCCAACTCACATTGATTTCTATGGCAGTTAGGTGTCTAACTTCCTCATGTGTCAATCTGCATCTTTAAGCAGCTAAATACCTTTGAATTATAATATAAGAGAACATGGAGCCAGATTTTCAATGAAGCTTGGAAAAAATTCTCAACATTTCCAAATTACTGTTGCCTTTTAATAGAGAAGCTGCTCTATAGTAGTTATCATTTAAAACTGTGGTGAGCTCACTTAGTGCCTTAGCATCTTACATAGTGAAGTCCTCTGATGAAATGCCAAACGCCTTCAACTCCAAATGACTTCAATGAGCGTTGAAGGTGCTCAGTCCCTTGCAGGTCTGAGCCATTAATTACAAAGGCAATTGTAAAGCTTTTAACGACAGCTATTGTATGGTATATGAAGTTATGACAGCATGTCCCCATAGAGTGCCTGTCGTCTATGATTTCTTTAGTGGGTGTCCCTAACCATGCAGACGGCCAGTTATGGTGCTAAAAACATTGGTCTTATGATTAGAGGCATCACAGCTTACACAGCTCACTTGTAAAATAAACTTCTTTTCATGTTAGTCCTTTCCAAACCTTTTTATTAGAAAGGGTAATATATGGTTGCATATATATTTCTTTATACTTCTGGCATCATCAAAAATTGCATTTGTGGTGTCACAGTATTTGACTTTTTTGCAACGTTCACTATACGTGCAACTGGAAAATAAATCAAACCTTGTAGCAAATTTAGACCCCAATTCAGCAAAGCATTTAAGTACATGCTTAAATTTAAGCACTTGCTGAAATCTCAGTGACTTTTCAAGTTAAGCACATGGTTAAGTGATTTACTGAACTGGGGTCTGCAATAGAGTGGGAGTAGCCTAGGGCAAGCTCACCACTCTGTGAACTTTGTAAGCAACCCCCCCCATGGGTCAAATAGGGAGATAATTGATTAGGTCTGGACATTTAACCAGTTAACAAGGGGATTCATCTGATCAGCTGGGGATTGTTAAATGGGAGACAGGAAAGGAGAGTGGAAAGGCAAAGAAGCTTAATATTTCAGAGCAGTAAGACCTCTCCCGCCCGCCTACTGTTTCTGGGGGTCTGCTGAAGCGTTAGAGAAGCCTGATGGGACAGGAAATTACATACGACATTATAAATAAAGTAAACTGTGGTGAACTTATGTAGGAGTGTATGAGGACTGCTTGCAAAGAGAAATCCAGGGGAAGAGAGAACACCCTTTAACAGGGTCATAATGTCCATGGGAGGTAAATACTGATTTTACAATATCTACTATTGTGCACAGTTAATAAATTGCTAATAAACTCTGCTCATACCAAAGTTGTCATTATTTCCTTCAAAACTACTACACAGGTGGAAAGAAGCAGAAGATAACCAAAGACAAGAAGAAATGAACAAACTATATTCTGTATTAGAAAAAAGAATGAGGAGTACTTGTGGCACCTTATTGACTAACAAATTTATTTGGTCATAAGCTTTCGTGGGCTAAAACCCACTTCATCAGATGCATAGAGTGGAACATACAGTAGGAATATATATATATATCCGCTGCCCTGAGATATCTCCATTTTGCCTCTTTCATGCCCTGAGTCTCTGGACTATGGATTTACAACTAAAAGGAACATTTTGAATTATGCACTGAGGACCTTCCAATCTTTTGGAAGTTACGAAAGACTTTACAAGCCAGCACTGCTAAAAATGTGACATAAGGACTTTGCAATCATTTTTACGTATATGATTTATTAACCATTATTAACTCTTATTTTCTTTTATTTTTAAAATTCTAGTCCTTAGTTTCTACTTACTAAAGGATTGGCCTCAGCATGATTATTGGGCAAGATCTGAGTTATATATTGACCTAGCTATGTGAATAATCTCTTGGGATTAGAAGAACTCTGATGAAATTGGTTTTCAGTAACCACTCATCATAGAGGCCAGTGTCTGGGTGGTGAGACAAGGACTGAAATGCCTAAGGAGACTGCATCTTTGACTTCTCATTAAGCCTTTTGTTACTGGCTTGGTATAATCTAATGATGGGATAACCACCAGGTTGGGGTGATACTGCCCTATTTCTCAGCTATTTGTCCTGAATTTGGCATGCTCAGCTGTGACTACTGAGGCACAGTGATGGGAGGTTGCTATTTTTTAAAAAAATATTACTAGAATTAAGTGGTGATCTACATTCAAAAGTCACTGACAATGTAGTCATAGAGTGGATGCCAATTAACTTCAAGTGGACTTCATGTGCAGTTTAATGTGTGACACGGATGTGACAAGATTCTCTTTGTTGCAAAGCACATAGAGTCTAATCAGTTGTTTAATATTAGCTTTTCGGAATATCATTTCATCCCTAGCTTGCTTGAGTTGACTCAGTGCAAATAAAAATAGCATTCTCTTTAAAGAATGCTTATCAGTATTTTGAAAGCAAACTGTACTAAAATAAGAAGCATCACCAATACTTAGGGTGAGATCCTGGCTTCAATGAATTGAATGGAAAAATTGCCAGTCAGTTGAATGAGGCCAGGATTTCACCCTTAGCATTTGCTTAAGGCTAAAACCTGAACCAGCTAGACTGTAGGGCCAGAAGGGACCATTTTAATCATCTAGTCTGATCTCCTTACTCAATTTTTATTTAGTCCACACTCAGGCAAATTCCCACTGACTTGATGCTTTTTATCTTCAAGACACTTTAATAATTGTATTTCATGTCTGTAATCAGTAATCATAAAGTAATAAACCATGCATTCGTGTCACATCATGAAGCCATAGTCAGGGTTCAATTAAACATCCTAATCTTTGCCCTTCCTCAGTGTGTCCCTCCCGACCCCTGGGCAAGAACAGGTAAAGGAGTTGGGGACAATGCGAAGCGTAGGAGGTCAGCAGGCCAATGGAGCCTTGCAGAGCACATGAGCTGTAAATGAGTAATATATTTGTATGTGTGTGAGAGAGAGTTCCTAAACTGGGAATTTGGCAAAGGACTGCAGGACAGCTGGACACGCTGGATCCCCTAAACTCTCCAGAGAAAGGTGGGAGAGCAAAGGACACTGTAGAACTCATAAGCTCCACAATTCAGGGTTAAGCTAGGGAAACCAGGAACGCAGTGGAGCTCTTTGCATTGGTGCATGAGTGTGTGCTCTCTACCTTGAAAAAAACAAAGCTTAACAAAAACCTAGTTAACTGTCAGTTAATGTTGCCAGTATGTACTGGATTTATACCGAGATGTCGTAATTAAAGGAAGGAAAAAAATCACTGAAGGGAAGGTCGATAAATACCCAAATAACCTTACATGTCATATAATATCTTTAATAATTGATTTGCATACTAATCACCTTTACATATTTTAAGAACAACCTTAATTCTGACCCTAGTTAATCACCCCCCATCCATCTTAGAGGGATCTAAGGATTTGAAACAACTACAACTTTAATTGTAACTGAAAAATATTTTGGAGATATGTTAACTCTTTCCTCTTTTTCCTGGTAAATGAGTAATATATATATTAGCCTGTTTGATGAAGCGCAAATGTGAGGTCTGCTGATAGGGGTCTGTATGTCACCAGGGAGTCTGGTATATAAACACTTGTATTCATATGGAAATATATTAAACTCTCACATCTGGAAACTGGGCTGGAAATTTCTGATGATCAGACTTTAATGCAACATTTACAATTCTACCTAGCATGAGCTTTAAAATAGGCTGGAAATTGCACAAGACAAAATATTTCTTGCGCTATTTTCACTAGAGAAAGGCCTGAGCTGCAAAGCTGTGGTTGCAGTCCAAATCCAATCTTCACTAAATTTGTGTTTGTGTCCAGGGTTTTGCTTCATCCCATTATATGGACAAGTTGCAGGGTTCTGATTTAAAAAAAAAAAATCTAGCTGCAGATCCAAACTTCCCCAGGCATTTGGATCTGGCTTTTTGGTTCAGTCCAATCACACTTTGATATTTCTGCTTCTGGACAAAACCAGGAAATGAGAGAGGCCTATGGGGGAAAACAAAAGGGGTCAAGATTTTGATGAAAATATGGGTCAATGATTGCTTGATCCAAAGAATCTCTCTCCCAATATGGAGCATTTCTTTATTATTTGTGGGCTTCCAAGAGTGTGCTAGGTCCTTCACAGACACAAGCAAAGAAACGGTCACTACCTCAGCGAGCTTCAATCTAAACGGTAGAGTATGGCCTTTGTTGCTTCTTAATAACAGGATATTCAAGTTTTGATTGGCTAACAGCTGCTCTGTCTCGATAGTTGTTTACATTATTTAGCTCACTGTAGTTCTTGCAGTTTTATTTATAATGGGGTTTGACCAGCAGTGATGTTATACTTGTATGGCTGAAGACTCAAGAGATATGAGTTATAAAAGGGATAAGAACAGTAAACAGCTGTGTGATTATGCAAAATCACGCACTGAGGTAAAATCTTGTTAAACCTGGCAGTTTCCTTGTGTTTCTCATTAGGTTTGTTGGCACGTACTAATGCTTACCACAGATTTTTGAGCAGATGTTTCCTACTTAAATTTTCACTCTGAAAATATTGTATTGTCATATGCCAGTTATATTATTTTGTAGAATGAAGCCAATAAACAAAGTTGATTCTTATAGCAGAGATGGGTCTGAGGCAGAGATTCAGGCCTTGTCTACACTACAGAGTTTTTTTTGACAAAAGGCAGCTGGTGGCAACAGTGGCGGCAAATAAAACCACCCCGACGAGAGACATAAAGCTTTTTGCGCAAAATGTTTGTCGACAAAGTGCCAGTGTAGAGATCACGCTTGACTTTATCACTTTAATTGGCCTTCAGGTGTTCCACAATGCCCATCCTGACCACTCTCATCAGTGGTTTGAACTCCACTGCCCTGCAGCCAGATAAACAACCATCTACCCCTCCCCCTTAGAAGCCCAAGGAATTCTTGAAATTCCATTTCCAGTTGGCTCAGCATGGAGAGGTCTCATTGCATCTTCCCAGGTGACCATGGCAGCTTATCGCAGCAAATGCTCTCCTGCTTGGACCACTGCAGAACTGCTGTATCTGCTCAGTATATGGGGAGAGGATGTTGTGCAGTTCTAGCTGTGCTTGAGCCATAGGAATTTTGATACCTACAGGCAGATTTCTTGAGGCTTGTGTGAAAAGGGCTATGATCGGGACACACTGCAGAGCAGAGCGAAGACAAAGGAGTTGAGGCAGGCATACCATGAGGTGAGGGAGGCAAACCGTCACTCTGGCGCTGCACCTAAGATTTGCCGGTTCTATAAGGAGCTGGACGCTATCCTCCATGGCAACCCCACCTCCACCACCAAGGGCACCATGGATACTTTGGTGGGCCTGGAGGTGGCAGAAAGAGGACCTAACCCAGAGGATGAAGTCATTGATGAAGAGGTGGAGTTAGATGATGATGTGGAGCTCCCGGTGGGGCAGGCAGCCGGGAACTGTTCATCACTCCGGATGTGTCTTGCCAGTCTCAGTAGTTGCTCTCCAGTGAGTCAGAAGCAGGAGAGGAGACCCCTGGTAAGTGGCTGTGGTTTGCATAGTGCAGAGGTGGGTTCAGGTTATAGAAATGTACAAGGCTGGCTGTGTTTGTGTGCTGGACACTTCCCTATTCAGCTAATCAGTATGGCAGATCAGGGTGTTGATACACACAGAGATCTCACAGGAATTCTCCAGAGAGATCTCTAAGAAAGTTTCCTGGAGGTACTTGGCAATCCTCAGCTGAAGGTTCCTTGGCAGAATTGCTTTGTTTCTTCTCCCATTTTAGGAAACTTTCCTGCGCCATTCAGCAATCATTTGTGCAGGGACCAAAGTGGCACATAGGTGAGCAGCATAGGGACCAGGGCGGAAGCCACAAGCATGTAGTAGATGTACCCCTGCTTCCCCTCAGAAGTGAGATATCTGCTATAATGATCCCCGATTGTGGAAAAGTGTGGCAGTATTTTAGAATTTTTTCCTTAGTCGGCTGCATGCAACCTTTGCAGAATGCTCTTTTCCCCATGCGTCTCCCTCGCCAGCCAACACTCGCCTTGCTTTGGGTGTTCGCTGAGATGTGTGCTTGCCAAGGGTCAGTGAGGTGTCCAGGTGTCAACAAAATTCTGTAGTGTAGACAAGGTCCAAGATGCAAGCATCCTCAGAACTTAGGGGTATTGCAGTAGGACTTTAGGTTCAAGTTTTCTAGTTTATAAGTGCTGTCTCCTGCATGACCTATGGAATTTTTCCTGTAGCTCAACTGGCTAGAATCTGGTTTTTAAGTTCTGAAGCTACATTGAGTTCTACCCATATTTGACACGTACAATTTGTGGCTTAGGTTATGCTATGCTTGTAGGTGGCAAAGAACTGCTACAAACAGCAACAACAAGCTTCTGTGAGCCAGAAAGTATGGACATTTCTCCTGGATCAGGCTCTTCTCTTTCTTGCCAAGCAAAGTGGGAGAAGATCTGCAGAATAAAGAAACACCCCCATTTGTAAATGTTGTTAATTGAATGCAGTCTTTAGCTTTGATCAAGGTACTGTTAATGATTTGTGAATCAATGAGCAAACAATACAGTTAATGTATTCTGTCTGGTGAAGTGAACATAATTCCTCCCACTCCCATTAATTTGCTTAAGATAATTTATTACTGTGGTGGGCAGTAGAGGCAAACATCCAAATGTGTGTAGACTAATCTGATGCACAGATCCTGATAGTTAGAGATGCCATTTTAGTATGACTCTGGAAGTGACTCATGTCCAGAGATACAATGTATTACACAAACTCAGTTAAGGGGTAAGATTATGTGCTGCAATTCTAAAAGATACTGCAGAGAATTTGTAGGCCCAGGCAAGCGGGGTTCTAAATTGGCTTTAAGCCACCTTCATGCCATTCTGATTATGGACAGTTTCAGGGGCTGGAGCAGTCCCTGGCATAATTTAGCCCAAGGAACAGGGGATGTCTGCCCACGTTATACCTGGCTGCTTATAGTCAATAGCACTGGATGTCTGCAGTGCTATATGAGACAGCCGTGCTTTGCCCCAGGTCTCCTGGTCCCAACCCTGCCACTGGAATGCCCCCTTATGCCAGGGTTTGCAGGAGGGTCCTCAGAACATAGCCTGTGGTTTCTGCACCAGAATAATTCTCCTCAGCTGGATCCAGGCCTTTCACAGCTGCTTGATACTTGTTTTGAACTGTTTTCCCTGGCATACAAAACAAAGAACCTCAACCAATATTCTGAAACCTGGCTTAGTCAAACATGTACATACATATAAACCCTTTAACCACCAAGCTATCACTAAAAGAGTTAAATAGCGCCACGTTAACCCTAATCTCGTGATTTCACTTCCACATTTCAATGGTGACTCCTTTTCAAACTTGGCTGTTTTTATAGATACCATGTCTTTACATGTTTGAACTATTCTTTTGCTAGTTGGGGAATATGGCCCATCTTCGCTCAGTTACAGTTTAGGGAATCTTCAATTTATTTCACAGATAAAAGTCACTCTGATTTGACCTGGACTATCATCCTCTGTGATGGCAGAACAGATGTTTTGGGGTTTTTTCTTTGAGGAGCCACTAAGGGAAGTGAACACTGAGTCACTTCTGCTTGAGTTTTGGCTAGTATTGCTCACTCTGCTCCGTAAGGTGCTTATTAGCCTTTTATCTGGCAACTGTATGGATTGTAAACTCTGAAATGAAGGCACTGTGTTCATTTGTTGATGAAGTTTGTTAATGGCCTCCTTTTGGGAGGGCAAGTTGCCACTATGTGAAAGAACCTTTCACTTCCACTAAGCCATCCAGTTCCTTTAAAAAACAAACAAACATGCCCCCAAAACCCAGTAACAATAATCTAGAACTATATACTGACTCGTATGTATGGGGCAGATTGCAGTTCTATTTTTAAAAATTTCCCTGGGTATCACTGATGAAGTTTTAATTTATATAAATAAGTTGAGGGGTAGAGCTTGTGCACTACGCTGCAACTGAAGCATTATGTAAGCAAGTCGGCGTTTAAATGAGAGCTTGCTTTTGAAGAAGGCAAAGGAGGTGACATTAGATTTCCATAGATGTTACAGTATAGGGCAAATTTAGACTGGCAACAGATGGCTGGGATCATTTCACATTAGACTGTTCAGTAATGGAAATTGATAGCCCGTGGTTTTTTTCGTTATGTAATTGTTGTGTTTTCCCTCACCCGCACTGCAGAAAGCCTAACAGTCTGCTGTTTGAGTTCATATATTTAGAATTCTCAGAAAAAACTTCATCAAGGTTAGTTTAAGGTTGCAGGCATATAGCAGTGGTTGGACAGCATATTAACTGTAAGGAATGTTAGTTTTTAAAAAATGGCTGAACATTAGAAAAACAGTAAATGCTAAGTTTGCACTTCTCATACAAGGCATTTGCTCTGCCATTGTAGAGACGCTATTAATCCTTCTAAGGCTTGCAAGGGGGAGCAATGAGTAGAGGGATAAAAAAATGAAAAGAATTTGGAGCTATGTTTAACATCTCTATTTGTAGTTTCATAATTCAGAAAGGCCTTATTTAATTCACTTAATACAAAACTCAATTTTAGCTCTAGGTCTAGCTTTCCAATTTTAGGCCAATGTGATTTTTACTGTAGATATTAATAGGGGGCCAAAACTGGGTTTATAAAGGAAACTCAGATCCAATTCAGCCAAGCACTTAAGCAGGGCTTAACTTTAAGCGTATGAGTCATCCCATTGTCTTCAAATGGGTTGACTCATACGCTTAAACACAAGCACATGCTGAGATGTGTTTTCTGGGCAGGGATGGGATCACTCACATGCTCAATGTTAAGCACGTACTTAAGAGCTTTGCTGAATCAGGGACTCTGCTGCAACTGTTAGGCCCTGATTAAGGAAAGCACTTAAGCACTCCTGAATAGGGATGTATTCGTAAATCAGGGCTCTTATTATAGGGCAACGGCCATTGCATCATCATATATTTCAAAACAAATTGGTCAGCTCCCTAGTAGTTATGTATGGTTAGAAGCACTAGATTTTCCTCTCCCCACCCCCCAAAGGTGCATTTCAATCCCAGTGAGAGTAAACACTGTCAAAAAGCTTGTAATGGCACAATTAATAACTGCACTTTTTTCCCCCATAGTGGCAGCCTCTGTCAAAATGTGATAAAGCTTGAAGCTAATTTATAGGCCATTCATTTTCTAAGCCTGCAACAAATCTAAACGGAAATGATATTAAAAGGGAAGAACAAAATATCACATTTTTGTGCTACAGCTTATGATCATCTTCTGAAGCCTGAAACCACTTTTGATTAAACATTTAACATGATCTTATAATGGATTTTAGTCATAAAGCCACACTTACCAAGAATAAACAAGGATCATGTTTCACTTTTCCCTTGAGCCATGTGCAAACAGCTAGCTGTACTGTTCATTTGAATCCTGTAGAGGTGCCCAGAATCCAGGTGAAATGATGTTATACGAAAAAGAAGCTCAAAAAGTTGGTCTTGGTTGGCCAGCTCTTCAGGAGGTATAAATCAGAATGTCTCCTTTGAAGATGATGGAACGATGCTGATTTACACCAGCTGAGGATCCGACGTCACATATATAAAAGAAAAGCTTAGAAACTAAAGTAAAGAGGGACCATTGTATGATCAGAATCACTGCCTGAAGAAAGGCTTGCTAAAAGCTCAAAAGGAAGGTATCCCCGTAGTTTCTTGGAAATATTGGCTAATGCTTACAAACAGGTAAATATCATCCACAGTTTATTGATATTGTTATAAAATACGGTTTTGTAATAACAGATGCTCTGAATCTATAAACAATAAAACAGTGGATTTAGTATTACAGAAAGCAGTATTTTATAATGTATCAAAACATTATGGATTTCTTTCAGATAAAATACTTTTTTGTGAGACATGCCTACCATTGTTTAAACACTGTAACAAATTACCTAATGAGCTTATGGACTCTCTGTCATTGGAGTTTTTTAAGAAAGCTTAGAAAAACACCTGTCAGTGATGGTCTAGATAATACTTAGCCCTGCCTTGGTGCAGGGGCCTCAACAAGATGATCTATCAAGGTCCCTTCCAGTCCTATCTATGTTTCTGTGATTCTATTCCTAGAGCAACTATGGCTAAACCTATACAAACACTGTACAAGTAAAAACAAGTTGCTAAAAAGTTTTTAATATAATTGTTACATTGTGTACCACACAGAATTTATATGGTACTTTTACAAATAGATGAAACTGAGAAATGTAAATATACAGTGCTGCTATCTATTCTTTATAAAGCACCTTGATGTGTATGCACTTCTTATAGGCATATAAGAAAGTTCCCAGTCTCAAGCACTTTATGGGATGTTTTTCAAAGGTCAGTTAAGCCCCCACTCCCGCAGAAAGTCAGTAGGAGTCGGGCACCTAACTCCTATTTGTGCCTTTGAACATTTCCCCCTGTCGATCTAAATTTTATATAACATAGCACCAGAGAGTGAGGGTGGGTAAGATCAGGAGAGCTGTTCAATTCTGGATGTCTCTTGGAAGGGTCCTCCTCCTCCTCCCAAGATCATATGATCAGAGTGAGAACAGGAGGTGTAATTGTGGTAAGCTGTACCAAGTGGAGTAGAAAGCTAATCAAAAGAAGTGAGTTTTGGGGGTAGGTGAAGGATGTTGCTTGGCCCAGAGGATGAAGGCAGTGTTCCAAGCATAGAGAGATGGGGAGGAGACACAACAGCACAAGTGTGAAAAGAAGAGAATAAGTACAGAGGTGGGGTGAACTAAGAGTAGCCACCAGGAACGGGAATAGGGAGAAGTGAGGGCTGAGTTGAGGCAGTGAAGTGTAGAGCGATGAAAAGGAGAACAAGGAATATGAACTAAGAGATGGGGAGAGAGGCAGAAAGCCAGTGGAAGGTATGAGTGCAGCCCCAGTGTATGCACAGCTGCTACTGGTTTGTACTCTTTTGCTAGCGACACTACTGCAGATTGACTTATGGCTGTTAGGGGCAATGCAGCCTCCTTAGTGGCACATTCATCATAATTCTGGGCCTGTTTTTCTAAGTTATTATGAAAATTGCTTCAAATAACTATTTTCCATTAAAGTCAGCCTGTTCCATGCTGCATATCTTCCTACCATTATGGCATTATGCAGCTATTGGGAAGAAGATTGGTCTTATGGCCAGTGGTGTCTTCTCTGAAGTAGCAGTCTCATGAAATCTTGGTATTTAATGAGATTGTCTTAAATACGGGGAAGAAATTCCATCTTACGGCTCTAAATTGCATCTTACTGTATAAGGCAAACAGACTACAATTGTGGTCTGGACTTTGATATTATCTGTTTCTTTTTTCAAGGCTCAGTTTCCTTCAATTCAGTGTCACCAGATTTAGTAGTAATTGCTTCATGGCAGGACAGTGCACCAGCTGGATATGCCTGATTTTTGTCATCTTCTCCCCCCTCCCAACCCCCACTTCCATTCTGGCTTTACTCACTGCCTTTTCTTTCCTTTGATGTAATACGTGCTCTTCCTGTTGGAGCAAAACTTTTCAGAAAATATGATGATGAAGATGATTTTGGAAAGCCTGATGTTGTATAAATGGCACCTTGCCTCCTAGCTAGTGTGCAGGAATTCTCTATTGAAAAATAAAAGTTCAGTGCTCTACCCATTAACTCAGGAGATCAGTTGCGCAGATTGTTTAGAAATGGACCCAGAGCCTTTGTCATATATAGAAGTGTGTATCGTCTACAGTATGAAAGACAGTTTTTGAAGAATCTCAAGCTGGTACTCTTCTTTTCAGTTTTGTTGAAGCCCCAGGAAGCCAGGTGTTATAAATGATTACTCTCATGAGTAATCTTCCTTAGTGTACAAATAATTCCATTGGCTTCAGTGAGGCTACTCATGTGAATAAAGGGTTTCAGGACTAGATCTAGAATTGTTAAACTCTTTCTATGATACTGGATATTATTCAGTCTTTATACTTCACCTGGTTACACTAGATTTTTATTACTCACATTTATTACTTGAACAGGTAGAGAAAATATCAGTATTAGTGGTATATTAGTTTCTGTATCAGTAAGAATGCCTTGAGGAAACTTGTGCTTAATTTTAGTGAATGTAATCATAGTCTATGTTGGAATCAAATATTTAAGTTCAGTTTTATCATGCACTGTTATACTGTTAGGCTCCAAATGTTCAACTCAAATTTGTGTACAGACAGAATCCCACATTTTCATATGCAAACAGCACTATCACATAGGATGATTTCCAACTAGCTGACCATTTGCAAAAGCAATTTTCTGCCTGTGAAATTCTGTACACAAAATGTAGATGCTTATATTTAAAACAAACATCAAAATATCTACAGTAAACCCACATACTAGGTAAATAAGCAAGGAAATCCAAATTTAAGCTGACACATAGCTACACTGGGAATGAATTTGGTCAGCAGTCTTCAAAATACGCAGTTAAATCTAGGTATTATAGGAGTTTCCAAATATTTGCTTATTAACACAGCAGTCTGGATGCTGAACAAAGTTGTTAAGCTGATAAAATGTTGAATAGTGTGTAAGTTTAGAGGTACATGACTGAACATATAATTGTGCAAATTAAGTTTATTTCACTAGTCTGCTACAATGATTCTGTTTTGAGAAACCATATGATGTCCACTCTCTTCAGAATTAAAACACAAATGCTTCAGGGAAAATTCCAAAACATAATAAACTGTACCTACTGCGAAGAGATGTATATTTCAGATTTATCAGCAGGATCAGAAAGTTTTCTTCCCTTTAAAAATCTCTTCCACTTCTCATAATGCCCTCTGGCCCTCTCTCTTCTGCATTCCTCAAATGTTTTGGCCATCCAGGCTGTCTTCCTATTTATTTCTGACCCAGAAGGCCATTGAGGAAAAGATTGGCACTGTAACTATTCTTCTAGCAACTCTGTAATTCTTGTGATATTTTTGTGAACACTGTTCACGTACAATATATCACATTACCCACAGTGAGCCTGAGCTTGTGAGGTGCTGACCACTTCTTGTAGGCTACTGAGTCTCCTAAAGCCATCACAAGACACTCAGCAGCCCCACTTTGTTCTGGCTGTGGGTCCAGATACTATCTTCTTTCTGACGAGCTCCTATCCTCTAACAAGTTACGATGAGAGCAGCCAAACAAATGACACCTCTTTACTAGAATCAACTTATTATATTTATTTTTATTTATTAATTATGTTCACTTGGAAAATCTTTTTTTTTCTTCACAAAAAGTGTAGCAAATAATAGTTCTGATTTCAGAGGGGAAGGATACATAGCCCCAGGTTATTTCTTTTTAATTTGTTGGCAGAAGCAGTGACAGGCATTCTTAGGAAAGGAGAATTTCAGACGATACTTACTGCAATTCATTTTCTCCAAAGGAAGTTGTCAGGGCTCCCTCCCCACTCTAAACTCTAGGGTAAAGACGTGGGGACCCGCATGAAGAGCTCCTAAGCTTATTTCTACCAGCTTAGGTTAAAACCCCCAAGGTACAAAATTCCCTGCACCCTGAGAAATGCTTCTCTCACTGCCACCATCAAGTGTTTTAAACAGGAATCCAGGAAAGGAACCACTTGAAGTTCCCCTTCCCCCCAAAATACCCTCTCAAGCCCGTACACTCCCTTTCCCGGGAAGCTTGAGAACAATCTCCTAACCAATTGGTTACACAGTGATCTAGAAACCCACCCCCTGGGTTTTAAAACCATAGAAAACAGTCAGCTTCTTAAAAGAAGGATTTTATTAAAACAAAGAAGGTAAAATCATCTCTGTAAAATCAGGATGGTAACTATTTTACAGGGTACTCAATTTCCAAACTCAGAGGGATTCCCCCTCTGGGCAAATCCTTAAAGTTACAGAAAAAACAGGAATAACCCCTCCCTCTAACACAGGGAAAGCTCACCAAGCAAAACAAACAGAAACCTACTCGCAATGCTGACTAAACTTACTTTAGAAAGTGAGGTTTGGTGAGAAGATGACTGGTTGAGGAGATTGATTTTCTGCAGGTACTTCTTGTTTCCCAAGATCATTCTGTCTCAGACAAAGAGCCACACACACCTTCCCCCCTCCCAAGATTTGAAAGTATTTTGTCCCCTTATTGGTCAGATGCCAGCCAGGTCAGGTGTCAGTCTGGCTACCTGCATTTCTTACCCTTTACTGGTAAGAGGATTTTATAGCACTGCATCCGACCCTCTCCCCCTTCCCTTTATATTTATGACAGAAGTAAAGTAAAGCTAAATTTTATTCAGACAAATGGCCTTAATTCCATGTGACCATCTCCACTGATTTGACTGGACTCGTACTCATGAAACAAAGGGCTGGACTGTATGAAGAAATTGACTGACATAGCTATAGCAGAATAAATATTCTACCATGGTTATTCCAGTAGGACTCCCTTTTGTTGATATTCTGTTATGAAATAAGCATGACTTTATTCTGGAATAATTAATCCATTTCCGGGGCAGAGTAGAATTTGGCTCACACTTTCAAATCCCTTCCCTCCTCCCTCTTCCCACAATTCACCGTGATAGATGGTGAATTTAACTTAATGCTCACACATGGAGATTTTTAGTTCATAATTTTTTTATTACTCAGCTAGCAATATGTCAGTAAAGCAATCTAAGGCAGTGGTTATCAAAGCCAGTCCAACGCTTGTTCAGGGAAAGCCCTGGGCAGGCCAGGCCGGTTTGTGTACCTGCCGCGTCCGCAGGTTCGGCCGATCGCAGATCCCACTGTCCGCGGTTCGCTGCTCCAGGCCAATGGGGGATGCAGGAAGAGCGTCCAGCACATCCCTCGGCCCACGCCGCTTCTTGCAGCCTCCATTGACCTGGAGCAGCGAACCATGGTCAGTGGGAGGCGCGATCGGCCGAACCTGTGGACGCGGCAGGTTCACAAACCGGCCCACTTGCCGGGGCTTTCACTGAACAAGCGGCGGACTGGCTTTGAGAACAACTGATCTAAGGGATTTAAGAACATAAGAATGGCCGTAATGGGTCAGACCAAAGCTCCATCCAGCCCAGGATCCTGTCTACTGACAGTGGCCAATGCCAGGTGCCCCAGAGAGAGTGAACCTAACAGGTAATGATAAAGTGATCTCTCTCCTGCCATCCATCACCACCCTCTGACAAACACAGGCTAGGGACACCATTCCTTACCCATCCTGGCAAATAAACATTAATGGACTTAACCTCCATGAATTTATCCAGTTCTCTTTTATAAGTTCTCCCTGTTATATTCCTAGCCTTCACAACCTCCTCAGGCAAGGAGTTCTAGGTTGACTGTGAGCTGTGTGAAGAAGAACTTCCTTTTATTTGTTTTAAACCTGCTGCTCATTAATTTCATTTGGTGGCCCCTAGTTCTTATATTATGGGAACAAGTAAATAACTTTTCCTTATTCACTTTCTTCACACCACTCATGACTTTATATACCTATATCATATCCCTCCTTAGTCTCCTCTTTTCCAAGCTGAAAAGTCTTAGCCCCTTTAATCTCTCCTCATATGGGACCCGTTCCAAACCCCTAATCATTTTAGTTGCCCTTCTCTGAACCTTTTCTAATGCCAGTATATCTTTTTTGAGATGAGGAGACCACATCTGTATGCAGTATTCAAGATGTGGGCATACCATGGATTTATATAAGGGCAATAAGATATTCTCCGTCTTATTCTTTATCCCTTTTTTAGTGATTCCTAACATCCTGTTTGCTTTTTTGACTGCTGCTGCACACTGCATGGATGTCTTCAGAGAACTATCCACGATGACTCCAAGATCTTTTTCCTGATTAGTTGTAGCTAAATTAGCCCCCATCATATTGTATGTATAGTTGGGGTTATTTTTTCCAATGTGCATTACTTTACATTTAGCCACATTAAATTTCATTTGCCATTTTGTTGCCCAATCACTTAGTTTTGTGAGATCTTTTTGAAGTTCTTCACAGTCTGCTTTGGTCTTAACTATCTTGAGCATTTTAGTATCATCTGCAGACTTTGCCACCTCACTGTTTACCCCTTTCAACTTATTCATAAATGATCTGGAGAATAGGATTGGTCCTAGGACTGATCTTTGGGGAACACCACTAGTTACCCCTCTCCATTCTGAAAATTTACCATTTATTCCTACCCTTTGTTCCCTGTCTTTTAACCAGTTCTCAGTCCATGAAAGGATCTTCCCTCTTATCCCATGACAACTTAATTTATGCAAGAGCCTTTGGTGGGGGACCTTGTCAAAGTCTTTCTGGAAATCTAAGTACACTATGTCCACTGAATCCCGGTTGTCCACATGTTTGTTGACCTCTTCAAAGAACTCTAATAAATTAGTAAGACATGATTTCTCTTTACAGAAACCATGTTGACTTTTGCCCAACAATTTATGTTCTTCTATGTGTCTGACAATTTTATTCTTTACCATTGTTTCAACTAATTTGCCTGGTACTGACATTAGACTTACCGGTCTGTAATTGCCGGGATCACCTCTAGAGCCCTTTTTAAATATTGGCATTAAATTAGCTATCTTCCAGTCATTGGGTACAGAAGCTGATTTAAAGGACAGGTTACAAACCCTAGTTAATAGTTCTGCAATTTCACATTTGAGTTCTTTCAGAACATTTGGGTGAATGCCATCTGGTCCCGGTGACTTGTTACTGTTAAATTTATCAATTAATCCCAAAACCTCCTCTAGTGACACTTCAATCTGTGACAATTCCGCAGTTTTGTCACCTACAAAAGATAGCTCAGGTTTGGGAATCTCCCTAACATTTAGACACACATATTCTATTGATTTGAATGAAATGCGTCTTACTCCCCAAGGTGCTTTGAAAATCTTTGCCACATTTCCATCTCTTCAAGTGTATTATTTAAATAATGGGCTTGTGATTAGCCCCTGAGTGGGTTCTTCAGGGTTACAAGTGGGGTGTGTAGGACAGCATGCAAGAAACCTTTCCCCTCTCATCATAAACTGATGCAGAAAGGCTAGTCACAATTATAGTTCTTGTTCTCCAGGGTGTTTTGTACACTAGGGAATTTTAAGAACAAATATTCCCATTAGAGCTACCACCAGTTCAATTGTGAGGGCTTATCTACACCAAGCAGCAATGCACATTATGGGAGTGTGATTTCTAAAGCACGCCATTCAAAAGGTGTAGATAGAGCTGCTCTGGCCCAGTGATACCAGAATAGGCCCTTGGTTTCACCTGTGTAACCCCTAGAATATGCATTTAGCTTGATTTTTTCCAAAATTTAACTAGTGCAAAAATATTTTTATAATCAAAGGTCACTGTCTGGTTATTGAATATTCTGTTACATTACAGTTCAACTTCATTGATCTGAGGGTAATAGGGTACCTAGTAAACAGTAAGGGTTTTTAAAAGTATTTCTTATAGCTAAGCTATGCCTGTCATAAAATGTCCGGCAGATTTACAATTAAAACACATAGCCTACGTGTCAACCAATTAATAACTAATCCAGCACACAGTTTATGATGCTGTTATTGTGGTACAGTTCACATCCCTGTGGTTAATTTGTATTGATTTTGTTTATTATAAATCTGTTTTCATAGGGACATAAAATTAGACCTCTAAATTTGCTCTGGGCTGAAAATTGGTATATAGTACGTAATCTCATAGTGAGTGATTTTTTTTCCTCCCCCACTCCTTACAAATAATGAGGGCTGTTTCTCTCTTTGAGTCTTACTATAAAGTTGGAACTTACACAGGAGACAACTATTTAATTTGCAACTGGTGCTGAAAGAACCAAACATTATTGCAGAATTTTAATTCTATGTTGGAGTTTAATAGTGAAATGGTACGTAAACATGCTGGGACTGCATGGAATGACATCATATGGTCTTCATTCTCTAAGTATACACTGCCTCTTAAGGGGTAATGGAAAATGTATACTGGATTTCCCTACAGTGGAACTCTCCTCTGAAAAGCAACTACGTAAAACTGGCACCAGCTTGCTCAGTAAATCTGCTTCCTGCATATGTTCTGAGTCACAACTGCAGACTTTCGTGACAAAAATCAAATGTTCACTGCTTTTCATTCCTTTTAGCGTGTCGGCATCAATGCAACTAAGAGAGAGTGCAATGGATTCTGTTGTTTTTTGAGCATCATTAACAGACATGTTTATCAAATTCAAATCAGTCACATCTGTGCAATCCCACTGTTATTGAATTGGTATCATTTAGGACATGATTGGAAAACAATGGGATTACACAGGTGAAACCAAGGGCCTATTCTGGCTTGCAGAAACTTATTTTACTTGATGATCTATGTAAACGAAAAAGCCCAGCTGGATTCTCAGATCCCACGTTGAGTTTACAGGGCTGGTAACCAGTGGGAAAAAAACTTACTACTCATAAAATAAACACTAAAGCACATCAAAATGTAACCTTTTGAAAAGAAAGAGAAGTTATTTTGTTTGAATTTTTCATTTTTTAAAATATTTTTCAGTGAAAGCATTTTTTTAAAAAAAACCCTTTTCATTTATAAACTGTTTTGAATTTTTGATGATTTTTTCTCTTTCTCATGGAAATTTTTTTAAAAAATCAACTCTTTTTTCCCCCCTCTGTTGCAAATGTGAATAAAAATAAGAGAGGCAATGTTACTTTAATGTTTTATAATTTTTTTTCCATTGGAAAAGGTGGTGGTGGGGAGTAAAATATATGTTCAAAAGTGAGCAAAAGTAACACTATCTCCTGACTTCAATGAGGAGGAAAGTAAATGAAAATTTTTCTCCCCTCTCACTTTCTCTCTCTCTTTTTTTTTTTTTTTAAATTTTACCCTCCTTTTTCTTTTGTGGGAGAGAGGAGCAGAAAGGGATCTCTTTCTTTAAAAAAGTAAAAACTCAGGGTAAGTAGAAATATCACTATATTTCAAACTGAAGCTTTTCAATTTAAAAAAAAAATTTTTCATTTCAAAGGTTTGAAAAAAAACCCTATCATTTTTGTTTTTACTGAAAAAATTGTTTTTGAAAAAACCATTTTTCATTGAAAAGTTTGCAGCAGGCCCACTGAGCACATTTGAGCTGCCTACTGTCCAGAGACAATAAACGTTGAACCATTCAGAGGCGGCTCTAACAATTTTGCCACCCCAAGCAGTCGCCGCGGCGGCGGCAATTCGGCGGCAGGTCCACTCGCCCGCCGCTGAATTGCTGCCGCAGCAGGGCAGCAGTCCGAGTCCCGGGGCGGCAATTCAGCTGCAGGAAGAGCGGCGGACCTGCTGTCGCCGAATTACCGCTGTGGGACTTGAACTGCCGCCCCATTCTCAATGCTGCCCCAAGCACCAGCTTGGAAAGCTGGTGTCTGGAGCCAGCCCTGATGCCATTTGTACAAAATCCTTTTTCAGAGTAGAACTACATAAGGAGTCATCACCCTACTCGAATTGATATGCAAACTAGGTTGCATTGCGTCCGGATTAAATAGAGATTTGGAATGGCTCGGCCATTACGTTAATTGAATCTTTTTCCCTTAAGTTAACGATCCTCATTCACACCTGTGTGACCATCTTGTTTATCACTTCAAAGGTTTTTCTTCCCCTGCTGTTATGGTTCCTCTCAACTAATTAGCCTCTTAAGGTTGGTCTATGCACCTCGACCTTATCATGTTTCTCTGACTGTATAAATATCTGTCTACTGTATGTTTCATTCCATGCATCCGATGAAGTGGGTATTAACCCACGAAAGCTTATGCTGAAATAAATTTGTTAGTCTCTAAGGTGCTACAAGTTTTTCTTTCTTATTTTCGTTTTGCTGACACAGACTAACACGGCTACTACACTGAAACCTATCACCCTACTTGTGATACAATGCAAAGCCTTCACCAGAATGCCATATTCTCCGTATAGGAAAATTCTGGAATTTGAAGTGTTTGGCCTGCCTTTTTACTCACTGAAGCCAAAGGAAGATTTGCCTAGATGCAAGGTGAAGCCTAAACTGCATCATGGTAAATGTTTCTTTTTTTAGGGTTGCCTACAGTTTGAACTCTACTGGAAAGTATATTGTAGGGAATAATACTGCACTGACAGGGGAAATAGATGAAATGATCTAAGAGGTCATTTTGTCTCCAATTTCTGTGGGCTAGAATATTGTCTCTTAAAGATCTACAGTCTGAGCCGTTGTCACTCTCTCCGAACAGCATTCACTAATCTGAGTGAGAAGTCATTGAAAGATTTTTCTTGAAAGCCTCTCATTTGTCTGCCCTAGATCACAGAGGAGGTATTTGACTTGAACTCAAGAGATATCTAGCAGTATAATTTAATGTGTCTGATTTGTCCATAGTTAATGACTCCAGGGTTTAAGCCGACCTCTGACTAGCAGGGGGTGGGAGGAAACTTCCCTGCGTGCAGATTATCCCATATTTGCCTCCTGCTGTTTTTCTTGCACTTGTTCGGAAGCACCTGGCACTTTTGAAGACAGGGTACTGTATTACATGGGTCACTAGTCTGATTCAGTGTGGCAAGACTATTTTCCTAATTGTGATGTTTATATTATACCTTGAGCCCATGTTACCTTGAGAGATTATAGCTTTGCAAATTGTCCACTTCATTTTTATGGGACCTTCTTGAATCTTTCAAATCCCCTAGCACATATCTGCAGTTAAATTATTAGTCATCTCAGTAACAGAGATTGGTAATACAAACTACAGTTTGTCGTCTTAAAATGCTTACATGAATTCAGTGCTGGTGTTTTTAAAAACAGTTTGACAGCCTTAGTGCTGACTGACACAGCAATGTCCATCTAACTTTTAAGTGGACACTGGGATTGAGCCTATTTTATCCTTGGCCTCTCTGCTGTGACTGTTGACAAGGATGCTAATTGTAAGGGATGTATTTATGACGTACACGGACATATGTCTACTATGAATTATATTGAAACCACAAGCTCTGTCCAACTTGACCCTCATATTCCTTTCAGATGGAACTACTTTTATTGCTACAGTCCTGGTTGGATTTAAACTGATGACCTACAAATAGAAACCTGTGTTCCCTTCCCAACCGCAAGTACCCTGAGTACAACATAATGGTTAATTTAAAAAGCAGACAATGTTCATCCAGCTTTAATAGATTCATATATTTTTAGTTAATTTTGTTCTGTCCTTAATTAGGATGATAATTGATATTGATCACATTGTAAAGAGCCAGATGAAGACAACCAAATCACAGGCCACATTTTCTGGCTTCTTTATAGGCCCATGGAAATATCCTACAGTCAGGGGGCTCCCCTCACAGTGCTGAGCTGGCAGAATGTCAGCTGATGTGTGAGGGAAAGAATGAAGCGTGCCAAGGGAAGCAGTTCTGTAGCTGGTCTCGGCTATGGAATGGCCATTAGGGCCGATGCTGCTGAGTGTAAGTTACAGCAGCACTATGGCTGCTCTAGTTTATGTCAGGGGCTGAAGCTAGAATATAGGAGGTATACAGGTGACTTAAAGCTAACTTTGCCTCCCCTCTGTTCCTGTGCTGAGCATAGCTCCAGAGGAATGGAGGGTCTGGACCACAGTATTTAATAGCTATCAAACTTAGTGGTAATAGCAAAGGTAGTTACATTTTGATCTTCTTCCACCCAAGTCTGCTATGAACTATACATGCACATGTACACCCACACTGCACACCATATCACATATCTGCTTGCCGTGCCACACAATCAATTTACAAAGTAATTAAACTAAGTTCAAAGCCATTTTTTCAGCATTGTATCTTACTGCTAATCTTGAGAGACTGCACTAGTTGAATGCGAATATTTACCTGATCTCTCTTGGAACAGAAGAGAGGTAAGTTTAACCAATTTTGCTACCATTGCAAAATGGCTTGCACATCTCTAATAACTCTATCCCATTTGAAAATTTACCTTTCTCCAGTAAATGTCTGTGATGGGAGTTCTAAATGCTATTGAGTCAAGATCAAATAAATAAGCATGCTAAGCTTTTCATGGTTGCTAGGGTAACTCACTGCCATTGCTCTTGTAGGTGAAATGCACATTTATGCCTTTACTTTATTTAATCAAGAACCCATATACAACAGAGTGGCAGAAACCCAGGCTCATTAAATCATTAAGCATGGCTCTTCCCAAAGGTTAGCCATTACTTATGTCCTTCTCACTGGATAAAGGGGTGGCATCCGCAGGAAATAAGATACCATAATTAAACAGACCTACGTTCTTTGTAAATTAGCTTTCAACAACCCCTCCCTATAAAGTACACTAATATGTTTTGTGGAAGTGGTGTTTATACCAGTAATAATACCATTATTCATAACACTAATAATACCCTTAACGAAACAGAACACCTCATAAGATATCATCAGCTTTTTAACAGAGTTCTGACCTGCTTAGAGAAAACTAATTTGATGAACAAACTTGTTTTTTTAATGCTTTCAGCCAGGAGAGTTTTTCTTGAAAGTCACTCGCTAGAGTCATAGAATAACAGAAATGTAGGGCTGGAAGAGACATTGAGATCCTCTAGTTCAGCTCCCTTTGCTGAGGCAGGATGAAGTACTCCTAGACCATCCGTGACAGGTGTTTGTCTACCTGGTCTTAGAAACTTTCAGTGATAGGGATTCCACAACCTTCTTTGGAAGCCTATTTCAGTGCTTAACTACCTGTGTGATTAGAAACATTTCCCTAATATCTAACCTAAATATCCCTAATATCTTTCCCTAATATCTTCTAAATCTTCAGATTAATCCCTTTACTACTTATTTTATCTTCAGTGGATATGAAGAATAATTGATCACTGTCCTCTATATAATGGCCCTTAACATATTAGAAGATGGTTATCGGGCATCCCCCCTCAGTCTTTGTGTCTCAAGACTAAACACGTGCAGTTTTTTTAACTTCTTATCATTAGTGAGGTTTTCCAAAGCTTTGATCATTTTTGTTGCTCCCCTCTGGACTGATTGCAATTTGTCCATATCTTTATTAAAATGTAGCATCCAGAACTGGACACAATACTCCTGCTGGGCTCTCACCAGCACTAAGTGGAGCAGAACAACTACCTCCTGTGGCTTACATACAACATTGCTGTTAATGCACCCCAAAGTATTAGCCTTTTTTGAAACTGCATCACATTGTTGACTTGTATTCAGTTTGTCATCCACTGTAACCCCCAGATCCTTTTTAGCAATACTAACACATTTTGTATTTGCGTACTTGATTTTTTCCTTCCTGAGTGCAAAGCACTGCACTTGTCTTTATTGATTTCATACCGATTCTCCAATTTGGTGAGAGAGATAAGCCAGAACATGTGTGTGACTCAAAGGCTTCTCTCTCTCACCAACAGAAGTTTGTATAGTACAAAATTTAGAAACCTTCAAAGAAATCAGGCAGTATTGAATCGCTCATCTACAAACAGACCTTTGTATGGTAAATTTAAATGAAAGGGCTATTATATGTACAACTTCTTAAAATTCTTATCAAACATAACTAGTTGAACATGTCATCTCTCAAGTGTTTCACTATGCTTAACATTTGGTTGTGATACTGTATGATTGATTATGACCATTTTTATCATTGTTGCTCCCACTGCTACACAGTTGCAATAAATCTTGTACAAAGATTTCACATAAGGTGTCAGTGGAAAAGATATGATTTGCTAAATAAAGATTATCCCATTTATATGCATGTATCATCTTTGTATCTGACATTATGAATGTTGGCTATGTACTGGTATCTTACACATGTGTTGCATTCCTGGGTAACATCACCTGGATAGAATTTGTATGGATGGCCCAACAAGGATACTTAGCTCTCACAATGGGCCATAGAAGAAACTAATTCTGCCCAGATAGCATTTCCAAAGAATGCCTCAGACTTCAAACGGCCAATGCCCCTAGCCATCTTCCTCCCACCGTGGTTCAGTAAACCATATAAGTAAACTTAATGTTAAAACTAAGGGCTAGGGAAAAGCCAACAGGTGTGGAGAAGCACGTGGTATGGACAGAGACATCCCTTAGAGAATCTCCATTAATAGATCCCCTATGTCCTAGTAAGAAGGAGAGGATGGAAGATGATAAAATACAGGTCGGATCTCATGAGAAACTGTCACATTGACAAAAGTCCCATTCAATTACATCATGTAATGGTAACAGCTAAAAAGTGACAAGTTTTTAAAGTGAGAGGCAAAAAAGGCATCCTATAAAAAGTGGAAGTTAAATCCTAGTGAGGAAAATAGAAAGGTGCATAAACTCTGGCAAATGAAGTGTAAAAATATAATTAAGAAGGCCAAAAAAGAATTTGAAGAACAGCTAGCCAAAGACTCAAAAAGTAATAGCAGATTTTTTTTTAAAGTACATCAGAAGAAGGAAGCCTGCTAAACAACCAGTGGGGCCACTGGATGCTTGAGATGCTAAAGGAGCACTCAAAGACAGTAAGGCCATTGTGGAGAAACTAAATGTATTCTTTGCATCGGTCTTCATGCGAAGTAATGCACATGGGAAAACATAATCCCAACTATACATATAAAATGATGGGGTCTAAATTAGCAGTTACCACTAAAGAAAGAGATCTTGGAGTCATTGTGGATAGTTCTCTGAAACATCCACTCAACGTGCAGCGTCCGTCAGAAAAGCAAACAGAATGTTGGGAATCATTAAGGAAGGGATAGATAATAAGACAGAAACTATCATATTGCCTCCATATAAATCCATGGTATGCCCACATCTTGAATACTGCGTACAGATGTGGTTGCCCCATCTCAAAAAAGATATATTGGAATTTGAAAAGGTTCAGAAAAGGGCAACAAAAATGATTAGAGGTAGGGAATGGCTTCTGTATGAGGAGAGATTAATAAGACTGAGACTTCTTAGCTTGGAAAAGAGATGACTAAGGGGGGATATGATTGAAGTCTATAAAATCATGACTGGTGTGGTGAAAGTAAATAAGTCAATGTTATTTACTCCTTTTCATAACACAAGAACTAAGGGTCTCCAAATGAAATTAATAGGCAGCTGGTTTAAAACAAACAAAAGGAAGTATTTCTTCACACAAGACACAATCAACCTGTAGAACTCTTTGCCAGAGGACGTTGTGAAGGCCAAGCCTATAACAGGATTCAAAAAAACCCAAACAAACCTGGATAAATCCATGGAGGATAGGTCCATCAATGGCTGTTAGCCAGGATGGGCAGGAATGGTGTCCCTACCCTCTATTTGCCAGAAGCTGGGAATGAGCGACAGGGAATGGGTCACTTGATGATTCCTGTTCTGTTCATTCCCTCTGGGTCACTTGGCATTGGCCACTGTCGGAAGACAAGATACTGGGCTAGATGGACCTTTGGTCTGACCCAGTACGGCCGTTCTTATGTAGTATTCTCATGTGACCCTGGACTCCGTCTTCCAGGCACGTGGGCTGTGAGCTTTGTTTAAGACAGTAAATTTCCTGGCATATGGCAGAGGATATAAAAGACCCCAGAGATATCTCAATTTTTCCTCTTTCCTGCCCATATTCTCTGAACTATGGGTTTACAACTAAAAGAAGCATTTTGAACTATGGACTGAGGGCCTTCCACTCGTTTGGAAGGTACCAGAGAGGCTTTTGCATACTAGTAATTTATTCCATCACTGCTGTGATCCTGATCTATGAACACCGAAAGATCACTTGTGTGTGTGTGTGTGTGTGTATATATGTGTGTGTGTGTGTATATGATCTCTTAACCATTTATAACTCTTCTTTTTTTATTATTAAACCTTAGTTTTTAGTTACTAAAGGATTGGCATCAGCATGATTATTGGGTAAGATCTGAGTTATATATTGACCTGTCTAAGTAGCTGATCCCTTGGGATTAGAAGAACCCTATATTTGATTAAATTGGTTTTCAGTAATCAATCATCATAAAGTCTAGAGTCTGGGTGGTGAGCCAAGGGCTGGAATGTCCAAGGAGACTAATTCACTTTTGTTACTGGCTTGGTATAATCTAATGATGGGATAACCACCAGTTTGGGGTGAGTCTTCCCTATTTCTCATTGTCTGTCCAGAATACGGTATTCTCAACTGTGACCCATTGAGGCACAGTGACAGTGGTCACTTACAATTATTGTCAAATGCAGAGAGATTGAACCAATCTGTGGTTACAGAAAACAATTAACTATCCTCAACAGACCCTGTTTCAAAACACAAGTTTAATATTTCAGACAGCTTCATTTTCTTTTATTGGAAATTGATGCTCGGGGTACTCATTTTCAGTATAGTGAGCAGTGCTGGTTGAATGTTGTAATATCCTGTTCACAAAAAGCTCATGGAACTGGATTTGGCCTCTTCACATCCCTTTATTATCACATTCTGTGAACATTCATTTGACTGACCTTTTGTTTGCGTAAATGTTTGTGGAAAGCACATTTTAGGTTTCTAGCACAAAACGTGTGTTTCTAGCACATTCTTTAAAAGGAGAAATACATTTCATGATTAAACCCATTTAATTTTGGGTAGAAGTAGTGTATTGTAAATGTTAAATCACCCAATAAGGGTACAGAACCATTAACAAACTTAGGTGACCAGTCACAAAACTCAAATAGCAAATGCTGATTTTCTGGCTATGCCGAAAGAATGACAGGAGACATTAGATATGGGTTTAATCAGGCCACAACTTTATTATTTGACAGATGTCTGGGACTAACGCGGTGGATAAAATGTGTGCAGTGCAGGTGCAAAATGTATGTCCCTCCAGCAGATACACTGCCGGGACCTTACCAAGTCCAGTCAATTTTTTTTTGGGAGGGGGGAGCTTCCACAGCTCCCCCCCTTTTCATCCAGGTCCCTCCAGCAATTCCCTTGCTGGGACCTTACCGATCACCCTCCCTCGTAGGAGGGGTTAAAGTGGAGTATAATGATGGGTGCGGGGGGGGGGGGGGTTGGCTCCCTGCTGTACCAATCATAGGAGTCCCCAATTACCCCTGGCTTGCTCAATTACCAAGCACCCCTACTTAATTCCTTTTCCAAGCCATTTTTCCATTCTTTTGTGCCTTAATATATGGAGTACCTGCACTGAACATCCTCCACAGGGAGGTGCCAGCCATTGGCTTGGCTGTCTCCTCCCCACACCCAGCTGCGTTCCTAGACATCTCTAAATTGCCTTTTGCCTAGCAGCCCTACTGGGGATTGTCCCATGTGTGATCATTAAGGGGCACCAGCAGCTGCATTGTCCTTGACCTGGTACCTACAGAGGGCCACACAGGCAACCCATTCTCTGGATCCTTGAATTGACAAGACTCCTTAAAAGAAAACAAAATAAACAACTTGTAAGCTGGAGCCAAAAATCTCCATTCCGCCGACCACATCACACTCCGAGGTTCCAGAGAGCCCGCGGCATCTGCTCGGGTTCACTGCTAGCCCCTGTAGCAAGCTCACGAAATCTGTCAAACTGGAAACAAGACAAAGCGTCTGCTATGCCCTTATCCTTGCCCGGCACGTGATTGGAAGAAAAACAGACGTTGAAGGTTAAGCATTGTAGAACAATCACCCTTACCAACCTGATAACTCTGTGCGATCTGGAAGTTTGGTGACTGATAACCTGTACCTCTGCCATGTTGTCGCACCAGAAGCACACCTTTTTATTAGCCAGCTCCGATCCCCAAATCACCACTGCAACTAAAATGGGAAAAAAATTCCAAGAAGTTCATGTCACGCACAACCCTGTTTTGTGTCCAGGTGGCGGGCCATTTTGTGCACACCATTTGCCTTGATAAAACCAAAACCTGCACCCCCTGCTGCATCTGAGTGGATTTTTAACCCCCCTTGTAATAACCATTCCTCCTTCCACCATGATACCCCATTAAATCTACGCAGAAAACTTTCCACACCCTCATATGTTCCTTCATATGTCTAGTGACTGGTATGTAATGGTGTGGCCTGACTATGCCGGCTGTTGCCGCTGCCTGCCGGGCACAAAATGAGGCAACAACCCTGTAAGCAAAGTTCAAGTGCCCCAGAATAGATTGCAGTTCTTGCAGCCTGAGTTTTTGTTAGCCCCCAGTGCTCTCTGGAGGAACCCTGATAGCTCCTGAAGTGTATCCTGAGGGAGCCGAGATACACCCTCCCTGGTGTCCAGCTGAATGCCCAGATAGGTCAATGTAGTGGAAAGGCCTTATGTTTTCTCCTCCGCTAGGGGTTCCTCCAACTGTTTAGCGAGGCCTGAAATGTGTCCATCTGCGAACAAAAAAAGAATTATCCAAATAATGCCCTACTTGGTTTAGTCCTGCTGACCGCACCACTGCCGAGTGCAACATTGTACTGAATTTCTGAACAGGATACTGAACAGCCCATGGGCATAGCCTTGTCAAAATATAATTGCCTGCAGTAGTCGTCTCGCAAACATGCCTGTATCTACAGGGATTGCAAAAACAACCACCATCATTAAATGCTCAGCAAATACTATTACGTGCCTGGGGCTTGCTGTGGTATGAACAATCCCCTGGCGCCCTTGGTGTCATCTACTGCAACCACGGTGTGTGATGCCACCTTATCCCAGTTTGTGTTGCTGCCCTTAATTGAAACTGCTTGTGACATGCCCCCAAACATATTGTGTGCCCGCCTAATTATATCCATACACTTAACCAAGGCAGGGCTCCTCTGTGTGTAGGCCTGTACTGTAACATCCATATAGATGAGGAAAGCAGCCTCCCAATTTTCTCATGTTCTATGCACCCTTGGCTTCTTGGGCAGTTTGCTATTTTGCTTGCCTTGCCCATGGAAGCGCTGTAATGCTGTGAAGAAAACCTCAGAAACAACATCCCTGACCATTTGCTGCACAGCTCCGCTGACTGCTCCATTAATGCACAGAGCCTGCCCACCTGCATGCGTGGGCGCTTCCCTTCGGTCATTTCCCTTTCTCAGTGCATGAGGCTGCCCTGGGTTATGCCTTGGGTTATTAAACACACTGCCCTGGGCATTAGCAGTCCCCGTACTTGTGAACCCCCCCTTGCCTCTGCTGCAATACTGTCTTGAGTCCCCTTCCAGTCCATGGGCTCCATTGGGACTGCCCTGCGCTGCAGCTGCTGCCTCTGCTTGTCCTTTCCAGCAAAGGTGCAGGCGTCTGAGCCGCAACCTGCTCACAGCCAGAAAGAATTGCTGCCTCATACATCCACTTGCAGCACGGCTAGTACATGAAACAGTTAAATTCACCCTCCCAGATTGCCGCTTCAGGCCTGACTGTGGGTGGAAGTACCTGGGGCAGGGGGATGCTAGTTCCCCTTCTTTCCATTGTCCCCTTTGTGTGTAATTTGCCTCTGCCTGCCCTTCCCTGTCTCTGGGGCCGGGGGGTAACAGCCCCCCTGTTTTCCTGAGCTTGCCCTTCTCTGTGCCTCTGGAGCCATGCTGCTTTACAATCCTTGTTTGCTGCTTTTCTGGAGCCATGCTGCTTCACATGCTGACTTCCACCTGGTCCTGCAGCAAGCCATTCACCAGAGCCTCTGTGCCTGTTGCCCAGCCTGTCCCGAGTAATAAGAGGAGGGGCCAGGCCCAGGCTGACCTTTTTCAATCCCTCATTCCTAGGTGGTGAGTCATCCACCACGCTGACTGCTCTTCCAGCAGTTTTACGACTCCCCTCTTCCCCCAAGCCAGAAAGCATTGCCTTCTTTTCCCGGCCAACCAGCCAGCCAAACCCCTCCCTGCTTACAGTGCAGGGAGGTGAATATAAAAGGAATGAATATTCTTTACAAACAATCCAACCCTCAGTTATGTTTGTGTAAGCTATTCATCAAAAACTATGAGCAAGAAGCAAACCTTGCAAAACTTGCAAAAACTAATTTGCTCACTATTTGCAAATAAAAAGACTGCATTTGCGTCTAATAGCTAAATCAGCTGTAATGCTGATAATACCATAAATGTTATTATTTTTTTCTAGGAAAGCCTAACTCTCTGACAAATGATCGTGTTTAATACATCAGAGGGGCTGGGGAGAAGGTGTTTTCTGCCTAAGTTTGATAACTTTTATTTACAGGTCATTCTTTTGTTTTCTGAGATCCAGCTTTCTTTATGCTCCAAGTTACGCAGAGTCAATTAATGGTTTGATTTAAATAAAATCTGTTTGAACTTAGCAAGAAAAAGTTTATTTTATTTAAATTAAACGGGTCTTGGTTATATCGACCCTATTATCTAACCATACAATCTTAAATTTTCTGCAGTTTAACATGAATTTTGAGCTGTAAGGTTTTAAGTATTTCAAATGATCAATAATAAAATCAACAATAGCAGTACTTTAACATAATCATGTTCATCTGTAGCAGAAGGCTCTCAAATATCAATATGCAGGTTTTTAAACTGTCTTATGGGGAACCACAGTAATTAAAAAACCCAAACCCTTCTGATTCCTTCAGAAGAAATAAACCCTTTCATCATGTGTTAATCTGAATTTTTTTTTATAATAATCATTCAAAACTGTCCCTGAAACAATCCCTGGTTTTCTTACTCTATTGCAAACAAACATTTAGGATACTTCAATTTTAAACATACTGTATATACTGCAAAAGAGATTTTTTTATGTCATGAAAGTGAAGAATTGGAATAATAACCCTGCATGTATATGGTCAATTCCATAATCTCATTTACTGACATTTTATAATTATAGGCTTTTACAAGGGAAGTCTAAAGTCAATCAAATTCTCTGGAACTCTTCTGCCCACCACAGACATTATGTCTGTGTTGCTTTCATGAGCACTGACATTTGAACGGGAGATGTCCATATTCATTATATTCCCTGTAGGCATTCAGAATGATAATGGGTGAGTGTATTTCCCCAATGTTAGATGAACGTTAGTCACCCTCTTTTACTAATGCTGGTTATATTAATTAAATGCTACTCCACAAGATTACATTGGATCAGCAGTTAAAATGGATTAGTTTGCTATGACAAACGAGAGAATAGACCCAATGGCTGCATTTTCATATAGGCCTCTAACTTTCTGTGCCCAGCTTTAGCCACCTAGGACCTGATTTTTGAGAGTTATTGTCACTATGCAGATCTCGATCTATTTTTTCAGAACCATTGGCTCACAACAGCCTTCTCAGGAAAAATACCAAGGTTGACCATCTTGTACCAAATTCTTAGACAAAAATGTTTGCTAGGATAGATCCAAATATGTATCTGCTCATTTAAAAACATGATTAGAATGTTACCAAAAAACCAGATATTTAACAGTCAACAAAATTGTAGTAAAGGTTCTGCAAACTATACTGATTTCCCTGAGAAATCATTCATATGCACTAAGGGAAGAGGGCAACCATATAGTTAACGTTACTTACAGGAGACTTGACTGCACATGAGATAATTACAACACCTCTGTGGTTAGCCTGACAGTTCAGCTACTGCAGTGTTGCTACACAAATAATTTAATTATTCTTTCTTTTTTTTGCACAGCACAGGTGACTTATTACCAGCATTGTCTTATAATTACTCTGAATGGCAACTGAGAAAGGAACTGGAGTCATAGTACAGTACTCTGATTAAGTATATTTATTAATCATCAGGGAAAAGCAGTAAGACCTTTCAGAATGCTCGTGCATTGAGTTAGCAATAACTCATCTGTGACGTGCTACAAGATAATGTAGGCTCTGTGGATTGTCAAGGAAGATTCTTATTTATAACTTGTGTAATATAAATCTAAGACCCAGCCATGCAAGGTGCTAATCACTTTACCGGATCAAGCCTTGTATATATCAATAAGACACATATGACAAGCAGAGAACAGAGATACAAGGTGGGTGAGGTAATATCTTTTATTGGACCAACTTGGTGAGAGAGACAAGCTTTAACTCACCCACTTGTCTCTCTAATATCCCGGGGCTGACATGGCTACAAAGACACTGCATACAACCAGAAAACAAGTAATAGAAATAGAACTTTCTAAAATGAGGAGGAGGTTACACTCTAGTTCCTGTTTGACAAGTGCCCATAAAAAAAGTTTATATCAGCCAATGCCACCCATGTTGGCAGGCTTATCAGAGGTGTCAAGGACTGAATAAGACAACTACTGTCCCTCCAGGTCAAGGAAAATTGGCAGAACAGTGTGTCTGGGGTAGCTTGCACTACTCCCGTCTGGGCTGTGCCTGTTATGTTGCTAGATAGGACTTCAGTCTCCAAGGCTGTTAAAGCACCACTTTTCATAAGCATTACCTCTGTCTTAGGCTTTTCTTGTGGATTCTATGATGCTTGAAATTGGCTAACTTTGTATTCATTTTGCATCCTTTATTTAGTTAAAACAGCTACCTCCGTTTTGACAAATTTAATAATAACATTTGCTTTCAGGCTGTCTGGATGCCAAGTTTCACCTGAAAATGCTGTGTGAAGGTACAGTATAAACGCCTTAAAACTGGGGGGTTGGTGGCAATGCTGACTGCTCCTCTTCTAATGGCCATTCCCTAAAATGGTAAAATGGAGAAGCACTGTAAGAATAGTGTGAGGATTCCTACTGCTGTGCTGTGTTAATCTTTCCAGGACCTTCATGTCTCATGAGAACGAAATGTACTACAACTAAAAAATGTTTACTTATCCTGGCCTAGAGTGACAGAGCACATCACAGAAGGTCTCTAGGCTGTCACTAATCTTCAACAGAGGGCAAGAGGTGACGTGGAAGCATGCTGCCCATGGAGGAATTCCTCTCCATTGCACAGTCTGGTATAATTGCCATCAGGAGCATTAAGGAAAATTGGCGTGTATGTCACCCTTAAGAAGTACAGTCTGTACTTACTTTGTCATCTTCACTAGTCCGTGGCCTGAGGCTAACTTGATTTCCTTTCCCCAGCCCATCTAAGAAGTCTAGCACAAGTAGCATCACTAACCTGCAAATAGCTCTTGTACTCAAGGGAATGCAAGAATTTCCACTGTGCCAATGCTTGTATCCTTTCTCCCCCGTCTTGTGCCCTGCACAATTGAACCTGCAGCGAATTACTTTTCTACATCAGAGGCAGAAATGCAATTTGCTGTGGCAACAGGAATATTTTGAAGGGCCTTCTGCAAAATTCCATCTTTGGGAAAAAAACATCCTCTTCAATGTAACCGAATGAGAATTTTTATGTCTCTTCAACAGAAAAGAGGAGAGAATAACTAAATAGAACCGTCAAATTTGAGAGATGAGTGGCTAATGGTCTATAACTATATCATTTATATGGAATTAAATTTACTATTTTAAATTAGCCAATTTTGATGTAGCTTTTTGAAAGTATGTTCTATTTAATATTTATAATATGACTTAAGTATCAGAAAAGTATGAGAACTGTACATATTAGTCTTAAAATGTTTAAGGCTAATGTTGCTTGCAAAACAATCACCAAAATAATATAGTAGCTACACATAAATGTTCAAGTGTATGTAAGTAGGAATGTAAGGTTTTCTACTGAGAGTAGTCACCATTTATTTTTAAATGTGTTTTTTAAACTAGAAATCCAGTATTATCCTAGAAAGGAAGCAGCAGTGTCCAAACATGCATAGTATGACCCAGAAATCCATTACCATGTCAGGGCAACTATAACATTTCTTGTTTGTGTTGGGAAACATCTAACACACTTTTGAGGCACTATTTAAAATAAAAAATAAATGTGAATTGAAATGCATGGGGCATCTTGCAAAGAAGTGATGTTAGTTGCAGAGGCATGCTGTAGATGCAAACATGGTGCTGCTAATGGATTGACCTCTGGTTAATTTTTTTCTGATTATATTTATTTACAGATCTATATAACAGAAATTGTATAGAACTTGTTTCACCACTTAAACAGTATTGTACATAATTATAAATTGGCCTAAGTTCCTAAAGCTGTATTAATAAGACCTGTTACCAGTTGCATTCTCCAACTTTGTGGTGTTGATCATGTATTGTGGTTGATGCTTTTCTACTCTTTGTCTTTATCTTCTGTCTTGTCAGTTGGTAGTGTTGGTTACACTCTTTCCTTATCTCATGTTTAAGTACAAACTTCTGTTTTTCTTACATTTAGAGATATAACCTATTTATTAGTTTTCCTATCAGAACTCTGTAATAGTAAACTTTTTCTCCTTTCCCTCCTAACTTCCTTATTTTATTATCTTACTTTTGAGTTTAATTTTGACTGTTGAAGGGGTTTTTCCTTCTTTAGTAATCAAAGTTCTCAAACTACCAGGTTTGGTGGTGGGGAATGACTTTCTTCCAGTAAGCTCCAAAAAGGTTCACCAGCCTTGTAAGTTCTCTCTTTCTTTTCCTTCCCTGCTGCAGAACTCTGACTGGATGAGTTAGTTTTTCTAGTACCAGAATTTCCAACAGTTTGATACTAGTCAATATTTTTAGGGGAGTCACTTCTCTTCCACCATCTGACTATGGTAATTGGAGCCGCAAATAGGAAATGAGTGTTCAGTTCTTTAAGGCTTTCACAAGACAGATTTTTTGAGGACAATTTAATAAAAATACTGAGAGGCTCTCTGACAGATGACCCCCTGGTATCACCCTGATGGCGTCTCCAACGTTTTTTTCAAAATGTCTTAATTTTTTAGATTGTCCACAATATGGAAAAATCCTCCTGTCCCTGTGCCATAAATTTATTTCAATTTAAGGGGAGTAAAACACAACTAATTTTAATGTAATTTTATTTTATTAATGTATTTGTTGAATTGTGGGAACCCATTGCCCCATATGTTCTCCATTCCTCAATTTTGGAGTCTATGCCCAACCATAAAATTTTGGATTTTGACTAATTTCCAGTCTTATTTTCTTAATCCAAAGGGGTAATGTTACATAAGTCTTGACATCATTTAGAACTGTGTATTCCTCTGTATTTTATTAAAGTAATTACACTGCTCTACAGCCAAAATGCTTCTGAAATAGATGTAGTCAAACTTTACTAATTCTGGGTCACTGAGAACGAAAATGATGCTTAAAATTGTTGATTGGCTCTAGTTTTCAAGACATGCTATTGGGTCAGTATATATGACCCTTGACTTGGGAATGGCGGAGGATAAGTGAGTTATAAAGGGAAGGGATCTCAATTTATACCAGAAATGACTAAAATACATCTTTGACTGGATCTATGAATAAATCTATGACTGGGTTTGGACAGTACTTGCTTTTTAGGCAAAACAATGAATGATGCAATCTGAAGCTGGTATTGCGTCATACATGATATGAATTGCATCATGTTATTCTGAGAGGTCATGGATGATGCAATCATAACGAAGCTTACATCACTCTGCTGAACAAATTGGCCTATATCAGCTCTAGAAATCATCCAGTGTCGTGCTCTCTTATTTGTCAGTGTTTGATTTTGCAAAGGGACACATTTCTGTTTAGCCAAAGTGAGCAGAGATGCCTCGTACTTGTGTGAACAGTGCAGATAACTTCTGCTATGTTTGTGGTGAAGTGACTTTTGCATCACAAAAGCGCAGTATAACCACGATGGTTAAGAAAGCCTATCACCTTTCTTTTGGCTGCAAAATTGGAGATCAGGACAAGAGGTGGGCCCCACACATATGCTGCAACACTTGTGCAACAAATCTTCGCCAGTGGTTGAACAGGAAAAGGAAATCTATGCCTTTTGCAGTGCCAATGATTTGGAGAGAGCCAACAGATCATACCAGCAATTGTTACTTCTGCATGGTGCCTCCAGTTGGGAAAGGTGTGTCAAAGAAGAAAAAGTGGACTGTGCATTATCCAAACATTCCATCAGCTACATGCCCAGTACCCCACAGAGAAGGACTGCTGGTTCCTGATGCACCAGAATAATTCTCACTTGAGTCAGACGAGGAAGAGGAAGAGGATGAAACTTCTGGTCCTGAACCATCAATGTCACAGGACCCACATTTTCTCCCATCCTCCTCCTCTGAACCACACCTCATAACACAAGGTGAACTGAATGACCTTGTCAGGGATTTGGAACTACCCAAGAGTAAGGCAGAGCTTTTGGGCTCCAGACTACAGCAGTGGACTCTCCTGGCAGGTGATCTTAGGGTTTCCATGTTCCGTGACCGTCAAAAGGATCTTGTCCCATTCTTCTTCATGGAAGGTGATCTTGTAGCCTGTAACAACATCGATGGTGTGATGGCAGCCCTCAACATTGTTCATGATCCAGATGAGTGGAGACTGTTCATTGATTCATCGAAGGCGAGTCTTAAAGCTGTTTTACTGCCTAATGGCAATGTTTTGCCATCAATTCCAGTTGGTTATGCAGTCCATATGAAGGAAACCTATGACAACATGAAACAACTTTTGAGGTGCATAAACGATGACCAACATCAGTGGCAGCTTTGTGGCGATTTGAAGGTTGTTGCTCTCTTGCTTGGTCCGCAGACTGGATACACAAAGTACTGCTGTTTTCTCTGCGAATGGGATAGTCGTGCAAGAGATTCCCACTACATCAAGAAAGATTGGCCACTCCGACAGTCATTGGAGCCTGGGAGGAAAAGTGTTCAGCATCCACCACTTGTTGAATCAAGGAAGATTTTGTTACCACCCTTACACATCAAGCTGGGTCTGATGAAGAACTTTGTCAAGGCCATTGACAAAACACAAGCAGCTTTCAAGTACCTCTGTGGAAAATTTCCAAGGTTAAGTGAAGCTAAGATAAAGGAAGGTGTCTTTGTTGGTCCTGAGATTTGTGAACTTCTTCGAGATGATGCATTTGACCATGCACTGCGTGGCAAGGAAAAAAAGGCATGGAAAGCCTTCCAGTTAGTGGCAATAAATTTTCTTGGAAACAACAAGGCAGACAAGTACAGGTTGTTGGTGGAAAACCTCCTCAAGGCATACAAAAGCCTTGGTTGCAACATGTCACTAAAGATACTTTTTGTATTTTAATGTCTGATTTTGTAAGCAAATAGTTTTTAAGTGCAGCAAAACTTGGGGGTATGCAAGACAAATCAGACTCCTGAAAGGGATACAGTAGTCTGGAAAGGTTGAGAGCCACTGGTTTAGACACTCTTTGGCTCAAGATCCCTTCATTCTTGAACATCTCTCGAACACTATGATGGACATTCTGTAATTGGCTTTCATGTAATTTATGAAACAAAATGATGTTTGCTTCCCATGATGTGGTTTCTAGGATTTTATATTCTTATTTATCACAAAACATATCTAGAAATCAACCAGAATGTTCTGGTTTAAAGCTCTGTGGCTCTGAGGCCAGTGATTCGCCCACCTCCCCCAATCATGCAAAATCTAGATAGCATCTTCCACCTCTTCAACTCTAATTGGGTCACTTAATAAACCATATATCTGTCAGGAATCTGAGGCGAGGCTTTGACATACTAGATAATAATTAATCCTTTGGGGGAACTTCCTTCAACGTCCTAACACACTGATTATTATAAAATGTATATAATTCTTCCACAGCTTATTCTATTTTTGTTAGTGTGTGATCATTTGCTGTTTTAGTATAAAAAACATATTTCTGTATGCAGTTATATCAAATTAGCACAAAGCCTACCAGGTTGGCTACATTATTCATAAAATTCACAGCACTGTTTGGCAAGTACTGTATGTGACGGCTCAGTGAGACGGGGAATAGGATGTAGCATTGGTTGCTATCAGCTATTGCCTGTAACACAGTTTGCTTCTAGAAACTATAGATACCATTTTTAATAGTGATCAAAGGTAGCATTTCAACATAATTGTTAAAAAAAAAAACAGCCCCCAAAGGCCAGAAAAGCTTCCTATGCTTGGTAACACGTGTTTTCTCGCAGGGTGTTTATAGGACCAAGTATACTATACCACTAACAACTCTATTAGTATTCATCATTAACTATATGAATTATTCAAATGTTGCACTTTGCTGTCAGGCAAGTGAACTGTAGATGCTGACAAAAGTGATTTGACATATTGGGCACTTGTTTGATAATACAAACATTTCAATGATGGTGCACATTTGAGAATTAGCAATGTATTCTGCATTTTTTTAATTATAAAAAAAGTACTTGAAAGAGATAACTGAGGAGTAATAATGTCAGTCCAATGAACTGACAACTGGTTTTCAAAAATTATCCTACTTGCCAGGGTTTTACTAAAAGTGACGCATCCCCCTAATTGTTGTGGTTTAAAAAAATAAGTATTTTCCTGCAGCATTATCTCAGAATGCTATCTATTGAGAATAGGGACTAATTGCTGTATCTCCAGTACTATGTTCTGGTAACTGTCATCTAGTATTGACTTTTTAAATGGGGACAATTTTTTTTAATGGTGAAAATTTGCAGTTTCATCTGCTGTCCTAAGTTGTTCTGTACACAGCAGATTTATTCTACCACAGACATGGCTGCATTTCATTGATGAACTGAGCAGGGCCAAACTAATCCATAAGCAAATTCCTGGAGGGAGGCAACAAAGAGTCATACAGTACACTGACTGCAGGCTGGGTTGAGCTGTGGATCAGCAAGGTGTGCCAGGTCGCAACACCATTCAATCAAATTTGGCCTTTCTGCCCTTCCGTCATGGAAGCAGTAACCCAAGCAGCAGCAGGATGAGCAACCAGCTCTGGCAGATCCACAACATTGCTGACCTGCCTGTAGTGAGCACTGTTCCCGCTAAGCTGTGTGCATGTGCGCGTGCACACAGATCCTAAACCCCGCGCACATGGCGAAACACCATGCGCACAAAAGTTTGCACAGAAGCACAACAATTTGCATAGAAGACATTTTTTGCGCACACGGCCTGTCAAAAATTTGCACAGAAGAAATTTTTTGCGCACATGGCCTGTCAAAAATTAGAGGGAACATTGGTGGTGAGTGTATTGTATGGCTGTTCATTCTTGTTCATGAGAAAGTAGGGGCCCAGAAGCGTGTGCTTGCCGAGGGACCAGTGATTGGTTAATCCAGCCCTGGAACTGAGCAGAGTAATACTGAGATATAACAGGCCTTGTCCGTTGGTCCTTACTGCAGCTAAAATAACTATTTGCAACAACCAGTTTATTCAATCAATATAATCCCTTGTTCTGATCAAACATTAAGCACAAACCCATTCTTTTAACACATTCTTTGTTGAATATTTGAAATCATTTAATTAATAGTTAATGTGAATATATTGTTCAACGAATATATGTCTTTACTCTTGCTTGAAGAATTTGCTGTACTTATTACACTAGTCACCCAGTGTTACTGGTCCTCTACGTCATATTTTATTGTTTCCCCGATTGGGTAACTCCCAAACTAACAATCAACTTATCACAGTTCCTGAGGTAACTGTACCTCTGCCCCTTCCTGGTCTTCTTGAGGGTCAGGTCTCTAATCATCACCGTTCTCTGGGCAGGATCCCCCAGCTCTCTTCCTCTAGACAAGAGATTTAGGTAGCAGTTTCTTTGGCAATTCACCGGCTATCTCAGAAGTCAGACCTTAGCGCAGCACCTGCTGTGCTGTTTGCTCAGGAGAATGACTTGAGAGTGTTTATCCGTGACCAGTCAGCCTTCATAAAGCAAAATATTATGTGTTCTCGGTGATGCTTTTGTTCTGAATAAATATCTTAATAACTCAAACTTACTAGGTTTCATCCATCTTCCACATGGAGACCAAGACATGATTTTGGGGAAAATTGGTAAACCAAAAGAGAGGAAATGGGGGAACATGTGGTGCTTTGGTCATTTGTTTAGCAGATCTGCAGCTTCAAGCACCTCTGCAATTGTTTGTAGATCAAAGGACCATTTGATGGCACCCATTAGTGCTGTCCAATATAACGACACCCCTATCTTATCTTTGCCCTTCCTCCCAATCCAGCTTAAAATGCTGACACCCTGACTGACACATCTCTGACTGAAGGAAGCAAAATAATAATGGGCATGGAGGGAAGAAAGAGGATATTGGAGATGATTGGTATGGGGACATGAACACAGTCCCTGACATGGTGGTAATGGGGAACGCTGGGATGAGAGGAGGAGGAAATGGGGGCAGAGAGAACCCCTAGCAGGGGGAAGATTGAAGGACTCCGGCATGTCGTGGGGATTGGGGAGGAGGAACCGAGTCCCTGCCAATGGGGGAGATGGGGAGAACTAAACCTCTGGCATGAGGGAGTGAGGGGAGTTGGAGGGAGCTCTTGAAATAGAAGGGATTCAGAAGGTGACGCACAGGGAGTTTGGGGGAATGAAGGGATGCAAGGAACTCCTGGTGGGGGTGTGGGGGTGTGTGTAAGGAGCTCAGCCTACAAAATCTATGATGTATGTGACATTCTAGTTCAGACTTTTGCCCTAACTGCTCCCTCAGTGCATCTCTGGGATGCATGGTGCTCCAGAGGGAATTGGTGGAGGCAGTAGGGAGGAAGAGGAGACACAGACATGCTCTCATCCATGTTGACTCATGAAGCCGGACAATCACACTAGGGGGCAGAGGGCAAAGGGAAGGGGAGGCTTACTACCCTCGAGAGTGGTGCACTATGTATACCCAGAGCACCAGCTCACCTGAGGAGGTAGGCTGAAGCCCTGCACGAGTTCCCCACTCTCCATGAAGGGGTGCAGCTCTGCATTGCTTTCCGAGCACTGGCTAAATGCCTTTATTTGGCCCAATGGGTTATGTGTGAACTGTTCTCTCTGTTCACTTTTCCCTATTTGCGGTCTGTGTTGTGTGTATGTCACATGATAGTCTCTCTGCTTCCTAATTGGATAACTGGAACATTTAAAATACGTAAATATTGAACAACAAATAAGAATGTCTATGAGAGAATTTAGATGCATACTGAATGATAAAATTCATGAAACTTGAGGGATTCACAAACACTCATGTAAATAGTGGGTGGCTGTTTAAGTACTCTGGGATAATGACCCACAAATCATAGTGAATCAAACATAACATGCTTATCCACAAAAATGTTAATAAATCAGATTTGTTATCCACTAGCTCTGTACTGATGATTGATCAATGTGAGCAATGTGTTAGAGAAAGAGCCAGACAATCACACCTCTTCTACTTAGAGCATGCCAGATTAGTTCTGAGACAGAAAGGAGTTATTTCTAGTGCAGCATTTGGGCCTGGCATCAATCCTTCTGTCACTGTCACCATTGCCATCAAGCAACACTGTCAGCAACACATAATTCCAAAGTTGTCTCTTCTCCAAGTAGTACACTTCCCATAAACATGTACTGCCAAGAACTTTCTAAACCCACAGGAATGTCTGCTGATTGTGAGCAGCCTCTATCCTGTCAAAATGTTTCCTGTGGAGGTGCTGTGGGCCTCATCAGTGACTGAACATGTAAGCTTTGTTTGAAAAAAGACAAACCTTACCAAAATCTTCCTTCTTTTGACCTCTGCATAATACCATACATCAGCTTTGCTTTTCTAAAGGAAAGCTTTAAATTGCCAGTGATTTAGGTCAAGGGCATGACCATATCTGAATCAATTCTTCTTCTTGATCATTCATGATGGACAATGAGAAATGTCTCCATACCACCATTCACTTTGGCCATCTAAAAAGCACCATTTGTCTGATGCTAGCGTGTTTGGACAAATCTATGCAGACATTCAATGTGTTGCAGCTTTTGAAATGGTTAAAGCCCTTTGGTTGGGATTGAATTGAAGCTAGACTCAAAAGCTCTTCATACACTGCAAGATTTTTATTTTGTTTTGTTTTCTTGTTGTTCAGTAAAGACAAAGTAATATCTGAATGATGGATACATCAGTAGCTCTGAATGTCAAGGAGTAGAGAAGTTTCTTTGCTATATTCTTCAGCAGTAATATGTGATGTCATCTGATGTATAGTGGATGTTCTTAAATATTTAGCATTTGTAATTGTTACCAATTACTTATACTGTACTTGCGATGGGGAATTATCACAAACACTGCAATAACTGTTTTAATGTATGGTGTTATATGCAAGTTTGCAAGGGCATCCATTGAATCTGATACCTTTTGTAAAAGAGTCATTCAGCTTAGTCTGAAATTCACAGATTTATGAGTTGATTCACAACACAATTTTGTCTGGCAATAGAACTGTGCAAATTGATTCACTGGCAGAACTGAAAAATTAAATATGATAAAAAGGAAAATGTTGAAAGCAAATCATTTTGGGGTGAACACAACATTTTGTTCAGCCCCAAACATTTTTTACTTTTGAGATTCTTTTATCTTATAAAAACTTGACATTGAAGTAAAATTTCAAACAAATATTGTTTTGAATCAAATGTTAAGTTTTGAAAACAATGAAATTTTTAGAATAAACCTTTTAGATTTATTTATTTTTTGTTTTGACTAAAACAACTTCACATATTCAACACAAATTTGCCAAATGCTTGTCAACCCAAATCTGCATTTTTCAGTGAAAAAACACTTCAGTCAAAAAGTTTTGCCCAACTCTATCGGACAACAAGTATGCATTGTTTTTATTAAATTCCCATTGATGAAAAGCCTTGATGTTTTTGCAGAGACTAAAGCCATTTCAAAACTAGCTTGCATGGGGATTTTTCAAGATGCTTGTTTGCCAGCTCAGAAAGGATAAACAACTGTTTAAATTCAGATTATCTTTGCCAGTAGCAGAGTTAGAATTTTTTTTTCTTTTAAATTAAAGCTTAAATTCTGCAGAAGCTAATACAGTCATCATCAAACCACAAGGAACGTGACATCAATAACAGCACCTGAGGCTCTTGCCTAAGTGAAGCGACCTAAAAGTTTCCATTTTCCCAGCTCATGCACAACCTAAGTGGTATTGTACCTTTAATTTGAATGGTCAGAATGTCACTGTTCTCCATTCTTCCCGATGGAGCATGCATAAGCCGAAGACTGCACCTGACAATATATTGGGAAATGCCCAAAAGCAATCTGCTGGGGTTGGGAGCTAGGAATTGACAATAATCAGTATGTTTCCCAATCGAGATAGGAACTATTGGGCAAAACCATCAATGTCTGGCTGGTCCCAGGACTAAGAAACAGAGCCTGTTGGGGCCAAGGCACCCAACATCAACAAGAAAAGTCACTCAAGCTAGTCCCTTGTGAACCAGCAATTCCTCTGCATATGCATCCTGGCCACTGTACAGGAACCACGTTCCACACCTGGTCTGTGGTAGCCCTCCAAGCAGACTACCATGGAATCAGGGCGAGGCTTCTGGCACTGAAAAGTTTTGATTTTTTAAAAACAATTTTTTTCAGATTTCTGTAGCGCAAAGAATTTCATTTTTTTTTGTTTTCATTCCAAATTGAAACAAAAATGCTGAAATCTCAATACTCCATGAAACAGAATCACCATTCTCTGCCCAATTCTAAGTAGTCCTATTGACTGTAGTGGAGCAGATCTGAATTTGGCCTAACATTTGGGGTAAATCTGTCTGATTTCGGTGATATACCATCACAAATGATCTGAGGATATAACCACATGCTCTTTTCAAGGATGGAAGAATCAGTTTGAATTAACTATCACTTCAGCATAGAAATTCCCGGAAGCCACTCTAATAGATAAATTTATTTTATAGTTTGGAGACCTGTCCTATATAACAAGCCCCATAGAGCTGAATTCTGGCTGGTGTTTGTGCCTTCTTGTACACCAGAAAAGCTAAAGCTTAATGGGGGACAATGCAAGAGAACTTTGGTTGTGGTTTCCCCAAAACTTTCACAAGTGCCATTCCTCTCCTGCTCCATGAGTAGAGCGATATGTTAGAGTAAGGCTCTAGAGAGCTGAAGATATGATCCATGCATTGTGAAGAACACCAGCCCTGACATGCCATGATTCCATGCACCCTTCTACTGTGCAGATTGAGTTGACATTTAGACTATGGGAACATAATTAAGGTTACTTTTGAGCCTGTTTTGTGAAGAAAGCTATATGTCCCTAGATTTGGCACATGATATCTAATTTCTTGAAGAAAATTAATGACTCATATGGTTTAGGTTCAAATTCATAGCCCTTTTGCAGAGGATTCTCACATCTCCTATATTAAGAAAAGGTGTGCGAAGGAAATGGACATATCAGTAAACAGTGATATCTATTTGAATGTTGATATAAAGTTGACTGTCAGCAAGGAAATTTATGAACACAAATCGTTAGCACAACCCATTCTACAAGTGCAGCACCAGACAAAAAACTACTTTTTGAATACTTATCAAAAGGCAATTTTTTCCATGCAAACACAATTCGCTAGGGTGGGCAATAAAGGCTTCCACAGTTGGAGACAGGAAAGGAGTCCTTCCTTCCAGGCCCAAGAGTGGTTGTAGAGACACTCCATCCCTGCTGCTGCAGTATGAAGCTCCTGCACCATTGCTCCATAGAGAAAGTGGTCAGTAGAAAGAATACATAGTGGCGGACCCACTAGCATTACCCCATTTTTCCCATACATCCCCTCCTCTATTGCAACCCCTCCTATATCAGCCAGCTGGAAACTCCTGTGGAGCTGTGATCCATGTTGTGCAGGAGTTTTGCACACCCTGCCCTGGCTGCCAATATCTTACATATACTCATCTCTGCTATGCAGTGGAACCACTGTCGTTCTAAAGTGTTTGACAAGCCGTCACCTGTGGAGGCGGGAGTAGGAGTTGCTCCTGTGTAGGTCAGACTATGGGTATACATTAGTCACTTTACAAGATTCTGTTGGTTTGGGAGATATTCCCTGTACTAAAACATGGAGTATTATTGCTGGAACTGTTAATAATTCTCTAAACAGAAAAAACTTTAAGAAAGTGACCATTGTACCTGTATAAATAGTGAACAAGTTATTAAAGTGTAGGCAGAAAAAGAAGGCAAGGTTTTAGAACAAAATTCTGTAGGTAATTTCAATGTAAATTGTTTGTCTTTAGCTGAAAGATCCAGATCCAGATGAGTAAATCAACATGTACAAGTGAGATACCACCTTGTTTGTTCTACTGACGCTTTTCATCTTGTAAATCGGTGATCAAATACCAGGCAAAACTTAATGATATATAGACAAATAAATCAGTTCTTACAAATGGCACAAAAGTTTTTTCTTCACTGTTTACCAAAGGTGAAAAACAGTTACTCCTCACTTATTACAGTCACTACTGTAAATCACACAGTCCTAATGTTAAATAGCAAGGTATAGATGGTCAGGTGCAATAGACGTATCTAATTTTATCATGCATTTGTTTTATTTGCGGATGTAACAGTTGGTATCAGTTTATAGGTTACTAACCATCCAGTAAATTTATTTCCTTTTAGTATTTATCCTGCCTCAGAGCTATAGAAATTATTTGCAAACTATCCTAATTTGTGTTAGCTGCTGAATTTGAATGTAATTGTTTCAGATTTTTTGTTATTTAGTGCACTCTACTTAGAATGAAAATTGTTAATGAAGAATCAATTATCGTGGCCAAAAGTAGACTTTTCTAAACATGTTCCATTTCATATCTTTTTCTCTGAATCTAACATCTGGAATTTTCAAAAAGTAGTGTTTACTTTCTGGGCTTTTAATGTTGTAAAGCGGGGAGCAGGAAAGCCTCTTAGTGTAGAAAATGTTGAGCTATTGCTAAGTAGGACCCAGTTCTGCCAGATGTAGAATGCATCAGTTCCTGGGGTTGAAGCTACTCAGCATCTCCTGAGAGGTGCTTAGCAGTATGATGGATTGGGCTGTTAGTTTCCTAAAAACAAGCAATCACAGTTGATATGAACTTAGTTTTTAGGATATTATTTAAAATAAAGGATCAAATTCTGTCTTTAGATGCCTGTACATTGCAGACAATGGGATCTGTACACATATACAAGGAGAAAAAATGAGGGCATTTGTTTCATGGAAACACTTATAGTTGTCATTACAGGCATTCTTTCTGCCCAGGAGTCTCTTGCAGCAGCTAGAAGATTTGCATTTTCCCTACTGCCATCATCAGTGAAGTTATCTAGAAAACCCAGACCAACCCCCAAAGCTCTCTTATGTACTGTCACTGAAATATTAAGTAGCTACTTGAAGATAAACAGACTTACTCATTAGGAGTGAGTAGTCTCCAGTTTCTACAAGTGAGCAATTATTTCAAACTTTTGTTTCCACTTACACACAATCAACCATATTCTCTGCTCTTAAATTAGATAAAACTGAATACAACAGTACTACTATAATCTGCCTATACTCTATTAAAATGCATATTACTTTTAGATAATTTGTGCCTAGTTTTTGCCACCAAAACTTTAACTAGGACAATAGTCAGTGCAGTTGGGTGTAATTCTGGTGATCTCCCTTCATTTAGGACCCAGTGCCAAAAAAAACGTATGCATGTGCTTAATTTCATTACCATGAATAGCTCCATTGATTGCAATGGAGCCATTCATGGTAGCAAAGTTAAGCATGGGCGTAAGTCTTTGCAGGGTCGAGGCCTTAAAGCTTGATCCTCCAAGGTGATGAGCACTCTAGCACTAATCCAGCAATGCATGGAAGTATGTGTTTAATTTGTGAGTAGTCTGACTAAATGGGCAAGAAAGTTATTGATGTAAGGCATCATCTGTTGGAGGCCTAGATTGGCCAGAATTCCGGCTGCTCTCATACTTAAGGACATGGTTATTTGATTTGCTGGGTTCAATCTAGGGGTCTCAGTACTTTGCAGGACAGAGATCTTGATCATGCTCAACTATCACTGAAATTAATAGTAATTGGATGTGCATAACTGAAGACACAATTTACCCTAAGTATAATGCTAAACCCTGTAGTAGCGCTTCAGTAACTGCGGCTAGTACCAATTTGAAAACATTCCTAAAATATATCATTTTGTCCATTAGAATGAGACCTAGAGAAGCCATGAAATGCTTAAACCATAAATGATTGCAAGATTTCAAATTACTTGGGGTTCATCAAGATCACACAGCCCACTCATGAGATCTAATCAGGGCTACTGGGGAAAAATTACAGAGTCTACATAGCCTTCAGACAGCAATTAGGTTGACAAATTAGACTACATTTTGCAGTTTAAATTACCATGTTGCTAAAATGACACTTTGCATTACACTTAAAATATACCAGCAAGGAGAAGCTCATGGCCTACAGCAGCTCAGAGAGAGAAGATTCACTCCTGTTATAAACAGGCTTTGTAATATACAGATACGGCTATGTAGTGTAAGGTATAACAGTATCTTGGAAGGGCTGGTGTAACTCATTTTCCAGCTTGACAACTTTTAGGGTAATAGTGGATTAAATATACAGAAAAACTTGTTGTTGCACAGATTTCCAAATCAATTCCAGGAAAAATCTTCTACTTCACAATAGCAGAAAGATTAGAAAGTCATCTTTTCAGTTTTTGTTTTAGTATTAGATTTTCATCTCAATGTATTGTAAAGCAATTATTGGTGTTAAAAAAACAAAAAAAAACCCAAACCAGTGCTCATTTAGCTGAGTGTAGGCACTCAGTGTCAGGTACTACAGTAATAGGGTCATAAACTTATCTTGTATACCAAGTTCATGATGAACGAAATACTAATAACTTTGTGTATATAATACAATCTAATATGTTTCATACTTATTTACAGACCAAAGAAATAAACCCTTGAAGCATCCCTGTGTATTTTGGAATAATTTCCCTAAATACCTGAAAAAGAGGATGGGATTGTGAAGATGGTTGAGAAATCCAGTTTATTTGTTACACTGTTCTCAGCCACAATTGCCAATTTAAAATATAATACTGGCTTGAAGATCTGGATCGCAATGCTGTAGTTAATTATGGCTGCATAGATGAATTTTCTGAGATCCCCGAGAGCTAGGGGTTGTATGTACCCGTACAAAAAATTCACTTGTATTTTATTGTACTTAAAGCCTGTGATGGGGTGTTCACACAACACCAGCCCTGAAGGGTTAAGGTAGGTTAAGATAGGGCCAATTAACTTTATAGGCCACATCTGGTGGAGTCTGGCTTGACTGAAAATGACTAAAGGCTGATAAAACTCAGGTGGGGCAGAAGCTGGTTAAGGTATAAAGCCAGGAAATTTGCCATGGAAAGGGGCTATGGGGTGGAAGCTCACAGTCATTCTCTGGGCTTATAGAGGGAAAGGGGAGCTGGATGGGTGGGAGGGAAGAGAGCTGCCATGAGATCCTGGCCCTGAGGGAAGAGTTTACCCAGAAAGATGGAGAAGAAAGCCTGTGGGAGGCAGAGTAGAAAGCAGATCAGGGAAAGAACAGTGAGGTTAGAGACTGTGCAGGCCTTTGACTGCTGATTGTAGGGTGCCTGGACTGGAACCCAGAGTAGTGGGTGGATCTGGGTTCCCCTGCCAGCCAGTGGGAAGTGGCAGAAGGATTGTGGGAGATGCCAGCTGGACTGTGGATCTGGAGGGACTTTGATACTCAGGAAGGGGAATGACTATAATGACCTGGCTGGAAGGCTGAGTCACAAAGAGGAATCAACATGAGTACACATGGAGGGAGTGGGGGAGAGAGATTGAGAGAGATATGGGTAGGGCCACGGAAGGAGAAGGTGTCTGATTGGTGCACAGTGGCCCCTGGTGAACAGATGGAGCAACTGTAGGGGAAATCCTGCTGTACCCCTGAGCAGAAGCATGCTTGGTTGCTCTGTGGGAATAGCACATGTGCAGGCTGGTGCTCAGCATGTAGACGCTGTGAGGAGCAGGAGAACGCTAAGCACAGATGAACTCTTCTTAGAGTTTGGCAGCTAAATTCTCTGAAGACCCTTCTGAACATGTGAAAAATCTGTTTGCAAAGTCATATAATTGACAGATTTCAAGCTCTTGCCACAAATCATGGAGTGGCTAGAGTGCCTCAATGACATGACTACAAGATTTTTTTTTTTTAACATGGTCAAATCAATAGGTTACCCCCTTATCCCATTCTCAGAAATGGCTTAACCATTTTTGCAGAAACTTTCCCAGAACATTCAGCCTAAGAGATCCATGGCATGGAAAATTTCAGCTCAAATGGTTGAAAGTGTGGCAAAATTTACAAGCAACAAAACAGGGCCGTACAATGGGAAGTGCTGGGAAACTACAATAAGTAGCTCATCCAGCTCCGTCTATAATAAACTGGACCAAACTATTTGATTTTTATTGCACTGACTTATTAACTACATGGTCATATAATTATTCTCTTATTACAGCTCATAGCTTTTTAGTATTTTAATAATTGTAGGCTTATAACATTAATTTATTTTAGTGGCCTCATGTAACTATATGGTCTAGAAATGTGACCTATTCTTACAGCACAATAAGCAACTTATACTCATTGTAACTGAGTTTTAACACCATTTTCTTTGTTTACATGAGGAAATAAGCATACTATAGCAGTTACCAGATTGTTGTAGAACATGTAGGAAAATGCCGACTTTTTAATTGTAGCCACTTTGTTTCCAGTTCACTCAAAAATCATATTGATTTGTTCCTAACACTAGACTTTGTGGATTTGGGGAATTATTGATTTTTGTGATGGTCTTTTCATTTCCCCCCACCCTCCCATAAATTACAAGAATATCTTTTGGAGCACACTTGCCTATCTGTACTAATCTATTTTTCACTGACTAAATACCAAGGAGTGAGGTTTTGAGAAGGTTCATAATGGATTCAAAGCACGTGGGAAATTCCAAGAAAAGGGCAATATCAGAAATCCATAAATATATTTTCTTTTCCCTGGGCTAGATGATTCAGATATTCAATGGCAGCTATCCAATGTACATACCTATTGTTACTTTTGGGGGCCCAATCCTGTTCCCACTGAAATCACTGGGAGAAGTTCTGGGTCTTAAGAGTACATTGTTCAAGAATCAGCAATAGATACAGTTGTGGAATCTTTTCCATGAACATGTTTGCCATTTAATTTCAGTCAATTTTACAAACCTCAGGGATTGTCTTTACAGGGACACTCAGGTACACTAAAATGAATTAACTAAAAGTGTGAAGCTAAAGCATTTTAGTTAATACGCGTTAAAACCCTGTATGGATGCTCTCATGAAGTAGAGTGACCTTGGCTTGCTGTAGCTTAATCACCTTTGAAGGCTACTAAGACCACTTTACTTCTGATTAAGCATCCACACAGGAATCTAATGCACTTTAATTACTGTAGTTTAACTTCCCACCTTCAGTTAATTCATCTTAACTTTTATGAGTATCTGCATGTAAAGACACAAGGTGCTGTGGTAATATCTTTTATTGGACCAACTTCTGTTGGTGAGAGAGAGAAGCTTTCAAGCTATACAGAGCTCTTCTTCCAGTAGACAATCACTCAGTTTTTTTCATTTTGTTTTGCACATTTCAATGAAACAGGCTATTTGTGCATCAAAGCATATAATAATTCAAATTTAGCTTTAAAATGTATCTATTCTCATTCAAAAAATAACTATCAATGTAAAATGTAATGTCCTGTGTTTAAAAGGGCCATCTTGTGTCAATAACAAAAATACAAAAACTCATTGTAGCTTTGCCTTTTTATTGCAAATATTTCACAAACCTCTAGCTTCAATGTGCCTCACATCCTGCATTAACAATCTATGTAGCAGATAACTGTTTGAGTTTAGTAAGAGTGAGAGCAGCTGGTTCCAGTTTTATAAGTGATCCTCTCTGACCTGATTGAAGGAGGAATAATAAAAAAGCTAATTCACCTATGAGGAGTTTAAGATCTGGTTGAAATGATAAAAGCTTCACTTTACCCAGGGAGATGCAATAACATATTTTTAGATAGAGAGGCTTCTCCCAGAAACATGTCCTGCAATAGTTTTTTTTTATTTTACAGGCTTTTTGTCTAGAGAGGTATTTCCCAGAAACCTTTTCCCTTGCAAAGGATTTATATATAGAGAGATTCCCCAGGAGCTTCTCTGCTTAGTAGAGATGTCTATTTATGATGTATCTTGTAGGTATATTTTTTTATTTATAGCAGTGTGACACATTTTTAGTTGAAGTAAACACTCCATCTTGAGCTACATCGAATTGGATGTGTGAAAATAGGCACCTTTCAATTTTGCCTTGAACCCTGAACCAAAGCCCTAGTTCTGAATCTGGGTAGCCAAACCTGCCCTCAACCCTCTAAAATTCAGGGACGGAAGAGAGTTTTGACAGATAGTTCTCTTTCAATCCCATCTCTAGTTATAAATGGCACATTTATTTGAACTTATGTGATAATCATTTAGTTTAAACTCTTCTACCTCTAGTTTGATTCCTACACAAGATACAGCATTTTTCATTCTTCATATTTAAAAATCTATTTCTATTTCCTCTTTTGACATGAAAATTAAAAGAGGAGAATACAGTTCTGCAACTAATTTTTATATGTGCTTGAGCACCAATAATGTTTTTGAGGGAACAAAAAATGTAATTAATATCTGAAGATGACTATTAATTCCAGTGAGGAATGCAATATTTCAGCAATAAAGCCAGCAGTCTGCCTGCTGATATTTTTTTCTATTTTGCCTAGTTATTTCAAACAACCTTGGCAGTAAAAATCATAGTTAATTTAGTGTCATTCTGTATTCATGTATTATCATAGGTTCAAATTGGAAGTTATATATTTGGTTAAGAAAAACATCTGGTACTAAATATAAACAAATCATATGCAAATTCACATTAGTGGCTGTATATAAACTCTAGTATTTTGAAAATAATCAACAAGAATTTACAATTAACATTCTTTGTTGTATGAAATATGTCAAAAATTCGGATTTAATCATGCAGGTCTAGGTAACAGGGCCCTGGGCCTTTTAAGATCAGAAGCTTAATAGGAGTTGTAAACCTCCAGACATAAGAAAGGGATCTGCTGACCAAGAATCATGTGACTGCTTGCTAGAGAGTATATGAAGGAATGCTCTGGGCTTGGTTTTAGGAAGATGAGGATTGAGGAACAGCCCTGAGGGAATTCCCTCCATGGGACCTGGTAGAAGGCCCAAGAGATAATTAGAAAGCTATTTAGGGGTCAGAATATGACCTCTTTCTTCCCAGCTTGTGGAAAGCAGGACAGACCTCTGTTACCAGTGTTACTTTAAGCTCTCTTTCTTCTGCTGGTTATTATAAAACTGGCTGTGGGGAAAGGGATATCAAACTTGAGTGTTTGGGCTGTATTTTGATTACTGCTCATGGTAGATCCTGGTTTACATTCCAATTTTCATTTCCAATTTTAATTTGCTTTAAAAATAGTCATTGCCCTTGGGATGTGAGGGTAATAACACAGTGTTTTATCCTGCTCGTCTCTGTTTATATTGATGATAATTGACCTGCTACCCCTAAGAAGGTTTGAATATTTAGAGGAAGATAAGTAACCCAAAGAACAATTCTTATTTGAACGTACAAAAAGCTGGGGGTGGGAGAATGCATCTGAGTGGTGTATGATGAAAATGGAAGTACTGATGCCAGGACGTTGAAATCAGACATAACAGAAGATGTGTGGTTTAAAACACTGAAAAAAGCAGAAACTACCCTTCCTGAAAGAGAAAGTGGAGTGAGGGAGGAAAATGGTCATGATATCCTCCAGCTATTATCTATTCCATCACTGCTATATTTTTGGTAAATCATTTGAGAAGCAAATTGCCCTGTCTCTTTTTGAGTGTTCAGAGAGAATAGGAGAACACCATTAGTTTGAAATATTTGTAGAAATAAAGCAAAAATTAGCTGGAAAATCAGGGGAAATGATAGGGCACTAGATGTGGGAGACTACAGAGAATTCTTTCCCAGACGTCTGGCTGGTGGGTTTTGCTCACAAGCTCAGGGTCTAACTGACTGCCATATTCAGGGTAGGAAGGAATTTTCCTCGGGTCAGATTGGCAGAGCCTCTGGGTTGTTTTTTTTTTGGCTTTCTTTGCAATGTGGGGCATGGGTCACTTGCAGGTTTAAACTATTGTAAATGGGGGCTTCTCTGTATTTTGAAATCTTTAAACCATGAGGTGAGGACTTCAGTAACTCCGACAGAGATTAAGGGTCTATTACAGGAGTGGGTGGGAGAAGTTCTTTGGCTGCAATGTGTCAGTCTATCGTGATAGTCCCTTCTGACCTTAAAAGTCTGTGAGTCTGAGTCTATGCAATGTCCTAATGGTGAGGTCTGGGGAAAAGTCTACCAGAAGAAATGGTAGGATACCTTCATAAGATGGAACAAAGCGTTCCTGAAAACACTGCATCCAGTATCACCTTTCTCACCTTCCTTTTCCGTTATTTCTTTCCTAGGTATTTCTTGTACTAGGTAAAAAAAACCCCATGACTAAAAACTTCTGGAGCACAGTTGCTGATGATAAACACTTTTCCCCTTTACCTGTGGGTCCCAGTATATGCCCTTGATTGGTTGCACTCCCAGTCAATTGTGAAACCTCAGGCAATCTGAATCATAGCAAGTGGATCTTCTCCTTGCAACCATGGCAAGCACATTCCTGGTGGAAGGTATTTAGGAAGGCATCTGTTTGCACTGGGTTTGTCTTTTCTGTTTCCTCAGCATTCTGAAACCCTTTAGATACTTTAATTTCCCCTAATTGTATTAGTATGATTTATGGAATGTAAAATAATACTGAAGGCCTCCACGGTCGATAACTCCATAGCAATGCCCTGGGATTTCAACAAAATGGAATAATCTGAGTTGATGCAGTGTTACAAATTTGCAAATAACCATTTCACAAAATATTATGTTTGTCTGCAATTTAAAAACAACAGCAGAGGAACTGGTTAGTCATTCATAAGTAAGGGACTCTAAATAACTATTGAAGAGATGAAGCCCAAAGGAAATGTTAAAACAGATGAAGAATACATGCAGAGCCAAAGTTTTGAAGTCTGGCACAAGAAAAGCAACATCATATATGGAAGCAAACACACTACAGTAGCAAACCCTGGTATTTGCATATGAAAATTGGATAACTATATAACTGAATATCTGTTTTCACATGTGAGTGCCTGCTTTGCTTGTGCAAATGCAAATCTATTGCACATACAGCTGAGAATCTGCAATATTATATTATATTCCATAGTAACTTATTTCATTATTGCTTTCAAAACCATGGGTATTTGGTACATTATGGGAGGAGCTGTGATGGTAATGACATCTGTATTTAGGTGGCCTAACACTTTTTTAATACGTTTTTGTGAGCCTCTCAAATGCCTTCATAGGCAGCAGGCCTATCAAATTTGACAGGGACAACCCCCTGAGGTGAGAGACATGCCTTTCTCTTGTCTTATGATTTCCTTTGGCTGAAATAGAAACTGTTAAAAATCACTGATCCCCTACTCTAATTTGAGTTAGAGTGCCACAATAATAACTGAACATGAACATTCTACAAAGGCAGCATCAGAAAACTCACACTGTACTGGGAACATGTGGGAGCTGCTGCAGTGGCAGCCGAGAGTGGGGGAGAATCAGGCTTGGTGGGACTCTCTCCTCTGATCACACATGCCGCTGACTTCCTACACGATCCCAACATCCCATCCCCGTTTTGAGATAACAGTCTATTCCTGCTGCCATCTCATGTAGTGAGTCATATTGCTTGAGTGGTATATATTTGTGTTGGAATAGTGGAGTTTCAGGGTTTATATCCCATGGATGAAGCATGATAGAAGGTTGGTACCGTTGAACATGAAAGAACTTGTTTTGTTTTTTTCCTTTAAAAAAATAAGCCTAGGAAATTAATTGCAAAACAAAACAAAACAACATCACAATAATATTAGTTAGGTTGTGACGTCAAGCAATTGAAGTTTGGAAATGCTGGTTTGCAGTTGTTCGTGTAGCTTTAATTTTGCTTTTGGTTGCCTCTGCATTATGCTAGTCTTTAATTACATGGTCACATACTATTTTTCCACAGGACCTCTGCTTCATTCAGTGCACAGGATGGATGCACAATGGGTACCCCGAAATAACATTTTTTAAATGTTGACTTTTTGTATTCAATATTATATACAGGCCCTACTGTGTGGAATTTATTTTCTCTGATTGGAAAATAGATTAAAAAAAACAAAATCAAACCACCACCACCACCAAAAACTACTGACACTATTTTCATGGAAGCATCAAGTGAAATCTGTTTCATTATCAAATATCCCTCCCCCTCCCGACCCAGTTCCTAATCACAAGTTCACACTGACTGGTTAATGCATAGGAATGATCATACATGCTTTTTTTTTTTTTAAAGGAAAAAGTGCACTGAATATTTGTTTTGACAAAACACACAAAGACCCAAATTCAGTCCTGGCAGAAGGAATTTTGAAGTAAGGCAAGTCTGGTCTTTACCTCCCTGTAACATCTTTTTTTAAAGATGGGTAAAATATTTGCTACCCTCATTTTGACGAAAATATAGCCAGTTGTTCGATGACAGTTTTGGTTTGACATTGAAATTATTGAAGAGACCAAATAACCAAGCTTAATCAACTTTTATTAGTCAGAGACTAAGCAGTACAACACAGGGACAGAGTTTAACATTGCAGTGTAGAGAGCAGAGTCTCTCAGCATTCAATTTTGCCCTGAAAATATGCATTCAAAGCTAGCTGTATTCATAGTATGATTGTTTACATGTTAGAGAACATTTTACATTTCACTTGAGATTTCACCAATGAGCTTTTTGTCTTGTTTTCCTGTATCAACTGGTTCCTTTTCTATCTTTGTTTTTGGATACATTCTAGGCTCTGGTGGGCTGTGAAAGCACTCCCTTCATATATGTATCTTGTCTCTGGCAGGTTTTGTATTTGTTATGATTTTGTATTTGCCATACCAAGAGCTGAGTTCAGCTTTGTGAAGTGCTCTGGAATATAAGAGTGGGGAATGCCTGGTGATCCTCTCAGGGACTCTCTGCTTAGGGCCAGTCTGATCACCTTTTACGGGGAATTTTCCCTTGGTGTCAAACTGGCTGAGCCACTGTGGGTTTCAGCTCTTTCTGATCACAGTTCACAGTTTGGGAAGACAACAACTAACTCCCAGAATCAGATCAGTAGCTGAGGAACAAGGAAGCACATCCATGGGAGTCTATACAGGCAGTTTCAGAAGAACTTGTTTGCCACTTTGGGCTGGTGTCCTTGCGGGATGATTACAGATGTCTTAGCCAATTGTTCCAAATTCTGTGGCAATGTTTGGGAGAAGAAGAGGTTAAGGATGAGAAAAGGTTTGAATATGTAGAGTGGGACTCATAAGGTATCCACACAGGTGAACCCAAATCTCTACTTGTGAGGAGGGCTAGATGGGAGCTTGCAGCTTAATCAGGAACTGTCTACCCAGGTGGTTGTGCCCTGAGGGTGTCTGCCGGCCTTCAAGGCTTACTGGGATTGCAGGCTGCCAGGTCTGAGGTCAATGGAGTAACCCTCTTGGTTCATTTGAGTTAAGGTTTTATACAATTCTATATACCAATAAAATTGCAGCCAGAAGCCTGGAGACCAAAACAAGATGCTGTAATGAGAGGCCTGGACTTGACATGACCCACAGCATTCTTGTGTATGGACTTAGCATAACCCAAAGCCATTTTATATGCTCAGCCACTGTAAGTTGGAAACAAAAGCTATAGAGTCAGGAGAATTCAGCCTTGATGCAGGCAGGCAGACAGAAAAGTATTGGCTGCAGCTGCAGCATTACTAATAGGGAGAGAGATGCATTCTCAAAGTCATGAGAATGGGAGAGAATGGACAAGCTAACCTTGAGTTTCTGCAGTTTCTTCCTGATAATAAAAAGGATGAGGTTTTGCTGTTGCAAGTGTATCCCACCAAAGAAGCCTAAAGATAAGACCTTGAGAACCTTTTACTAACTTTGAATAATACAAAAACTAATGAGTAGGCAGTCTTAGGCATGTGAACTCCTGAATAGTGAAAGTAATTGGTTAGTATTTTTTTGCATAGCTATGTTTTTAAGTAAAATAATTGGTTAAGGCCTGGATAAGAGAGAGCCTCATTTTAACTATATAATGAGGGTCAGAAATGAAGCGTGTTGGAACTTAGCTCCTGGATACAGCTCAAGACCAAAGGTGCTAGGATGTTTAACCCCGGCACAACTAGACTGCAAAAGCTAGAGCCCAGACAGCATGACCCTGACTGGCCATTGGGAGATGTCCGTCTTATTGGCAGTGGTGAGCATCAGATGCTTGGCATGTGTACTCTGTTGATTTGTTGCTAATTGTTCATAAATACTTGTACATGTTTAAGGATATTCACTGTGTGAAGGCTCTTTCATTGGGAAAAGGCCTTGCAGACCCGTAGAGCTCTGAGTCCACTGGGAATGGGTGTTTGCCCTGAGCTGACAGAGTGCTAGAACCCTGCTCTTGGAGACATAGAGCCTTGAGCTCACGGAGGGGTAAAGTTGGGTCCCTTATGCCCTGAGTACCCACAAGGACAGGTAGGGGTGGGAGCCCTATAGTACGCCCTGAGTACCCACGAGGGAGGATAGGGGTGGAGTCGTAAATTGTGTGTGTAACAATACGGCCCTGACATTTTAGCCGCACATCTTTAAAAAATTGGCATCATTTATATTCCAAACCTAATTCCCAGTTAGGGGTGCTGTAATTAACTTTAAGGACTCTCTAGGTTTTTTTTAAAGAACTTTTAAGACAAATTTTAATAAATTAAAAATTCTTAGAATTAGCTTGGAGGCTGCTTAAGCATGTCACAGCGGAGAAACAGAAGCATCCTAAATACGGAAGGGAGCAAGAAGGCAAGAAACAATCAATGTGGTTCATTGCAAGGTACAAACAGCTAAACAGGTAGATGTCAAGAAATGGAAGGCTAGTCCCAGTAAAGTCAATAGAAAGGAAAATAAACTATGTCAGGTAAACATTTATACAGGATTTAATGCTTCAGAACACAAATCCAAGGCAAAAGCCAACCACTAATTGCCCAGAGTTAGAAAAAAACTTCCCTCATGTATGTGTTAATACAGAGATGTCCCTTCTGTAGAGGTTTTGTATCTCCATCTGAGGCTTCTCATATTGACCACTGTGGGAGACAAGATGCTGGATTAAATGGGTATTCGGTTTGGTAAGGCAATCCCAATGCCAATTCTACTCCGATTTGGGCCAAGGAATTTAATTTATCATCTTTATTTCAGTTGAGACTGATACAGAAGGTTTTTAAACAGTCAATATATGGTAAGGGCCATTCCTGTAGTTTTGTGTGATATCTACAAATACAAAACTGATGCTTTATATGAAAGATCTGAAAAACCTTCAGGATACAGTTCTCTTTCAGGAGAGCAGTTAGCTGCTCTCGAACCAGTGCTCAATGAGGCATATGCTCCCCAATCTTTTCCTGCCCAGTTTGCTACCTGGCTGTAAAGTCTGTCCTATTGATTTGTTCTTCTCTCCTCTTCTCTCTTTCTAATTCAGCTGAGCCCCTCAACGCTGCCTCTGTTTCAGTGAAAGTCTGCACTGTCTCATCTTTGCCTTCTCGCTGCATCATGCCCTTCTTTGCCTATTCCCCAGCTTAGTCTCCTCCCTCATTTCCCCTGTAATCAATTCTCCCATCACAGTGTTAATGTCACGTTTCATTTCACCATATCACTTTATTTTTTAGCTTCCTGAGATGTATACAGTATATATCCTTGGGTTGCAGCACTCACCTGGCCATTTGAGAGATGTTCTGTATCATGGAAATTCAGATGTTTTGTTGTTTTAGAAAAACACAGGCATTTTACTTTTTCATGTTAAAGTCTATTGTAAAAAAATACAATGTACCCGTCCGTATAAGAGTGGGGAAAAAAGAGAACTACAATGGGGAAAATTAAACAAAAGAGTCACCACTATAGCCAATATAAAGGATTTAATTCTCCTCTCACTAAGATTGGTGTAATTGAGGAGAGACTTTGATGAATACCATAGAAGTGCATTAGCCTGAATTCCCCCACTACCCCATCTCAGCAGGGGGTGGTGGATTTGGTCAGACTGCAGGGAGAATGCATTGGAAGGGAAGTGGAGGTGGGGGAGCCAGTGCCTGAAAAAGACACACCCTGACTCAAAGAGTCGGGGGGTTGGGGGAGATATCACTGCATCCCATTGGCCAGCCAGGGCAGAGTGGTAGCTGTTTGGTTCTCACGTTCTTTCGTGCCCCATCCACAAAATGTAAACTTCTCCTTATGCTGCTAGAGACTCTTGCATGCTTTCAGGATGCTGTGGGTCTGACTAATTGCCTGTTTTTGGAATCAGGAAGGAATTTTTTTTCCCATTAGGCCAAACTGGCGGAGGTTTGCTGGGGTTTTTGCCTTCCTTACAGCATTGTGGAGGCTCAGTTGGGGTAATTTGGAGGGCTAATATTAAGAGATAATATAGGAAGGTGTAGTTTGTTGCAACTTGTGGCCAATGTTCAGTGCAGATAAAGGCTAACAGGGCCAGCTCCCAGAGACCTGGGATGTTCATGGATGGAATTTGTGCCTGTAAAGAGAAGGGGAGGCCTGAAGTCTTTGCAGACCAAGGTTCCCCCTTGGTACTCTCTACCACCCTTGTGGTGGTGGTAGTGCCAGTAGCGTAGCCGGGGGGGAGCAAGGGGAGCAGCTGCTCCCCCTTGAGCAGAAGCGGTGGAAGCGGTGCCTTTTTTTAGCAGCACTAAAAAAAGGCGCCGCTTCTTACACTCACCCGGCGGCGCTCCGGGGCGGGGCCCCGCAATGTCACCCGGCGTCGGGGGCGGGGCCCGGCGTCAGCCCCCACCGGCGCCACCGGAAGCTGGCGCCTGTGCAGGGGGAGGCGCCTTTTTATAGGGCCGCTCCCCCTGCGCTCCGGACCTGGCTGCGCTACTGGGTAGTGCAGAAGGATAGAAAACTCAGAAGTGAGTTGAGTCCTAGGGGTAGGCTTGGTGGTCTACCCTGCATTAGTAGTTATATAGTGGGAGACCTGTGACCCTGAACTGGATCCAATTAAATGCCTGGCATGTGAGATGGGTGCACATATGCTGACCCAAAGTTAAGTTAATAAAGTTTAGGTCTGTTGCTTAAAATACATTAGGCCACAGAGCTTCACCCACCCATTCCTGTAATAGGCCCATAACCTCTAGCTGAGCTACTGAAGTCCTCAAATTATGGTTTAAAGACTTCAAGTTACAGAGAATCTACCATTTATTCTAGTTCAAAGCAGCATGAGACCCATGCCCCGTGCATTCTGGTGTTGGTCTTTCATTCACCTACATGACCTGAGCAAATCAATTTGACAGAAAAATCAGCAATATTGTTATCAACCATAATAAAATGAATAGTTTCAAATAGAAGATTGTAAAATAAGAAGACATTAAATTAATATAAATGATTCTAACTCTAGGGGCCTGATTCACTAGTGTGAATTTACTTCAGTTCAGTTTGACTTTAATGGCATTATACTTGCATGAAACATGGTGGTGAATCTGGCTTCTAGCTATTACTGAAAGTTTTCAGTGTTAATATGTGATTAAGATAAACTAAGTACCTAAGATCTAGACAATCCCATTTTATGTACAGTTTTAAATTCCTTACAATGCAGCATTTCCCTTTGGCACAGCCCAGGATTTAACTCCAATGGGGAAATCCTGTGTTATTCTCCAGTAAGTCCACTGAAATCAAATGGATTTAGGGCAGATTTATACCAGCATAACTGACAGTGAAATTGAGCCTGAGAGCGATAGCAGTTTTCCAGGATATGACATTTTGTGGTCAACAACAAAACTACTACAAAATGACTACATCCTAGCCATTAATAATACCATTTAACCTCTATATAACCTCTTTCATGGTGAAAGATTCCAATATGGTTCCCACTCCACAGTATGTACATATCACATCAGCAAAATGCAGCCATCTGTGGTGGAGAACAGCATCCAAACAGGGCACAAGGGTATGTCTACACTGCATTAGACACCTGCGGCTGGACCATGCCAGCTGACTCAGGCTCACAGGACTTACTCTAAGGGGCTGCTTGATTGTAATGTAGACTTCTGGGCTCAGACTAGAGCCCAGACTCTAGGACCCTGTGAGGTGGGAGGGTTCCCAGAAGTCTACACTTCCCCAGCTCGAACCCCGTGAGCTCGAGTCAGCTGGCTCGGGCCAGCCGCAGATTTGTAATTGTAGTGTAGCTGTACCCTAAGTGCACTGAACCAAATGAAAATGAGAGGAGGAAAATTTTTGGTCAAACACAGCACAGTAACTCTTATGAAAAGTGCAAAAGGATCTTTAATGTCCTTTCAGAGGACCAAACCTGCATTGCATGTAATCTTGTCCATCTACCCAACAGTCATGTTGAAGAAGATAATAAGCTTTGTCTGACTTGACCTGTTCTATGATCCCATGCTATCCTGTGGTGCATCAACTTATTTTAATAGCACCACCTAAATTATTTTCTCCAGTCTTTTATAGACAATCCTTGTACTTTTTTTCTTTGCCATGCAAATGCCTCTCTTTAGGTTCATACAATGTTTATTTAACCTGCTAGTTATTCATGTCAAATACGATTAAGTGTTTTTTCCAGGTTTGTCCTGGTTTTCCCAATTTTATATTGGAGAGTAAAGAAAACTAATCAGGGGAAATACTGACTTTACTTTAGGCTTCTCACTTTATTGCTCAGATATAATATTACAACCTAACACTCAATTAACATGCTAATTTTGAAGTGAGATGATTTGATTTTTTACATCCTCTTGTTTGTAAAAAAATATCTGTTGCTGAATCAGAGGTCATTTATGGTAACTTTTTTAAAAACTCCATCATTCAGAGATCATTCAAAGATGAATTTGTAATAATCATAGTTTTGACCATAAAAATTTGATTAAAACAGAACTTTTCATCACTAGATCAGCAGTTCAAATCCAGGCAGGTCATTTTCTGCATCCCCTTCTTTCTTGTAAATCTCAGCTGATCCCAGGTGGTACACAGAATTTCACAATGACTAAAAACAATTGCCACTGAAACAGCTTGTACCTCCGTGTAGTGTCCATAATAATTAATTCATGTAAAATATGAATTAATCTACTGCTAGTGGTATTGTGCAGGAAGAACCGACTATGGTTGCATGTGTTTTCTAGAGGTTTTTTTTCTACACACTTTAAATTTAATTACAACTTTGCTGTCAGCATAGTATAATTGGTTTCCATACTTTTAATGTAATAATTCTCCAAGGGGCTAGCCAAGCATTTCTAAACTATATTAAAAAAATCCAATTTCCTGTATAAACACTAGAAGGTCTGCAGATGAGTGCCACTTCTTATTTAATGCCTTTGATTTTCAACAACAAGTTTAACAGTTCTTGCGAAGAAACAGGAGCATGAAACTGGGAATCAGGACTCAGGGTTCTAATTCCAGCTCTGTCAATGAGTCACTGTGTATCTTTGGGCACAGTACTTACCACTCATTAATTATTATGATTATTGTTTATGTATTAATAATAATTGATAATGTGTATTGCAGTAACACCTGGAAGTTAAAATCAAGGATCAGAGCCCCATTGTGCGGGTGCTGTACAGACATCATAAACATATGGTCCCTGCCACAAAGAGCTTACAGTCTAAGGGTTGAATCATGGGTTGCCAGGAGCAAGGGACAGTGCATTGTCATACCTTATGCCCTAATAAGTCCTAAAATCAAACAGTGATGGCAAAAATCACTCTCCTGGTGCCCTGTAGTAACTATTCATGGATACAGAAGAATCATGTAGAAAAAAAGAGTAGATAGAAAGACGGGGGGGGGAGGGGGGAGGGATATCTCAGTGGTTTGAGCATTGGCCTGCTAAACCCAGGGTTGTGAGTTCAATCCTTGAGGGGGCCATTTAGGGATCTAGGGCAAAAAATTGGGGATTGGTCCTGCTTTGAGCAAGGGGTTGGACTAGATGACCTCCTAAGGTCCCTTCCAACCCTGATATTCTATGATTCTATGGCAATATGATTTTTATTTAAATAGTTCCTTTTGGGAGGGGAAATGGGAAACAGTCATAAAATAAAACCAAGGGTAAAGAAAAAAGTTATGGATTTAAGGAAAACAAGGGAATGGAGTTAACAGGCAATAAGAGAATAGGAAGCTATTAGGAGCATAAGTCACATGGTCTGGTCTACACTGGGGGGGGATTGATCTAAGATATGCAACTTCAGCTACGAGAATAGTGTAGCTGAAGTCGACGTATCTTAGATCAAATTAAAATTACTTACTTCGGGTCCAAGCGGCGCAGGACCGCTCCCCTGTCGACTCCGCTTCCGCCTCTCGCCGTGCTGGAGTTCTGGAGTCAATGGGAGCGCGTTCTGGGATCGATTTATCGTGATAAATCGATCCCCAATAGTTATTCATCGATCCCCAATATGCCCAACCATAGCAAAAGCAACAGCATGAGTACTGAATAGTATAATCCCATGTTTGCCGAAGTGTGGAACTGATAAGGATATGATTTCCATAGCAAAGATTGAAAAAAAAAAAAGATGAACTGAGAATTCTAACCAACACTATAGATTATCTTGTGGTAGAGGAAGCCTGAATTCAAAGAATAACATTCACAGAGTGCTGCTGCAGCAGAAGTTTTACTGGAGAAACCTCTTAATCTGGAACTAGACAATTACAAACTCATCAACCCCTTAGTAGCTCACATTTTCTCACTTCAAGTCATTGCACTTTATAAGATTGCACTTGCACAAGATTTTGTGTTGTGCAAGTCATTGAGGCCTTAGGAAACCCAACATACATACCCACATGCTAATCTGTGTAGAAACAAGTTAACGATGTCTTGTGATTTTATTTTGCATATGACACAATACTTATCTCCAAAGCCAACAGTGACACTCCATATTATATAATGTCTGTTCAATGTTATGTCCTCATAATTTGTTCTGTTGTTTTTGCAGAAGACAAATATAACAAATTTTCTTCCTGTCTCACAGTTATGTCTCCTTGTCAGACACTTTTCAATGTTTTTACCATTTTAGATAAAAATTAGAACTAGAACTTCAGATCCAAACATCGTTGAACCTTGGGGAAATTCAGATACAAACTTTGTATCTCAAACCCATCTATAATTTGCTTTCTGTGTTTCACGGGGATCATGCTCTTTAAATAACCTAGATATTCATCTCTTCTCCTTTCCTCAAAGGTAACTTGCACTAAAGCCACTTTAATAAGTCCTAAAATCAGTTCTATGGCTCCTTCCACAGCCACAACTGAAATACAGTCCGACATTCTCTCCTGAGTTGTACTTGCTTTGGGACTGCCCATCCATTTCACTCCCTGTGCTGCAGGGTTTGAACATTCAGGGATCAGGTATGTTATCTTGGCTAGCTCCACTTTGGCTAGTTCAGAAGGGTTTCCATTATTTTTTTTTTTTAGTAAACCTTTTTCTAAATCCTTATTTTTATCATGGTTTTCATTTCCATGCTTCATTCTGAATAACCATGCATGTAAACCAAAATACTAGATGTTGGGATCTCAGCAGAAAATTTCAGACACACACAACCTTCACATATACTGAGATTTTGGGTCGGCCTATGTCAGCCACCTGGGATGATGGCAGTATAGTCTAGTGGTTAGAGTGAGCGTCATGCTCAAGGGTTAGGGTCAGTGCTGCAGTCAGTAGCCAGGAGCCAAAGATCAGGGTGAAACAGGAGGGTAGGAACTGTTTGCCAGAGTCAAGGGTCAAGCCAGACTCCATAGCCAGAGGCAGAGCCAAGGGACAAACTGGAGAGCAGGAACTGGAGCGAGCAGGGCATTAGGCAAGGAGGGATTCAAGGTAGGGGCAGGCCAGGCTGGGTGCAAGACAGGGGCAACAGGAACAAGATAGCACAGAAGAAGCTACAGTGGCTGAGATGCCAGCGAGCTGGCAGTCAATCAGATGGTATGGCTACCATCAGGCACCTTGCTGAAGGCCAGCTGTACTGATGAGGCTGCCTGGACACTAGCTCCGCTTCAGGCCCTGGTTCCTGACAGCCTGTGACAGTGAAATCTGCAAAGTTCAGTCCTGGATCAACCAGTTTTTTTGAGGTATTTAATCCAAAGCAATGTCTACAAAATGGCATCTCATTACTTTACAGTTCTTATGCTCTTACTTTTCGTACAGTGCAACACTGTAGTCAAACATTTTTGTTCTTGAGGGAACAAATGCCAATTCCAATATGGGCTAGAATATTCCACTTCTCTTAAGTATCAGTTGAACGTGGTATTTTCAGGCATCATTTTGCACAAAAAAGGACTGATCCATAGGTGCCGACTTCCGGTGGCGCCGGTGGGGGCTGATGCCCGGCGTCGGGGTGGGGCCCCGCCCCGACGCCGGGCCCTGCCCCCGACGCCGGGCGACGTGGCGGGGCCCCGCCCCCGACATCAGGCCCCACCCCCAACGCCGGGTGACGTTGTGGGGCCCTGCCCCCGACGCCAGGTGACATTGTGGGGCCCCGCCCCCAACGCTGACGCAACGTCGCCCAGCGTCGGGGGCGGGGCACCACAACGTCTCCCGGTGCTGAGGTAAGCTTGCCGCGGGTCCCGGGACTGGCGGGGAGCTGGGCGCGGGCCCCGGGAATGGCGGGGAGCTGCCGGTGGGTGCTCTGCACCCACCAATTTTTCCCCGTGGGTGCTCCAGCCCCGGAGCACCCACGGAGTCAGCGCCTATGGACTGATCGATTTAGGGCAGTGCCAAGCATGCACTGAACACAGCAAGTTAGTGAGTAACTATATATGGAAAAGGCCTCTATACACAAATTATGTACAGTGAACCATAATAACTTTATTGGATTGTATTATTGGGTTTAGTTATTAATTATTATTAACTTGTAGCATGAAAGCGCATCTCTTTAGCTCTATACATAATCTCACTTCTTTCTTGGATAGCATGGGAATTTCTCCATCAGTAGCTCTATCTTCTGCTCTGACTGCATTTGACCATTCCCTAAAACAAAGCTAAGAGATCTGGTTTCAGGTGCTGCCTCCTCCTAAAGGATGGAGATAGTCTTCTTATGATTAAAAGCAATTGCATAATTGAAATAGGCAGCTCCATTACTGATTATGACTTGTCAATGATGAATCTGAGTCACTGGTAATTTTCTAGAGTGCCATGCAGACCAGAAGGCTAATGTAAAACTTGGAGAACCACTTCTGAGTCATAAAAGCAGATTGGGATGGGGCTATCAGTATCTCTTGGTCAATTGATATAGTTGAGATTTATTTAGCAGAACATATTTGGTCTAATAATCCTCTGCATACACTGCAATATGTAGTTTCAGAAATTATAAGAGACTTATATAATCTTCCACTAAAACTAATTTTCCACAGGGTATCTTCCTTACTGACAACACAGAGAGAGAAGTGTATTAACAAACAAAAGAAAAACCTGTATTCATACTGTAAAATCTATGTTAACATACAGCATGAATTCACAAACTCCTGAAAAATATCTAACTGCTTGTCTCTACACGTATTATTTAAAATCACCAATCATTGATCACTGCAGACAGATAAGTAAAAGTATAAGGGAAAAGATTCTGGTGATAAAATATAGAAAAACATTTAATAATAACTGCAATGTTAACATGGAATGAACAGCATGTTAAACATCATGTGAAAGAACAGGATGGAACTGTGAGAAAGTATTGCATAAATAATAATGAGAATAGCCATGCTACGCACTGTTTAAAGAACTCTTGCAGGTATTCTTAAACCCAGCGAGGAAGGTGAGAGGTCAGTAATGTAACCCTTCTGCCAGTCAGAGTCGGCAGCAACAAGGGCCGGGTTCCGTATCTAGGGGTTCCATTTCAATAACACAATGCAAAACCGGCTCGAGCCCCCACCCAGTGACCTGGGACAAATATATATCACCCCCCCTGGTCGCCTCTAAGAGGCAGTACTTCCCCTCTCGCAAGCACAGAGTCTGAGTGTAGAAAAACCTTTTAATGACAGAGAGAAACAATGCGGCATTTTGCTGGGGAAACACCACATCTAGGATTTGTAAACCAAACTGTGAGCAACGGCCCACCCCAGCAAATTGGCCATGTCCTTTCCCTTTGGTTCTTGAGTCCAGCAACCCCAAAAATCACCCAAAGTCCCAAAAGTCCAACAACCCAAAAGTCCAGACCCAGAGTTCAAAAGTTCATCTGCAGAGTGTTACACCCCCCCAGTCTGGGTAGGAATGGGGAGGGGAGAGGTAAGGGGCACCTTACGTGACTCGAAGCTGACTACCCCGTCCCTTCGTGGGGCCTCGCTCGGCTCGGCTCTGCTAGCCATCCCACGAGTCACTCTGCTCAGCCGTTCCTCAAGCCGCTCCAGCTGTCCCGCCAACTGTTCCGCTCCACCAGCAGCTCCGCTCTGTCAGCCGGCCTGCAAGCCGCTCCGGCTGTCCCGCCAAGTGCTCTGCTCTGTCAGCAGCTCCGCTCCACCAGCAATATATCTTCTGGCTCCCCCACTACTTAACACAGTGCTCAGTGATTTCAGCTCTTAACAATTTCAGCTTTTTAATGATTTCAGCTTGTAGTTAGGGGAGCCTGTGTGCTCATTTGCATGCTTAGTCCACAGTAATTCCAACTCAGCAGCCTGTGATTAGACTCCTAAGGAACTCAAAATTAGCTCTGATATTCTACAGTGGGGAGAGAGAAGGAAGTGCAATTGACATTTAGGACCCTCAGAAGAGGCCCATACCACCAGATACAAATACCTGTCCCCAACCTCTCTCAATTCACTGGGTTTCGGAATCCATGTCCCTTGCCTAGCGAGTGCTGCTCAGCTAACGGTGAGTCCCTTCATCATAACAAAAGCCCACTGTCCTTGATTCACATAATCAGGGTAACAACACTTTATTCTTCCTGCCCCAATAACAGAGAAACTGGGGCTCCCACAGCAGTCAAAGTGACCATTTGGGCAAGCGGTCCATCATGCTTTGCAGGGTGGGTGTGTCCATGCAAACAAGATTAGCCCCTGACATCCCTTTCCACAACTCACCACCAGATGTCAGGGTAGAGCGCATCCTGACTCTGCTTACAGTAAGAATATTAAAAGGCTGAGAGTTCTGCTAATCACATAGCCGGGTCATGGAAGTTGTGCAAGAAGATAATCCTCTCAGGTAGTCTTTGTCTTTGGGATTACCTCTTAGTCTTTCTATGCCTGACAGGATTTTAAGTTTTCTTCTCCTCTGTTCTCTTCTGACTTCTGTTTTTCATTATTTTTCTCTAAATTAGAAAGGTGTTAAGTAAACAATCAAACACTACAATATACCACCATCTCTTCACATTTAACGCTATAATATTATCTAACATAAATCCAATGTAGAGGCCTTTTATGCAAATTAAGTGGAAAAATGCACTTTCTCATCATGGGGAAATCAGAGGAGACTATGAATGAAACTCTGCACCCACTTATACACCTCACCTTGAATGGTCCCATGAATATGTGTTAACTGCTTATGTTAAACAATCTGTTCCACTTTGTATTTAGCTGTGGCACTCTTAGGCCTGCTCTACACTAAGGCAATTTACGTTGACCTAACTCTGTAAGCATCTACACTAAAATGTCACTTGCACTAATGTAACTCACCCACGTCACCGACTTAATAACTCTACCTCTGAGAGAGGCATAGTGCTTAGGTTAGGTCAACTTAGTATCAGTGTAGACACTGCATTGCTTACAGTGACTGTTGCAGCCTTTTAGAAGCTATCCCACAATGCCCCTGTGACGTTATCTGATAAAATATAACCATGTAGATCATTGTTGCTACCACTGTTGTATAATTGCAACAAATCTTGCATAAATTATGTCAAGGAAGGTGTCTGTGGAAAGGTTATGATTTGCTGAATATAATTGTGCTATTTGTATGCACGTATCATGTTTGTATTTAAAGTTATGAGTATTGCCTCTATACCTGGATTTCAAATGTTTGTTCCTGGAGTAACACCCACAAGGTATTTAGGCTGCATACCTTGAAGGGACTATTCAAATTAAGTGGCTCATCAAAGAACACTTAACTCACAATGGACCATGGAAGATGCCTATCTACACTTAATGGACTTTCCTGCTATGACTAAGCGAAATCATGCATGGTCATGTGGGCTGACAGTTAAATTGTCAGTACCACACTGACAGTTAAATTGGTGCTACCGCTCCTGGTGAGGATGCGCACCACTGACACAAGAAATGTGGCTGTATGTCAACGTAACTTAGGTCAATTTAATTTTGTAGTGTAGATTTGCCCTTAGTTAATTTCCCAGACCCGAAGAAGAGCTGTGTGTAAGCTCAAAAGCTTGTCTCTCTCAGCAACAGAAGTTGTTCCAGTAAAAGGTATTACCTCACCCACCTTGTCTCTCTAATATTCTGGAACTGACACGGCTACAACAGCATAGCATAGAGAATGCCAAAGTAATTTTCATCCTGCAGGATTTTAAAAAAATGATTTTCTGCTTATGTTCCCCCCTTTATACATTTTGCAATGAGAAAAAAGGGAAAAAAAGAAAAAGTAATAAACCAAAAACCTGAAAACCATAAAAATAGAAAAAAGAGGGACAATAAAGGAGCTAACTTTTTTTGTTTTCCTATTTTATCCCAAAATGGGTTATTAAAACAAAAACACAAAAAAATTCCAATAAAAAAGAGATGTTCTTTGTGCATGTGCACATACTCACACAAACTTGAAAAATGTCAACCAATTCTAGACTTAGGGTACAGACTTTGGGCTAGTTTCCCAGGGGAACCAGGGCAGCACTTAGTGTAACTGGAGAGGGAGAGTGTAATGAGTGACTTTCTTCTACCTTCTGATTTCCCTTCCTAAACTGACTTCCAGTATAAATTAGACAATCTTTGCAGCTGGTTTAATGTATGCTAAATGGGAATCCTCAGTTTTTGGTCAGTAAATGGAAATTTCAAGGGATTGAGGGTTGGGCCTTTATATCATAAAACCAGGACCTTATCTTTGCGGTAGCATATTTTCTTGTTTTCCATATCCAGTAGAAAAGCTTCCAACAATCCTTTTTCTCTTGGAATCCAAATGTGAAGTGTAAATTTAGATGTGATTCTTGTCTGAAAAATGACTTGGTACAATGGCTGTAATGGGGCTCCAGGTATATTATCTTCCTAGGAATTCCATGTCAAATGCGCTCAGTTCACAAGTAAATACATATATATTTTTAACACAAATTGGGACTTGAAGGTTCTTTCTTTTTCACACATCAGTAATAAAGGTTCTGAGAACCAGGTTATGCCCTCATTTACATTTGTGCAACCCTGCTTTCTTGAAATATTCCCTGAAATGGATATGCTCATGTGCAACAGATTAGAAATTATTAAACAATTCTGTTGATGGTGCACAAAAAGTAATGGAAGCCAGCTCAGTCTCGCTTAGCTCTGCCAACTGTGCATAGATGGCAGGAAAAAAAAGTAGGCACGATTTGTTTTTGGTTATTAAAGTCACTAAATACCATTATGACTGTGAATACACACCTGGAGCAGATATGTCGACTAAGAAGGTATCATTTTTGCGTAGTCAATTTTCAGAGTAGGACTGCACTTTAAGCTCCCGATCAAAGCCCATCAGAGTCAATGGAAAGGTTCCCATTGACTTCAAAGAGCTTTAGATGAAGCCCAAAGATCCTAAAAAGGAAAAGTTAAATGGCTAGACTTTATTCTATTTTGTTTTTTTATAATATTTTTACATGATTGACCTTTTTTTTGAGTTCTCTGAAGAGTTGATTCAATAGTAATTATATTAATAATGAACTCAACAATTTGTGTAATGTCCCTTTTTGTTTTACAGTATGGCTAACTGATTTTTTTTTTTAAATTAAAGACTGTTTTCACAGAACTGTGTCTGCTAAAATCTTCAAGGGATTTGTAAACCCTGTGGTGTTATGAATTTTTGAATTCTGTTTACTTTCATAATGTTTGAACTTTATGACAAATATCAGAAGGGATACAGTATTTGAGTGTTTAAAATAAATCACATAATTGGAAAGAAAAAAAGAAAAAAGTATGTTAGTATTTGAAAGGCCAAAACACTAAGCTGCTTAATTAACATATTCTTTAGGTGGTCATCTTCATAGCAAGTGAAATTGTTTGTTTTATCTGAAGTTTGCTTCCTGTTACTTTACTTTTCAAAATTACAATAATAGAACAGAGTAACAGCAGTGGGAAGTGAATTAACCTTCGGAAAACTTTTATAACAGACTCTCTACACATGGGAATGGGGTATGAAAAGTCAGCTATTAACTAACATTTATTCCCACATGAAACTCATTATTTAGCATACACATTAGTACCCCATGATCTTGATTAGAATCTGATCAAATTTCTCATAATTCCTCTGTTTCATTTTAGTATTTTTAAACAAGCTCCAGAATGTGTTAGGAAGAACCTAACTTTTGTTCAGTTCCACTTAAATGACCGCAAGGAAAAACGTTACCAAAAAATCTGCCCCAGTTATAAATGAACTGTGCTTTACAAAAGATACTGGAGATTATTTAATTTAAATGTATTTTCCGTTAGTTGGTTTGATACCTTAAGATTTGATAATACTTTATGACTAAGTTTGTGTCTTGAGGAAAAAATTGTTGAAATCATACCAACACCATTACACCTTGTTCAGTTTCCCTTTCCCTTCTAACTCAAATGTTCAGCTGTAAATCTTGATGTATCAGTTAGTTGTATGAAACCAAAACAAAGGATTGTTCGTGTTTTCCACTAGCTTTGATGGACCAAAATTCAGGCTCACCACAGAACTATTATGGTTGCTCAGCTGCTTTGGTGATGAGTGTCATAACAATGCAAATACATAAATAAATGCCCTAAAAGTGGGGGAAAATATATTTTGCAAAAGCAGCATTGATACGCATCCATATCCTGTCACCAGCAGCCCTGTTTGCAGTTCCTCCATCCATGCATTCATTGCTGCTATGTACATGGAAAATCTACAAGCAATGTATGTGTTTGAGCACGTATAGTCTCTCATTTCCATTCAGTTCTATAAAGGTTCTTATAACCATGCTCATCACCATGATATCTGAGCATTTTCCAGTAGTACATTATGCAATGTGACTAACATTTATCCCGTGTGTTCTCTCCCCTGACGGAGATGTGTGTACAGTGGAGGGGCTTTTTTTGTTTTGGAATATATATATATATTTGCAATGTGTTTTATGTTAAAGACGGGAAAATCAAAAAAATGTGTCTTGTACTTAGAGCAGAAGGTGGTGAGGTTTGTGACAGTCCTTAATTCCTGTGGTAGTTCATTCCAATGCTTGATCCATGGAATTCAGTGAGAGCTTTACCATTGGCTTCAAATGGACACATAATCAAGCCCGTATAGGAGGTGTTGCTGGGCTAGCTGGTAGACGTATTCAATACTCTCTGACTCTTAGCCCAGGGCTACACTGGGGGAGGGGGTCGATCTACGATACGCAACTTCAGCTACGTGAATAGCGTAGCTGAAGTCGGCGTATCGTAATCGACTTACCTGGCCATGAGGACGGCGGCGAGTCGATTGCTGCCGCTCCCCCGTTGACTCCGCTTCCGCCTTTCGATGAGGTGGATTTCCGGAGCCGACGGGGAGCACGATCGGGGATTGATTAATCGCGTCTTAACGAGACGCGAAAAATCAATCCCCGATAGATCGATTGCTACCCGCTGATCCGGCGGGTAGTGAAGACCTGCCCTTAGGCTATATAGTTCTCTGGGGCTCCTTTTGTAGATGGCTTGCAAAGCAGCCTTTCTGAAAGCTTTGGGGGGAGGTGTGGTTTGTTGTTAATAATATAATACCACTCTAAAGTTTAGGGCACCCATGTGAGAGGCACTGTAAAACATGTTCCCTGCCCTAAAGACTTACAATGTAGTTGAAGACAAGACATATGAGAATAAAAAACAATAAAGGATAGGGGAAGGGTGAATGATAGTGACTGTGATAAGTTTATGTACTAACATAGCCATGTGGATTGGTGACAACATTTCTGCTTCACAATTCGTCTACTGTAACACTGCTCTACAGCCAAAATGCTTCTGAAATAAATGTAGTCAAACTTTACTAATTCTGGGTCACTGAGAACGAAAATGATGCTTACAATTGTTGATTGGCTCTAGTTTTCAAGACATGCTATTGGGTCAGTATATACGACCCTTGACTTGGGAATGGCGGAGGATAAGTGAGTTATAAAGGGAAGGGATCTCAATTTATACCAGAAATGACTAAAATACATCTTTGACTGGATCTATGAATAAATCTATGACTGGGTTTGGACAGTACTTGCTTTTTAGGCAAAACAATGAATGATGCAATCTGAAGCTGGTATTGCGTCATACATGATATGAATTGCATCATGTTATTCCGAGAAGTCATGGATGATGCAATCATAACGAAGCTTACATCACTCTGCTGAACAAATTGCCCTATATCAGCTCGAGAAATCATATAGTGTCGTGCTCTCTTATTTGTCAGTGTTTGATTTTGCAAAGGGACACATTTCTGTTTAGCCAAAGTGAGCAGAGATGCCTCGTACTTGTATGAACAGTGCAGATAACTTCTGCTATGTTTGTGGTGAAGTGACTTTTGCATCACAAAAGCGCAGTATAACCACGATGGTTAAGAAAACCTATCACCTTTCTTTTGGCTGCAAAATTGGAGATCAGGACAAGAGGTGGGCCCCACACATATGCTGCAACACTTGTGGAACAAATCTTCGCCAGTGGTTGAACAGGAAAAGGAAATCTATGCCTTTTGCAGTGCCAATGATTTGGAGAGAGCCAACAGATCATACCAGCAATTGTTACTTCTGCATGGTGGCTCCAGTTGGGAAAGGTGTGTCAAAGAAGAAAAGTGGACTGTGCATTATCCAAACATTCCATCAGCTATACGCCCAGTACCCCCCGGAGAAGGACTGCCGGTTCCTGATGCACCAGAATCCTTCTCACTTGAGTCAGACGAGGAAGAGGAAGAGGATGAAACTTCTGGTCCTGAACCATCAATGTCACAGGACCCACATTTTCTCCCATCCTCCTCCTCTGAACCACACCTCATAACACAAGGTGAACTGAATGACCTTGTCAGGGATTTGGAACTACCCAAGAGTAAGGCAGAGCTTTTGGGCTCCAGACTACAGCAGTGGAATCTCCTGGCAGGTGATCTTAGGGTTTCCATGTTACGTGACCGTCAAAAGGATCTTGTCCCATTCTTCTTCATGGAAGGTGATCTTGTAGCCTGCAACAACATCGATGATGTGATGGCAGCCCTCAACATTGTTCACGATCCAGATGAGTGGAGACTGTTCATTGATTCATCGAAGACGAGTCTTAAAGCTGTTTTACTGCATAATGGCAATGTTTTGCCATCAATTCCAGTTGGTCATGCAGTCCATATGAAGGAAACCTATGACAACATGAAACAACTTTTGAGGTGCATAAACTATGACCAACATCAGTGGCAGCTTTGTGGTGATTTGAAGGTTGTTGCTCTCTTGCTTGGTCTGCAGACTGGATACCCAAAGTACTGTTGTTTTCTCTGCGAATGGGATAGTCGTGCAAGAGATTCCTACTACATCAAGAAAGATTGGCCACTCCGACAGTCATTGGAGCCTGGGAGGAAAAGTGTTCAGCATCCACCACTTGTTGACTCAAGGAAGATTTTGTTACCACCCTTACACATCAAGCTGGGTCTGATGAAGAACTTTGTCAAGGCCATTGACAAAACACAAGCAGCTTTCAAGTACCTCCGTGGAAAATTTCCAAGGTTAAGTGAAGCTAAGATAAAGGAAGGTGTCTTTGTTGGTCCTGAGATTTGTGAACTTCTTCGAGATGATGCATTTGACCATGCACTGCGTGGCAAGGAAAAAAAGGCATGGAAAGCCTTCCAGTTAGTGGCAATAAATTTTCTTGGAAACAACAAGGCAGACAAGTACAGGTTGCTGGTGGAAAACCTCCTCAAGGCATACAAAAGCCTTGGTTGCAACATGTCACTAAAGATACATTTTTTGCACTCTCATCTAGATTTTTTTCCACCGAACTGCGGAGCAGTGAGCGACGAGCACGGCGAGCGATTTCACCAGGACATTGCAACAGTGGAGAAACGCTATCAGGGCAAATGGAGCCCATCAATGCTTGCAGACTATTGCTGGACAGTGACAAGAGATGCTCCATTTAATGAATACAAGAGACAAGCCAAGAAGTACCGAGTAGACACTGAATAGGACTAAACTACGTACATAATAGTTTTTTGCCTTTTGTTTCATAATACATTTTATTTATATAACCCCTTTGCTGATTTTTAAAGTGTTACATAAACAGGACAGGTGAAAGAGTATCATGTAAAGCAACCATAAACACATGAAAAGACCTAGGTTTACAATTTATGATTAAAACTCTACTATCTACACAATATACATAGACATAAAATGTAAAAATTTAAATATCTTAGAAACAGTAGCCAATCAGTTGTTTTAATTGTCATATTTGAATTCAGCACATCAAAATACATACTAAATAGCACATTTTATCTCTGAAGCAGACGACTTCTCAAAAATTGGAGACCAGTGTAATTGGTTATTTGGTTGGTGTTTATGCTCAGAGTCTTTTCTGTGTCTGACTCCTCCTAATGGTCCATTGATTTCGTTGGGATGAGAGTGCATGCTGTCCTAAGTTGGGATGCTCCCTGCGACTGGGACCATAATATTTTTGCAGTGGCAAAAGCTTAGCAAATAAATTATTATTGAATATAAGTTTTAAATTGTATGTTACGTGTCCAAGATTTTAAATCAATAAAGGAGTGAGAATGGATTCCATAATTTTAGGAATCTGGCACTCCTCAGCAAACAATGTCTTTGATTACATTTTTAGTGCTAAATCCTGTTTTCATTGAAATCAGTAGGAGTTTTGTCATTGACTTCAATGAGAGTGGGGTTAGATTGATTTCTTTCTTTCATTTATTTCTGTGGTGGTACCGTGAATATAGTATTTGGTTATAAGATGAGTCTCTTGCGCTTACCAGTCTCATTTGCAATCACATCAACAATTGCTTATTTATTATATTTGCTTGATTATATCTTTAAAAATGCTGTTCAGTTCAAAATGAAAGTTGCTGTCTTTGCTACAATGACATATTCTGCAGTGTCCAAAAACTCAGGTAAAGTATTGAGTTACATTTCTGATGTCCCAGAAACTGGCAGCCTGGCTCATGCACACTTTTTCAAAGTCAGAAATACACAAACCTTTGATTTGTAAATGTCTCCAAGAAATTAAGGGTTACTGACCTTCCCTTCACATCAGAGATACTGTGGACAGTGAAGGAAAGATCTGACAAACTTTTTTTCCTTTTCTAAAGTGAATTTTGTGTTGATGAAAGGTGCTGACTTGACAGCCTTGGAGACTGATTTTCTCTATCCAACAAAATAAGTACACAGGCAGAAATAACGTAAACTTCTCAACACTACCCCACAGACGTGTTCCTGAGGGAATACGACTTAGTGTGAGAGGAGAGATCATTCCTCACACCCAATTAATCCCCCGCTTCAGTGCTGATTGGCAAGAAGGGTGCAAGTAATAATGATGTTTTTTGTGATGTACACAGCTTTCCAGTAAGAAGTGGACAGATAACAAGCAATTTCTTCAGTGCCCCTCATCCCTAAACGGCCATTTGATTTAGAAACGTAAGAAATGCAAAACTTGCTAAATGACGGTGAAGAGTAATAGATTTTAATGTCCACTACAACTCTTCTTTTTTTTATTTGTTTTATATACTGCAGATACTGGTACAATGATTGCTGAAGCAGTGAAATATCTACAGCTATATGTCTGGTACCGTCTCACTTTGATAAGTGCCCACACTTTAAGGGTAAAGATATCTGTTTATTGCAGGAGCTGGCCACAAATAAAAGTCAATAGAAGTTGCGGAACTATTAACTAGGGTTTGTAACCTGTCCTTTAAATCAGCTTCTGTACCCAATGACTGGAAGATAGCTAATGTAACGCCAATATTTAAAAAGAGCTCTAGAGGTGATCCCGGCAATTACAGACCGGTAAGTCTAATGTCAGTACCAGGCAAATTAGTTGAAACAATAGTAAAGAATAAAATTGTCAGACACATAGAAGAACATAAATTGTTGGGCAAAAGTCAACATGGTTTCTGTAAAGGGAAATCATGTCTTACTAATTTATTAGAGTTCTTTGAAGGGGTCAACAAACATATGGACAACCAGGATCCAGTGGACATAGTGTACTTAGATTTCCAGAAAGACTTTGACAAGGTCCCTCACCAAAGGCTCTTACATAAATTAAGCTGTCATGGGATAAGAGGGAAGATCCTTTCATAGATTGAGAACTGGTTAAAAGACAGGGAACAAAGGGTAGGAATAAATGGTAAATTTTCAGAATGGAGAGAGGTAACTAGTGGTGTTCCCCAAGGGTCAGTCCTAGGACCAATCCTATTCTCCAGATCATTTATGAATAAGTTGAAAGGGGTAAACAGTGAGATGGCAAAGTTTGCAGATGATACTGAGCTGCTCAAGATAGTTAAGACCAAAGCAGACTGTGAAGAACTTCAAAAAGATCTCACAAAACTAAGTGACACAAAGTTGGGAGGTATTACCAATTCAGAAAAGGATCGGGATATCCTACAGGAAGATCTTGATGACCTTGTAAACTGGAGTAATAGTAATAGGATGAAATTTAATAGTGAGAAGTGTAAGGTTATGCATTTAGGGATTAATAACAAGAATTTTAGTTATAAGCTGGGGACGCATCAGTTGGAAGTAACGGAAGAGGAGAAGGACCTCGGAGTCCTGGTTGATCACAGGATGACTATGAGTCGCCAATGTGATGTGGCCGTGAAAAAAGCTAATGTGGTCTTGGGATGCATTAGACGAGGTATTTCTAGTAGAGATAAGGAGGTGTTAGTACCGTTATACAAGGCATTGGTAAGACCTCATTTGGAATACTGTGTGCAGTTCTGGTCTCCCATGTTTAAGAAGGATGAATTCAAACTGGAACAGGTACAAAGAAGGGCCACTAGGATGATCCGAGGAATGGAAAACCTGTCGTATGAAAGGAGACTCAAGGAGCTTGGTTTGTTTACCTTAACCAAAAGAAGGCTGAGGGGAGATATGATTGCTCTCTTTAAATATATCAGAGGGATAAATACCAGGGAGGGAGAGGAATTATTTCAGCTCAGTACCAATGTGGACACAAGAACAAATGGATATAAACTGGCCATCAGGAAGTTTAGACTTGAAATTAGACGAAGGTTTCTAACCATCAGAGGAGTGAAGTTCTGGAACAGCCTTCCAAGGGAAGCAGTGGGGGCAAAAGACCTAACTGGCTTCAAGATTAAGCTAGATATGTTTATGGAGGGGATGGTTTGATGGGCTAACATGATCTTAGCCAAAGGTCAATTAATTGCCATCAGTGGTAAATAGGACCAATGGTCAATGATGGGATGTTAGAAGTTACTACAGAGAACTTTTTCCTGGGTGTCTGGCTGGTGAGTCTTGCCCACATGCTCGGGGTTCAGCTGATCGCCATATTTGGGGTCGGGAAGGAATTTTCCTCCAGGGTAGATTGGCAGAGGCCCTGGAGGTTTTTTGCCTTCCTCTGCAGCATGGGGCACGGGTCACTTACCGGAGGATTCTCTGCATCTTGAAGTCTTTAAACCATGATTTGAGGACTTCAATAGCTGAGACATAGGTGAGAGGATTATTCCAGGAGTGGGTGGGTGAGATTCTGTGGCCTGCATTGTGCAGGAGGTCAGACTAGATGATCATAATGGTCCCTTTTGACCTTAAAGTCTATGAGTCTATGAGTCTATGATTGGGCAACAAAATGGCAAATGAAATTTAATGTGGCTAAATGTAAAGTAATACACATTGGAAAAAATAACCCCAACTATACATACAATATGATGGGGGCTAATTTAGCTACAACTAATCAGGAAAAAGATCTTGGAGTCATCGTGGATAGTTCTCTGAAGACATCCATGCAGTGTGCAGCAGCAGTCAAAAAAGCAAACAGGATGTTAGGAATCATTAAAATAGGGATAGAGAATAAGATGGAGAATATCATATTGCCCTTATATAAATCCATGGTATGCCCACATCTTGAATACTGCATATAGATGTGGTCTCCTCATCTCAAAAAAGATATACTGGCATTAGAAAAGGTTCAGAGAAGGGCAACTAAAATGATTAGGGGTTTGGAATGGGTCCCATATGAGGAGAGATTAAAGGGGCTAAGACTTTTCAGCTTGGAAAAGAGGAGACCAAGGGGGGATATGATAGAGATATATAAAATCATGAGTGCTGTGGTAAAGTGAATAAGGAAAAGTTATTTACTTGTTCCCATAATATAAGAACTAGGGGCCACCAAATGAAATTAATGGGCAGCAGGTTTAAAACAAATAAAAGGAAGTTCTTCACACAGCGCACAGTCAAACCATGGAACTCCTTGCCTGAGGAGGTTTTGAGGGCTAGGACTATAACAGGGAGAACTTATAAAAGAGAACTGGATAAATTCATGGAGGTCAAGTCCATTAATGGCTATTAGCCAAGATGGGTAAGGAATGGTGTCCCTAGCCTGTGTTTGTCAGAGGGTGGTGATGGATGGCAGGAGAGAGATCACTTGATCATTACCTGTTAGGTTCACTCTCTCTGGGGCACCTGGCATTGGCCACTGTCGGTGGACAGGATACTGGGCTGGATGGACCTTTGGTCTGACCCAGTATGGCCATTCTTACGTTCCTATGAAAACTTCCATGGTCTTCAATGGGAGCAATTACCAGCCCTTAAATTGTAAATATAATTAGAAATATGATCTTACTACACACCTGCTTTTGTTCTAGTTAGAGTTATCTTATATGTTTTATTATTTATTGAATACTCACAGCACAGAAGAAGGGAGATATGATTTCTGCTCCAAGGCATTTACAGTCAAAATATACAAGCAATACAGTTCAGATGAACTCAGAGATGGATTTTGCACAGAGCAGCCCTGGGTTAGTTTAGTTTAATAACCCTTTGTTGGTGGATTAATATTGGTAAGATGAGCGGAAGATGTGTATCAGCTGCCCAAGGAAGGCTCTACTTGAAGAAATGTTTCTTTTTTCCACAGATCTCAATGTGGGGCTCTGCTGGATACAAGTTGTTTCCTCTGCTGTTGGTTATGCTGAACTCTTATTTGAGAAGTAGCCACTCTCCTGTATTGTAAATCTGAACATATGACTGTTAATGTCTAATATAATCTGAGATACCAGCAGATCAGCCTTCCAGTTTTCTGTATAAATAATAAAACAATTTATTAAAATAGGACTATATTACGTCAGGCCAAACAGTTTTGGTGCCTGAGCATTCACTGTACAAGTACTGGGGGATGCCAGCACTGACACGGCCTCTAGGATCCCCATAAAAGGTAAGAAGAAGGTTAAGGATGAGTTCATGGAGGTAGGGCCTTCTCAGGGTTCTGAGTCAACAACCTCCCAATGTCTCTTGCCTCCCCTGTGTCTGTTTTGTAGACTGTAAGTTCCTTGAGTCAGGCACTGTCTTTCTTTGTGTCTTGCACAATGCTGAGCACATCAGCAGCACTTAACAGAGACAAACCTGTTTCCTTATTCACATGAGAAATCCCATTGACTTCAAGAAGTGAGTTGGATTTGCCACAAAGTGGAAAATAATAGTATTTATGACAATTCACACCTGTCCTTTGTGGGAGACAGATGAGACTTTCCAGAGCCTTGAGGTGAGGGGAAGATTCTAATAAAAAGTTTTTCTAGCTACTGTGCTATTTACCAGGGACAGCCAAACTCCTGAAAAGCTATGCTGGCCCAAATATGTGTCTTTTATATAGTACATTTACTCTATTTGACTCTCTCTCTCTCAATATAAATGTACTATTTACTTTTTGCAGTTACTTGTATAATTTTATCATTTTGATAAAATGTATAATGAAGAGAACTGATTGATTTTAAAAAAGGAAAATGTCAATGAAACTTTCAAAGGGTATTTCTAAATTGTGTGTGAGGTATTTATGTCAGTAAATCCTTGCTTGTATCCTTAGATTTTCCAAGCAAATGAGAGGCACGGTTGAGGGGGGGCATTGATTACACAGGAGAAAACAACCAATGAAAGCACAAAGGAAAAGGTTGTATTTCTTTTTCCATTTCCACCTAGCATCAATTATTTTTATAAGGCTAGATTTTTCCTTTACTTTCACTATGGCACATTGCAGACAACCAGAGAATATGTTCCCAAAAATAATGGGGAAAAAAGAAGCTTTAGCTTTGGTTCTTGTACAGTCAATAACTATTATACTGTAGGAAATACAAATACTTTGTTAGCTGAATGCTTTCTCATGCCTTATCTTTCTAACCAACCGAATTCAAGAGTTGTGCTGTACAAAGGAAAATTATATTTTTAGTTCCTGTATAGTGACTGAAAATTAGATACAACAATAAAACTGAAACTAGTTATTTGCACAGAAAAGGAATATGCAAAAAAAAATATGAAAAGATTGCCACTGTAAGAAACACTGCTAAAGGAGTCTTTGTGAATATGTATTATTTTAATATCAGAATGCACATAAATTGTCTAAGTGAGTCAAGATATTCATGTGCATAAGTGTGTGAAGGATCAATGCCAAAAAAGAGTAACATCAGCCTTGACATAATCTGCTTTGTGGAGATACTAGACCTCTTTGTGCCCTTCATATGTGAGCATACATTAGTTTAAAATACACTGTTAATTTCTGCACTGACATCCACAAGTCTCTCATAGACCTGATAACTGGGGAATTCCATGTCGCACTTGTTGAAATTTGATTTTGTCATTTGAAATTTACATTACTGCATGCTTAACTATAGTACTTATGATAATCAATTACAAAGGTACCAGGTACCTTCAAAATAATCACAAGGTTCAGAGTGTTAATGCAAACCTACAGTACTGTTAGTGGTATGTATATGATATAATAATAACCGAGAATTATGATGAAGTTTTATAGAAAGTTCATGCAGGCATATGTGGAGATAAAACAGAACCAGGACATCAATAACAGGGGCATTCTCCACTGATAGGTAGTCAGAAGAACATTCCATGGCAAGCAGTGTGGTGGGATAGTGGGCAGATGGCTGCAGTGCACTGCATTCTGACTATTCTGGGCTGGTGGAGCAAGCAATAAGTGGCCATTCAAGGTTGGACTGGGCAGATCCCAGAATTTGGAGGGCACAAAGATGGTTTAAAGCCACTTTTGCCGCCTTCCCTCTTCTGCAGAGGCTGTGCCTTTTGAATTGCACTTCAGAACAGGGCCACTGTCTGGTGGTTAAAGCAGAGGACTGCTCTGGAAGTCAGAACTTTCTCTTGTAAATCAGTTTCCCCATCTGTTTAGCAGTAATGAAATAGTTTCCCACCTGAAATGTGTCTTGTGAGAATTAATTATTTGTAATGAACTTTGAGAGGTTCAGATGAAAGGTGCCCCATTAAAGTGAAAGCATTTTTACTGATGCTCATAACTTTGAGGACATAAAGTCATTGATTAACGGACTTTTCTGAAATGATCTTCTGGATTCTGCTATACAAAAACATTACTGATTAACTGACTTTCCCACAATAACCAATTGGATTTTGCTATATTCCATCCACATTTCAATGCAGTGTGCATCAATAGGTCTGTTATTGAGACATCTCACTATTCAGCTCTGAAATATGTGACTAGAGACTATAATAGCAGAAGACATGAACTCTCTTCAGTGCTTATAAAATGTGTGAGATACATTAACATCAAAGGCAGCTGGGTATTTGCTGTGAATGACAACATTAAATGAAAGCATATAGGAACAAAATGTGTAACTGCAGGCACATAACTTTCATGTACGAACCACTATGCTTTTCTTCAAAGAAACACGGTCAATGTTTCTTTTAGTCAGAATGCACAGGGTTTTATCACTTGTTCTACCAATGTTGAGTAAATAACGTTAATTATGAAGTTTTGTTATTGATTTATAGGCATTTCTATGGTGCCTATTACCATAGTGTCTGAGTGTCTTACAAACATTAATGAACTTCTCCTCTCTTGCTCCTCTGAAGTAGGGAAGTATTATCATCCCTCTTTTACAGATAGAAAACCTGTGTTTTAACCTTAATGATGTTACCTAACTTTGGGTAAGATACTTAATGAGTTGATGGAATAGAATCCACAAGTCCTGACTATTAGACACTGGACTGAAATGATATGTTTCCATTATGAACTTACTAGGAGCAGCATTACTATTGGTTAGAGAGGTAAACTTTTTTTTTTAAATCACCAAAAAGTTGAGAGATTCAAAAACTGTTTGATTATGCTAGTTTTGAGGCTGGACTGATTTTTTATTTTCCACAGTTTTTCACAGACTTTGTGGTTGTTGTTTCTTTTCAACATTTGGAATATTTGAAAATAAAGTTTTAAAATTTTCAAATAGAAATGTTTTTATTTTGAAAAATCCCTCCAAGTGACCAAATTGAACAATCAAATTAGGCATTATGAAAGACTGCAAAGCCCCAACATGGTAAATTAAAACTATAAACAAAATATTCTGTTTTTTGATTACAATTTTAGAGACGATCAAAATATTATTGTGAAAGTTTTCATTTTTGAGAAAAAAAGCCATTTTAATTGAGGAAAAGTTTTTTGTTTGTATTTCAAGAGATGAACCCTAAGCCTCGATCCTGGAATTGATAGTGCATTTGGGGGGCAGGGAGGACTGTTGAACCCAAAGGCAGCCACAACAGCATCACTGGGATTTCTATGGGCACATATGTAAGCCCATCAATTGCCAGATTGGAACTCTAGTTGTTGTCAGCTTCCCTGCAGTTCTCATAGCTCTCTAAGGGCTTGACTACACTTACTGAAGGATCGACGCTGTGGTGATCAATGCATCGGTGGTCGATTTAGTGGGTCAAGTGAAGACCCACTAAATCGAATGCCAAAACCTGCTAAATCGACCTCTGATCACTCTCCCATTGACTCATGTGCACCACTTGATCAAGGAGAGTAAGGGAATTTGACTGGAGAGTGTCTCTTGTCGACGTTGCGTAGTGTGGGCCCTTCGGTAAGTAGATCTAAGCTATTCACATAACTCAAATTGTGTAGTTTAGATCAACTTTTCCCTTTAGTGTAGACAAGGCCTAAGACTCCCACCAGAATACATACAGATTACTGAGTCTGACAGGTGGGTGAGCATTCTGATCACTGTAGCCTCAATTAGTTTCCCTACTCACAGTCTCACTGAGAATCGGAGGGAGAGTCTGGGGAGGTTAGGAATTAATTAGACCTCAGATGGCTAACCTGATCAAAGCCAGGAAAAAAGTGTTACAAGGGTGGAGGGATAGTGCAATTGTGGATTAGACTGGACTGAGTGAGAACATTCCCAAGACCGCTGGTAAAGAGGGATTAAAAAAAATGTGATGTTGCACTCAACTGATGTTGGTGGGAGGGTGTGGAATAAAATACAGACAGAACACTAAAAAAAAGTGGGCCTGAGCAGTTTCTGGGGTATCAGAGGATGGGACAGAACATTGTCCTGCCACACATACACATGGAGAATTATCCAGTTTTTCTTTCATTATTTGATAGGAGGAATTAGCAGTTGTAAACTGATTTTAATGGCCAGAAAAATATCTAATTAAAATAAATGCCATCTCCTAACAGCTACCTTTGGAAAATCAAAATGATAATTCCTTGCCTCTTACATTTTAAAAAGAACTGAAGATGCTCTTGGAAGCCTTGGTTTTAACCTTGGAAAGTTTTGTAGCTTTTCACAAACTCTTCTATGGTGTTGAAATTTCAATTTGAATGGAAAATGGTGCCATTTGTAAACTTTTTTTTTGTATTCAAAAGGAAGTTTATCACATCAGTATGAACATATATGGGAAGCTTTACAATGAAACTGTAATGTTTTCTTCCTTAATTTTCTGTCTGTAAAATCAACAGCACTTCTTCCACATTTTTCTGTGGAAGTTTCTTGTTTTCTCAGTGGGTTAGACTACAAAATGAAGGCCAGAAAACAAGAAACACTCTTTACTTATGATGCCTGCTGGTGTTTTTTTAAAAAACTGAGATCACTCCAGGCAGAATTAGAAAAAATTAGGCAAAGCTCAAGAGGCTGAATTCTGATAAGCATCCAAATCTTCTAAGATCATCCAAAACTTTGCTTTAAATTTTTAAGTTCCTGTTTTCCTTTCATTCTCCTCTTCCTCCATGGTTCTATCATGCACCATTACTCCTTCCAACTCAACCAGATTCTTTCCACCAACCCATAATAGGCCCACTGCTCATGGGCATACAAGAGGAGGGCATAAGAGTAATCCCCTAAAAAAGATGCTCATGTTGTACAAGGCCTTTCCATCTATATTCCCCTGGTAGAGGAGTTCTGGATAGTACAAATAGCCCTCATTGTACACATGCTTTCTTGCTGTGCATCTGTGCTTCCCTATGGAGACACAGCAGAGGAAATAACTATAAGACAGAATGCAGAGCTGTGGGAGTGGGGAAAACTTTGGGTCAAACTGTCCAGAGGCATCATGGAAATGGGGGAAAGGAAAGACTGGTTGGTTGAATTGTGCTTTGTTATATGCAGGGAAGGTGAGAGAGCAGGGAAAGAATCTACTAGGAGGAGAGGAAGAAAAGTTTGAAGTTGAAGAGAGTTCATGCCTTTTGCTGTTCTAGTTTCTAGATACATAATTTAGAGATGAGGAATAAGATGACTCAGTAAGAGACTTCTTGGTGCACCCTTGATGGTTATCTTTGAAAAGAGGATAGAATTAATTTGTAAGCATGAGTGAGTCTTGATCTTATCATAATGAGGTAGTGACAAGAGTTTGACATCAGTCCCAGCCCCAAAGTATGATACCAAGAATGCTGCTGAGAAGTGTCTGTATGAGACCAGCCAGACCAGCTGGAGTTGTCCCATGGTCACCATGCTGTCCTTGCTATCCTGAATCAACTTACAAGGGTTATTGTTGGCATGGAAATCAAAGTCATCCAGAATAATAAGTCTGTGCTCTACCAGCACCAGGCCAGAAAAGTACATAGCTAGTTCAACAGCAAACTTAAGATGCAGTAGTGTCATCTTTACACCAGAACAAAGGAACCTGATATTTAGGAGCACCTCTACTACCTGAAGTAAGATACAAAAAGAAGTGATCCTAGCTCATGCTGAGCAAAGTACTTGTATTGGCTAGTAAAAACAATTCTTGTGTTATTTTCCAGTCATCTGCTAAGGACTAATTGTATTAGAATTTAAATTTGCTGTTAATAAGTAAATATTATCATTACCTCTCCTTGTCTAAGATCAGTGGTTCTTCTCCAAACAGTATATAGGGTATGTTTTGGTTTGGTTAGAGATGCCTCCTATGTCCAACTCCCTCTGATCCCTGGCAGGTGTCCCTTACTTTTCATGATATCCTGTCAGGAAGGGAGAAGGAGGTGTATCAAGTTTGGCACTTTCACAGACAATCTCCAGTTAGCTGTTCTTTTCAAATCTTTTATTCTCCAGGGCTTCCCTGCAGAAAAGAGCACCAATTACATACAGTACAGTTCAGTTGGTAGCTGAAAGGGCAATGGAATGAGCTATGCTGGGAATCTCCCTTCTGGATCGCATCCCAAATGAAATGATCAGAGAACGCAGCGGTGTGAAAGACATTGTCATGGAAAGCAGACATAACAAGATACGATGGGCGGGCTACACAGCACGGCTCACGGACAATAGGTGGACCGCAATCATTGCTGAGTGGTACCCACAAGAACAGAAAAGACCACCTGGTCGGCCTCCAAGAAGATGGGAAGATGACATTGTTAAACGTTTCGGATGAACATGGAGAAGAAAGGCAAGAGTGTGAGAAGAATGGCGGACGTGTTGTGATCGGTGCAGTCTTAACGACAGCTGAAGACTGATCGATCCAGGTGATCCAGGTGACAGTTCTGGAAACACTTTCCTTCAGTTATTCAGGAGAAAATAAAAAAAATATAGGCCTATTTAGGGTTAGAGGCAAAACATTATTGATCATCTATAACTGCCCCAATTACGATTATGATAAAACTTTTGAAAGTGTATGTGATAAGCTATAATACTGGTACTGTAGAAAGGGAAGAAATTGAATTTAAAATTGTATAATGTATAGTTCTTTCTCATCCTCTTCTATTGCAATGTGTAACATAACTTGTGCTCCTGGCAGTATCAATTTCACCTGAGTGATAGTTAAAACTGAGCTTTTCTAATAAAAATTTATCCTCACTAATCACTTCACTGTGGAAGCACAGTATATATACAACTCAACTCTGAGGAAATGTAGAAAAGTGGGGAGACTGTTGCCACAGTGTATTTATTCCTTTATCTGCAGATATTCCCTTTTCAGCTGTGCTCCTGTCAGATCTCCCCAGCTATACAAGTTGGGCTGAGTCATCACTTAAACAAGAGACCTCAGAGTGCTTCAGTAAAAGGCAATATCATGGGGTGGGGCTGTCATTCCAGAGATAGCATTTTCCCTATGAATCACTGCTGAACTAATGCAGCATTGCCAACTCCAAATGTTCGACAATTATGAGAGTGCTTAGAAGTCATGAGATTTTAAAATAAATAAAATAAACGGGTTCCTTTTATTTTCTTTCTTGTTTCTGAACCTATATGGGGTCACTCACTTCATGTTTTCAAGCTTTTCTCTACGTCAAGGAGGGCTAGAAATATACTTTTTAAAAATGAAAGCTGAGATTCCTCTGCAATCTTTTGATTCCAGCAACTGGAAATTTAAGTAAAACACCAGATATTACAGGACTTGCAATCAAATTACAAGAGTTGGCAAAAATTCTAATGCACTGGTCTGATGTTGGGCACGCTGGTCTGAGGAGACATAAGACTGAGGCCAAGACTGGTTTCAATAGCTTGAGGTTGTTTACTTTGGCTTCGTAGTCAATTTCCACCTACCTACCTAGATTTCTCTTGCAATTTTAACTGTCAGTGGTATTCTTCTATCCGTAAAAAGTTGCTATATGTTGTTAAACAGGTGCTGTGTTTTGCCCTTGATCTAGCTGTATTTTTTAACAGATGGGTGAAATAAAATATAATTTGTACTCACTGGATAAAAGCTTCTATGTAAATGTTATCAGTACATTGTATGCCTTCCTAAGTGCTATGTGGTTTTTTTCCTACATAAACTTCTATTAACTTGTTATGATTTAGGTGGTGAAGCTTCTTGTTTTAGGTGGCAATGCTTCTCTTCTTTCAGTACAGTAACAAACTAAAAGTTTTCTAGGGCACAGGTCTACATTTATGTGCACTCGGAAATTTTTAATTTGTGCCAGCAGGGTCTACATGGGCAAGTTATGTGTAAAACATTGGTGCAGTTTAGAAATCACTGCCCCCTTCCCCCTCCCCATGTTCATTGCTGTTCCATGTACACAAGCCCTTAGACCCCACTCCTACAACTGGAACTGTGCAAGTGGATTCCTGCATAGAACATGGTGAAATATTTCAGATGAAAATGTATTCACTAAAAAATGCAGTTTTAGGTCAGCTGAAACTATTCATCATTTTGGGTCAAATTCAGAGAATAATTTTGGCTAAAAATGAAAAAAGTTCCAAAAATCAAAACATTTTATTTTGAAATTAAATGTTTTGACTTTTCATTTCAAAATATTTAATTCTGAAAGTTAACTAGATTTGTTAAACTGAAAGGTAAAGCAGAACATTTTGTTCAACCCAAAATGAATTTTTTCAGTGGGAAAAAAATAAAAATTCCATTTTAGGTGGACCTGAAACAATTTTTTTCAGATTTTTCAGTTTGGCCACAGAACCAACAAACAACTGTTCACTTAGCTGCATTTTTATCCCTTTCCAGAGCCTTGATTAGTTCAATAAAACGCTGCATGTATGTAGGATTCTATCCTCATATATCATATTGCAGGAGCAAGGCCTATATGAAGACATGAGACACAGTGAGAACAAATGCTGGGGAGTTAAAAGGTAAGGGGACAAGATTAGCAACAACAAAATCACGTGGTTGCTTTACTTAGTAATACTGCAGCTTGAGAATTTTATGATATTTTTTCTTTTAAAGATAAAGGGCTGCTAGAACCTCACCTGGTGTAAGTCCGTGCAGCTCCACTGAAGTCAATGGGAATAATTTCTATTTTGGGTGACCTGAAACCATTTTTTAATTTCATTTTATGTTTCAGTTTGGCCACTAAACCAAAAAAATGGTTATTCAGAGAGCTCAGCATGTGAGTGCTCAGCAATCCTTCTGTGATAGTTCTTGAGGTACCCAGAGCGGTGAGTCACCTTGTTACCCTTTGCCTCCAGCATGAGGGAGTCTTCCTTGTGCTTGGCTGGGTGTCAACTCCCTGACATCACCATCCTGTTAGCCACTCAAGCACTCTCCTCTGGGCTATGACTGGCCACAATTTGATTTTCAGGTTAACAATAGGTGTACCCCTACCCCCAAATCCCCTTGAAGCATTCCCCTGTGGTAGCCAGTGTCAGGGGCTGGATACTCACAGTATTAGCAAATCCACTGTTTCCAAAGGAACAGCACACATCAGCTAGTATGATTCAGCTCAGGATCAACAATTTGCTTAATACCACACAACTGAGATATATTTCTATTGAAAACAATAATAAGTTTATTAGCAAAGATTCAAGATTCCAGTGATAATGAGTAAGGAAACAATATTGGAAACAAATGGATACATATAAAACAAAATCATAACATACTTTCTAAAGACTAAACTTAAGTAGCAGGTTAACCTCCTGTCTAAGGAAGTTTATCTCATCACCAAAGTCCTCTGTAGTGTTTTGGCCAAGAATGGTTGTGATCTCATTTTCATGAATGTAAACTCACTGTTTAATTCTTAGGTTCAGGAAAAGGGGATGCCTTCTAGTTCTACTCCCAAAGTTCATTGACTGTACTCAGAGAGAGCATAACTGCTTATTTTTCCTGTGTGCTCCTTCCCTGTGGACGTCACATTTTTCTGCTGACTTCCTATGTAGATGTTGCCGCCATCGTGTTCGTTTACACGGATTAATTTACATCCAACAGAGAGACAGGTGAATAAACATCTCTTGTCAGACAGACAAGCTGTTTCTGCTGGTGACTCATACCTTGATACAGACTCTAAGAAGATATTTTCAGTATGTGTACAAACTCCTTATATAGCATCTGTACATACATTTCAAAATGATATTAATGACCAGTGTGACCCCCAGCTTTCTTTTCAGACCTCACTACATTCCTTGGTGAACCAGAATACACATACCAGAATCAGAACATTCCTGTACCCTCCTTGCCACTTGGCATTAAAGGTTTCTTGGGTAAGACCCTCCATGTTTTTGTTCCGGCATCCAAAAATCAAAAGGCACCTACAATGAGGCTTTTGGAAATTTGAGCCTGTGTGACTTTAGCATTTCAAATCATTTGTATTCCTCTTTGAAACTGAGCTCGTTCTAATTGACTAATAGGCTTCACTATAAACAGAAAGAAAATAAGAAAGAAAGAAATACTTGTGGCACCTTAGAGACTAACAAATTTATTTCAGCATAAGCTTTCATGGGTTAGAACCCACTTCATCGGATGCATGGAATGAAACATACAGTAGACAGATATTTATACAGTCAGAGAAACATGATAAGGTGGAAGTGCGTATACCAACCCTCAGAGGCTAATTAATTGAGAGGAACCATAACAGCAGGGGAAGAAAAACCTTTGAACTGATAAACAAGATGGCCATAATGGACAGTTGACACACAGGTGTGAACGAGGATCGTTAACTTGAGGGAAATAGAGTCAATTAACGTAACGGCCAAGCCATTCCAAGTCTCTATTTAATCCTGAGTTGATGGTATCTAGTTTGCATATCAATTCAAGTTCAACAGCTTCTCGTTGTAGTCTGTTTTTGGAGTTTATTTGTTGCAAAGTTACGACCCTCAAGTCTGTCACTGAGTGGTTAGGGAGGTTGAAATGTTCTCCTACTGGTTTTTGAATGTTATGATTCCTGATGTCAGATTTATGTCCGTTTATTCTTTTGCATAGAGACTGTCCGGTTTGGCCAATGTACATGGCAGAGGGGCATTGCTGGCACATGATGGCATATATCACATTGGTAGATGTGCAGGTGAATGATCCCCTGATGGTGTGGCTGATGTTATTAGGTCCTATGATGGTATCACTTGAATCGATATGTGGACAGAGTTGGCATCGGGCTTTGTTGCAAGGATAGGTTCCTGGGTTAGTGTTTTTGTTGTATGGTGTGTGGTTGCTGGTGAGTATTTGCTTCAGGTTGGGGGGCTGTCTGTAAGCAAGGATTGGTCTGTCCCCCAAGATCTGTGAGAGTGAGGGATCATCTTTTAGGATAGGTTGTAGATCTTTGATGATGCGCTGGAGAGGTTTTAGTTGGGGGCTAAAGGTGACGGCTAGTGGCGTTCTGTTATTTTCTTTTTTGGGCCTGTCCTGTAGTAGGTGACTCCTGGGTACTCTTTTGGCTCTGTCAATCTGTTTTTTTACTTCAGCGGGTGGGTATTGTAGCTTTAAGAATGCTTGATAGAGATCTTGTAGGTGTTTGTCTCTGTCTGAGGGATTGGAGCAAATGCGGTTGTATCTCAGAGCTTGGCTGTAAACAATGGATCGTGTGGTGTGTCTTGGATGGAAGCTGGAAGCATGTAGGTAAGTATAGTGGTCAGTAGGTTTCCGGTGGTGTTTATGTGACCATCGCTTATTAGCACAGTAGTGTCTAGGAAATGGACCGCTTGTGTGGACTGGTCTAGGCTGAGGTTAATGGTGGGATGGAAATTGTTGAAATCATGGTGGAATTCCTCAAGGGCTTCTTTTCCATGGGTCCAAATGATGAAGATATCATCAATGTAGTGCAAGTAGAGTAGGGGTGTTAGGCGACGAGAGCTGAGGAAGCGTTCTAAGTCAGCCATAAAAATGTTGGCATACTGTGGGGCCATGCGGGTACCCATAGCAGTGCCACTGACTTGAAGGTATATATTGTCCCCAAATGTGAAATAGTTGTGGGTGAGGACAAACACCATCCTGGCCACTATGGATGTAGAAGCCCTCTACACTAACATTCCACACAACGATGGACTACAAGCTGTCAGGAACAGTATCCCCGATACTACCACGGCTAACCTGGTGGCTGAACTTTGTGATTTTGTCCTCACCCACAACTATTTCACATTTGGGGACAATATATACCTTCAAGTCAGTGGCACTGCTATGGGTACCCGTGTGGCCCCACAGTATGCCAACATTTTTATGGCTGACTTAGAACAACGCTTCCTCAGCTTTCGTCGCCTAACACCCCAACTCTACTTGCACTACATTGATGATATCTTCATCATTTGGACCCATGGAAAAGAAGCCCTTGAGGAATTCCACCATGATTTCAACAATTTCCATCCCACCATCAACCTCAGCCTAGACCAGTCCACACAAGCGGTCCATTTCCTAGACACTACTGTGCTAATAAGCGATGGTCACATAAACACCACCCTATACCGGAAACCTACTGACCACTATACTTACCTACATGCTTCCAGCTTCCATCCAGGACACACCACATGATCCATTGTTTACAGCGAAGCTCTGAGATACAACCGCATTTGCTCCAATCCCTCAGACAGAGACAAACACCTACAAGATCTCTATCAAGCATTCTTAAAGCTACAATACCCACCCGCTGAAGTAAAAAAACAGATTGACAGAGCCAAAAGAGTACCCAGGAGTCACCTACTACAGGACAGGCCCAAAAAAGAAAATAACAGAACGCCACTAGCCGTCACCTTTAGCCCCCAACTAAAACCTCTCCAGCGCATCATCAAAGATCTACAACCTATCCTAAAAGATGATCCCTCACTCTCACAGATCTTGGGGGACAGACCAATCCTTGCTTACAGACAGCCCCCCAACCTGAAGCAAATACTCACCAGCAACCACACACCATACAACAAAAACACTAACCCAGGAACCTATCCTTGCAACAAAGCCCGATGCCAACTCTGTCCACATATCGATTCAAGTGATACCATCATAGGACCTAATAACATCAGCCACACCATCAGGGGATCATTCACCTGCACATCTACCAATGTGATATATGCCATCATGTGCCAGCAATGCCCCTCTGCCATGTACATTGGCCAAACCGGACAGTCTCTACGTAAAAGAATAAACGGACATAAATCTGACATCAGGAATCATAACATTCAAAAACCAGTAGGAGAACATTTCAACCTCCCTAACCACTCAGTGACAGACTTGAGGGTCGTAACTTTGCAACAAATAAACTCCAAAAACAGACTACAATGAGAAGCTGTTGAACTTGAATTGATATGCAAACTAGATACCATCAACTCAGGATTAAATAGAGACTTGGAATGGCTTGGCCGTTACGTTAATTGACTCTATTTCCCTCAAGTTAACGATCCTCATTCACACCTGTGTGTCAACTTTCACCCACGAAAGCTTATGCTTCAATACCTCTGTTAGTCTATAAGGTGCCACAGGACCCTTTGTCGCTTGTCCATTATGGCCATCTTGTTTATCAGTTCAAAGGTTTTTCTTCCCCTGCTGTTATGGTTCCTCTCAATTAATTAGCCTCTGAGGGTTGGTATACGCACTTCCACCTTATCATGTTTCTCTGACTGTATAAATATCTGTCTACTGTATGTTTCATTCCATGCATCCGATGAAGTGGGTTCTAACCCATGAAAGCTTATGCTGAAATAAATTTGTTAGTCTCTAAGGTGCCACAAGTATTTCTTTCTTTCTTATTTTCTTTTTGCTTACACAGACTAACACGGCTACTACACTGTAAACTATAAACAGAGTTTTTCTGCTGTTAAACTGAATCCCTTTTGTTTCAGATAAAATTCATTATTTATCTTGCTTTATCATTGTTAACTAATGAGACTGCGTTCTCTCTTTCTTTGAATAGATCCAGGCCTGTTGAACACATTCTCATTTCAATTCTTAGTTTTCCTTTTTTCCCTTCTAATCAGGATAATGATGAATCTTAGCAGAAAAGGGAAAGAGCTGTCAGACATATATCCTCCCACATCTGCTGCAGCATCTGACCTCTCCGCACAATATAGGTAGCCAGAAGTGGGAGTGGAGACTAATAAGACAAAAATGCTTAGGTGCCCATAAGTCCAAATTTACGTGTGCAAACTCCATTTCTTGATACAAAGTGTGAGGTATAGGAGAGCCAGGATCCTCCAGGCAAACAATATAATAAGTATATCAATCACAGGAAAAAAATGTCATCAAAGTGGAAAAGATACATTTTTATCCGGGATGATGCTCCTTTAAGGATTTCTGTGAAAATCATTAATTTTTTCAACCAACATTCATAAAATAAAGTTCATGAAAAATAATTGAAAATTTGAGATCCTTTTTGTTTCACAGGGTTCATTTTTTTGTGATTTTGGCTATGTTTTTATCAATGTATTTATAGAAATGGTTGTCAAAATAATTATTGAAATTTGGTTACTGTTTTTATAATTTTGAAATTTCAGTTTTTTTCCCCTCTGAAAGCCAGGTTTTCAGTAAATGAAAAACATTAAGCTTTTGATAAAAATCTCAGTTAAATATATGGTAAAAAAAAGTAATGAAATAAAAAAAGTTGATAATGTCAACAATTTTTCACAAAAAAGTCTGTTTTCTGCACCCTTCCTGCAACTTTTTATATATAAAAAAAAGGGTGACCAGCTCTAATTATTTGTATAGCAGCAGTGGCTAGAGGCTTCACTCAGGATTGGGGTTACATTGTGCTAGGTGCTTCACAAACAAACAAAAGTTCCTCCCCCAGAAAGTGACAAGATGCAACAGTCAGAAGAGTTTTTGGATGACATAGTAATAGTAAAATGAAACTCCCATGAATTTCAGTGGGCCAGGATTTTACCCATAAGAAGTGGTAGTTTCTGTAGTCACATTCTGGCTACTTTGTCTGTTCAGTTCATCCATTTTTGAGAACAATTACTTGCTTACTTTCATCAAAGTGTCAAAGATGCCATTCAAGACCTCAGAAGAATGAAAGTTTCAAAATCTGCAACCCTGATTTTCATTTTTTTCTGCCAATCCAGCAAGAAATTCCATTCTTTGCTCAGAAATAGTTGGAGAATCATGTGCTGGGTATGTTGCCCAGTCCCTTATGCAAGAAATCCATGCATGAGTCACCGGGCCCTTCACTACTCTTGTATAATGTTCTCAGGCTGAAGATGGCATGATAGAGGAAGAAGGTGAAGGAGCATTGCCACCTCTGTGCCCAGAGAGGCGTGGTTTCAAAAAATATCTTTTGAAGCACTCTGCTTTCATCGTTTCAGCATTTTTATGGTCAGTGTAATCCCTAAAGGGATAGGCTACTTTTGCAGAAAAGTCAAGAAGAGAGGAGAAAGTGTATGTCTACATTGCAATGGAAGCCCAGGGTTAGTAGAATTCGAGTGAGCAGACCCTGGGTTTGTTAACCTGGGCCTTGAGCATCAACACACATTTGTAACCCCAGGTTAGGAATTCTTAAACATTGGTCCCAACCTGGGGCTCCAGTATCTACACTGTATTATGTGTACCCAATTCCAACCACCCAACTTCCTAGCACCCTCCCAAAATGTGGCTGCTCTAGCCCTTTCTTTGTAGTGCAGTGTGTGAAAACTTGACTGTCTACCAATCTTGACTGTACAGAGAACAAAGAAAGTCCATCAGTGGGATTGTGGGATACTTTTTGCAGACTCATAGAGCACAAGTCCAGTAGGGATGCATTTACTCTGCAAAGCAATAGGGCTTGAATCCTGGGTCCCAGCTTAACTCAGGCATGGACCCTCCGCCCCTCTGGAACCCTGGCTGAGTGCTAGGTTAGCGTGATTTGAGTGTAGATGAAAGGGGGGTTAGACTTGAGCCAGAGTTTGAATCCTGAGCTTACACTGCATACCCTTAGGGTATGTCTACACAGGGATGAAAAACAGGACAGCTGACTCAGGCTCCGGGGATGAAAAATTGCTGTATAGATGTTCAGGCTCGGGCTGGATCCCAGGCTCTAGGACCCTATGAGGTCCTCTTTTTTATCAGTTTTCCCTCCAAGCAATTTTTCCTTTGTTGAAAAACATAAATTTTGGGCTCGTACCCAGACCCTTCACTGAAACAAGAAAAAAAAAGTACCGTTTTGAAACATTTTTTTTAAAAAATTAATTGAAAAATTTTAATTGAGAAAACAAAAAATGTCTGGAAAAATTTCTACCAAAATGAAATAATGTTTATTTTTTTAAATTTTTTATTTATGTTGTGTGTATGAAATATACGTATCTTTTCCTGACTAATTCTACTTAATAATGAAGGGTCCCAAAGTTTTATATTGGGACTAATGTTATTTAAATAATATTCATTATCCATCGAAAATTGTGGGTATCCAGTGGGATGGCAAAATGCACAAGTGACCTAGAATTGCTTAGAGTAGTCAGGACTTTAGAAGACCATGAGGATCAATGTAACAAAGCTAAGTAAATGGGCAACATGATTGAGGATGAAATTCAATTTTGTCACATGCAAGGTAAATGGTATTTGGAAGAAATAATATATACTCATATATATTTCTGGGTTCTATATTGACTGTATCCGCTCAGGAAAAAAGATTTTGGCATCCTTGTGGACAGCTCAATGAAAAGTTTTACTCAATTTGTTTGTAGCTGTGGTCAATAAAGCATGTATGTAAGAATGGGATACAAATAATGCTGAAAATACAATAATGCCATATAAATCAATTATATGACTTCAGCTTATAGATCATGTTTAATCTTTTTTATTATATCTTTTTGAAACAGGGTACCCAGAATTAGTGATATGGAAAGTCTTCTTTATAAAGAGAGGCTGTAAAACTGGCACTGTTTATTTTTTTTAGAGAACATGGATATGAACTGATACAACAGACGTATATTAAATTATAATTGGAATTGAGAAAGGAAATTAAGCACTCCTCTTTAGTCTCATTCATAATACACAAATAATGGAACATTCAGTGAATATGAGAGGAAAAAAATTCAAAACTGATACAGGATTTTAAAAAATAACAATTAACTTATGGAACTCTTTGATACAAGGTATCTTAGGCTAAGAGCTTAATAGAATTCAGAAAACATTAGCTATATTTATGGACCGGACCGAATTATCATTTATATAAAGGCCCCTTTGCACTACTGTGGCAGTGTAAAGGGATTGTAAAGAGAACATAAATTACATTGACACTCACTTTAATGCCCCTTATACTCTCAGAGTGGCTTGAATTGGCCTTAGTGTAAATGAAAATAGGGTCCTTATATGGCTAATGAGAACATCTGATTGTATTACACAGGATTATACCAAAAATTTATTATGAATATAAACCTTCAGACTTAAGGTAAGTCAACCACTAACTTAAGGGCTAGGAATTTTTTTTTTTGCTATGAGCAATTTATCCCATAATTGTGGTATGTGGTTTTTGTATTTTGTAATTGTATGTGGTTTTTGTTGTTTTGTTTTTTAAACTTTTCTTCAAAGCATCTGGTACTGGACATTATCAAAGCCAGGATACTGTACTACATGGACTACTCATCTGATCTGGTACAGCAATTGCTATGGTAGTATGTTGTAGAATGTTGTAAACAAACATTAAAATAGTATTTTTTCACATTTGAAAAATCTTGCTGCATGGTAACTGATTCAGTTTCCCAGTTTGAAGGTGTTTCACTAAGACGAACGTTGATCTGTTTCTCAGCTTCTAGTCAAACCATATTTTGAATACAGGATTTGAGATGCTCTAGTTATGTTACTAGAAACATTGCTTTATGCAAACCTTTTTTAAACAATAACCAACATGCTCAGACAGCAGACGGTTTTCATTTGGGGTTTTATTTTTCCAAAGTTAATACTTTACAGGGTTAATGACCTGTATAAACAAGTAATATCCATTTACTTCTCAGATAACTGTATCCATTCAAACATAACATGAATCTGGTTAGTGTAGATAAAGAAATCACCTTAAAATGTATAAAAGTATGAATAATGCATCATAAAGCAACTGATACATTATTGGTAGTAAACAAGGTAATTAACTAAAATGCGTCCATAAATCTGCATAGTGCTTAAAGCTATTACGTGTTTTCAAAAGTAAACCGACAACTGCCTCCCTAAGGTGAAATTCCCACTGCCTGGTAGTTTTGTTTGAGGAAGGACTATAATATTTGGTCTTCTGTGTTTATAGGGTCAAAATCTGGATTTATGTTAATTCACTTTCAGTGCATGCCTGATTCTGTATGTACATTGACCTATGTGCATTTACCCTCCCTCCTTCATGGTGCATGTGAGGGGCTTGTCTAGGGCAGAAGTTGCATTGTCAAAAACATTCTGAGCCATGTGCCCTTTGGAAGAGACAGGATTCAGCCTGGATTTACAGACAGGATTAATACATATTAAGGGGATTTTTTTAAATTGAGGCCACTGGCTCTCTAGCAACTATAGATATCATCTTATCTCCCTCTATAGAGTTATACAGGGTGATTTGCTGCTTTAAGAGAAAGCAAGGTCCAGTGCACTGGTGACTCATTAGCTAGCTCCCATTTCAGTGGATTTAAGTGAAGGCCTAGGAAGGGAGATAGGCCTGGTGAGTCAAAGCTGTCTGAGAGAAACAGACAAAGGCAGGTGGGAGCTGCCTGAAGGAGAAAGCAAAAACCTGCTTTCTCCTTCAGTAGCTGCAGCAGAGGAGAGCTGGTATAGACAGACACAGGGGAGACCAAAAGGTTGATGGTGAGCACTGGCCAGAGTTGAGTAACCCTTGCTGAGTTAAAGGAGAGCTCAATCAGAGGTCCTAGGAAGAAGGGAAAGAACCAGCCTGATTAGAGGAAGCTGAGCCCAAAACAAAAGGGCTGATGCTGGAGGGTGGGTTCCAGGAGAAGGGGTGAGTCTCCCACGCAGGGAGGCCTGGCTGAGTGGAACGCTGCGGAAAGCCCCTTGCAGCAAGCCTGAATGGATTTCTATGGGAAGCTGAGCTGAGACCAAGAGGTTGGTCCTGGAGAGACGTTTCCTGAGCAGGGGTAGACTCACAGGCAGGGTGGCACCCTGTGGGGAGTTCTGTTGCAGGAGACCTGACTTCAGGTTAGAGGAGAAGACTTGTGGGAGAGAAGTGGTCTTGGAACTCTTGAGTAGAAGGCCTGTGGAGTGGGGCCCTCAAACAGGAGCTAAAAAAACTGTAAGTGGCTAATGATTCTTGAATGGATGACCTGGAAACAGTGACCTTTGCATGGGATGGCAGGGCTGCTGTGTTGTTTTACTTTACGGGTTTGAGAGGAATGGTTTTTACTATTGATGTGTTGACAGTTTATATGAAAAAAAACGGGGTTGAATTTGCTGTTGAAAGAGACAATATTCCTTTGCATGGGTGAATGAAGGGGAAACTGAGGCAGGGGAACTTGTGGTGTGACCTGCTGCTGGAAGGTGCCTCTGTTGATTGGCAGTCTCATGACATGCTCCTCAACTCCTGACCTGAACTCCACAGCCATGGAAGGGAGTACTGACCACACTACATGTCTCTGAAACACTCCTCCACAAGCCAGGACTGGGGTAGACAATTTTATCTCTGCTTTGTATGATTCTTATTGTTCGTTGTGTCTCTGTGAAGGATGTGGGGCTAATCTGTCATCATTTTTGAAGTGTATATGAGCTGGTTATTGGGATAGGTACTGTATGACTATATTGGGTTATTGCAATTTTTGTGCATGGGTTGGGTTAGTTTAATAACAAAGCTGTTTGAAGGAAGGCAAGACAATGGCTCTAGATAAGCGACCTTCTGGTAAATACGGTAGGGGTCATTAAGAGAGTGCCTGAGCTATCAGCTGGGAAGATGCTACTTCCAGGCACCAGCCAAGTTACAAGACTTGTGTTGCTAGGGTTGGGAGTTAAAAGATCAAAAGGATACTAAATCATTAAAAATGACTCTCTAGAGAGAAGTGGGAGGCAGTTGTCAGACTGCTGTTTGTGGAAAACAGACAGATGCAGAGAGAGATGCAGCTGGAGGGTCTGAAGAGTAGTAGGGCTTAAAGTAAGACAGATGTGTATAGATTGTCTAGTATTTTAAAATCTCTTTTCTCTTACGCTGGTGGTTGCAAGGTCCGAAGAGGACTTTGATGTAGAATGCTCCCTTTAGAGTTCCTGCCCCACACTATGGGAGCCTACCGACTACCCTTTCAGCCAACTTGCTCTGAGGGAGGAGCTGGAGAGAGCAATGTACACAGTAGAGTGCAGGGATCATGAGGATTGCTGTAGTACAGCCATCTAAGGCTGAATAGAGGAGCCTGAAAAAGGCAGCACACAAACTGGCTTTCAATAAACAGCTGTCTGTGTTCCATCTACAAGTCAGACATCGGCAAGAGAGCATAATGTAATATATGTGTAAATAGGAAGACAGACCAATTTGTATTCCAACCAGTTCCCTAGCAGTTACACATGCTTTTGGGCGTGATTTTACTAGGATTCCTACAACTCACCCCAAAACATTGACATTGAATATAAAAGGGCTTCTCAGTTTTGTCTCCTAAAAGAGCTCCTATCTCCAGGCAAAACGTTAGCACAATCACCAGGAGAGTCTAAAACAATTCTGAAGAGCATTAAAAGCCTTAATTCCTTTGTAACATACAATGTAACGTACATCATCTTCGTGGTACCATGCATAATTAATTACTAGCACTAGGACCATATTGCAAAAGACTGTCTAGGCACCTTCATGTGTATGTGTGTTAAACACCTTCAATTTGACTCTGTTCAATAGCATTTTATATTCATGATTATGAAAGTTTACTATCAGCAATGTTAATGGAAACAGAAAATGTTAAGTGAATACTGGAGAATATTCATGTTGAGTGAATTTTGACTTCATAATTATATGTTTTCACATATAAGAAGCCTTATTCACAGAGTTCCGCTCATCCAGTCAGGAAACAGAAACACAACATATGACCATCTGTTGGATCTACACATCTCAAGTGTGGAATATTGAATACTGACAATGAAATATTCTTGATGTATGCAGGAGGTCAGACTAGATGATCACAGTGGTCCCTTCTGGCCTTGGAATCTATGAAATTATGAAACTATGACTGAGTAGAAATGAAGTATTCACAGATTATTTGACTAATTTTGACTAGCAAATAAATTTGAGAAGTGGAAAAATCTGCTGATGGACAGACAACTTGCAAACTCAAAAAGATGACTTATTTAAAAAAAAAAGAATGAGAAATTATTCAGACAGCTCTAATCACCACCTCACCTTAGTTATTTAAGACTGATATACATTTTTACATAATCGTACATTCCTCTATTTGTTTAATAACAAAACAGGAAACATCTCTTTGCTCAGGCCCTGCATGCATCACCACAAATCAGTGCTAGAAAAGTAGTGAGCTGGGACATGATCGTTAGTGATGAGAAAGACCTAATAGGTAAAACTTTCAATGGAAGTCTAAACTTCAGCATGCAAAAGGCACATTTGTGCACACAAATAAGGTATTAAATCATGTGACAAATTTGGTTTTTAACGCCGTGCCTCATTTACAAATACAAAGATTGGTTCTGCCAGTTCTCTTGTGAGATGATGCAACTGAATGATATTCAGACACTTTATATGCTAATTTCTTTTCAACGAATGTGTGAGCCTTTAAATATAATGGCTTTAAGGATGGTTGCTTTTTTTGGTAATAACTACTGAACACTTTTTTTTGCAAATGTTGTGGATGTCTATATTAGGGATGAGTAACCACGTGCACAGAGGAGCACTTAATGTGGGATTTTGAATGTTAAGGGGATGTGTACTCCCATATCACTTTTAGATATTTTGAAAAATTCCATCCTTAAAGACAAAGTGCACGACTCTGCAATCTTCTCTCACTGGCATTGCAATTCCTGTGACTGATGGAATCTAAAGACTGCTTCCTGTGTGTCCCCCGCCCCAGGGGAACAGATTATCCCAAGGGGCCAGGAAGGAGTTGGGGCTCTGGCTTTGTCTCCCCTCTTTCCCCGAACACACACAATGGTCAATGCATCCTGTTAATGGATGGTGCACATTTTTCCCTGAACCACACCCTATTCAGAATTTTTACTTAATAGCATAATCTATTTTTCAGGGTTCAATTCAGTCCTTGTTTAACTGTAAATCACAAGTCAGAATGCTAGCCTATGATGGCATAGGCAGGACTGAGGCTGAAATATGCACCTATGAGATGTCATTGGAGCGAGAGAGGGTAATCGGCTGGTGGGCCATGGTAGGGTGACCAGATGTCCCGATTTTATAGGGACAGTCCCGATTTTTGGGTCTTTTTCTTATATAGGCTCCTATTACCCCCCACCCCCTGTCCCGATTTTTCACACTTGCTTTCTGGTCATCCTAGCCACGAGACAGTTTGTTTACTTTGACCGTCCCGAGGCCTGCTTCACTTCCTGCAGCTCCCATTGGCCGGGAACGGCGAACTGCGGCCACTGGGAGCTGCAGGCGGCCGGGCCTGCGGACGGTCAGTGTAAACAAACTGTCTCGCGGCCCACCAGCGGATTACCCTGACGGGCCGTGTGCAGCCCACAGGCCACAGGTTGCCCACCACTGGTTTAACAGCTTGTGCAAAATAAAGTTGCCCTAGGTTAGTATGAACCACACAGATTCCATGAAACACCCATCAATATTCCCCACAATATTGTACTAAACTCGCACTTGAAAAGAGCATTCCACTTGGATATAATGCAGGTGTAATTCATGCGCAGTCGAGGTATACACACGGTCATTTTAACACTCATTTTTCAGAGTGAAAACAGACTTTAATCTCTTTCCCAACAGTGGCTACTGTGCTTCCTTAACACTTGAACCCCAGGAAGCTTTTACTCCACTCAATTTAAACATTTAAATCTACACTTTAAAAGTTGTCATCACTGCTTGTGTACAGCCTGGACCTGTATATAATATAATAATAGTGCCTAGATGATGAAACAGCCATGTTATGAAGCTTTGTACATAAAAGCAGGTAGTTGAGTCAAAATTCAAAAAATACCAACTTGGTTTAATTTGGGGGACTGCATGTTGTAAACACACACAGCTTCCAGTTTAATCTGTGGTGTTATGGCAACAAAGGGCTACCTTAAATCACATTTCCAGTACAGCTGAGCTAGACGTGTGGGTATTATGTTCGAAGTCACAAGCCTACTTCTGTTCCATCTCCGAAGTTGGTAGGACTTGTTTTCCATCATAACCTGAGGTACTGAACCCAGAGTGTTTCTGTGTTCAAGATCTAGACTAGCTGACGCTTGGTCATTTTTTGTACAATTACAGCCTTAGGAACATAACAGTTACCAGAGTGAATCAGACCCAAAGTCCATCTAATCAAGTATCCTGTTTCCAACCGTGGTCAGAACCAGCTGGCTGGGAAGGAGGTGCAAGAAACTTTACAGTAGGTAGTTGTGAGGTAATCTATACCCCGTAATAGTTAAAGATTGGCTTAAACCCTGAAACATGAAATTGTATACCCCTTCCAACACACTGTCATCTTGCTTTTTTTAAAAGCATTAAATGTTATAACGGTGAATATTATTACCTTACCTTCTGCACTATAGACCTCAATTCTAGCAAACACTTAAATCCACAGACTTCAATAGGGCTACTCCTATGCTTAACCAGTGCACTGGGAGAAACTTCACTGAAGTCAATGGAATCACACTGATGTACAGATGTTGTGAGAAGGAAATTGGACCCCAGATGGTTCATAACCACTGACTTCAATAGGAGTTGCACCTGTTCTAGCCTCTCATGATTGGGCTAATAGATGTGAAGAGCAGGTTTGAGCTGCAACTGAGAAACGTACTGCTTTGCAAAGTGATTAGATTATTTGATATTGTTCTCCCATTCTAAAAAAAGGCCTGTTTTCTCAGCTTAGATACTCAGTATGAATCACTGGATATATTAAAAAATAAACTGACTTGCTTATGAATATATTCACAGCTGATTTTATAAAATACATACAAATACATATTCTGGATCAGAGCTGAACACAAGATTATGGAAACAGGTCCCAATTCAAGAAAACTGTTAAGCATTCGCTTAACTTTTTGCATGTGCTCTAGTGCCAATGACATCAATCACTAAGATTAATCACAAGTGTAAAGTTAATCATTTGCGGAAATGCTTGCAGGATAGGGTCCTTAGATGTGATATAACTTGAATGCCATAATTACAGTCTTGGTGCAAGTAGAACCTTTCCTCAAGAACAGTACTTCCCAGCAGAGTAATACCAAGTTGAAAAAAAAATTTAGGACTGTATTTTCTAAAAAACGCACCAAAATTGAACATGCAAAATATCTAACTATGAGCATAAATAGGGAACTATGCATGCAGCTGGATCTTTTGTGCATTCAATTCAGGAACTTTTAAAAAAAAATTGGCATAGCATATTTTCGTATTAGTTTCTATTCTAATTTTTAATGTTAAATTAATATGAAACCCTAATGGTTTGGAGAGCCTGCAGTCCTGGAAGCTTTCAGAATTTTTCACTTCAGTTTTTTCCTTTCAAACTGCAGTAGATTGGACTCTTGTCCCTCTGCTGGAAACCCCTTTTGAGACTGCTGGTTCTTTCTTCAGGAAAGAACCCATAAATTGAATGAAGAAGGTATTCTAAAGACTATTCTTTTCCTAACACAGTCAAACTTAAATGTCCTCAACACTTGGCTCTCTTTATAGGAAAAATAAAGCAGTAATAAGCAGGCATTTCATAGTGCTAAACCCAGTAGGTTTTTCATTAATTAAAAATAAAGTAAAATTGAAAGAGGAATAATAAAAATGATAAAAGTGCCCCTTTGACATGATTTGATGAAAAGGCTAAGAAATTCTGATCATCTTGAATCAAGTGAAAATTCTTCTTAAACAATTTGAACGATCCTTTTACTTAAATTAGCATTTATGCCTTTTAATAATTTAAATATATACACCCAATTTTGAAGATGTTGGGTGTAATCTCCCTGTGCCTCAGTTTTCATATCATGATCACCATTAAGTTGTCTCAATATCGCAGGTTCCATTCCGCTGATGTCACAGTGATCCCAGATTTTTTTTTGAAACTTCTTATTAAGGCAATGACCAAACAACTGAGTGCAAAACATTTTCAAGTAAAAAAAAATCAAAAAATCCTGATATTCTCCAGCTTTGAGCCCTGCAAAACATTTCACACAACCCCATTGGTATTAAAATGTAAATCTAATCTTGTGATGTGGATAAGAGAGCTAAAGTTTTTGAGGAAGGTTCTTAGAGCCCAACTGTTAGTATTTCATTCTATTTGTCAAGGCAGTCTATATTTTTCATTTACTGTATTTGTTCAGAGAGCAAACAGAATGAAGAGTCAATAAGCAATCAGAATAAAAACTAATAATCCAAAGAGTCATACCTCCCAAAGGAACAAAAAAGTCATATTAACATATCAATATATCTTCTTAATTTAGAAGCCACCTCTGTTTATTAACCGTGCACTAATTACCCAGAATGCAAAGAAAAATTATTAGACTTACTATAAGCCATGTCTTATTTGAATTTGAAGCCACCTGAATTTGAAAATCACTGAGGGAGAAAATGTAATTAATGTTAATAGAAGCTATTGTTTCTAAATGAATATATTCAATGTTTGTGTCTCTACAGTAAGGGATAAATATTAGCTTTCAAATTCTGTGCCTCTTGGAACCTATTGTGAAGAATTCTTTTTTTGTTTATATTTATTAACTTTTAAACTTAAATTTACAGAGATGTATTGCAACACACTATATGTATAAAGGGATTATATTCCTCGAACAAAAGATACATAAGGCCAGGTTCTGTTTTCACTTATATCAGTGTAAACTGAATTTATTTCCATTGACTGGGGTGAAGTTAAATAAGATATACAGACTGGAGTAACTGAGATCTGAATCTGATCAATATACACTAGCTGACATTTATTCATATAGGCTAGACTGTGGCATTTAGCTCACAATGTTTAGCAAGCAGTGGGACAGAATCACACTGCTGCAAGGGGAACAATGGAGGCATCCTGCCTCTCAAAGCTCTTGGGTTGTCCTTGGTAGGAAGAGTATTGCCTTTACAGAGTGCAATATACTTTCACCTCTGTGGCTGGACAGCCCTGTTGGTTGTTGCATAGGGAGGACTGGGAGTTTTGCTGCTGAATTGTATTGGAGCAGAAGCAGACTCTACCTGGAGAAGTTGCTCCCTTTGAAGAGCATCCCACTGCAGCGCTATGCCTCCCACACACAGCGCCAACATCTAGCCTATAGTTTGAGATAATTAGGGTAGAAAATCTTGATTCTAATCTCATTTATTTCTTATCTCACTTTGGGTTCATACCAGTTTAACTCCATTAGCTTCAGTGGAGCTACTCCTATTTTACATATGTGTGAGCCCTGTGATTGATCAGACCCCTAGATAGTGAAAGACTGTTCTCTAGTATTTTGTAAAATAGTCAGTCCATTACCTTCATGACTAAGTCCCAATTCCAATTTCAGTTATGGTTTATATGACAACTTTAATCGCCTTAAAATTCTTTTCTTATTCATTAAAAGATCTGTACATTCATATTCCTGTACTCTTGACTGGATTACACTACACAGTCACAAGCAGAAATGAAGCTCTCTTTTTAATGTAATACTTTCACATAGAAATATTTTTGGACAAGATCAGTACAAAACAATTACATGTGAGTGACATTCCGTTTGAGAATGCATAATTAACTTAGCTCACAGCCACATTAAAGTTTTACTTTAATTAGTGTAATTAAAAGTATCTCAGCATGGGGGTCTTAATTTAATCTATTTTATCCAAATTTCTAAGAGAAAAATACCTAGCATGTATATATCATGCTGAAAATAATATACAGCTAATATTTTTCTCTCTTATCTGAGGCCTGATATTTCTAAAATTTTACTGACTGTCTGAAGAGTAGTAAAAAGAATTATATTTTCTGGATCAGAAAAAGAGTCACTAAAGATCCTCTTCATTCATGAGTCAGTCTTTATGATAAAAAGTTGGATTGATCACAAACTAATACAAGATGATTAACTTTTCCCAAATGCTCTCGGCTTGGTAATCAACCGCAAGGACAAATGACATAAAAAGATGAACATCATGCCCCTATGTAGTCCAATGGTAATTGTTTAAAAAAATCAGAAAAAGAGCGATCACAAATTATTCACCGAAACAATTATTCAACAAATAGTACAATAAACTTACCACAAAGATCAGAGAATTTCTTTAAACAAGAATAATAATTAACACTTTTAAAATGTTTTTCATTAATAGATCTCAAAGTGTTTTATGAAAGATAGGCATCTTTTAGCACTGGCTGAAATCAATCAAAAACGGTTTTGAAGGAATAAATGAAAATTTCCATGGAAATTGTTTGCTTTCATCAAAAATCTGAAAACTGAATAAAAAATCAGTAATTTTCGGTTCCCCAAAACAGAAAGTTTTTTTGTTTTACAAAAGTTATTTTTTTTCACCATCTTTATCTGCCATCCCCGTTTCTCAGATAGGGAACTGAGGCCTAGATAAGTCACTTGTCTCAGGATACACAGCAGGACAGTGGCAGAGCTAGGAGTATTATTATTATTAAAGCTGATTGAAAAAACTTTAGTGGAATCATTTTCCATTCAGAGTTTGGCTCCATTTAAGTCAAATGCAGTTCCATTAAAATGGAAATGCTTGGTGAAATGTGTGGGAATTTAATAAAAAAATTTGTTTCTAAGAAAAAACAAGAGGGGGAAAAACACAAAACAAAACAGTTCTGACAACGTCAAAATGTTCTCCCAGTCCAATGTTTACATAACAAAACATTTGAGTTTTGGAATTACTTTTTTATTTTTATTTTGTATTGCATTTTATAGTATAATGTAGAATTGTAAAATTATGAATGATCAAAATGTTTCAGTTGGATTTTGATCATTCATAATTTTTTTAAAAATAATTTTCCTCTGTAGAGAATTTTGAAATATTCACGTTTAGTTCCAAATTGGAACTAAGTCAAATTTTGAAATTTCAAAATCATTCATCCTCGGAACAGATCTAATATTTGTATTATAATAGTTCCTAGAGACCAATCTGGCCAAGGCCCCATTGTCCTATGAGTTATATAAACATATAGAAAATGACAGTCCCTGTCCCTAAGACTGACTAGAATCTATGTCTCCTGACTTCCAGTTCAGAGCCCAGTCCAAGGGAGCACACGGCCTGCCCTTCTTACCATATTAACCTGCCTTTCTACAGATAAAGCTGGATTTCAACTACATGACTGTTTAAAAGATAAGTGTTACGACATGTAAAAAAGCAGCAGAGTATAAGAACAGTACAAATTGTACCAGATATATAAATACTCCCTGAATACTGTTTTATCATCATTCACTAACCACTGGGAATATTTATAATTAAATTGATTTATAAAATACTAAAGAAAGGAATTGTTTCTTTTCCGAAAGATCTTCACTTGATTATAGCAATGCAACCTGGGGAAACCCGAAGTCGTATTAAAATAAAAGTAAACTTTCCTTTGTTGAATAGATTGCTCTTACTGAAATATAATTATTTCCAGTCTCAGTACAGAATATGAGTGGATTGCAATGATATTGGTGAAACATAGTGAAGATGTATTTGGTTTAATTTACAGCAGTGGTAGGCTAGCTGAATTAATTTTGAAATGAATCCTGAAGAGGGACTTGACCGAGGAGGCAGACAGGGCAGCAGGCTATAGAGGGTCAGGAAAGCAGTGGCATAGCTAGGTTTAGAGCACAGGGGGAGTGGCGTTATAAAAAGGCGCCTCCCCGCTCCCCCTGTACTCACCCCGGCGGCGCTTTAAAGGGCCTGGGGCTCCAGCCGCTGCGGAGCCCCCGGGTCTTTTAAATCCCCGCCCGAGCCCAGCTCCGGCAGTGGGGCTGGGGGGGGAGCGCTTTAAAAGGCCCGCAGCTCCCCGCAGCGGCAGGAGCCGCGGGCCTTTTAAAGCGCCCCCGCCCCAGCCCGGGTCCGGCAGCGGGGCTGGGGTAGGGGCGCTTTAAAGGGCCGTGGCTCCCCGCAGCGGCAGGAGCCGCCGGCCTTTTAAAGCGCCCCCCCCGCCCCACTGCCAGACCTGGGCTGTGGGGGGCGCTTTAAAAGGCCGGTGGCTCCTGCCGCTGTGGGGCCTTTTAAAGCGCCCCCCCAGCCCGGGTCCAGCAGCGGGGCTCGGGGGGGGCGCTTTAAAGGGCTCATGGCTCCCTGCAGCGGCAGGAGCCGCCGGCCTTTTAAAGTGCCCCCCCCCCCCCCCCAGCCCTGCTGCCGGACCTGAGCTGGGGGCGCGCTTTAAAAGGCAGGTGGCTCCTGCCGCTGCAGGGCCTTTTAAAGCACCCCCCCCAGCCTGGGTCCGGCAGTGGGGCTGGAGGGGGCGCTTTAAAGGGCCCATGGCTCCCCGCAGGAGCCGCGGGCCTTTTAAAGCACCCCCGAGCCCAGCTCCCGCAGCAGGGCTCGGGCGGCACCTTAGCGCCGCTTCTCCTCACAGGGGGAGCGGCCACTCCACCTGCTCCCCCCTTGGCTACACTACTGCAGGAAAGATATTCCAGGAATAAGAGGAAGGTTCTGGTTCAGAGAAGGGGCTAAAGACAATGTCAAGGTATACTGGGTTGACAGATCACAGGGTAGAAGTTGGAATGTATGGAGAGAGGAGCTGTAATTGGGGCACAGCCTTGGAAGTAAAAATGAGCACTGTGAATTGGATGCAGAAAGTGATCAGACACCATTGCAAGTATCAGAGGAGGGTGCTTATAGTGGTATATGATGAGGGTATTTTAATTAAAGTTAACATACTTGACAGGAGGGTTTGAGAATCAGATAAGCTAGTGAGGAGGAAGTTGCAGTAGTCAAGGCAAGTGATGACTAGCTTTTGGATCATGGTTTTAGCAATAGGGGTAGGGTGGGTCTAATTGCTTTTTCAAAAGGAATGAATAACTGAAAACTTTAACAAATCTTTGATTATTCTAGTTGTGAGGCAAGAAGGCCATGATTCAGCAAAGTACTGAAGAACATGTATAATTTCTGGCACTTTAAGTAGTTACACTGAAACTAATGTGACTACCAATGTGCTTAATTACACACATGCTTATGGGCTTTTCAGGATCAGGGCTCAATTTAGGAAAGAGTGTAGAAGACACCAAATAGGTTGTGTAAATTGTTACCTAGGTTTGCAGGTCTGTAACAAACAATTTGATAGGGGAAAAAAAAGAAGAATAGGAATACAATGGGAATAGATTTGAATAATTATCTAATATGTCAATTCTTGTAGCTATTAAGTAAAACTGTATAACTGTATAAGGTGTAGGGGTAGAATTTTGTGGGTTTTCCTTGAATAAAGAATCCCTGTTAGTCTAGTGAACAAAGTTCAGGAGAGAAGTATTGGGTTTAAAATTCCTGGGGGACTGGTAAAACTTTCTATAAATATATATAGTGGGTGTTTCTGTGGTAGTCACACAGATTAACACATTCTCATCACTTATTTTTCTACAAAAAGAAAAAAAAGGAACCTAAATTATTTAACATCAATAAAGCCAAACTCATTAGGTTTAAAAAAAGTCAGTTGTCTTTAGATACAATATTTACAAGAAAGACAAGCTAGAAAAAGTCTTGCCATTTTAATCGGTATGATGGCAGGTAAGGTAAACCACACACCCCCATTGAAGGGATTAAAAGAAGATGGCAAACTGAATTACTACATTCAATTGCACCTGGACGAGGGGCCAGGACCAGCTGTGGAGGGCTGAGTGACTATTATAAGGGGGAGGGCTTCAGGGAAGAAGAGGTCCTGGGAAAAATAAGCCTTTGAAATCTGGGAAAGGCTAGGAAATCTGACCTTTGGGAAAAGGCCAAGACAAAAGGGACTTAAGCTGTGAGATAAGGGTCAGGATCAAGATGAAGATGGGGGGAGAAAAAAGTGACAAAGAATACCAGACACCTGGTCCCTGAAGGATGGGCTGGTGTCATGTTAGTGAGTGGAGTAGATTAAAGATGTTTAAGACGTTTTAACCACCTTCCCAGAAAGGGGCAGAATGATAGAGACAGCCTGGCCAGAGGGCTCAGGAAAAGACATTATTATCCCAAAAGGGGTAGACATAAAATGTGATCTGGCTGGAATGATGAGTTGCAAGAGGATCCAGACCACTGCAAGGCTCGAGCGGCTATTGGCAGGGGGTTCCAAAGGAGAGGAGGGGAGCCTGCTATGCCCTTACCTGCCCACAACGGGGTCTCTGACATCAATAAAGATGAATGAACTCCTTCCAATGGAACCGAAGGCTACTTTAGTCTTCCTCCACAGGGTTCACAGAACCACAGCTGGGTGGACTTAAGGAATAGTTCCCCAATTGCTTCTTATATTAAAACTTCCATAACAGCCCCAAGGGTGTCTGTAGGGGCAGGATCAGGTGTTGGTATTTCTAAGTACATGTTTTCTTTGTTTATTTCTGTTCATTTATATTAATATTGTCCTGGCCTTTTTGCCTCAGAGGCACCACAATACTGGTATTCTGCCATCTATGTAATGAAGTACCATGAAAGGACCAGATATATGGCCCTATACCTGCCTTCTGGAGACACTGAAATAGACTGGGTAAGTGAGGACAACTACAAACATTAATACCTAAAGCCATGTAAATCCCTGAATTCCAGGATCAGATATGGGGAGTTATGCAACCCCGCCTTACTTAGTGCTGAGCCTAAAAGCTCTATCAACCCTGTAGTGCCACCCTTTAAAAAGTGTTAAATACTGGTAAGAATACTTGTAAGGTTACACTGGAGAGAGTCTCCCATTTGTTTTCAATGTAGGACTGATGACATAGCTCAGGATACTGTTAGGCAGAGGCTAGTATACATGGTATAGCCTAGAGAACATTAACAAGGAAGCAAGGGGCAGATAGGTATGAGTTTCTCTTTACATCACATGTTTTGAGGGGCAGAGAAAATGAAGTGGCAATTATTTGTCAGTGCATAATTTCTGGCTACCTAATGAGTTAATTTAAGAGACAGCAACAAAACAATGGAGGGGTGCTTGCAGTTGTCATGAGAACCTTCAAGGGCTTGTCTGCAGCCTGCTGTAGTTCTTCATTTATGCACAGATAAAAATCCTAATGTCTGATGTGAAGAATGCAAATCAAGAATTTACAACTCATCTAAAATGCGAGAACATGGTAGAGTTAATATGCAATCGGTAAACCATGAATTTATCCAATTAGATTTGCTACTAGGCCAATGGTTTTGACTAGTTCAGTCACCGTGTTTTTTAACAATTAAAAAGAACAAAAGAAAGCTTAATAAACTTCATTAAAATTATAGGAGTTTGTAAATGTGAGCAATTTTGTCATTGCCATAGAAGTAATCAAATAGTATTTCGATACCAAAGCCTGTGTAAAACAATTCACTGTGAAGTCTCTTTAATCATGATTATAGCAAGGCCTCCCAATCTATACCACATAAGCATTTAATAAGTGCTGTTGTCATTCATCAGATTCTAATAGCTGTAAACCATAGCTGTGATATTTGTCTATCCAATACTAAATTGATTACTAGGTTAATATTACTCCAGTGCAGTTTCACTACAATGAATTTGCCCTCTCTACTACACTTAAATATAGAAATATCAATAACTATTTTAATTCAAGAACGTGCCACACAGTAACACTGATTTTTAAAATAACAGGCCTGATTTGCCATCACTTTGCCCCTTTTGTAGTTATTTACCCCAGATCAAATTAGATGTAAAATGCTATCAGATCAGTATGAGAGAACTTAACACACTTTGCATTCACTTTGGACTGGTACACAGAGGGAAGAGCAATGGTGACTTAGGCCTTGAACAACTATCACTCAAGCAATTACCTTCTCTGGGTGAAATCCTGGCCCCACTGAAGTGAATACGAGTTTTGCCATTATCTTCCATGGGGGCAGGTTTCACCCTCTGTTTCTGGAACTTTATCCACTTCCAGAAAAGCAGCCTCCTAACTATTTTGCTTCTGGAAATAATAATCTACTGGGTTTAGTGATATAGCATTGCCCTGCAGGTAGATATATAAATGTCCATGCTGTCTTTGAGCCAAGTGCTCCAATGTTTGTGGATATTGCCAGCTATATTTCTCAACAGATTGTATGTTTTTTTAGCACACTTTCTGAGGATTCAGAATTTCATAAAGAGATAGCATCAGTCGAGAGGTATTTGCTGGTGATGGAGTAAAATATACATATTGCGCTTCCCCTCCCCCCCAGCCCCAAACACCCACTTACTTACTGTATATGTTGTACTGTGGCATTTTTCCTGGAAATCGGCATTTCTGGAAATAATATTAGCACTTGTGTAATCATTCAGTGTTCAGCAAAACACATAATTGCCCCACAGAAGGAACAGAACAAACCTGAAACAGCACCTCTGGCCCCCTTTGTGCTAACAACTCTTCTCAGATTACCCGTAGCAATAAAACAACTCCTCTGTTGCCAGGAGCTATTAATTTTTCCCAGTGCTTTCACATCACTGTCAAAAGTACACTTTTAGGTGTTGTGCTTCTGCAAATTATGCATTCAAAAACCCAAACACATGGGAGCAGTTAAACAAAGGCAAAATGTAGGTCAAGGCAGTGAAATGTGCATGGCATCTAGCCGCCTTAAATCAAGATTGCAGTTAGCCCCAAGAGAGTGGCCAAGGGAAAGGAGAGGGGGTACAAGCATAGGAGCCGACTTCTGTCGGCTCCGCTGGGTGTGTCGGGGGTGGGGCCCCGCAACGTCGGCCGGCGTTGGGGGCAAAGGTAAGTTCTCCGGTAACGGGCACGGGGACGGTGGGGAGCTGCCGGTGGGTGCTGAGCACCCACCAATTTTTCCTCGTGGGTGCTCCAGCCCCGGAGCAACCACAGAGTCAGTGCCTATGGGTACAAGGAACCTTTCTCTCATGCCCATGGCCAGGGACCAGCCATAATAGTAGCTGGAAAGAGAAATGAAAGCTGTGCTTTTGATAGCACCGCTGGTGGTATTAACCCCAAACATGGGGACAGTATCAGAGACAAATCTTAGCCTTACCTTTCTTCACACCAAGCAATAGAGGTGAACTGGCATGAACAGAGTGCATGCTACACCCTTTAAAAGAGTATTGGAGCTCTATCTGTAGTGTATGCTTTCTCACACCCTTGTGGAATGTCTGTGAGACAGCTAAAATTCTTCTGGGTTGGGATTCCTGCTAGCATACCACATCTCCTCATTTTCTCACATCATGACCTGGAAAAAAAATCTGTGGTTAAAGGACCCCAAACCTCTGACTCTCCTTTACTGCTTGCATCTTTAACATTGTACACATATTGCAAAACCGATGTATTCAACAAGCTGCTGCATATCCTTTCTAAGCTTGACACTTTAAAAGAAAGTTGTCTTTTCTCTGCTTTCTTTCTGAATTTCATATAAGTCAATACCTCCAGAGAACAAGACAAGAGGAGCGGAAGGGGTATGAGTAAAGATAGATACAAAAAGCCTCTAGTAGTTCATCTTCTCATTCACCAAGAACATACTGTAACTCCTTTTCAGAAGAGTGTCTATTTCTCAGCTTGTCAGAGCCTGTGAGAATAAGTGATGTACCTGTCATGAACATTCTGGGAGGGAAATTCACTCACTCAAACAGCAGTAATGTGTTTTCTCTCCATCAATCTATCCAGTTGTGTTCTTTTAATCCCCCGGCCCTTTTCTTTCCTTTTGCCAGAAACCAGAATCATTTGAGAGCTGAAATCTTGCATCCTTGTTCTGTCAAACATCCCCTAAATATTTTTGCCTCATCATTGGTAATTAAACTGCTGAAGTCCAGGGCATATGTGCATGTATGTGTTTGCAATGACAAGGAGAGAAGAGCTGAAAGATAGAAGGTTGCAGCTATCAATATTTCATAAATCTCAAAAATATGGGGAGTAGGAAATCCAGGATTTTTATTTTTAAAAGGAATTACATAATTTCCCCCCCTTAACACACAGAGAGCATGTTCAGAATCTTCTCTTTTCATTCCAGCTTCTAATTTATACATCATAATTAGAACTGATGTTTTGGTTCTCAGGAAGTTCTGAAAAATTGGGGGTTGCTATACCACTCAGGACTGACTTAGAAAATTTCTGGATTCTACAAATGACATGAATATAATAAAGACATGGGTCCTGTCAAGACAGAACACACACAAAAAACTCCCAACTGTACTCTTGAGTCCTGTGGTAAAGTAGCTTCACATATATCATGTTGTGAAAATTGGGCCAAAATATTTTACTCTAACTGTGAGCTCAATGATAAAAAAGCATATGAAAGTTATTTGATAACTTTCATATGATGTTATAATAACAAATGTTGATGGAAAGTATGTCAAGTTGCTTTCAATAATGAATGTTTATAAACAGGTGCAAGAGAACCAGACAGACTAAATTAGTAAAAAAAACACACCCTGAAACACATCTGTGCACGCAGTCCTGGAGTCTGGGGTTAGATGAAGATTATGAAGTTCCATAAGCATTCCAGTCAACAGGATGAACAACAAAAAACCTGCACACTGTGGGATCCTGGGTTTTGATTTGTCCAATATCGGATTAAGGTCTAGCTACAAAATTTAAAATCAGAGATCAACATTTCCTTGCAGTTTGGGAGCATTTGACTCTGGATAGCTGACATAGATTCATATTTTCAAAAGTGGCCTCTAAATTTGGGCTGCCTCCATTTTTTTTGGAAATGGACTTTAGATATCTAATCCAAAATTTTCAAATGTGATTGCCCAAAGTTAGGCACCTATATCCAAACTAAGGCACCTGAGCTAGTAGCCTGATTCCCAGAAGAAACATCCCCCCACTGGCCACTGATTTTAATTAGCAAAGTGAATGTTCAAAACCTCTGAAAAAGTTAGCCTCAGGTGTTTGAAAGTAGATCCTCCCCACAGTGTTATAAGCCATTTTTGGCAATATTTCAGAACATGAGGTAAAATAAAGACTACAAGGGCCAGGAGTTCACAGTGAATACTGTGAGAATACTGAAATTCTAGCCCAGCAGCGGCTTTATTAGCATTGCTGTCACTCAGCAAGCTATGAAGAGAGCCTATCTCCTGACTGTAAAAAGTCACTATGAGCTTGTTCCTGCCGTGTGACTCAAAGGCTTCAAATGATCAATAAAGAAGGGGAAACAGGGCTCTTAGCTCACCTCCATTTCTTTTTGTAACTATAATCAGTTCAGAAATAATTTTTGTGTTTGTTTGCTTTTTATGGAACACAAAAACTAGTTGTTCACTACCGCTGCTACCGTCCTTGACAAGAAGTGGGCCAGGAAACACAAATACCAGATGTAAAAGCTGCAACGAGCACTGCTGCAGGGCAACCAGGCAGAAGCACAACGATATAGCAGCTGGCACAAGACCTAGTCCAAGTCTCATTGGCATATCACAGTGTGGTGCGGGCTGAAAAGAACAAGGAACTATGTAGGCATTTTGCGATGTGTTCTTTGAATTCATCATCATCATTATAATAGCTGTATGCAAGTTCCAGAAGTGCTTTTAGCTGAGTTAGCAATTATGCAGCATTCTATGTGTAATCATATATGCAAGAAAAACTTGTAAACTTGCCACACGCATCAGGCTTAAACTTGTGGCACCTAGCAAAAAATAGCCCTTGGCCATCTGTGAGGGGTACTCTACCTGCTATTGCAGCTGCCAATATAAATCCATAATTGTGATAGTAACAGCAGCAGCATTGCGCCTCCCTGTTAATCTTTGCATGAAAGGATGTCATAATGGGACTAAGTACAGGCACTCTCAAGGAACTGCGCAGCAGTCCATAAAGCTGATGAGTGAGATGATGTCCCAACAGCCCTTTTCACCAATGGAGGACTATTACGAGTTCCAAACCGAGAATGAGATTCCTTTTTCCTGCTCACTGGTGACTGATATTCATGGGAGCACCCAAATGGGAGCGTCTAAACCTCTCTAACGGTATCTCTACACTTGGAGCTGGGCGTGTGATACTCAGCTTGAGAAGACATACTCATGCTAGCTCTTATTGAGTTAGTGTGTAAAAAGAGTAGTATAGCCACAGTAGCACGGGCAGCAACTTGGGCTAGCTATCTGAGTATGTACCATGTGGTCCAACTGGGTTTGTACTCAGTATGGCTCGCCCCTCCTGTCACACTCCACCGCTTGTGCTATAGTGGCTATTCTATTCTTTTTCATAGGCTAGCTCAAAGACAGCTAGTGCAAGTATGTTTCCTCAAGATGGTAATTACCGCCTTAACTCCAAGTGTAGACATACCTTCTGTCCATTCGGGCTGTCCTCAGCATGTGTTCCATACATGCCTGTCTGTCGTGACAGCTCACAGGAACTACCAGTTACTTCTGTCACCTCTTCCTCCTTTGGGTCCTTCCACCACCAGAATCTATGCATCAGCCCTAATTTAGCATGGGCCTTCTTAACATAGTCCATACATCCATCAACATGAAATTTGCCTGAAATCAGGATTACATGGCTAGAAGATGGGCAATTTAAGATCAGTTTCTTTGTCACTGATAAACAATGTAAGTGAGAAGAGGAGTAGGATTGTCATATGTACTTGCAAACATTTCCACTGCTTGGCAAAAGCAATTAACCAGCTACCGGTAGCTCAGGGTAACTTAGATATATCTCAGTTGCACTCATTACAGAAGATAAGCATATTCTGAAATGCTGTGTTGTATTTGTTGCTTCAGCTGATTAAGTAAAAGCAGGCTGTAGAACATGACATGGAGACATAAATACTTAGCATGACACTAAACTGCTGCCAGAATCTGTGGAGCCTCCCGTGAGGGATGAATGATGTGCTTGCAAACTCAGATACTGCACAATATCAACAGTCTGTGTCATCTCTTTGAGCATATCTTCCAATGTTACATGGTTCATTTCCTGAAACTGACCAAGAGGAATTCAGAAGAGAGTCCAACTAATATTGTATCTCTCTGTGTGTAGCCCCTCCCTGGAGGAGTGCCTCAAGCCCTGCTCCCTAGTGTTTTGTAATTGGAGTGGCTTCTTTCCCTCCACCCCTTCTTCTTGCATGGGTTGCGTCCTGGTTTCTTTATTTCAGTGCCTCCACATCTCTGTGCCTGGGACACAAGGAAGCTATCCCTTGGGAAAATAACTCCTCCTCCTCCTCTATTCACAAGGAATATAACCTAGTGAATAGAATATAGTATAATATACAAAATGCAACACAATACAATAACAGTGTATTCATTCCAAACAAATGAAATGCCACCCTCAAAAAGAACAATATAACACAGGGAACTTTGCTGGGGACAGGTACTAAAGGCTCTAGGAAAGGAAAGGATTAAAATTAACTTAAACACTAAAACATCAACAATATAACAAATTCCCAACCTCCCTGCATTTTTCACTGACTGTACGCAACCCCTAGCTGCTTCCCTAGTACTGATCCAGACAGATGGGACTTGAAGATAAGTCCTGCAATGAGTGCTACAGCACTGTGAACGTTGGTCAGATTAAACAAAAAGAAAGGGATTAGGGTCCTCTCCTTGCTCGTGGGGTTGGATTCCAGTGGAGGTCTTGAGTGGCTGTAGGTAGCCAGCACTGCTTTGGTTCTCTGCATCTCTAGTCTCTGCAGGGCCAGCACCCCCATAAACTTCACAATAATTCAAAATCCCCCTTTGTGTGGGCACTGGGAGTTGATTAGAGACTCCCCACGGTCTTCCCCTCCTCTTCCAGCTCCAAACACAAACAACCCAATGTGAAATCAAAATTAACCCTTTGGTCTCTGAGGAAGCTTGTCCATGGCCACTGAGGGAATTGATCAGTCCTGGCTCCTCGTTGCCCAGCAAACTGTGTCTATGTAAATCACTCCATCCAAATATACCCATATACTGGCTTTGGACAAGTTTCCAGTCTATTCTGTCCCTGCCCAGGACCCTAAACAGGTAGGAAATGGTGTCAGAGGGCTCTTGGAGCCATTGTCGCTATATTTCAGAGGCTTCCCAAGACCCTTAGAGACTCAGCTCAGTGTTCCAGGAGCTTGCAAACTCCAACGGGGGTTACATGTAAAAGGCCAAACATTCTTAAAACTCAGAGTGATTTCATTTTCCCTTTCTGGGTTTTCTAGGCACCCTCCCAGGCACAGGTCAGTGTTAAAGACTTTTGCAGGTAGCCATTTCCGGAGGTAGTGAAAACACTATCAAATGGCAATACCTGCTTAAATGAGTTGTGGTTTTTACTCTCCTTTACATGCTCACAGAAAGCAGTGATAAAATGTTGAAACTTAGGAACTCTCTGGAGGAAAAAAATATGTTATTTTTATACGTTATCTGCTCTGACTTGTTATATGTGTCATGCTGCATCAAATTCTGTGTGTCGTCTGTCTGAAGGGATAGTCTGTATGAGAAGTGACTGATCTAATAACACAGTGGGAAATACAGCATAAGGCTGAGAAAAATATAGCTTTGGGAATATATTTGTCTTTGGGTTATACAACTTTTTAAAATAATGTAGTTTGTTATGATTTTTCTGAAAGGCAACTACTACCAACAAACTACCCTGAGTTTCCTGTTCATCTGTGTCTCCGTAGTTTAAAAAAACTCAAACACAGCCACATGGTTAAACCTGTCCACACTTAACTAGCAATTTGTCAGTCATTTTATATTCCCTACTATAAGTTATAATTTATAATGTATACTATAATTTATGAATTATTATTTATGAATATTTCAACTAACCCTACTTAATTATGATATTTATAACAAACAAAACATAAAACATAGGTTATGTATGTTTATCACTTAAGATTTTGGATCCAACTGTTCATTCAAATTCCGCAAATGTAGGCAGACTCATCTGCCTACATGTGAATAATCTTGTATTTCTGGGCTCAAATTAGGCAAATTGGTGGACAATTACACAATTTGCATGCACATATGAATGGGCCAGATTTCTGAGCATGCCAATGAAGGATGCACTGGCAAATTTTGCAGGTGCATTTGGGGAGACCCACTGATGATTTAGTCTTTAGTTCATGCATAAACTTTCAATTCCTTGATCTTCAATGTTTTAAAATTTCTTTTAATGTAATGTAAGCTATTGACAGTTGTTGGAGGTTATAAAGACATGATATAAGAGTTTGGAAGTATGATATCTAGAGAGTAAGGACAGACTAATAGCTAGAACATTGACCTGGGACTTGGGGGATCCAGGTTCCATTGGCTGTTCCACCACTGACTTCCTGTGTGACTTTGGGCAAGTCACTTAGTCTCTCTGTTCCATCTGTAAAATGTGAGAATTGGTACTTCACGAGAGTGCTGTTAGGCTCATAGGGTACTATGGTAATAGAGGCTGTATAAGTATCAAGACTGATAGATATCTTCTAATTCAAATTTTGCAGTGCTCCCTCTGCAGCTGGGCAAGAACTGTCCCCTTAATAAAACCTGTGGAGCAAGGGAGACTGTTAGAAAAGGGAAGGGAGGAGAATACAACCAGAACCACATACATATATTTTTAATCCTCTATTTTCATTCAGGTGCCACTGAACGTCTGTCTAGGCTGAAGTACACTGGAATACTTTCCTAAAATGGTATTTTTTACTTTAATCCTTAAGTGATCAAGCTGCTACTGTTCTGGCTTGTTAAAGAGCAAGAAAACAGAGACATGATTAGTTATAGCTTAGCAAGGCTCAGGCCTACCTTTGTACATAATGGAAGATAATGGCTCAGAGAGTACAGTAAGAGCTTTCTGAAAAGCGGGTCCCACCCGGCTAAAATTGAAAGATGCTGCAGGGTTCAAAAATTAGGCTATAAAAATTTGAGTTTGATACAGACTCTTCAGAGATGTTGTGTTCAGGAGCTTGGAACAGCCCCTGTAGGGAAGCGTAGATTATTTTAGATTTTTTTCCACAAATTGCCTTATTTCATAATCAAGTGTTATATCTGCACATGTGCCAAATGAGTAAATGATGATTTGCTTTGGTTATGAAGGAGTATAAAGAGTTTCAAACATTCCTGCAGGCTTCTCAGCAATATCGTCTACTTATCACACACACACGTGCGAGCTGCTAATACAGCTGTGGTAAAAAGCTCTGTCGTAAAAAATGTTGATTGAAAATATATCTTACTCCAATTACAATGGACAGCTGATCATCAATAGTCCTACAAAGGGAAAGAATTATGGACTTAGGTCTTTAACCTTATAGGGCAAGTTTTAGAACACACGAACTATGTGTGTGAACATCTGATTTATAGATCATAGCTATGTCTAGCCATACTCCAATAGTTATGGGTCTGTCAGAGATTCAGTTACCAGCCCATGTGAATCTGATATACTTCTAAAACCAAAATCCCATCTGAATAAATTTAGCTGGGTTTGTGTGTGAGAGAGAGTCAGGCTCTAACAGAAAAATGTGCTATTCCATCTGAGAAACACCTGTTTTGCTGCTAATCTCTTTAGCTTCAGATTTTCACTGCTGATTCTGACAGGAAACCATAATTTCTACTGAGTGATGACATACGAGCAACTTCCCAGATGCTATTTAGAGGCTAAAGGTCTGATTTTCCACTCCATTTTTATGATTTCAGCTAAGTGACTTGATTTCTTTGTGCGTCTTAATCAATCAAGTTGTAAAATTGGAAAGTAGAGAACCAGATGTTGTAACCAAGCTACTGCAAACGAAATAAATTACAGCAAAAAGTGCTACTTTTCTTTTATAGCACTATCAATGTGTAGGAAGCCCTCCAGTTTTCTCTACTTCTCTTTTTGCACCGGTGGAATCCTGCCTCCTTTAAGGATATTTGTTAGAAACTTGTGTCCCTGCTTCTTCCACGTCACACTTTAAGTTTGGGTATTGTTCTGGGGTCTACAGGCCCCACACTGAACCAGGGCTGGGAGTAGAGCAATACTGGGCTAGAGAGGCCCTGCCCAGCAACAGGTACAGAGCATGTTCCCAGCGGAGGATCAGTTAAAAAGGACATTGGTAGCCCAGAAAAGGGAGGAAGGACCTGCACTGAGGTGCAAGGCTGAGAGCTGTGTCAGGAGTAGCAACAGCTTTGTGAAGGCTGCTCTAGCAGCAGGGACTTGGATTCCCCTCCCCTTCTGAAAGCCCTAAAAGAGATTCCTTGAACCTGATACAAAGAGACTGAGGAGAGTCTTCTAAGCTAATGACCACACCCCAAACTGAGGAGCTCCGGACTGGTAGGAAGTGACCCAGTGGAAAAATATAATGTGGAGTTCCTCAATAACTGGGCTGGATGCTTTGATAAACCCCTAGGGCCCCTGGTTGGGACCGGGTGGAATGTGTGGGCTTGGGTCCCCCTAAATTGCCACCCTCCCCTGTACAGCTGCAGTGACAGAACCTCTGAGGGACAACTGGAGCATGCAGGAGTGATTGAGACTGCAACTGGGGCCACCTCTGTGATGACTAGGCAGGGATGAAAGTAACTCCAGACACTTATGGTATGGGGCTGGCTCCGGCTCCGGCTCCGTCCCCGGAAGGGGTGGGACCTCGGGCAGAAGGGGTGGGGCTAGGGGTCAGCATCCCCTAGCCAGTCCTTCCAGGCCTGGCCCGTGCCACCCGGGGCTCCAGTGGCAATTTAAAGGTCCTGGGGCTCCAGAGGCCGCTGCCGCAACCGGAGCCCCTGGCTCTTTAAAATCACTGGCCCCGGGGCAGCTGCTCCCTTTGCCCCCCTGCCCGTCGGTGTGCAAGGGGGGGGCAAAAGGGGCAGGGACGTTAAAGCTCTGCAGGGTCCTTTGCTGCGGCAGCGCTTTAACGTTGCTGCGCCCCCCCGTCGGTGGCCCTGCTGGTAGGGCCGCCGATGGGGTGGCGCAACAAGGTCAAAGCACTGCCGCAGCAAAGGACAATCCTTAAAGTGCTGCCTGTCGGTGGCCCTGCTGGTACAGACCCTACCAGCAGGGCCGCCGACGCGGGAGGAAGGGGCAGGGACATTAAAGCGCTTTAATGTCGGCTGTGTACGGGCGGGTGCGGGTTCTTACCGGTACGCCGTGCTGGCTCACTTTCACTCCGTGACTAGGCTGGCCGAAACTGTACGAGCATGACCTGACTGCTGGGCCAGCTGGTCATTGGAGCATCCTCCTGTGGTATATACAAAAAAATCAATGGGAAGACGAATTTCTTCTGTGTTTATGTTAGTGGAAAGCTCACTGTTCAAATTAGTGGGAGATAATGGTCTAAAACTGCTCTTCTTACTTACGATTTATGCTATAAAAATTAAGGGGACTTCACAACCACAGGCTGATGCTAAATACCTGCTGCTATAATGATTCATTTTTCAGCTGTATACAATATTTAATGAGGACTCAACAATAGCCAGCAGGATGTTGTCTAACACAGCTTCAATTTACGTGATACTTAGGTATTCAAAGCCTATTAGTGATAGATGAACACCTTATAAAATAGAGACAAATTAATATTCAGGGCATACAGGTAATATTTTGGAGTGTGCTGATAACAGTAAAAGTATATATTTTGATATATCTATGTTTTCTATATTACTCAGTCCTTTATGTACATGAGCATCCACACACACTTAAGAAAAAATAACTTAACAAGGTCTATGTTATTGCTCCTTTACATGGATGGTAAATCCTCTGTGGTAGTCAACTGTAACAGCGCAGTGGTTACTTCAAAAAATATTTGTAGGGTAAATTCCAAAGAACCTTTGGACCTCAAAATCTTTAAGCTGGCCCTGTGCATATTGCTGTGATATTTGGGTGGTGGTGGTGAAGGGGGTCAGTGACCCTGGATCTGTCTGGCATGCAATGGGAAAGCATAGACTGAACTGTCCTTTGGGAGGATGCAGTCTTTTCCTCCATGCATATGTAGCCAGCTCAATGGACTAGTGCAGAGGGGACAGGACCAGTGTTCCCACCAACTTAGCTGTCTTGCGCTCCACTAAGCGGTAGGGGGAACGTACCTCTGACCTTTGCACAGATCTTCCCTCCCAAACAGCAGACCTTCAACAGTGCTTGAAACAATCTGGTCTGGCCCTTAGAGAATATGCATATGTAAACAGGTATCAGTAGCATGGTCTACTTCTACTTATCTGAAATATTCATTTTCATTTTTGTTTCTCTTTAGTTTATGTTTTCAATTCATTCTTTTTATATTAGGGTTTGTTATGAGAGATTAAAAAAACCCCTATCACTTTATGTTACACTAGATGTTATTTCTCTGTGACAAACCATTCATTATGTGATAAAAGCAATAGAAATCTATGTTACAGATAATACTCTATGCTATCCCTCTATATAAATCATTCCATTATTGCTATTTATTTGTGTAACTGTAGTGCTAGAAGCCCTAGTCACGGACCAGCAACCCATTGTATTCAATGTTAAATCTTATGCCTAAATACATTTGTAGGAAAATTCACTAGTACTCATTATTCTAGCAATTCACACTCAACTTTTCTACCAAAAACGCACAGCAAGCTTACAAATAAAATATACTTTAGACTTCTATAGTTACTGAAGTTCCATGTCACTATAAAGTTTTAATAGTTAGTTAGCACTGCCCCCTACTGTTTCTGCAGCTCCAAATTTTCCATCTGCAGCAGCCGCATAGTTAATAACTGTTTGCATAGGCAGTACTTGGGTGAGCATATCAATCTCTTGTGTATACATTTCCTGAGGAAAGTCTCTCTGAGTCCTTGCTAGCTGCCCTTTCAAATAACTCAGCCATACTAAGAAATGACCTGACCCTTGAGATGTAGAGAAAATATATCAGAAAATTTTCCAGACAGACTTAATTTAACTGAAAAAGCTCTCAGAACTTTAGCTCTCGTTTCAGAATTATTTTCCTTTCAAGTGTACTATTTAAAAAAAACCACAACCCCTCCCCCTTCATTGGCAACACTTTAGAACTACGTAATGGAAATAATCTAGAGTGTAACAAGATCAAAACAAATCAGCAATTTATTAAAATTGGTCATCCTTCCTTTTAGGCCAATGGCCAGCACTGTATGTATCTAATGTAGAATTTCTGTGATGACTATTATAATGCCAATCAATTCTAGTCATTTTAAAAACACGGTAGTATGTCCATTTAGTATAATGCATTTGAGTAAATAAGTATATCTTTCTCCTGCCATTTTATTTCTTCGTTCCTCTGAAAGTCTATTTAAAAAAAACCTTTTGTCCCAACAGCTTAAGAAAAAGATCATTACTATTAGTTTTAGGTCTGGTGAGAGTGCATTTGAGACCAATTTTGACCTATCCTTCTTAATTGCAGACATATATCAAAGTATATTGTGTGGTGATATTTAATATAGGAGGACAGGAGTTCTGTGGTCCATTATGAGAATTGTGTGTGCAACTGACAAATTATATGACTTTATGAGAATCACCATATCATTCTGCTTTCAGGCCTTCCAGTCTTCCAGTAAGGAAACAAGGTGAAGAATTCATGCAGATTTTCCTTTATCGGCAGCTTATAAAAGCATGCGGTGGTGGTGGTGTCTTCAATTATTTCATTTCTTACTTTCAGAAAGCTAGCAGAGGATGCTGTTCAGTAACTGCTGCTCCATCCCAAGGTTATTCTCAGTCTGTGCCCCACTGGGTTTCATTTTGTTGCCTTCTACTACTCAACCCGAGGTGTTTCAAGCAGCAATGCCATTCATATGGGGACTCTGCTCCTCAGCTGCCTTTTATCAGATCTAGATGGTGTAATTTCCTCCATTATCTACAGCCTGACTAAGAATGGGTCCTGGATGAAAATGATCAGACAAAAACTCAATCCAGAAAAGGGAGAATTGAGGCTGGATGGCCAGGAGCAGCAGTTCATGGAACTGTTTTGACTGGTCTCTGTGTTGCTGGTCTTTGCCCACCCTTTGCAAAAGAAGTCCATTACTTTTTAGTTCTTGCATTCTTATGTACCAATGAGGGCTTGTTCAGCTTTTCTCATCTGCAGTTAGGTAATTTAGTTGCAGTCTTTCTTTGGTGCAGAGTTCTCGCAGCACCTTCTGTGTTCTGTAGATGGAGTTGCTCTCTAAGTCCACTCGAGAGCCTTATGCAGTGGTTCATCTAATGAGTTACAGTGAGCACATTACATCTATGTGGCTTGTTTCTCAACAGTCTTGCACCTTGGCACAGGTATAGTTGCTTGCAGCTATATGAAATGCTACCAAATATGAATGGGAGCAATTTACTCTCACTTTGCACAGGTGTAAATGGCTATACAAGATACAAGATCTGGACCAGTAGGGGAGAAAGTGTTCAGAGATGCTTATGAAATACAGGGGCCCCTCGAAGCTGCTCCTGTCCCTCCCTCCCACACATGCAACCACAGCAGCTGAACAGCCTTCAGACTCTCCATGACACCTTAGCCTCATTTATGAGGACTGGTTTTTTGTTTTGGCAGGGAGTGGGACAGGAAGGGGGAACCATAAACTCTGTTCTAGTCAGAACAGACAAACCTCCAACTGTCCCATTCCATCCTGACCCCCCCTTCAATCCCTTCTTCTCTACGCTTCCCCCGTTCCTTCTCATATCTCATCACTCCCTCAGCCTTACCCTTCCATCTAGCCTTTCTTCCTCAGAGCCCGTAAGAAAACTCCAAATCACAGAACTAACAAGACACCTGCTCATTGTCACCCTCACTACTCTGCCTGTATGCAGTATCCCTTTCCTCCTACCTTTGTCTTATCTTTATAGATTGCAAGCTCCCTTGGTCTGGGATTCATGAAGGGACTTATGAGTTGCAATGCTGAGAGTCATGGTGCCTAACTTTAAGGTACCTGAAAAATCTCCGTTTTAACAATGAGATCCATAATGCCTGAGCTAGGTGGCTAGGCTCCCTGTGTAGGGATATTAAAGAAGGTACTGGCAGTGATTCCCCAAGTGAAAGTAACTCCCCATAATTTGTCCCCCACAATTTAAACCTCATAGCATTACCAAGTAAAAAGATCTCTTGGATCTCCTGTTAAAACTTATAAGCTACTGTCTGTGTAAACCATTGATTGTATCTGTTCTCAGAAAGATACTGTATTGCTATGAGAAACTTGCAAACAAGTTATTTGACTTTGTTGTTTATGCATGCTTTGTACCTAGAAAGAGCATAGAAAGACCCCCACCCTCAAAGGGCAGGGAGTCTCAAATAAATTAGTACACACCCCGAAAGTGGTGGAGACAGTATGTCTGCTGATGAATGCTTGGTGTACATGAATGAATGAGCAGGGAGGTGCCAGCCTAGGAATTCAGTGACCATCGGCTGAAGGCGGCATCAAGTGGGAACGACCAGACAACATCCTCCGGAGGATAAACTGGGATCCACCCAACCATCTCAAAGGATGGGAAAAACAAGATAACATCTGACAGCACAAACATCAGAAATGTGCCATCTGCTGATTGAGTTAGCAACAGCAAGATGAAACGGTTCCTATAGACTAACATAGGAAGTAATTCTTATAAGAATGGCTTCTACACACTGAGGACTTTGAGTCTGGTTCTGCAACCACCCTCCAGGAGCATCAGATGAATCTGACAAGGACTCGGCTCCACCCTCATGCCCAGGTTACCTGGCCAGTAACTTGGCATGAGCAACTTCTAGGCTGGTAACTATGACATCTATACAGAACCTGTGTGTGTGTGTGTATGAATGAATGTGAAACTGAATGAAATGTTATAGCTATAACTGACTGCTTACTATGATTCTTTTTGTGTTCACAATAAATGTGACATTTTGTCTTATCCCCTTTAAAAAGATCCTGCTGGTTTTTATTTTATTGGTATAACACCTGTACAATGAACGGAGAGAAGTACGTGCCTTAGACTGCTATCCACAAAGCCAGCACATGAGGCAGCGAGCTGCCTAAGATAGCCTATGGGAGATGCTGATCAGAGGGGTATGTGCTAAGCCCCGTCCCTCTGACAGAAATAGGCACCTATGTCTGGGCTGCTAATGATCCATGAACTGGGAGAAGATAGGTACTTGGCTGCCTGGGGGAGAGGAAGAGGGGGAAGGAGCTGAAACAAAACAGTTGGGGGAGGAGCTTCCTTGTAACCTTTAGCCTGGTGTGTAGGGTATTAACTCAGAATGTGGGAGACCCCCAGCTCAAGTCCCTGCTCCTCCTGAGGGGGGTGAAAGGACTTGAACAGGAATCAGCCACTGCTCAGGGGAGTGCTCAAACCATGAGGTCATAGGGTCATTCTAACTCTTTTACTGGCCCAAATAACATTTAAGTATTTCATTGTTTAATGAAAGTGGAACAATTTCAATAGCAGACACTGAAGGAGACCCACATCAGAATATTACATAGCTTAGTAGTTAGGGCATTTAGCTGAGAGGTAGCTAATCCCTGTTCAGATTCTTTCTCCCACTTAAGAGGAGGGGGGACTTGGACTGGGGGTCTCCCACATCCTGAATGAGAATCCTAGCCAGTAAGCTAAAGGTTATAAAGTCCTCAGAGGCTGCCTAACAGATTGAGCCCCTGCATGTGACATGCATTCAGCTGCCTATCTTGTCTGGTTTGTTAATCGCTCTGGGGCTAACGCAGGGGATAGGCATCTGGATGCTTATTAGGAAACATTAAGGCACATGCTTGGGCAGGAGCTAGATGCCTGACCCTTGGTTGTCAGCATCAGACCTGGGACCTCTGAAGCTTAGTGCATGAACCTCAAGCCATAAGGCACTTAGCTAAGGCTGTAGAGCAGACTCATTACTCTCGGTGCCACTAGATGGGACAGAACACCACACCCAGGAGGTGTGAGAGCTACATACTTCTCCTAGCTGAGGAAGCATGTCCTGAGCTTCGGAGACTTCCCAGTTGAAATTCCAGACGAGCCCCCACTTGTAACACCGACAGATCCCAGTCATTGGGATCAAACCTGGGACCTCTGAAGCTTAGTGCATGAGCTTCTACTGCATGAGCTAAAAGCCATCTTGCTCTTAGCTAAGGCTGTAGAGCAGACACTTTAGTCTCTCTCTAAGTGGTCTCCCTGCCACTAGATGGGACAGAGCACCACTCCCAGGAGGTATGTGGGTTACAGCTGCAATGCACATACTGAGAGGAAAAAACTCCAAGTGAGTTTACATGGCAGCTGAGCAGGAGTTTTGTGGATCACAGTTGTGCCTAAAAATGGGACTTATCCACCGTAGTATCTTTTTAGATTACACCCTCTGTCTTACTCACCTGTACAGCACCTAGCAAATTTGGGGCACCGCTACAATATAAAGAATAAATATTGATGGTTCCTGTTCCATGGAAAAAGCATTATTCCTTAGAACCGAATGTATAGTACAGTAAAATACATGTTGCTGTGTTTCCCATTTTAATTATTACAAAAACAACATGCATTGGTTTAAAGGAGAAGCAACACAATCTAAACAAAAATGTAGCTGTAATAGGCAGTTCAAGCATTGTAATTCTGGGTGACAAGGAATTCCAGAGTCAGCCCATGAAGCCATCAGAGGGCCATTGCCACCATCTAATTCCTTTCTCCACTTCCTCTTTGGCTGTTCCATAGTTTGGCTAGTCTTGTGTGCCGGCCGCTACTCAGCCCTTCACATTATGTCTGCTAATACTAGCACTAAGTCAGTGCAGAGGCAGAGACTACCCGTAAAAGCTAGAAGGTGTAGATTGAACCATCTCCTGGAATGAACAGAAGCTACTAATGAAATTCATCTGAAACATGCGCTTCAGAAGTCTCTTGGAATGAATATTCATATGCTACAAAGTAGTAGAAGAAAATGACAGAGCTGAGGCAAGTGGACTAATACCCTGCTCCCTCCCTGACCCAAGAATGATGCAAGTAGCACTTAGTGGGGGCAGGAGCTGTTGATGTAACACCATCTGCTATAGAAGCTGTTGCTGTTATTATAGCATCTGCCCTTTGTGTTGATAGCTGCTGCTTTTTGCACAATTGGGGTTTATAACAATTACCTTATTTTTTGCAATATACTCCCCGATATTTCAGCAATAAATGAGAATCCACTCTGCATCCTTATGTGGAACTAGAGCACCTATAAGGTACTGCTACGAAGAGAATTACAGAGGCAATTCCTTCATTTAAAGTGGTTGCTTTCTCCAACTTGATGTTTTCATGTCCTAAAATGTTAACCATTTTACAATGCAGACCAGTTTTCTTGGGCTTCAGAACACTTAGAGAGATTTCCAGCTCATCTTTGTGATACATTGCCGTCCCCACAAAGACAATATTAAAAAGGCAAATTCACCCTTTTCTTCAGTTTGGGGCAAAGCATGAAGATGCTGGGCCAAGTTCTGCTCTGATTAATGACAATATAATTCCACCAAAATCCATAAAGTTCCTTTACACTTTAGCAGAATTTCAATCTACTGGCTTTGAAACACAAGGGAGTGAAATTCTGGCACAAAGGGAGTTTTTCCACTGACTTCAGTAGGGTCAGGATTTCACACATTTTGCCGACATAACCTTCGCTTTTGCTATTTTCAATGATTTCATAAGAGTTTTATTTGTGATGTGAAATTCACTAGATTCATATAACTCTAGAATCAATTCATCGTTAGCTCTCCTAAGAACAGATTTGTACACAGCATGATAAAACAAATAACGAGAATATATAATGAACACATTCAATGCATTATAGCAAAGAAATAGTATGTCATGTAGAAACACTGTAGAATTAATTCCAATGCATTGCTAACTTTCATTACAAAATCACAGCACACTCTGTCCAGTAAGGAATTTATCTGCTTAACTTTTCATGCTGCGCTAATGACTCTTTTTATATGGATACAACTTCTTGGAGTTCTCACTCTCATGCCAAATTAATCTGTAATGTACTGCCTGAATTCTATTACATGAAGGCCAGTGTTTCTAATCAAGTTAAATAAAAGCGCTAAGGTACCTGAAATCAATATTAAAACATTTTAAAAAGAGCTAATTGTATTATGCAATAATTTTTAAATGATTTGCAAAATACAATAATAAAATACATTAAATTGGAACTAAACAGAACTAATTGCTATTCAGGAACAGCACGTAAGCATGTGCTTGCTTAAGGTCCACTGAAGTCAATCAGATGCTTTCCTGAATTGTGGAAAGCCCAGGATAGCTGTGAAACAGCAGTGTTAGACAAGGGTTGACATTTTAAATGCTCCAGTTAATCAACATGTACTTAAGCCAAACTTGTCCCTGCCAACCCTTCTTTCCCATTTCATTCCACCTATGTTTGGTTTTCTGAACCAATAGATGATTAAAGCTAGTTAGAATTGTGTCTTATTTACTTTAATAATTTACAAACTTTTCCCAGGGTGGCTGAGTTCAAAGCTACAGTGTCATGTCTTTATAAGGCTTAACTGTTCTCTCTATTTTTGGCGTACATTTTATATTTGAAATGTTTGGCACCAAATAAAATGTATTGTTCTGCATTTGGAAAGTATATCATATTGTGGTACACTACATAGTGGACTTAACTTAACCTACTTTCTAGAGAGGACATATATTTGTTATGAAAGTTCTTCTGTTTATATCTTTAATTGAACTACAGTCTGTGTAAATAAAATGTTGTTGTCCTCATTTAAAAAATTCAGCATATTTATTCTCCTGCACATGCTTGAGTTAAAATGTCATTTTCTGTTACACTTAGAGCAGCAGTTCTCAACCAGAGGTCTGGGGTCCCCTGGGGGGCCATGAGTAGGTTTCAGGGGATCCACCAAGCAGGGCTGGCATTAGGCTCACTGGGGCCTAGGGCAGAAAGCCGAAGCCCCGCTATACAGGGCTAAAGCCTGGGGCCCGGAGCCCTGACACTCGGAGCTGAAGCCGAAGCCTGAGCAACTTAGCTTTGTAGGGGGCCCTGTGGCATGGTGCCCCAGGCAATTGCCCTGCTTGCTACTCTTTAACACTGGCCCTGGCTTTTATATGCAGAAAAACAGTTGTTGTGGCACAGGAAGGCCATGGAATTTTTAGGGCATGCTGGGGTGGCCTCAGAAAGAAAAAAGTTGAGAACCCCTGAAGTGGAGAACCATGCCAGAAAGGACTTATTTGCGCTATAGATCTCTGTTGGGCCAGATAACAAAGGACATGTATGAACGACAAAGGTCAAACATTGCTTGTCTGCTTTTTTAATATAATGCAGTAGCCTATAGCCCTAAACATGTGTAATGAGATATAAACCAGAGTTTCCTTCTGTAGAGAAAAATCTTCAAGGAAGTATAACTCCAAACTTAAAGCAGGACATAACATGTAGCTGAGATATAACCACCTACCTCTCTAGAGGCTCAAAATCTTCACTGAAGAGAAAGGAAAAAGATGGGTCATAAGTTATATCAATTGCAGTAGCAGAAAAGTCCTATTAGAATGTGTTTTTCCACTCAAGATCATCGTCCTTTTTTTGATGATTAACTGTAAGCATATACGTTGTCATCTTCCGCTGACACCTTCATTCTGATCAGATCTAGTCTGAGTCAAATCCTAGCCTGAATGAAGTCAATGGCAAAACTTCCACTAACGTTAGTGGGGTCAGGATTTCACCTTCTCTACGTATCACATTTGCTTGCTTTCATGATAAAAACAAGGTTCTACTGCTTTTTACTCCTGTTACTCCTGCAGAGACAACAAAGCACTGGGAAATGGAGTTGGATTCGGTTCTGATTCATATAGCATCAGTAGATAAGTTTAACAGGCTGTGTCTGATTACTTACTGGTGGTAATTCATGAGCCAGTAAGAGCACAACTTGACTTTCCCACCCCACAGTGAGTGTCCATATGACTGAAATAAATAGCTCTGGAACCAAAAAATGCTTTTTGTATGCAGATTTTTTGTTGCTATACCAATGCTTTAAGTATGCTCATGTTGATGACATGTGCAATGATATTGACAGCAGAAATTCTGGAATGACATGGGCTTCTCTCTCAAACTGATGCCACCTAGAGCTTTGAGATTGGATTGGCACTTCTCTTGTAACCTTCCAGTGGTGGCATGAGGCCCTCTTCACCCATCCCTAGGCAGCATGATTGTCTAGGGGCATTACATGCTACTTGCCCCTTTCCAGTGGTATCAGGATTGTGAGCAGAGGTTGAGGGATCTTCCCCTGAGTATAAAGTATCTCCTGGGGAATAAGAACTGCCATACAGGGTCAGACCAATGGCCCATGTAGCCCAGTATCCTGTTTCTGACAATGGCCAGTACCAGAGTTTTGGGGGAATAGAGGGGATAGAAGTTTCTACACTGGCGTCAGGCCTCAGCAGAGGCTACTGACTGTCACTCCATATTTTCTGTTTCAAATGTGGCACTATTATGGGTCTTCCCCTTGACTTATGTTCTATGGCACTCCAAAGCCCTTCTTCCCTTGATCTCCTTATGCAAGAGTCATTCCCTATAATCAAAGAAACTTCCAGACAGTGAGGTGAAAAGAATCATATCCAAAAAGATTAGGCAGAAAGGTAGATAACCACAAGACACCCTTCTTCTAAGGTACTGGGCTGGTGCTTGGAAATGAACTGCAATCTTCCTGCATGCACTCTCTGTGCCTTAATTTCCTCCTTGTAAAGTGGGGGTGATGATAATACTTCCTTACCTCCCAAGGCTGCTGTTAGTTATATTCATGATTAAATCTGATTTCTGCAGATGCTATGAAGTTGGGTCTACATAGGTATCTAGACAGTTTTGGAAAGGGGAAGACTTATCCAAATCAATCAGAATGAAGAAGAAGAAATTGGGTTCAGGAGATGGATGAAGGGTCATTCACTTTTCCCTCTTTTTAATTTCAGTGGTAATTAAATTACAAAGATATAAACAAAAAAAAAGACATTTGTACAGGAAAAGAAATGTGTATGTGTGAAAATAAATATTCTGCTCATCCCATTAGTATATAAAAATGTAAGTAAATGTGTTCGGTTCTGAATCTGAACTTTAGAGATGTCTGAACAGTTTAGAGTTTGTCATTTTGTAGACTGTAGCCTTTCTCCAGGGCATATTATAATGTCTGCATTTATAAGCCACTTTGCTGTGGCTATCCCCGTTGCTGAGTAGTTGAATAAATACTAGAGCTGTTTCACTAAGAATTTTCAAATGTGTCTTCATTCCGAATTGCACAGAAACCCGAAAATTTCAAAATTCTCCATGAAGGAAAATTCTGAAAAAATGTTTCAAGTTGTTCATAATTTTTAAAATTTACAAATCTAAATGAAACATTTTGAACAATATTATAATATGCAATACAAAATTTAAAAATTTTAAAACAAAAAGTTGTTTCAAATGGAAAAATCAAAACTTTTCATTCTGAAAAGCTTCAAAAAGGATGTTTTAACAGTGTTGGATATTTTTTCTATTTTTTTAAAACAAAATTACAGCAAAATTTACCCAGATTCATGAAGCTTTACCAATTCAACAAAAATGAACTTTGCCCCAGAAAATGGCTTGAAATATTATGCATTTTTAAGTCTTATGTTTCATTTTTCACGGTGCCCTGTCAAATAACTTTACTCTGCCCAAATTGCTTCCTTTCTGCATGAAAGATGTGCCTTGCATATACAAGAGAAGCATGCATATTTCAGGTTATTTGTACAAAAAGGCTGTAATTCTCTGACAACAATGCACAAAAAGCTTTTATCAATTTCAGGTCATATTCCTTAGCTTTCCATTTTGGTATAATGTTTTTTTAGAGCAATTTCAAACTGACAGTATCTATTGAAAAATTATTCATTACAATGTAATGGACTCTCTTTTTGTGAGGGGAGCATTTTCATACCTCATGCAATCAATAATAATTTAGATGAGACACCATGGTAGGAGAGAGACTTAATTTAGCTTAATACTGAATTTCTTTCTTTTTCTTTTTCTTTTTTAGCATCTGACCCTTCCAACAAATAATTCTTGGATATCTCTTTTTACTGTTGAAGCCAGGCAATACAGATGTCTGATTCTCCCACCACATCCTAAATGATATCTTTTTTAACTTTTTGTTTGCAGTGTTGTAGCAGCATTGGTCCCAGGATATTAGAAAGACAAGGTGGGTGAGGTAATATTTTTTATTGAACCAACTTCTGTTGGTGAAAGAGACAAGTATTCAAGCTTACAGAGAAGTCTGCTTTATGTCTGAGGAAAGGTACTCAGAGTATAAAAGCTAAATACAAGGTGAAATAGATGGTGTTTCCTTTGAGGATGAGGACTGAGGGGCCAGATGGGGAATCACTGCTTTGTGAAAAAAAGAGTTTGCCTATGGGTGATATGTTTATTTTATTTTTTTTGTCTTTTATCATTTTTTCTGTGTGAGTTCATTGGAGAGCATAGTGATTGTCTCGTTTCGCCCACATAGTTGTTACTGAGTTATTTGATGCACTGTATGAGGTACACCATTTGCTGTAATAAGCATGTGTAGGATCCCTGGATCTTGAAAATGTGTTTTAAGTGGTATTGATCATCGGAGGAGTAGAGATATGTCTGCAGGTTTTGTGGGTGGGTCTGGAGCTGCTACTCCATAGATAAAATGACACCGTCTATTGAGAAGTCATAAGTTGCAAACAAAACAGTTTCTTTAGTAAAAACATGTTAGCTTATTAAAAGTGAAATGATTACAGCAATCCACAGTATTGCCATAGTTTATCCCCCTGTTTACTTTTTTATATTCCTCTCAGCTGAGACAATCCTCATCTTTCATATGCATCACAAGTCTGTGTCTAGATTGTTCCATCATCTAACTGCTGTGTCATTGAAGGTAACTGTGCCCTCCTCCCCCACATGTCTGACCATCTGCATCGTTGCCCGACAGTCACACTGTGAAAATTAGGCTAAGCCAAATTTCTGCATTGTGGCAGCCACTCTGGCAGTTCCAGTCAGCAGCCCATTAAGCCTAGTCCAGAATCTGCATCCCAGGTGCCAAATAGTTAGTTAGGGCTCCTGAAGTCCAGCTGCATGCCTGTCTGTCTATCCCAGAGTTGCCACTGTGTAGAGACATAGCTGTCAGCCCTGATATGCCATTGCTCATCTGAGATTGGCACTGGGCTGGCAGCACTGGAGATGAATGCATGAATGGCCACTGCACAAAAATGTTGCAAAGCCAGTTGTGGTAAACCAGCAGAATCTGCAGGCGTAGGTGTTTTCTTCTGGAGGGGGTAGATTTTTCCTGTAGGAAGTGCGTGTTGCTTATTTTCACCTTTTGGAACCATTATCAGCCATGTGTACAGCGGGCTGTTTTCATTCAGCATAGCCTCCCATGCAGCTTTAAGGGTGATGGCATCTCATCTAAGTTTTGGGGGAGCTATATGAGCCAACACATAAACTAGATAGAATCATAGAATGTCAGGGTTGGAAGGGACCTTAGGAGGTCATCTAGTCCAACCCTCTGCTCAAAGCAGGGCCAATCCCCAATTTTTGCCCCAGATCCCTAAATGGCCCCCTAAAGGATTGAACTCACAATCCTGGGTTTAGCAGGCCAATGCTCAAACCACTAAGCTATTCCTCCTCCCCATCCTAATGCTAATGTGTGACTAAGACAACCACTAAAGATACAGGTGGCTGTATTTAGCTCTGCATCAATGAGATGCTTATGCTGACTTCTGCCCCAAACTGCTGCACAATATTTCATTGGAACGAATACCAATGCCAGAATTGAAGTTTGTAAAACATTTGCCTCTACTCCCCAGGAGGTTCCTGGCACCCTGATAGCTTCTGAATCAAAAGTGCAGGATGTGGTCTTTTTCTTTAAGTGTTCTAGATGGGACCAGTATGTTAAACTGTAGTCCAGTTTGACTCCTAAATAAGCAATAACTGATTGTAAAGAGTCATTGACTGCTGGAGGCCATCACACACAGCAATGGTCGATTTCTCCATCGCTGTTTCCATAACATTTTTTGTTTTTTATGGAACAGGTTTGTTAGCCCTGTGCCTAACCCCCAACCTGGAGGACCAGGGTGTCTGTTTTGTCTGGCCTCTCCCCCACAGACCAATCTGTCATGGTTGAACCTGCCAGGAGCAAAAAGCCCCTGACGACACAGACTCTGGGGATCATTAGAGCATGCAAGGTGTCCCACCACGACAAGGCATGGACACCAGAGGACACCAAGAAGATATGAGCACCAGAATAGCCAGGAGGCATTGAAGATGAATTGGCCATGTGCTTCAGATGGAAACTGATTCCATCACCAGAATAGCAATACGATGGACACATGAAGGCAAGTGAAAACGAGGCTGCCCAAAAACAACATGACAAAGAGCTGTCGAAGCTGAGCACGGCTGGGGAACCATTGAAAGACTTGCCACGAACAGATAGAAGTGGAGGAGCTTCGTTGCTGCCCTAAATGCCAGAGGCATAATGGGAACATGATGATGATGATGACAACTGTAAAGGGAGTGAATGTTCCTCAACACAGACTGGCCAGGCAATTATTCAGATGGAAGGTTGTGGCCATCATCTTAAACTCATGTAATGCAAGTCTCCACTGACAAAGGTAAATGGCCAGAGCATTTGTGTCCTAGCCAAGTGACCCGTCACTATTGCGTAGATCATTACCAGCATCAGTGACACAGATGTCGTCTGCATGTATGTACTTACTGGTCTTGGTTGTTGTAGATCTTAAGTATATATTTTGAAAAGGAGAAGAGCTAGAACAGATCCTTGTGGGAGTCTGTTACAGAGATGCCTAACCCTGCTGACTTAGTCTCCATCTTGCAAGATGAAGCTCCCATTCATTATCAGTTCCATGATGAACCACATAATGGGCTTCCTGGGAATAGTCTGAAACAACTTGGCAGACAATGTCATATGCAGCTGACAGATCCACCTGAATGGCACCATCTTTCTTGCCCTTTTATAAGGCATCTTCAGTGTCTTGTGTTAGGTTAATGACTTGATCTTGGGCACCCGGTCAATGTCTGAAGCCAGCCTGAACAAAGGGCAGTTGTAGTTCAATAACCTCATTGATGCACATCAGAATCAGTCTTTCCATAAGCTTATATGTGACACACAGGAGAGAGCTCTTGGGATCTTCAAGGGTTTTTTCTGGTTTTTGAATGGCTATGATCTTTGCCCTCTGCCAGATTTTTTGGGATGAAGCTGCCCCTGGAAACATTGGTTGAGGAACTGAAAAAAGCCAGCTTTTGGCTTTTGGGCCTAGATGAAGTAAGAACTTCCTATGGATATAATCCAGGCCTGGAGCCTTTCCTTTTTTCGTAAGCTTTATGGGTTGGTCCAAATCTTAGTCTGAAAAAAGAGCCATGAAGTTTGAATCCACACTAAGGACCTGCCACCTCTTTGTAACCTCATTTTTAACCCCATGGATGAGAGACTTATCCAAGTTCTATATATGGCCATTAGCCACTAGTGGGAATGGAACAGCATTTGTGGTGATTGGAAATTTCCTTTTGCCGAGGCTGGAATCTCAAGAAAGTCTTTTGATGATCTGCCATGCTTTCTGGCTAGAATGAGCCGAGCCTATCTTTGTGACTGTCTTTCTCCATCAATTGCACCTGGTTTGATCCAGCAGTTGAATGAGTTCTCTGCTCTTATTAATGGCCTCCTGTTTGTCCATCAGATCTGAATTCCTGGTTGAGCTTAATTGCCTGTGATGACCACCCAGGGATATACTGTCAATGACAGCCTCTGGGGATCTATTGCTTAGCAGCTGCCTGAACTAATTTATAATTGACTAGACATGTCAAGTCCAACACTGCCAGTTTGCTTACAGTTATCTCTAGTTCTGCTAGAAACACCTTCCGCTGGGCCTTCTGTAAGTTATATGTTATCTGTAGGCCCAAGTTGATAAAAGATGGCCAGCGCTGAGATGTCAAGAAACTTCCACTCTAGGAGCACTGATGGCAATTGCCTGGAAGATGAAAAGGTGATGTCACCTAGAGTCTCTTGCTATATCTGTTACTGTGAAAGCTTGGTGTTTGCTTCGGGTCATGGATGAGTTGTAGATCAGTGGCTGATGCCCACTCCAGTAGAATGTCTCCATCTACCTTGTTCTCAGGGCATACTGAATTGGCATGGTGGGAACTGAAATAGCCACAGTAAATGGAAGGACCTGGAAAGGGGGGCAAAGTGGAGGCTGGCCAGTTCACTGATCAAGGCTTATAGGCATTAATCAGCATAAGCTCATTCACCTTTATTGCCTACCATTCTATTATGTCATTTGGACCACGGGTCAATACAGTGACAGCAGACAGCCCTTCTATAATGTCAGATGCCATCCCATAATGCTTGTGATAGGGGGGAGGGATAGCTCAGTGGTTTGAGCATTGGCCTGCTAAACCCAGGTATGTGAGCTCAATCCTTGAGGGGGCCACTTAGGGATCTGGGGGGGAAAAAATCTGTCAGGAGACAGTATTTGGTCCTGCTAGTGAAGGCAGGGGACTGGACTCAATGACCTTTCAAGGTCCTTCCAGTTCTAGGAGACTGGCATATCTCCATTTATATTATATACGATGAGCCATGACAGTGTAGCCTGGAACTGAAAGTTGCATGTTGGTTGTGGAGTGCATCTCCTGAAGCAAGGTAAGAGGTGGTTCAGTGTCTGTTTGTAACTAGGTGGAGGGGAATATCCCTTTTCTTCGCCAATAGCCCCTCACTATTGAAATGCAGCATGCTGAGAACTGGATCCAGTGCTAGGGTGGGCAGCACTGCTCCTGTACGGGGCCCCATTGGAGGAAGGATCTGTTAGAGGGATTTCCTTTCACCCTCTCCCCTGGTTCTTGTCACAGAGACAGAAAGCAGAAGACCAGAAGCCCAAAGTGCAAACAATGCGATGTTTATTGGGGTTAGTTTTTAAGCAAGCATATTCTGAAGCCCTTCACACTAGTCGGGCGTATCTCTATATGCTGATATTTCTCCAGTGTTCCATTCCCAGCTCTGATGCCGCAGAGCCTTCCCTATGTCCCTGTTCCCATTCCCTCCCCCTTAGCAAACATGATTCCAATGTCCCTTCCCCCCTACTTCCAGTTTATATAGTAATATTATCAGCTATACCTTAACCAATCATTTTACTGAAAATTAACTAACCGATCCTAACATATTGTAACATAATTCTCTAACCAATTATATCCCACTACCCTAATTTACTTACACCTAGCAAAATTCATTATACAGGAGCCAGAAACAATTAGAGAACCATACAGATTAACAATAGAAAAGTGGGGGCCATAAAGATAAAACATACAGAAATGAGGGTTTCACAACCACAATAATTGATAAGTGATTTCTTGCCAGAAAGGATGCTATCAAAACTAAATTTTCTTTAATCATCTTAAGATCTGTTTCTTTATATGGTGCTGACAGGCACTATCAGGACAGGATAGTCCTCCTAACAGCCCAGTACCATCTTATTTCAATGTGACTGGTTTGGAATGTGAGGATGTGACCGTACGCTTCCCACCTTATGGCTGCCCCTGCTGCTTAGCCAAAGGCCTTAGCCTAAGAACAAGACTTGTGAGAGAAGGCCCATACACAGGTGGACTGTGACTTTGGTTCTGTGTTTTTATACCTCTATAACTAGCTAAGTGATTACAATACACTTAAGTTGTTAAAGTATAGGCCTTCACAGGCAGGCCTGAATATCTATATTCTAACAGGATATTTTGGGTGGATTGTTGCTTAGAACACAAACGTGTTCTGCATTTTGTCTACTTTCATTTCACTTTGTTCTGCTCACAATAGACGTGTCCCATGGGACAAGGAAAATCCATGAATTCAATTTCATTTTGTTCACTGTCAATTTCGCTTTCAATTTTCATTGGTGCCATATTTGAATTTCAAATGGGACCATTGACCTTTTAAGAAAACCTATTTTTGTTGTAATTAAAAAACCAAAACACAACAGCATGGAAATATTTCTACTGGCCTCATGTTTTATAAAAGTTTTTACAAAATGTAGGGCCAAAGTTAAGTTGATGGTGTCTGTTTCAGGATGAACCTTGTTTTCTCTTATCAGGCTGATTGGGCCATCTACAATAAAAGCCACAGTGAAAGGCCTTTCTGCTTAAGGTTTGCATGTGTGGTCTGTGGCCAGCAGACAGCATTTTGGCCTGAAGTTATTCAGACATGCTCTTTTTTAAACATATGAGACACAGAATAAAATAGATATTAATTACAGTTTGAAATTCTTATGGTCCCTCTCTTCACCCCTTATCTTAGCTACAATACTGCTTTGTCTGAGATAATTCAGAAAATTATCTGGAAAATAGTGGTAAAAAGCTATGAATGGGAGCTGAGCTGTTGAAAATTTTCCAGAGAGCTTTGTCGGCTACATAGCTCCCATGCATTTTTCATAACACACTCTGCCTCCTGCCACCTCCCATACACAATATTATGCACAGGAGAGGAGACCCTTCACATGGACTTCTTGACTTCAGCACTCTAAATTGGCATTAAATCTCATTTTGAAGGCTTACATGGAAGTTAAGTTGTTCATAGGAGTTGTGCTGGGTCAAAGTCAGTGACACATCAAGGAATAGAGCCTACATTTCCTGGCTCCTAGTTCCCTGCTCTAATCACTAGACTGCATGTAACTCCCATTATTTTCTGTGAAAATGACACATAAAATGATGGAAGAACAGAACGCTACGTATAGTAAAAATACATGATGCAGCAAAGTATCTGAAAGATTTATAGGACTGGTATTAAAAACTTCTACCACAATGTATACAGCACGATCTGTTCATAGAATTTGCTACACAGTGGAGTTATTTGTAGTTACCAGTTGATTTTTAAATAATAATTTGTTTAAGCTAAATTTTCCCACTTCTTCATGATGTTTTATTAAATAATAAAGTGGATTGTGGAGTGTGTGTTTTTGCTTTTTTACCTAAACTCTATATACTCTTTGCATTCCTCCCCCAGGACTCATAAGACCACAATGTCTAGCAGTAGCATTTATTTAACAGGCTCTTTCCTGCAATCATTAGAATAACTCTGAAGCTGTGTCTAGAGGTACCAGCTGTTGACCAGTAGTCATGGAAACTGTGTTCCATTAGCGTCTTTTTTATTTCTCTTTAGCTTACAGTAGAACCTCAAAGATACAAACGCCAGAGTTACGGACTGAGTGGTCAACCAGACACCATGTGAAACTGGAATTAAATCAGGCAGCAGCGGAGGGAAAACAAAAATACTGTACTGTGCCTGTATTGCATCTTAAAGGTAGGCACATGTTGGCTGCCTGTCCCCACTCCTGTCCCCAACACCACTCCCACGTGTGGGGCACCCACTTACAGATGGGAGTTGAAGACGCTGAGCTTCGCAGGCAAAGCTGTGATCCCCTGCTGACAGCCCAAGGCCGCCGGAGCAGGAGCAGCACTGGAGTCTGCAGTGCTTTCCTGTAAGCCATGGGTGCTGTTTTCACCCCCTCTCCCTGCCAGGAGGAGGGCACTCTTTTCATACACACACCCCGCTGGGAGGGGGGGACACTGTTTCGTCCCCCCCACCTGTCGGAAGGGGAACAAGCTTGCCGGGAAAGAACTTGCCTGCAAGGAAGCTGCCTAGCTGCCTCTGAAACCTGGCCCAAAGTGTGAACTGCTGGAGCTGGCGCTGCGTTTTGTTGAGAATTACGAACATTTTAGGGTTATGGACAACCTCCGTTCCTGAGGTGTCCGTAACTCTAAGGTTCTACTGTATTTTAAATATATCATATTTAGGTATGAAAACCCTAGGGCAGTTCCCACTAACATACTTTATGTCAATAAGTTGTTGGTCCATGTCTCCCACAAATGTCTGTGCTGGGGTCAGTTCGGTTTCCAGGACAGCGCACAATGGCAGCATTGTAGAGAAAATGCACTCAGCCTTTGGGGGACAAGGAGGGAGTATCTTACATAGTGGTGCATTCTCTCCTGTGGCTGACAGCAGCGTGATGACGCAGAACTCTGAGGAGAATATCAACTAACAGTACTCCCTAAAAAGGTAGCTTCATGAGGAGTAGTGATGGTGAGATATAAACCAGAGGGATAATAACCAAGAGGCAGCATGGTCTGAGAGGTGGGGTGGCCTACTGGACAGGACACTGGGTTGGAATGTAGAAGACCTGCATTCTATTCCTGGCTTGGCTGGTGATCTTCTGTGTGCTGTTAAGCAAGTCACTTCATCTCTTTATGCCTCTGTTTCCTTCCCAAAGTTTGTCTGGCTTGTCTATTTAGATTGTAAGCTCTTTGAGGCAGGAAATTTCTCTTAAAATTTGTATAGCATCTAGCATAGTGGAGCCCCGATCTTGGTTGGTGATTCTGGCAACTACTGTAATACAGATAATAATAATTCTGAGGGTTCTAGAAGCATGCAAAGGAGTCACATCTTTCCCTGCCTCAGAAAAGCTATGGGTAGTGAAACCAAGGGCAGGTAATGAAAACAGTTGCCTAGGGAGATAAGATTTCTGTGCCTTAAATCAGTAGAATTCACAAGGTAAATGAAAGAGCTGGATACAGTGAGGAGTCAGAATTCTACAGTCTTGCTGTGGAGAAGGTGACAGTCAAACTGGATGAGTAATGAATGCTGAATCTGATCCAGAAAGGGTAAGTACAAATGGGCAAGAAAATGCCAGGTACATAAACATATGGCATCAAGAGCCAAAGACAGGAATTTAAACAGGCAAGGGGCAATGAGACACAGTTGAGATCGAAGTGCTCTGTCTTTTATATCTGTAGAAAAACAGCATCAGACACTCCCATTTTTTTGTGATTGATGGTGGAAGATAGAGTGGGGCAGAAGACATTTGCCTCCCAGAGGCATCTCTACTTTCTGAAGATGTTGTAGAAGAACACAGGAATAAACATGGCTGGTTACATTTACTGGAAGTGAAGGAGGCAGGTCAACATGCTGTACTGCCAAAACAGCATTACCATTGTTCTTCCCCTGGACATTTCTATTGGATTATAAAAGGAGCATCTGTGACTGTAGTAAATGGCAGCCATCCATGCTTTTTCTATTATTTGGGCAGTATTTGTACCTAAGCCTGGCCCCAGATGAAGTCTTAGTTGGGTTTTATGAGGATAAGGCATATGGCAGGAGCCAAGCCAGAGCCACAAACAGTATCAGCCCAGACTTAGAAATCTATTTCCTTCTTGTGTCCCCACTGTACCCTCTTTTATTATAGAGGCAGGAAACATGACGATAAACTATCAGCGAACATCAGAAGAATGTAAACAAACACTAAAGGATGAGAGGAATTCTTTAGAGCTGCACAAGGCAGCATAGCCCAAATTCTGCTTTCAGTTACATTGGTGTTACTGAAAACAGAATTTCAGGCCCTCAGTGTGACATCTACATTTTTAGACAAACAGGATTATTAAGAGAATGATTCCAGGAAAATTCAGAGACATGCCTTTGGAAAGAAGCAAAACCACAGATGAAAAGGGGGGAAAAACCCACACATAGTTTTATCTATCAAAGAAACTGCAGGAGTTAGATAATCTTTAGAAAAAAGTAAGAATAGTTCATGTGAGGTATTCAAACTTTTAACTCTGCACAGTGTCTGGACTGCAAGCACTGAAAAATTGTACAAAGGTTTTGCTTTGACAATTCATTTGTAAGACACAATTAATCTCAGCCTGCAGTGCTTCTGTGACTTCCATAGGAGATGAATATGGCTATAGAATCTCATGTCCTGTTGTGAGCTTTAATAACCTGTTGGGTCTTAAGCGAGAATAATGCCAACAGTGATTATCAAGCTATTAAATCAGAGTCAATGAGATACTACTGCTGTCCCTATTGACACTTCCGTAATCACCTTATTTCTCTGTCCACACATCCTATCCCTGTTACTTCACTAGTAATTAATGAACGGTGTAATTTAGACTGTAGTCATGGGGGTGAGATTTAAAAAATTACAACAAAAAGCAAGAACGGTGCTAGTGTCAGTTCAATGATATTTCCTCCTCCCTGTCATGCTTTAAGGCACAGCTATTAACTGGAGGACACTAATAACACAGTCAGCTTCTTAACTACTATAATTAAGAAGCCACATTGTAAATAGCTTTCTCCCACACAGGCGGCAGGGCTATAGCCTCTTGGACTCTGTGCCCAAATCTCGCGTGTGTGTGCCCACAGGAAGCCTCTGTGGATTGAACTCAACAGCATGCAGAGGGGCTGCACTACCTGCCCAAGCTCCCCCATCCTGCCCACCAGCCCTGCACAGTGGGACTACACTGACTTATCTCTACAGGAGCCCTTGGTTGCAGAAGAGAAGGTAGCAGGAATGATCTCATTGAGACTAGTCTTAGACTGGCACATTCCTTTAATAATAATAATGAATCAATACCTAGCTCTTACCTAGCACTTTTCATCGGAAGATCTCAAAGCACTTTACACCCCTTTAGCAAAGCTCTGGCTGTCCAGTGCAGAATCTAGCCTTTGATATCTATAGGCATATGTTTGACAGTGCAAAGCTGAATTATCCCTCCATGAACTCTACTTAGATTACTTTTTATTTCCCTGTCAAGTACAAAACTAAATTTGTAGAGAAACTTCTCTGAAAACATACAAAATAACCAAAGCTCCCAATGCAACAGGTATGAAATGAGCACCACTAAGTGCACAACTGCATATTTTTGCAGTGTGGCCTAGTAGCTAGGACACTGGGCTGGGACTCAGGGGACCTGGATGTTCAGTTCCTTGCCATTGGCCTGCAGTGTGACCTTCGGAAAGTCACTTCCCCTCCCCGTGCCTTAGTTTCCCTATCTGTAAAATGGGGAGAATGATACTGACCTCCTTTGTAAAGTGATTTGAGATCTACTGATGGGAGGGAGGAGAGCTCTGTCTGCCTCCTGCAGCAGTCCTGATCGGGTGCTCTTTCCCATGAGGCAGGATAGTGGGGAAGACAGCCAATCTGGGTTTTTCCCCAAGACAGAGCTGACCTTCCTAAGAAGTCTGAAGCTTCTTGCATTATCATGAACTGGCTCTAGCTCTCAACAAACTCTCATGACTTGCCAAGAAATTGTGAGTTGGCAACACTTTAAAAACATTACCGTACAGATACATTTGCTAAATGAAGATTATTTAAGCCTTTATTTTGGTTGGCATTACAGAAGTCCTTGACAATGCCCTCTTTTTCAGAGTTGTTAATTATAACTCAGCTAAACTGCCAATGTGGCTGCTGGCACAAGAGTGTGAAGGGCAATGTGGCTTAGTGGGATAAGCCTGGAAAATTTTTATTTTAATCTCTTTCTCGCTCTCTCTGCTCTGGTTCAGTGCCTGGCAACAAAAAGGTTAGAGTAAACGATAGTGTGAAAGCTGCACTTGAGATTTTCCTAGTTTGGTGAGTGTATGTATTCTCATAAAGCTGAGATGAGAAGAGTTTTGCTAATTTTAATCTGCAATTTTCAAAATTTGGTAAAGCATTCAAAAACCTTTGGACGCACTTGTTCAGAGACAGAACACATATTCTCTTAGTTTAGTTCATGTACAACCGTGTGGTCTTGGTCAGTTTACGATAGCTGTGCCTTCAATCAATTATCCATATCCCTATTTTGGTGGTTTGTATTTAGCAGCTATCTCTCGTGGCATTGTCCCCCAATTCCTGAGTGACATTACTAATTTACCACATTATTAATACATTCTGGTACTACCCTTACAAAGTCAAGACTGCCAGTGAAAGGTCTCTCTCTGCCTTATTGATTTCAAATGAAAAAAGTGAATGTTCCTTCAGAAAGTCACAAAAAATGTTTCAATTAACTCACGGCAAAGTGCTTTGCTGTAACATTCTCAACAGGTATTCTTCTCTTATCAGAAACTATTGGTTTTCTATTACTCACTGTTAGCTGGTGACCATTTCTGCTTAATATATATATTTATTTTGTTTTAATTGATTTTGTTGTTTTTTACTGTCCACATTTGGAAAACTTCTGGACGCTTCCGATAAATAGCCTTCTATAATATTGATTGAAATACTTGAACATTATTTAAAGTGAAACATTTGCTTGTTGTATTGTGATTTTTGATGTCCTCATTACTTGTCTTAACTCTGTGGTCAATACAGTATGATGAACTGTATGTTGCATGTACCCTCAGACAGCTGCAGTGGCACAGGAGCCAGCAAACAGAGCTGTAAACAGATGAGTTTGAGTGGGAGTTTGCAAAGGGAGTTTTTGGGGAAGACTAGGAGAACCAGGCAGAGGAACAGACAGGCTAGTGAAGGGAGTGTGTGGTGTTCTGGCAGTGTTGTGGTGCTCGGGGGGGGGGGGGGTGTTGTTGTTTTGCTGTGAGTGGTGGTGGTTTGGTTTGTGTTTCCTGGACTAACAGGAAGTAGGTGGGAAGGCTATGACAGATACAGAGGCAGCAGTGATAGTGACCCAAGCAGTGGAGAACACAATGAAGATGACTGGATGTGGACGCTCCAGTATGTACATGATCCTGGAGGAGGTACCTGAAAAGAGTTTCATCTGCATGAAGTGCCGCCTGATAGAGCTGATGGAAGAAAAGATCCGAGGATTGGAGATGCAGGTGGAAACTCTGGTTGAGTTTAGAAGGGGGTTTGAGCAGATGATGGAGCAAAGACACGAGGAGGCTGAAGGGAAAACCTCAGACTTGCAGATGGAAGCAGGACCAAAGAACTTTGACGGGGGACTGCTGGGTGATGAAAATGGACAGTGGAAGCATGTGACTAAGAGAACCAGGCAGAGGAAAAGATGGGCTAGCGAAGGAGAAATAGAGCTCAGGAACAGGTTTGCGGAGTTGGAAAATGAAGAAGGGGTACAGAAGGTGTTAACTGAAGGTGGGAGGGCAAGGAAGAAGAGAAGATCAGCTAGTCCTATAGGAAAAGGGGAAGAGTCAATGCAGATAACACCAAATATGAGCCCCAGGAGGATACAGGATGGGTTGCAGAGGATTGCAAGGGAGGATAGGAATTGAGAGGACTTGCAGCCAGAGGGAACAGGGGATAGACCAGAGGATTGCACCATCACCAGGAAAAGGCAGGTCTACGTGATTGGGGACTCCTTACTGAGAAGAATAGACAGGCCTGTAACCAGAGCTGATCCAGAGAACAGCAGGGTGTGCTGTCTGCTGGGTGCTAAGATGCGGGATGTGGCCCTGAGGCTGAAGAGGATCCACTGATTGTCCTTCATGTGGGAACAAATGATATGGCTAAATTCTCGCTGGAATGTATCAAGGGAGACTGTGCCAAGCTGGGGAAGACGCTTAAGGAAATCGAGGCTCAGGTGATCTTCAGTGGGATTCTGCCTGTTCCTAGAGAAGGGCAACAAAGGTGTGACAAGATTGTGATTATCAATAGATGGCTCAGGCAGTGGTGCTATAAGGAGGGCTTTGGGATGTATGGCCACTGGTAGGCATTCATGGACAGAGGACTGTTCTCTCGGGATGGACTTCACCTGAGTAGGGAGGTAAATAAACTTCTAGGATGGAGGCTGGCACAACTTATTAAGAGAGCTTTAAACTAGGAATTTGGGGAAGTTGGTTGGGAGATGTCCAGGTAATCTCCACCCTGGATTTTAACATTGAGAGGGAAGAAAACGAAGTAAGAAAGGATACAGCCATGGGTAGGAAAATGGACATAAGGAGGAAGGGTAGTGTAGATACCAGTCTAACAGGTGATACTGGCGGTAGAATGTCTGTGCCTAATCAGGTAAAGAATGTGAGCGAGGCCAAGCAGCAAAAATTAAGATGTTTGTACACCAATGTGAGGAACCTAGGTAACAAAATGGAGGAACTAGACCTACTGGTGCAGGAAGTGAAACCAGATATTATAGGGATAACAGAAACAGGGTGGAATAGTAGTCATGACTGGAGTACAGGTATTGAAGGATATGTGCTGTTTAGAAAAGACAGAAATAAAGGCAAAGGTGGGGGAGTAGCATTGTATATCAATGATGAGGTAGACTGTAAAGCAATAAGAAGTGATGGAATGGATAAGACTTTAACTTCCCAGATATAGCCTGGAGGACAAGTGCTAGTAATAACAATAGGGCTCAGATTTTTCTAGATGCGATAGTTGATGGATTCCTTCACCAAGTAGTTGCTGAAACAACAAGGGGGGGATGCCATTTTAAATTTGGTTTTGGTGACTAGTAAGGACCTCATAGAAGAAATGGTTGTAGGGGACAACTTTGGTTCGAGTGATCATGAGCTAATTCAGTTCAAACTGAATGGAAGGATAAACAAAAATAGATCTGTGACTAGGGTGTTTGATTTCAAAAGGGCTAACTTTAAAAAATTAAGGACATTAATTAGGGAAGTGGATTGGACTGAAGAACTTGTGGATCTAAAGATGGAGATGGCCTGGAATTATTTCAAGTCAAAGTTGTAGAAACTATCAGAAGCCCACATCCCAAGAAAGGGGGAAAAATTCATAGGCAGGAGTTGTAGACCAAGCTGGATGAGCAAGCATCTTAGAGAGGTGATTAAGAAAAAGCAGAAAGCCTACAAGGAGTGGAATATGGGAGGGATCAGCAAGGAAAGCTACCTTATTGAGGACAGAACATGTAGGGATAAAGTGAGAGAGGCTAAAAGCCATGTAGAGTTGGACCTTGCAAAGGGAATGAAGACCAATAGTAAAAGGTTCTATAGTCATATATATAAGAAGAAAACAAAAAAAAAGAAGTGGGACCACTAAACACTGAGGATGGAGTGGAGGTTAAGGATAATCTAGGCATGTACCAATATCTAAACAAATACTTTGCCTCAGTCTTTAATGAGGCTAATGAGGAGCTTAGGGATAATGGCAGGAAGACAAATGGGAATGAGGATATGGAGGTAGATATTACCACATCCGAGGTAGAAGCCAAACTCGAACAGCTTAATGGGACTAAATCAGGGCATCCAGATAATCTTTATCCAAGAATATTAAAGGAACTGGCACATGAAATTGCAAGCCCATTAACAAGAATTTTTAATGAATTTGTAAACTCAGGGGTTGTACCGTATGACTGGAGAATTGCTAACATAGTTCCTATTTTTAAGAAAGGGAAAAAAAGGGATCCGGGTAACTACAGGCCTGCTAGTTTGACATCTGCAGTATGCAAGGTCTTTGAAAATTTTTTGAAGGAGAAAGTAGTTAAGGACATTGAGGTCAATGGTAATTGGGACAAAACACAACACGGTTTTATAAAAGGTAGATCATGCCAAACCAACCTGATCTCCTTCTTTGAGAAGGTAACAGACAAGGCAAAGGAAACGCAGTGGATCTAATTTACCTCAGTTTCAGTAAGGCATTTGATACGGTTCCACATGGGGAATTATTAGTTAAATTGGAAAAAGTGGGGATCAATATGAAAATTGAAAGGTGGATCAGGAACTGGTTAAAGGGGAGACTACAACGGGTCATACTGAAAGGTGAACTGTCAGGCTGGAGGGAAGTTACTAGTGGAGTTCCTCAGGGATCAGTTTTGGGACCAATCTTATTTAATCTTTTTATTACTGACCTCGGCACGAAAAGTGGGAGTGTGCTAATAAAGTTTGTGGATGACACAAAGCTGGGAGGTATTGCCAATACAGAGAAGGATTGGGATAATATACAGGAAGATCTGGACGACCTTGTAAACTGGAGTAATAGTAATAGGATAAAATGTAATAGTGAAAAGTGCAAGGTCATGCATTGAGGGATTAATAACAAGAATTTTTGTTATAAGCTGGGGACGCATCAGTTGGAAGTAACAGAGGAGGAGAAGGACCTCAGAGTATTGGTTGATCACAGGGTGATTATGAGACATCAATGTGATATGGCTGTGAAAAAAGCTAATGCGGTCTTGGGATGTATCAGGCGAGGTATTTTCAGTAGAGATAAGGAGGTGTTAGTACCGTTATACAAGGCACTGGTGAGACCTCATCTGGAATACTGTGTGCAGTTCTGGTTTCCCATGTTTAAGAAGGATGAATTCAAACTGGAACAGGTACAGAGAAGGGCTACTAGGATGATCTGAGGAATGGAAAACCTGTCTTATGAAAGGAGACTCAAAGAGCTTGGCTTATTTAATCTAACCAAAAGAAGGCTGAGGGGAGATATGATTGCTCTCTATAAATATATCAGATGGATAAATACCAGGGAGGGAGAGGAATTATTTGAGCTCAGTACCAATGTGGACACAAGAACAAATGGATATAAACTGGCCATCAGGAAGTTTAGACTTGAAATTAGATGAAGGTTTCTAACCATCAGAGGAGTGAAGTTCTGGAATAGCCTTCCAAGGGAAGCAGTGGGGGCAAAAGAAATGTCTGGCTTCAAGATAAAGCTTGATAAGTTTATGGAGTGGATGGTATGATGGGATAGCCTAATTTTGGCAATTAATTGATCTTTGACTGTTAGCAGTAAATATGCCCAATGGCCTGTGATTAGATGTTAGATGGGGTGGGATCTGAGTTACTACAGATAATTCTTTCCTTGGTGTCTGGCTGGTGAGTCTTGCCCACATGCTCAGGGTTTAGCTGATCGCCATATTTGGGGTTGGGAAGGAATTTTCCTCCAGGGCAGATTGGCAGAGGCCCTGGGGTTTTTTCGCCTTCCTCTGCAGCACAGGGCATAATTCACTTGCTGGAGAATTCTCTGCACCTTGAAGTCTTTAAACCATGATGTGAGAACTTCAATAGCTCAGACATAGGTTAGGGGTTTATTACAGGAGTGGGTGGGTGAGAATCTGTGGCCTGCATTGTGCAGGAGGTCAGACTAGAGACGATCATAACGGTCCCTTCTGACCTTAAAGTCTATAAGTCTATGATAATTACAGATTCTGAAAGCTGTTATCAATAAACAGATTCTGAAAACTATTATCCTTCCATTCAGTTTTTCATAGATTCAAAGATTTTAAGTCCAGAAGGGACCATCTGATCATCTTGTCTGTCCTGCATAACACAGGTCTATGAATTTTACCCAGTTACATCTGTACTGAGCCTAATAATTTCTGTTTGGTTAAATCATATTTTCCAGAAAGGCATCCAGTCTTGCTATGAAGACTGCAAGAGTTGGAGAATCCACCACTTCCCTTAGTAGTTTGTTCCCATGAGTAATTGCCCTTACTGTTAAGTATGTGTGCCATAATTCTTATTTGAATTTGTCTGGTTTTAATCTCCAGACATTAGTTCTTGTTATGCCTTTTTCCTCTTGATTAAAGAACCCTTTAATACCATGTGTTTTCTCCACCTGAAAGCAGGTATACACTGTAATCAAATAATCTGTCAGTCATAATCTTAAATCTTTCACTGTAAGGCTTCCCCCGCCCCTCAGATCATTTTTGTGATTCTTCTCTAAACCCTCTCCAATTTTTCCATATCCTTTCAAAAATGTGGATACCAGAACTGGGCATAGTCATTTAAAGAGGCATCACTTCCATCTTTACACATCCAAGGATTTCATTAGTCCTTTTACCATAAACTCATGTTCAGTTGTTTGTCCACTGTGATCTCTAAATGCTTTTCAGTCACTGCTTTCCAGGATATAGTCAGTGGCGTAGCCAGGTGCAGAGTACAGGGGGAGTGGAGCTAAAAAAAGGCGCCTCCCCTTGTACTCACCCGGCAGCGCTCCAGCTGTTTGGTGTGGCACTTTGGCGGCGGGTCCCATCCCTTCACTCGCTCTGGGTCTTCAGTGGTACCCGCTGCTGAAGTGCCGCTGAAGACCCGGAGCGAGTGAAGGACGCATTTGTTACCTCCGCTCGCCCTTTTAAAAGGCGCTGAAAAATTTTAAAGTGCTCAGTGGGGGAGCAGCTGCTACCTCCGCTCCCCCCGGGCTACGCTACTGGATATAGTCCCCTATTCTGTATGTATGACTGCATTTTTACCTACATGTATGACCTTACATTACTTGTATTTTGCTTTAATGGGCCCAGCATTTTACTAAGAGATCCAGATTACACTGTATGACTGCCCTGTTCTCATCATTATTTACCACCCCACTAACCTTTGTATCATCCACAAATTTTATCAGTGATATTATATTTACTTCCACATAATTGATGAAAATATTGAATAGCATCAGGCTTAGAACAATCCTTGTGGAACCCCAATAGAAATACTCGCTTTCAATAATGATTCTCCATTGACACCTCCTTTTTGAGACTAGTCAGTTCTTAATCCATTTCACATATGCTTTCTTGATATTGTACAGTGCCAGTATCTGAATCAGAATGTTGTGTGGGATTAAGTCAAAAATGTCACAAAAATCTAAGTATATTACATCTATATAGTTACTTTTTATCAACCAAACTTGTAATCTAATCAAAAAATGAAATTGGGTTGGTTTGACAAGATATCTTTTCCATGAAACCATTTTGACTGGCATTCATTATTTTCCCACCCTTACATTAATCATCAGCTTTTCCTTCATTTTGCCTGGGATTGATATCAGGCTAACTGGCCAAACTTTCATCTTGCTTACTCTTTTTAAATATTGGAAGAACCTTAGAACTCTTTTTATTTTATTTTTCCTTATGCACTTAACTTTCTTCTTAACATCCTTGATCCTGCTAGCCATTTCCCCCTGATGTCTGCAGTCCTTCTCAATTGTATACACTTCATTACTTCTAATTTGTATTGATTGCTCTCTACTTCATAAAAGACTAAATGGTTTGAAAGTATTTCTCAACATTATGAAAATTAGATTCTAAATGGTAAGAAGTGGCAATTCTTTTTGCAGAAACTGACAGCATGGCACCTGGACAATATAACATACCCACATCCTTCATGGTTGAGAATAATATCTTAAAAGACAAGATTGCGATGTTGGAAAATGCAGAGAAAACTTCTAATGCATGAATTATCGGGGATCCTTAGAGAACAGAGCATGGAAGTGCCAACATGATTTTCTACCTCCAGTATTGAAAGGTTGCCTTCAAGAATATTTTTTTGTTCCACCTCCATTTTCCTTATTATTATTTTAGTGATCATATTAATATTGCAGTAGGTCTATCAAGCTTTAAAACAATCTTGAATTTCAAAAATCCTGTAAAGGGACTTACCCAGGTTATGCTCACTCACTTCTAAAGGAAAGAGAAAGATTGGCCGATTAATCATAGAATCTCAGGGTTGGAAGGGACCTCAGGAGGTCATCTAGTCCAACCCCCTGCTCAAAGCAGGACCAACCCCAACTAAATCATCCCAGCCAGGGCTTTGTCAAGCCTGACCTTAAAAACCTCTAAGGAAGGAGATTCCACCACCTCCCTAGGTAACCCATTCTAGTGCTTCACCACCCTATTAGTGAAAAAGTTTTTCCTAATATCCAACCTAAACCTCCCCCTCTGCAACTTGAGACCATTACTCCTTGTTCTGTCATCTTCTACCACTGAGAACAGTCTAGATCCATCCTCTTTGGAACCCCCTTTCAGGTAGTTGAAAGCAGCTACCAAATCCCCACTCATTCTTCTCTTCTGCAGGCTAAACAATCCCAGTTCCCTCATCCTCTCCTCATAAGTCATGTGCTCCAGCCCCCTAATCATTTTTGTTGCCCTCCGCTGGACTCTTTCCAATTTATCCACATTCTTCTTGTAGTGTGGGGCCCAAAACTGGACACAGTACTCCAAATGAGGCCTCACCAATGCCAAATAGAGGGAAATGATCACGTCCCTTGATCTGCTGGAAATGCCCCTACTTATACAACCCAAAATGCCATTAGCCTTCTTGGCAACAAGGGCACAGTGTTGACTCATATTCAGCTTTTCGTCCACTGTAACCCCTAGGTCCTTTTCTGCAGAACTGCTGCCCAGCCATTTGGTCCCTAGTCTGTAGCAGTGCATGGGATTCTTCCGTCCTAAGTGCAGGACTCTGCACTTGTCCTTGTTGAACCTCATCATATTTCTTTTGGTCCAATCCTCTAATTTGTCTAGGTCCTTCTGTATCCTATTCCTACCCTCCAGCGTATCAACCACTCCTCCCAGTTTAGTGTCATCTGCAAACTTGCTAAGGGTGCAGTCCACACCATCCTCTAGATCGTTAATGAAGATATTGAACAAAACCGGCCCCAGCACCGACCCTTGGGGCACTTCACTTGATACCGGCTGCCAACTGGAAATGGAGCCATTGATCACTACCCGTTGAGCCTGACCATCTAGCCAGTTTTCTATCCACCTTACCGTCCATTCATCCAGCCCATACTTCTTTAACTTGCTGGCAAGAGCACTGTGGGAGACTGTATCAAAAGCTTTGCTAAAGTAAAGAAATAGCACATCCACTGCTTTCCCCTCATCCACAGAGCCAGTTATCTCATCATAGAAGGCAATTAGGTTAGTCAGGCATGACTTGCCCTTGGTGAATCCATGCTGACTGTTCCTGATCACTTTCCTCTCCTTTAAGTGGTTCAGAATTGATTCCTTGAGGACCTGTTCCATGATTTTTCCAGGGACTGAGGTGAGACTGACTGGCCTGTAGTTCCCCGGATCTTCTTTCTTCTAGGCCTGGAGAGAGCCTACTGAGCCTACTGAGGCTTCCCTCCTACAGGTTTCTCTGAGTAGCTTCTGCCACAGATGAGGAAGCTCTTAGAAGGAAGAGACTATGGATGCTGAGCGATCCGCTGTTGTGACCTGCACAGGATGTGGCATGTTTGTCTTTCTTCCACAGGATAGAAGCGACTTTGTCTGTACAAAGTGCAAGCTGATCTCCATATTGGAAGAGAAGATTCAAGGTCTGGGGAAACAAGTATCAACCCTGCGTTCCATAAGAGAAAATGAGGATTTCCTGGATAGACGCCAGGATAGCCTTCAGCGGGCACAGTGTTCTGAAGATTCAGAGCAGGCTACGCAGTGGGGACAGAAGGCCAGTGAGGATAATTGGCGGCATGTGACCTCCAGAAGAGGCTACATATGCTGCTGGGACACAGTAGATCCAGATTTTAGGGCCTTCCTACCACTTTGGAAGAGTAGATCTTAGGCTTGTAAGATCCCTTTTAAACCTGGTTACCTTGACACTGAATGAATGATTTTTTAGGAATATTGTCCTAGTTAACTGGTACAGTTGCTAAGGCTAATCTCCCCTCTTTGGAACATTCCCATTAAAGTGGTCATCTCATTTATGCTTTTCCAATCAGAGTATAATGGAAAGCTGTATTTCTTCTCAGCTGTTTCTACCATTTCACACTAAAATTTGTTAACTGTTTCCCATTCACTCTTTTAACTTCTCTAATTGTAGCTGGTTCAATGATGACTAAAACAAGCCATAGGGATTTCAGATCTGTGGTTCTGATTTGAGTCCATTTCTGGACAATGCTAAATCACAGATACAAGTGTCTAAAACAGATGATTTGTTCAACACTTCCAACTCCAAGTTTTGAAAAAATCATGAATCAGGCCCTCAAAATCATGAGTTGCTTAAAATCATGTTTTTTTGTTTTTAAATAAGGATTACGTTCTTTTTTTTTCCTTGTGGTTTTTAAATCTATAAGGTGGATTTGGGGCACATTTTCAAGCTTTTCTTTGCAACACTAAGGGCTTGAATCTTTCTTTCCCCGCCCCCCCCTTTCTCTTCCTCCCTCACCCCTGCCCCCATTTAAAAGAAAGCTGAGATTCTCACAGAATTATATTTTTTCAAGATCTGTGGATTATGGAAAAAACAATACATTATGAGATTTGTGACAAAATCACAAGAATAGGCAACACTGTCTATAGAATATCTGTGACAAGATGAATCAGAGTGAGTCACTTGTTGGCTATATTAGTGCTCCAGAATTCAATCAGAATTGAATTGTGAGTAGCCACAGTCGCTGATCAAATATTTCTTCTCCTTGCTTAGTCTCATTCCTTCCTTAAAGATGATTATCAAGGTTTTATTTGGGGTTTTCTAGATCCAGCATCCAATGATTTATCCAGTGTTCCTTATGGAATCTGGGAGCAGGTTCTATAAGAGAGAATGGTGTGATAGGAGTAAGAGCCACAAAATCATGAGTTCTAGTTCCACCCTTGATGCTAACTCCCTATGTGGCCTTCACCTTCATTCGTTAATATGTCTAAACCCCTCTGAAAATGAAAATTGCTATATGGGTACAAAAGTGTTATATTTACTAGGCATGCTATTGTTGGTGCTACCTCTTCTGGACAGGGATTGCACCCTTCCTAAGTACTTGTACAGCACCAGTGAGGTCTCAACCCTGATCAGGGCTAATGGGCATAACAGTACAGATAATTTATTATTATGATACATATTAACAAATGATTTAATAGTCATATATGTTATATTTTTATTTACTCTAGTAGTATTACTCTAGTAGTATAATTTGTTTTAATAGGTATTTTGTGATTTTCTATCTGAACTGTTCATGTAATCTTCTTTTAAAAAGAAATATTTTTGTGTAAAAGAGTAAATACATTATGTTTCACTACAAAGCTGAAGAAAGCTTTTGTTGATTGTATATTCATGGGCCTCTTTGGTTCTTGTTAAACCTTCAGGGGCAAGTTTAGGAAATGGAATGCATAGTCCTTAGGATGAGCAAATAGCACAAAAAACATTAACTTGTGTTGCTGACAAGATTATTTTGCCCACAGGAGTTTCAGAAGATTTGGAGCACTTCATCAGCTTCCTGTGCTAAGGCTGTACAAGCAAAATTATTTAACAAAACTGCCTCCTGATGACCAAGCACAATACCATACTGCTATAGGCACACATAGGTGCTGGAACTAGGGGTGCAGCTGTACCCCCCTGGCTTGAAGTGGTTTACAGTGGTGTTCAATGGCTCTCAGCACCTCCCCTATACAAATTGTTCCAGCACCCCTGCAGGCACAAGGGATTCATCTTGACTGCTTCTCTACAATATTACTAGTATCCATCTCTCTACATGTATGTATGTATACCAATGTCTACTCAGCTTTTAGATTTCACCATGCCTTTTAGAAGTAATTTTAGATTTGCCTTTAAACAGTTAATCCAGAATACGTCACCTCTTTTTGGAAAAGAAAGGAAAAAAACCTCATCTTTCCAAAATGACTATGGAGGTTTATTTTTTATTAAAAACTCTAAGTCCCAATGGAAATAAACTATAGAATTTAATAGAGAATATTAAGCTTTCTATACATATTTTTAATCATCCTCTAACATTTCAAAGAGAATTATATCTTTGCAGTAGAATTCTATACAAAAGGATAGAATTTAATAGAAAATTATCTAGGGTGTCAGGGTGATTTGCGTAGTACCCTATTACACTTCTATAGGACCCTATTGGTTGTATTGATTTTACATTTTATAAGATTCTTCCATAAAGGAGTTAGGTAAATCACAAAATATTATTATTTTGAATTTTCAAGTTTAATGGACTAATCTTGCAGTCGGTATGAATACAAGATCAGAGTCTACGTCAGTTTCTACTGGCTAATCCTGGTTCCGACCATGAAGCTGAGTAGCTGGTGTGTGCACTGGGGATTGATGTGAGATCTGCAGGAAAGGAAAATACATTATTTTCTCCAGGCTAAAGAATAGCAGCAGAGGTGCTCTGCAACAGCTATGATATTTCAGTCTCTGCTCTATAGTAACAAAGAACGAATGGTTCATACTTCTACTCCTGGATCCACCATGTGGAGCAGAAAATGATCAGTGCAGAGGTAATGGAAAGACACTGTAGATAATTAATCCTGGCCTCACTGATGTCAATGGCAGGGACTGTCTTTTTGTTAAGTGTTTGTACAGTGCCTACCACAATGGGGTCCTGGTCTATGATTGGGGTCTCTAAGCACTACTATGATGCAAATAAATAATAAATAATAACTCTGCTCTCCCTTACATGGGCATAAGTCACTGCTGTCAGAGGAATTATGCTGGTAATGGAAAACAAAGCATGTAAGGAGAATTGAGCTCCTATATTTTGTATACAGGTATTAGCATTTGCTAAGTTTTTTTGTCCAGATTTTGAATGAACTGCTGTCAATGGTACTACTTGTGTAACTGATCATCATTGGAGATAGGGGTTCACCACCTGTACCTATCTGCAAAAGTCATAACAATATTTATTATATTTGTTGCCTTGTTGATTTGGGGCCTGAATGTTTGCCTTGTATATTTGTCAGTAGTTGTTTCTTTGGGGGCTGATTCTTCTCTTACTTATACCAGCCTTCTCTCATTGTAAATCCACTGACTTCTATGGAATGACCCCAATTTTACATTAAAACAACTGAAAAGTGAATCAGACCCTTGGTGTTGTGCTGCTACATACCTTTGCAGTTTCTTCATAAGATCACTCATTAGTCTTCATTTTGATCTGCATTTTAAAAATTCCAGTTGTCCTGAACTTCCACTTCAGCTATAAGAGCACAGTTAGAGTTAGCATTGTGATTCTGAATCCAGATGGGTGAATTCCTCCCCTTCCGCAACCCCAATTCCCCCAGTGTACTGGAAAACCCTTAATCTTCTCTCTCTCTCTTTGCTGCCACTGTGTGGTCCTCATCCTCTAGTTAATTTTGTTGTTGAATAATAAACAATCACTTCATATGGGTGGTGATCTTCATCCTTATCTCAGGTCCACCCACAGCCTCTCCCATGCCAGGACTTAGGGCCAAATTCATGTCTGTTGTAATTAGGTGCAACACCCATAAAAGTCAGCCATCACCATCGCCAAAGCCCTAATTCAGCAAAATACTTAAGCACATGGCTAATTTAAAATATCTGGACAGTGTGGCTCTTTACAGGTAGGGGACACTCTTAAGTATCTTGCTTGAACCATGGCTAAACTGAGCCACTATCATAACAACATAGTCCATTTCTAATAGCCCAAGAGACTGAAGCCCTTAGACTCTTGAATCCTGATTTCTGAAGGGACATTGGACAGGATGCCCAAGTCAATAATGGGGTAGTTATAGGGACCGTGCAGGAAAGGCAAAACAATGACCGAGATAAGGGAATCTCCGCAAACAATAGCCAGGTTTATAGCCATGAAGAGGGACTCCTCGGCCTGGACTCTGGAGACACAGCTGTTTGCCAAGGCTGAAAATATGGAGATCAAAATACACTGATATGCTGAGGTGCCCCTGCCGAAAAGAAAGGAGGAATTCCATATCAGCATGCCATTAGGCTAATCCAGAGAGAACATGCTGCAGGCTAACCCAGAAATGGACCGAGAACCAGGGTCTGCAGTAAGCAGGCTACAACCTGGTCCCCAACAGAGCAGGAGACACCAAGGCTAAAATGTCAATCTACCTAGGATCTTGAGGGGAGTGCAAGCATAGGTAAGACAATACACTTGTTACTTTAAATCCCACTTTAAGCACTGTGTACCTTTTGAGGCATAATAAATCATAATTTGTTCTAGAAAAGCTGTGTCCGTGTCACGACATACTATCACTGTCTGCAGGCTCGTGAAGAAGAACTCTCACAGGTGCCAAGTCCTTTGGGCCTGCTAGGATCACGGTTGGCTACTGGGGGGTGCAATCCATAGACCCAGTTGGGGAGTAGTTGGGCCACGGGGTCCCTCCCCAAAGAAACATGGAGGTATGGGCCTGTCACTTGAAAGGGGTGTACTCGTGGGATTGGAAAAGAAGGTGCAGTCTACTCAGGCTGTGATAGCATCTTCTACATCTTATTTTAGCACTGTAGACATTTCAAGGGATTTTTGGAGGAAAATTAGGCCTTTTCAATAGTTCTTCCAGTGCTGATGAAGATGCATTCAACACCTGGGAACTGAAGTATAGGAGAGTGATTTGAACACATTTTTCTTTTTCCTTTAGAAATAAGGTTAAGAGAGAGATTATTGGTTTTTTAAAAATTGTTCTTTAACCACCCTAGAAGCATACCCAAGTCATTTTGTTAGGAAATCAACTTACCTCAGAGAATATAGGAGGAAGAAGAGAAGTAATCAAAGTTAGACCCAGTAATTTCTGGGTCTAACTCACAAATGCTGCTTTACAATTCCCCTAGTGTCCTCAAAATAGCCCTAATGTACTACACAATTCTCATTACAAGTATAGGAAAAAAAGGTATTTAGTCATAATGAAATGAATTATTGGCTTGTAGATAAAAGAGATAGAAACCAGTGACTCTGAAAAGTCTGTCTGGAAGAAACTGACCTTCAAAAACATAGCAAAAGTAGAAACAAATACATTATTATTTTATTATTATTCCAGAACTACCCCAAAGTCCCAGTCATAATCAAGGCCTGTCATGTAAGGTACTGTACAAATATATTAAAAAGGGAGCATGTTCCAGCATACAACACATGTACAGACACACATAGGCCCACAAACATCCAGATAAAATATATGAAAAGGGCCAAAGAAAACAAAGGCAAGGCTTCCAAAGTGAGCTCAGAAGCTCAGCAATTTGAGCAGCATAAGTCAGGAGGAATTTTCCCATGCTTTTCCTCTTCTCCTTCCACAAGGAAATAACAGCATTGCCAACTCCAACATTTCAAACATCATGAGTCGGTCCCCTGCAAAAATAATGAGATTTTAAAAATATTGGTCTTTTTATTTGCCTTCTGTTTTTTGAGCATTTAGGATTCATGTTTTCAAGCCTCTCTCTGTAACCATGAGGGCTAGAAACTTATTTTTCTTAAAGAAGGAGAAAAATAGAAGCTGAGAGTCTCACATCATCACAGCTCCAGCAGCTGAGGCTATAAGAGAAGCATCAACTGCAGTGAGATGTGCAGTGAGAGTTGCAACACTGGAACAGAAAGCTTTTCTCTAGGTCTCATCACAGGGAGCTACGGACACACAGGGAGTCTCTGTTCATGAAGGTGAGTGTCCCTGCTGCTCCTAGCCAAAAGGTGCAATTCCAGTCCATCATCATGACTTACAGAGGTCTTAAATGTGTGTTAGCTCAAAGCAAACTTGAGTCGAATAACAAAAATCTCCTGCATCCTTTCCTGAGACAAAATAGTTTTATATTATTATTTCATTTTATTATTACCATAGCACTTGGTCCCCCAGTCTTGGACCAACCCCATTTTGCTAGGTGCTGTACAAACACAGATCAAAAAGATGGTCCCTGCCCCAACAAGCTCACAATTTTCTAAGACAAGAGACAACAGATGGGGAGTACAAGGAAATGGGACAATGTTTTTTAGCATGAGAGGCAACCTAACTGTTGTCCAGTTTTTTGTTGGCAACTTGAAAAAGGTGTTTTGAGGAGGGTTTTGAAGGAGGTTGTGTAAGGGGAGCTCTTCCAAAGTGCGAGCAGAAGCACAGGAGAAAGCATGAAGATGCTTGAAAATGTAACAAGTGGACAATGGAGGCAAGAATCTTAGGCTGATTGGATATAGGAGTTGTCAGCTTAATAGTGAATAAAGGTTAATGGTAGGAGGGACTAGATTGTGAAGGGCCATGAAAGTGAAGATGAGCAGCTTATGTTTTATGTGATGGAGAAGAGGGAGCCAGTGGAAGGATGCAAAGAGAGGGGTCATGTGGTCAAGGTGATGAACTAGGAAAATAATTTTTGCAGCATCATTCTGAATGGGCATGAGTGGGGCTAGATTGCATTTGTCAAGGCCAGATGGTACTGTAACTGAGGCATGAGATGATGAAAGCCTGGACAGGAGTTTTAGCTGTGTGGATGGAAAGGCTATATCTTAGAGATGCTATGCAGAAAAAAAATCTGCAAGATTTAAACAGAGCCTTGATGTGAGGACCTAGAGAAAAGTCCAAGTTGAAGCTGATGCCCAGATTATGGACCTGAGTGACAGGCAGGATTGTGTTGTCCACAGTGATTAAGAAAGAAGATAACAGAGTGATTGGGGGCAGAGAGATTAAGAGCTTTGTTTCAGCCATGCTGATTTTGAACTGATGGCTAGACGCACATCTACAAAGTGATGTCAGAGCAAGAGGCCAAGATTTTAATTTGGACAGGAGATGGGTCTGGAGTAGAGTGGTAGATCTGTGAATCATTAGCATACAGATGGTAGTTGAATTTGTGTCTGTGGATGAGATTACCCAATAAGGGGTAGAGGGAGAAGCTCTGTAGAACCCTGACAGAAAGTTGGAGAGGGGTTAGAGGGGTTTTCCATAGGACATACTGAAGGAGCAAATAAAAAGGTAGGAGGAGAACGAGGAGAGAACAGTCATGGAAGCCAAGGAAGGACAAGATTCAAGAAGAACATGGTAGATGTGTTAAAGATGGCTGACAGGCCAATACACCCAATCGTATGTGTATGGTATTGTATCAGGCCCAGAAGTTATCGAGCCCAGAAGTAAATCTACCACATTGATGTCCCTTCAAAAAGATAGTGGATTTTATGACATATCTTTATTTCAATTTTCTTCCCAATATTAAAGAAATAAACTAAATACAGATCTAATTTGGCTGTCAACTATACAAGTATGTGAACTGCAAAGTAATATTAATATTTACTTAATTATATCATACAAATATCAAAAGTTTTCTGTGAAATAAATGTGATTCTTTTAGCAGGAAGCAGCCTTTTGTAATCTATGCAATACTGTGGGACTACTGCCATCTGCTGGGAGATGAGCCTACAACAGATGTACTTTAAATTTACAAGACGACTTTGCACAGTACAGACACAACAGGGTCAGATTTTTAGATCTGCTTATGTAGAGATTCTGATGTGGCTGCTGACTTGAGGATTGCCAGTGCTCATTCGTTTCCTTACAGTTTTTAGCATTCTGTACTTCAGGCTTGCACTTCTTCCCTCTGTCACAGAATAAAAAAGTTATTGGAATGTATTTTTTGTTGCATTCACCATGATGAAAATGTATCACTCATAGTCAGCCTCTCGAGGACTGCACATGTAAACACATATCACCTCCCGTTGATAAGCTATGTGACAGGCAGTGTGGCCTAGTTAATGGAGCGCTGAACTGATGATGTGTGGCCTAGTTAACTGAAGAGCTCTCAGTTCTATTCCCAGCATAGTTACTGGTCTGCTAGGTGGCTTTGGGCAAGTCATTCCTCTCTCTCTCTGTCTCAGATTCTCCATCTGAGAAATAAGGATGATACTGCTCTCCTTTGTGACAGAAGTGTTTTGAGATTTACTGATCTAAAGTGCTCTCTAAAAGGTGGGTATTATATTAAGTGTTAACCCTCTTAGAGAGACAACAAGCAGCTGTAAAAGTTAACATTTAGAATGACTATTCTTTCTGAAAATGTGTGTAATAATGCATTTTGCAATGAGTGCTTTTTGTATTCACGGGTTTTTTCTGCTTGTGGAATGGCTGCAAACAGAACGATTTCCTCCAATTTCTCATTTACCCTAATTTCCCAGTTTTTTCTTCATTTTTGTTTACTCGGTGGATTGATGGTGAACAGAACAATTCACTGTACATTCAGTACCCAAAATGCAAAATCTGAGCTGTGTTGGTTCATTACAATTGTTCACAAATTATATTGGCTCTCAGATTAGATGAGCATAAAGAACTTCTTTAGCACAGAATCTCTCACAGGGAGAGAGCATATAAGGGAGATAGCAAATAAAGAGAATTTGGACATTTTAATCTTCTCTTTCCCAAGCCACACATCTGTTCAATACATCATTTCTAAAAAATTACTAGGCTACTGCACAGTGTATTTGCCAGTTTATTTGCCAGAGATAATATAAGTATCTCCACTGCATGGCAATGGTAAAAATTAGAGATGAAACCTGAAAGTAATAGGTGAGGTAGTTCAGTAATTGCTGTGATATTCCAGAGTTGTCCTTTGACTGCTGGAAAGAGAGCAAACAGACTATGAAAATCCCTAATTAATCAACTGTCTGATTCTTCCTTGTTCTTCTGGTACACTAATCAACAGGAGCTTTGGTTAAGGTTCCTGAATCCACATTTATAGTATTTGGTCCATTTTAATGATGGAAGTCCAGCAAAGTCTCACACTGAAGCTGCAAAAAGAAAAGAAAAAAGTTTAATCAACTGTTTGTTAAAAAATGATTGTCAGTGGAGCCACTATATAGTTATACCTTAGATATACCTTAGGTATTGTGAAATGCCTAATACTATTTGGCCTTGCATGCTAAGTAAATGGGGCCCCACGTTATGCAAGTTGTGGCATAATGGGACCGGGAGGTTCTACACCATCAGAATAGGGGTTAAGGAGAGCCTATGGGCCCAGCTGGTCTCACTCCACTATAGCTGCAGCCAATGCCAACCCTGAAAGGGGAATAAAAGGAGAGGGCCTAGCTCATTTCAGGGCTGACTGGCCAGGAAGGAAGATGGAGACTTGCCTGCAGAGATATGGGCCTGCTAGCTGGAGCAGCCACTGGAGAGGAGCAGTTAGGCACAAAGAAGTGACAAGTGACCCATGAGTAAGGGACTATTTGGAAATCAAACCTGAGGAAAGGGCAGGGACACCTCACAGGGAGCCTGGTGTATAGCTCAGTATTGAGTTGGGTTTGCTTTCTGTTTTAGAAAATTTTGGGACCTAGCCCCTCCAGCTGATCCAAAGGGGGATAGAACTGAAGGGGCAAATAGCTGGTGGTCTGAAGCCTGACTCAGTGGACACCGGAGACAGATACTTCTTCCACCATGTGGAAATCTCTGGTTGTGTTGCAGTGCCTGAAGGGCCACTGGGGGGTACTACATATAGTCTATTTCTGTGGGACTACCAGCCTCACCAATGAAGTTTGCAAGGTAAAAGGTTTGTATTAGAGGGTTCAGAGGGCACTGTTGCTTGGATATGGAGGTGACATAAATTAATGATGTTATTAACAGTTAATATGCTGCCATTACCACCCCATCTTTGCTGCTGCCACAGTTGACATGTCTTACCACCGTCTAATGGAGATTAGTTCATCAGCAAAGCACTGAGGGTCAAGTTTTCCCCTCATTTAGTCATGCAGCTCCACTGAAGGAAGGCCATTACAGGCAGCTTTACACAGTAATAATGCATTCCCCCCCCCCCCTTGTATTTTGCAAATCTCCAAAGAGAAAGAAAAAGACAGTGCTCCTCTTGTCTCAGCAAGGGTAAGATGCATTTTCTGGAGGCTAGAGGACACCTTTCTTTGTTCAGATGTGTGATGATTATAACCACTGCTCTTAGTAAAAGTGTCGTCTTTCCCTGAGTAAAAGCCTGCTAATGTCATCTTTTGATCTCGCTCTTTGTAATAATGCAAGCTGTTCTGCATGTGGGCTTCTAGTTCTCAATGAGAGAAATAAGCTGTGAACCCATCCAAATATGACCTTTAAAATCTTGAGTTAATTTTATATTAATAATGCCCGACATGACTATGTGGACATAGGCATATTTTTGCAAACAGACAGCCCTATATACTCTGTAAACTCATTGGGAAGCAGATTTTGCTTTAGAGAATGCACAGTAACCTTGTATGTTCTTTCAATTCACAGTTTTGAATAATCAGTAATGACACAGGAGCTGGAAACTGGGTATACAGAAAAGGAAAGAAATCTACTGACCTTAACTTGTGTAATAATGGTACTTCAGCACTGTACTGTCAGGTCCTGACATCCACAGCCTTTACTTGTCTGTTATCCCATTATAAGAGGCTCTTTTTCTCTGACCCTCACAACAGCTGAACTCAGTAGCGTAGCCAGGGTGGGAGCAGGGGGAGCGGCCGCTCCCCCTGTGAGCAGAAGCGGCGGAAGCGGCTCCTTTTTTTAGCAGCACTGAAAAAAGGCGCTGCTTCTTTTTAAGCGCCGCTTCTTGCACTCACCCGGCGGCGCTCCAGGTCTTCAGCGACATTTCGGCGGCAGGTACCACCGAAGACCCAGAGTGAGTGAGGACCTGCCGCCGAAGTGCTGCTGAAGACCTGGAGCGCCGCCGGGTGAGTACAGGGGGAGGCGCCTTTTTATAGCGCCGCTCCCCCTGCACTCTGGACCTGGCTGCGCTACTGGCTGAACTCAATGTAGATGCTTTGGCTGAAGGAATCCAGGGTTAATCCCTTTCGACTTAGAACCATGGTCTGGGTGGTACCCATGGAGAGTCCTTAGCTATGGCACTCATCACTGGAAATCATGAGGAGCCTGAATTGGCCATTCTTCAGGACACATTGCAAGACCTTCCCCACAATAAATATGGGAGAAGAATGTTTCTAGGCTTCATGAAAAAGAAAACTCCATGAAGCTCAAAGGATTGCAGTCTCCATTGTAATGCATAAGCTCTTCTGCATTAGGTCCTGAGGTAAAGGGCAACTTCATTGAAGCCACCTTGGAGATTGCTTCTTTGTACTGGCACACAATATGCAGTGACACTAGGGTGAACCTCAGAATTCATGCTATACTGGGGTGGTAGCATTCTTGGTGTCCAAGGTGAGGAACTGACACCTGTCTCAGAGACCATGCATTTGTGAGGAATCACAGGCCTCAAACCTGGGCCAGGGGTCCTCAAGCAGTTTTCAGACATTGGCCACCAGCCCCCTTCTCCATGGGTTCAAGTGGGCTATGTAACGCCAGCTCATGGGGCTCCATCCACAAAGCTCTTGCCTGGGGCAGATGTCTAGCCCTACTGACTGCCTAGGATCCACTACTTAAACCAGAAACAGGAACAGGAAATTGCCTGATTAACTAGGTGAATCACTGGCTGTCTGCTACTGCCTACCTGCTGACCCTATCTGCCTGCCTCACTCCTGAGTCCTGCTTCCCCGCCTGTTCCTACTGCCTGCCCCCCCATCCTATTCCTGTCCTGTCACCTGTTCCTGGTTTGTGCTCTTGTGCCTCATTCCAGGACCCTGCTCCTATGCCCTACCCCTGATGCTTTGACCCGTGGGTTGATGCCTGCCTCTGATCTTTGGCTCATGTACCAGACTCCTGACTAACCATTAGGCATTACCACCCACTCCCCACAGCATTCCACATCCTTCAGGATAGAGAGCTAGAGAACATGATTGTAATTGTAAATTGCCAGAATAAGGGAAATCAGAGATAATAATGATAAGCCTTTGAATCAGAGGTGGTTTGAAAAATGTTGATGGAACTGTATTCCATCAGGCTAGCCAGTACTGTCACAATCAAAACACTTCACGAAATCATGTCAATGTCACTAAAGTTTCATTGGGGGTGGGGTGGAATTCTGATGCTAATGAAGTGTCCCATTTTGACATTATCAGAATGAACCATTTTGATTTTTCCTTTAAAAATCTGACGTGAAGTCACTTTTATTTTGCATTATATTATATATAAAACATTCAAAATTTAAATGTTTTGAATGACCCAAACCAAATCTTTTTTTCAGAATTTTCTTTCACAGAGAATTTAAAAATGTTCACGTTTTGTCCTATTTGGAATTAAGACATATTTTGAAATCTGTGAAATGGAATTTCTCTGCTCAACTCTACTTAGAATGAATAGGTGCATTGCTCATTTTTAATTCCTCAGTGCAAACTATCTATTTCCATTCCACTATACATAGTTACTGCTTCCCACTCCTTCACCACATCATGAATACAATTGATTATCCTGTTCAGAGGTTCCCTAATTATCCTGGTTTAATCTATGTGTCAAACATTAGACATATCCAATGTCATGGTTAACATAGTGCAGTTTTGCTGTTTTCTCCGCTAGAGGTCTCTCGAGATAACACTAGGAAGTGTCTTAAAACAACTTTTAACAGTGGCTTTTGGAATTTATTGTTGTGTGCATATGTACACAACTGCATGAGAAGCCTTTCCTGTACTAACAGTTTACAGCTGTATTAAAAAAAAAAGAGATACAATTCATAAAGTGTTGATACAATCAAGTTAGTCAATTTAATTTTTTTTTTAAATCTCCCTTTTCCTTTTGTGAGATTAACTCTAAAATAGGGTCAGATACTCAGCTGCTGTAAATAAATCCATTTATGTCAAAGAGCTCTGTGCATCTACACCAGCTGAGGATCTGGCCCTCTAATATTAGTACTGTCTTAAAAACTAGTCAATACATGGACGTAACATTTTCTAGTTGCACATTTCACATGTAATTCCATTGTCTTCAGTGGAGTTACATTTACATCGGTGAAAGATCAAAATCATATAGATGTTTTAAGAACCTTGGGAGTCATGCTATTGCATGTACAATATACGCAAAAAGAGTGATTGCACATACAAGTCGAAAAGGGGTAGCTGATTTCTACATATATAAGCATGCAGCTGCATGTATATTTTTGCATGAAGCCTTCAAGCTGCCTTCTTTAAAAACTTGGCTCAAAGAGCATGTTATAAGAAAGGAGAGGGTCATTTATACCTATTGGGTTCCGGGAAGTGGGCGGGCGGAAGCCCGCCCACTGCTAAAGGACCCCCCCCTAGTTTAAGGGGAGGATCCACAGGACCTGGAATCCAAATGAGTCCAGGGGACAACTAATGAAATAACAGGGTCAGGGGTGCAGTCACAGGGTTAAAAGAAGGGAGCCTGACGGGGACACCGAGCAGAGAACCCCGGACAGAGCCCACTGCTCCTCAAAGGCGTCAAGGGACCCAGCGGACGCCGCCCAGAGGAACTCTGCTCGGATGCGTGAACGGACAAGGGATCGGAAACAGGCCCCACAGGCACTGGAGCCTCCATTGGCCAACCTCCTCTCCCTGGTTTTATAGATAGCCAATTTAGCCAGGGCCAGGAGGAGATTGACCAGGAGGTCCCGTGACTTCGTGGGGCCACGGATAGGGAGTGCATAGAGAAGGAGGTGAGGGGAAAAGTGCAGCCAAAATCTTAACAAAATATCGGTGAGGAGCCGTTTTTTTTTTTTTCTGGTTAGGACTGAGTCTGTAACCCCTACACATATGTATTCGCAGGATTGGGATCTTACTCTCACCAATACAAACTATGTCTGCTTTTACACTCCCCACCTTGTTTGAGTTGAGGCCTGGTGAAAATTTCCACAGTGCAAATATAGATCTATTGTTATTGAATCAGACTTTCCATTAATAAGATAGCATGCAGGTCATCCTGTATACACATAAATAAATAGACCAATAAACATGGACAGGCTCTCTCATGCTCAGGGAACAAAGCGACAGATAATTCAAAGACATAACAAAAAAATAAAGGTCTGATTCTGCACCACTGCAGTCAATGGGAATATTGCCATTGTCTTCAATGAATGCAGGATTGAGCCCCGAATATATATTCCTATAGCTGGCATTTCTTGACTGATTACATCTCTATTTAGTTTTATTGACTTTGAACATCAAGAAATGCTTTTTTGTTAATTACATTGTTTTTATGTTTATAAAAAGCTGGTTTACTGAATAGATGGATAAAATAACAGGACAATTGAAGGACTGCACAGGGGCAGACAGCACAGACATTTATATATATATAAATGTAGAAGTTCAGTTATCAAGATAAATATTTGTTCTGAAATTCTCCATCACTTGTTGTTTTAAATCAGGACTGGATGGTTTTTTTCTAAAAGATATATTATAGCTCACACAGAAGCTTGATGCCAGAACTACTAGGCGAAGTTTTAAGGCCTGTGTTATGCCAGAGGTAGTGCTTAATTTGTAATGAAAGAGGTGCCACAGCTCAAGCAATTTTTTTTTTACTTTCATAACTAATGCAGCAAGTTCAGAGATGCCAGGGCTCAGCCCTAGCAAGCTCTAGCACAAATTAAGCACCAGCCTGGCCTGAAAGTCTACAAAATTAGAAAGTGGAGGACTGGATGGCTCACTGTCTCAGGTGTGACAAAGCTTTGTCCTTGTCTCCGTGGATCCTGCATTTCCTGGTGGATTTGTGCTAGCCTCAGAGGCTCACTGTGACCCTTCTTGTAGCCCTTCTCTCTCTAGAGGCAAGGGTCACAGCCTACTGAGCCATTTCCATCATAAGCCAGCGAGGGAGGTGAGGAGAAGCTACCCTCCCTTGCACAGTCTCTGTAGTCTCCCAGTCTTGGTGATTAATTGGGGGGAGGCAAAAGGGGGGGAGCCCAGGCCCACCCTCTACTCCAGGCTCCAGCCCAGGGACCCTAATAGTATCAGCTATGGTAGCTGACCTTTTAGAAATAGGACACATACAATTCCCTGGGCTACTTCCCCACAGCAGCCCCCACTACCTCCAACTCCACTTCACCCTTACCTCAGGGCCTCCTTCCTTGTGCCTGATATGGTGTGTCTCCAATAGCACAACCTCCTTCCACAGCTCCTGACATCCACGCCTCTAACTGGGAGGCTTTTAACTAGTTCCAGCCAGCCCTTGATTGGCTTCAGGTGTCCCAATCAATCTAGCCATCTCCACTGCTTCTTCTGGAAGGATCTTAATTGGCCCCAGGTGTCTTGATTAACCTGGAGCAACTGCCATTTGGTTACCAAGGTATCAGGGATTTGTTTAGCCTGGGGCGAACATACTGGTTCCTTACCACTTTCCTATAGCCCTCAGCGCATGGGGCTCTCCAGACCTCGTACTCCCCGGCGCGTACTTCAGGAGGTGAAGGCTGCTTTGCCGCCCGCTGCTCGGGTTTACCTCGACCGGGTCCTGCGAGAGGGTACGCCCCGCCCTCCCTCCACCCCAAGCCCTCCGGACCTTTTTATTGGGCCCCTGCCCCGTGGACCCAACCGGGTCCCCTGTCCCTTCACGGTGAGCCGGCTGCACGAACTGCAGCCGGTCCGCTTCCAGACCGCGCCAAGGAAACATCTCTACACGCTCGTGCTCCACACCCTTCATCTCCTCACCCTCACGTCCCGCCCCGATACGAAATGGCGAGACCTCCTGCCACCTCTAGAGGGTGAGAAGCCCCGGTGGGCCAGCCTTTACTCCTCCTTAGTCCCAAGGCCCGCCGGGGATGTCAGTTGGCGGCTCCTTCACGGAGCCGTGAGCACGGGTGTGTACTTGGCGCGGTTCACCCCTATCCCCGACACATGTCCCTTTTGCGGTGTGAGGGAGACCCTGGCGCACATTTATCTAGAGTGCGCCAGGCTTCAGCCCCTGTTCCGGCTCCTCTTAGACATTTTGTTGAGGTTTTGGTTGCACTTTTCCCCTCACCTTTTTATTTATGCACTTCCAATCCGCGGCCCCACAAAGTCACGGGACCTCCTGGTCAACCTCCTCCTGGCCCTAGCTAAACTGGCCATCTACAAAACCAGGTTGAGGAGGTTGGCCGATGGAGGCTCCTGTGACTGTGGGGCCTATTTTCGATCCTCTGTTCGTTCACGCATACGGGCAGAGTTCCTCTGGGCAGCATCCACTGGCTCCCTTGACACCTTTGAGGAGCAGTGGGCGCTGTCCGGGGTTCTCTGCTCGGTGTCCCCATCTGGTTCGCTTTGTTTGACCCTTTGACCGCACTCCCGTTCCTGTTTTTTCATTTTTTGTCCCCCGGACTCACTTGGTATCCAGGTCCTGTGGATCCCTCCCCTTAGGCTGAAGGGGGGGATCCTTTAGCAGTGGGCGGGCTTTGCCCGCCCACTTCCCGGATCCCAATAAGAACATACTGGTTCCTTACCACTTTCCTATAGCCCTCTGGCCGGGAAGGAGGTAGAGGGCTGCTGCTGCTGCTCCTCCTGCTCATCCTGCTGGGGCTGCTGCTAGGCCCTGGGCCCTCCCAGCTGCTGTTTGCTGCTACTGCTGCTCCAGCTTCTCCTCTGGCTGGGCCAGACACCCCTCCCACTACTCTACTCTCTGGTTGCTGGCTGCCTGGCAGCTGAACCCCCTCCCCCCCCCAACACCTTGGTTGCTGCTACTCCTGCTGCTGCAGCAACCCCTTGGGGGGAGGGGGCCTGCTGGCCCTCTCCCCAGAGGAGGGGTGTGAGGAGCCCCTACTCCAGCCACTGCTGTGACCACCACCACCACCATCTGTGAGGGGTCCTGCCTGACCACCGGAACACCGCCTGGAGTTGCTGGAGCTGCTGCTGCTGCCCTGTTTGCTGCCAGGAAGCTGCTGGTACCCAGAGGAGGAAGACCCGGAAGACCATCGGCAGAGACTCTGCAGGCCACTGTGGAGGGGGCCTCCATGAACTGAGTAATCTTTCGAACTGTGCTCTAGTGGTGGGGGTATTGACTGTGTTTGTAGGGGCACAGGGGGTGTGGCGCCGAGCCTGCCCCCTGGTCCACCTGTGCCCCCCCATGACCCCCACCACCACCGCTGCCCCCTCCACCACCTCTGCTGGCTGCTCACCATCTGCCTTGTGCTACGGCCTCTGGACTTAGCTGCTTCCATGGCCCACCACAACCTTTTCACATCATTTGGGCCTGCAGCGGCAACCAGCCCCACCCATTGACTTTGTGCAAGCGCACGTGGGTGCACGTGCCCCCTCCCATACCCCTTAGACTGACCCTCTTCCCCCCAGCAGCACGTCCCTTGCTTTGTCCCTTGCCACCTGCCCCATTTACCCCTTGCAGTTGTTTGCCCCTTTTTTTGGTCCCAGCTCCTTGCTATTTTCAGTTTTGCCTGCCCCGCCCCTCTCCCGCTACAGCCTTGTTTGTTTGCCCTACCCTAGCCCTGAAACTAGTCCCTTGTTATTCTGCCCCATTCTTAGTTGGTTGTCTCCCTCCTCCTGAAGCTCCGTTTGCCCTGATTAGCCCCCCGCTTTCATGCACCCACGCCCCCTCCCATGCGCTTGTGCCCCTCCCCTGTTTAATTTTGACCCTATCTCACTGCACCCCCATGCTGTTATATCATCCCCTCCCCTCGTGCAACAAGAGGAGCCGGATTTCCCATCTTGTGTCGGTGACTGAACCCTACCCCCGCACTAGTCCGAGATAACCCTGGACCCTGTTCCCACTTTTAGTGCCCTCCTCCCCTGCCTGCAGCCTAGCGGAGAGGAGTGGTCACCCCGATTCCTCTCCCCACCCCCCCTCTCAAGAGTTTTCCCTTCCCCCCCGTTCATCATGGCAGGCGATATGGAGGGAGAAGCCCCTCCAGATGGCATGGCTGCCCCTCCTCCGCCTGTTCCCCCATCACCCTCCCTAGCCTCCACCTCGACCGCCGCTGCCGAACCACCTGCTCTCGCCCCCGCTGGGGCACCGGCAGCGGCGGACACTGAAGAGACCTCCGCTGCTGCCACGTCCCTCGCCCCCCATGATCCTGGGGGAGCCCCCCCAGCCGGCAGGAAGGGCCAGGGTAAAAAGAAGGGTAAGGGCCCCGCGACAAAGGCCAGACCCTCCATGGCAGAGGCAGCCACTACTGCTGCGGCCCTGCCACCGGCCGCGGCACCCTTCCCTGCTGTTCCCTCTACCAGCTCTGCGGGTGTCCCACCCCCGGCCCCCAGAGCGTACGCCCAGGTGACGGCAACCCCCCCACCTGCCGCAACGTCACCTAACCCGCCCACCGCCTCAGCTACCATCTATAGCGGCCGGGGCCCCTTTCCCACCTTGACCAGGAGGCATGGCGTCCGTTGCCTCCTGGTACCTGCCTCGCCCCACGTAGAAACCTATGTGCGGGCGTTGGCGAGGGTGGTGGGGCCCACGGCCATTGTAGCGGCCTCCAAAATGTACGGGAAGGTAGTCTTCTTCCTCGCATCGGAGGCCGCGGCCCAAGAGGCGGTGGAGAAGGGCCTGGCGGTGGGGGGCGTGTTCGTCCCGTTAGAGCCGCTGGAGGACTTGGGCGTCCGCCTAGTCCTCACTTCCGTCCCTCCCTTCCTCCCCAATGCCGCCCTGTTACCTGCCCTCTCCGCCCTAGGGAGACCCATCTCTGTAGTCAGCCCTCTCCCACTGGGCTGCAAAGACCCCGCCCTCCGTCACATCCTCTCGTTCCGCCGGCAGGTGCAGCTCCAAATGCCGCCGGCTGCACGTGACGGGGAGGCGCTCGAGGGGTCCTTTATGGTCCCCTATCATGGGGCCCGTTACCGGGTGTACTATTCCACGGGGGAGGCCCGGTGCTACCTCTGCCGGGCGATGGGACACGTCCGGAGGGACTGTCCCTTGGCCCGGCAAGGGGGAGCATCCGAGACCCCCGAGCCCTGGCAGGGCGTCGGCCCCGTCATCGCCGGCGCCCCTGAATGCCCGGTGCCCAGAGCCGCCCCTCCTCCTTCCCAGTCCACCGCTGCTCCCGCTCGGGCCCTGGGAGTACCTCCCCCAGTGAGCCCAGACGAGCGGGAGAGGCCCACTGCGAACAGTCTGCTGAGGCCTGTGGAGGAGGGTGAGGCAGGGATATCGCCGGGCGTGGGAGAGGGCCCGCCCCAGGGAGACTTTTCTCTCCCTTATGCTGCCCCACCACTACCTCCCCGAGTCCCTAAGAAGTCGCGCCCCCCCCCGACCCGACCCTTACTAGCCAGCCCCCAGATGATGCCATGGAGGGCTGGGCCTTAGTACAGGGGAAGCGGGGCAAGCGGAAGGCTCGAGCCCCGCTCCTTTCCGCCGATGCGGAAGCCCCCCGGAAAACCAGGAAGGGGGGAACTGATGCCGAGCCTTCCGCTTTGCCCCCGAGCGGCTTTAGTCCGCCAGAACCGGCTGGGAAAGACGTGGCAGCACCGGAAGGTATTACCGCCCTTCCCTCGGGAGCCCCTGATGGAGCCCCTTCTGCCCCGTTTGTCAACCCTGCACGCCCCGACCCGGGCATCGCTTCAGGAGCCGGCGGGGAGAACCCCGGGGTGGCAGAAGGTGACCTGCCCTCCATCTACGAGGAGATCGAGGCCCTGGGTCTGACCCCAATCACCCAGGGGGAGGACGACCCTTTACCAGCAGGCCTCGACCTCAATGACCTCACCCCGGTGCCCCTTTCCCCCCTCTCCCCATGCTCCCTCCCCTTGACCGCCGGTTCCGCTCCCACCTCCGAGGATCCCCTGGGCTCTTCCACCTGCCCGGTCGCAAGTGACACCTCGCTGACGGCCGCCAAGCCTCCTGAAGCGACGGCCGGTGCCCTGCGGCCGGGACCCGAATCCCAGAGGGTACCCCTCATTGGGGTGGGACAACAGTTCTCCTTCCCAGGCGGGGACCCCGCAAATATCTGTCCACCTCCCGATGCCGTGGCTGTAACACAAACCATCATACTAGAGCCCGGCATCGTGGGGGGTCCCCTTCCCAATTCCCAGATCCCTCAGCCACACCAAGAGAGGCCACCTCCCAGTGGCCCAGCTCCTGCGGCTCAGGATCCTCTACCCGTTCCTCAGCCCGGCCCTGCTCATGTCCCGCTCCCTGCCCCTACTTCTGATCCCTGCCCCGCCCCTGATGCCATCCCAATCTCCCACACCTCCCATGATGACACTGCCGCCTCTGGGGCTGTCTCCCTCCCCTTCTCGGAGGATGACCCCCAGGGAGCGGCTCCAGTATTTCCTCGTCCCGACCCACCAGAGGCTGCTCTTCTCCCTCCACCGCCTCCCCCAACTAAGCCGAATTTCGGGTTGGGCCCTAAGGTGCCAGCCCAGCGGGAGCTGCGTTGAGGCTCCGCCCCTTGCCTATCTGTTTCGGTGTCCGGGGCCCCTTCTTTCGATAGCCGGGAGCCAGTAACCCCGCCCCCCCATACGCTGCGAGAGGAGCTGCGGGAGTTCCTGGAGGACGTCCGGGGCTCCCGCAACAAAGTCCAGCTCGCTCTCCAGCGATGGGGGGATTTCCACCAAATCCTCCGGGCCGCGAGGGCCCTCATGGGGGAGGGCAAAGGGACTGGGAAGCAGGCCGCCACGGCCTACCAACGGGTCCGCCTTTTCCGTGACTCACTACTCGCCTACGGGGTGGGTCACGGATTGTTACGCGGCCCGATGGGGGCCGTGAGTGACTCTGCCAGCAAGGATCCCCTCCAGCCCTCCTCATGGCATCTCTCCTCTTCGCAACATTGAACACCCGGGGCTGTAGGATGGGTCTCCGCAGGAGCCAGGTGCTCTCCTTCCTTCGGGAGGGGGGGTACTCTGTAGTATTCCTGCAGGAGACCCATACAGATCCAGCCGCTGAAGACAGCTGGCGGCTGGAATGGGGGGACAGAGTCTACTTCAGCCATCTCTCTGTTCGCCAGGCTGGAGTGGCGACCTTGTTCTCCCCCGACCTACGGCCTGAGGTGCTGGGGGTTGCCGAGGCTGTGCCAGGCCGCCTGCTGCACCTACGGGTCCGTATGGAGGGGCTCGTGGTCAATCTCATCAACATCTATGCCCCGACACCGGGCCCGGAACAACTTCGTTTCTATCAGCAGGCGTCCACCTTCCTCGGCACCTTGGATCCTCGCGAGTGCCTGGTCCTGGGCGGGGACTTTAACAACACCCTTGAGAAACGGGACCGCTCGGGGATCGAGCAGTGCCCGGCCGCCGCGGACGTCCTCAGGGAGATTGTCGAACATCACTCCCTGGTGGACGTCTGGCGCGACCACCACCCGGACGACAGCTCAACCTTCACCTTTGTCCGGGTGGAGGCCCATCGGTCGCACCACTCCCGGTTGGACCGCATCTATTTATCACGTTTTCACCTTTCGCGGGCCCACTCCTCCAGCGTCCGGCCGGCCCCGTTCTCTGATCATCATCTCGCTACCGTGACGGCCTCTCTCTGCGCGGAGAGGCCGGGGCCGGCCTATTGGCATTTTAATAACAGTTTGCTGGAGGATGTGGGTTTCGTGGCATCCTTCCGGGAGTTCTGGCTGGCCTGGCGAGGGCAACGGCACGCCTTTCCCTCGGCGCGGCGATGGTGGGATCTAGGGAAGGTGCGCGCCCGGCTCTTCTGCCGTGACTACACCCGGGGTGCCAGCCGACGGAGGGATGCGACGATAGGGCAGTTGGAACGGGAGGTCTTAGAGCTGGAGAGGCGTCTGGCCGCCAGCCCTGAGGATCCATCCCTCTGTGGGGCGTGCCGGGAGAAGCGGGAGGAGCTCCGGGAACTCGAAGATCATCGGGCCCGGGGCGCCTTCATTCGATCCCGCATCCGTCTCCTTCGGGAGATGGATCGCGGCTCCCGCTTCTTCTACGCCCTGGAGAAAAAGAGGGGGGCTAAGAAACACGTCACCTGTCTCCTCGCAGAAGATGGCACCCCCCTCACGGATCCGGTGGAGATGTGCGGGAGGGCCAAGGCCTTCTACGCGAGCCTTTTCTCCCCGGTCCGACCGATCCTAACACTTGCAGAGTGCTCTGGGACGAACTCCCTACGGTCAGCACGGGCGACCGAGACCGGCTAGAGCTGCCTCTCACTCTGGCCGAGTTCTCGGAAGCCCTCCGTCGCATGCCAACTAATAAATCTCTGGGACTGGACGGGCTGACTGTGGAGTTCTACCGCGTGTTCTGGGACGTCCTCGGCCCAGACCTTGTCACCGTCTGGGCCGAGTCCTTGCAGGGCGGGGTCCTCCCTCTTTCGTGCAGGCGAGCCGTGCTCGCCTTATTGCCGAAGAAGGGGGACCTCCGCGATTTACGGAATTGGCGTCCCGTCTCGCTCCTCAGCACGGACTATAAAGTCGTAGCAAAGGCCATCTCGCTGCGGCTCGGGTCCGTGCTGGCGGACGTGGTCCACCCAGACCAGACCTACACCGTCCCGGGCCGCACCATTCTCGACAACCTGTATCTGGTCCGGGATCTCTTGGAGCTTGGGTGTAGGGATGGTCTGTCGTTCGCCCTTCTGTCTCTGGATCAGGAGAAGGCGTTCGACAGGGTGGATCACGGGTACCTCCTGAGCACTCTGCGAGCGTTTGGCTTTGGGCCCCAGTTTGTGGGTTTTCTCCAGGTGCTGTACGCCTCCGCAGAGTGTCTGGTCAGGCTCAACTGGACCCTGACCGAGCCGGTCAGCTTCGGGCGAGGAGTACGGCAGGGGTGCCCCCTCTCGGGCCAGCTGTACGCTCTGGCGATCGAGCCCTTCCTTTGTCTCCTCCGCAGGAGGTTGACGGGGTTGGTGCTCCGAGAGCCGGAGCTGCGGCTGGTCCTGTCGGCATACGCCGACGATGTGCTCCTCGTGGTCCAGGACCCGGGCGACTTGGTGCGGGTGGAGGCTTGCCAGACGATCTACTCGGCGGCCTCCTCTGCCCGGGTCAACTGGGTCAAGAGCTCTGGCCTGGTGGTAGGGGACGGGTGGCAGGCGAGCTCTCTCCCACCCGCGCTTCAGGCCATCAGGTGGAGTGCGGGTCCGCTGCTCTATCTCGGCGTTTACCTTTCTGCCACGCATCCATCCCTGCCGGAGAACTGGCAAGGTTTAGAGGGCAGGGTGATAGAGCGGATCCGGAAATGGACAGGACTGCTCCGGTGCCTCTCCTTTCGAGGGAGAGCACTGGTAATCAATCAATTAGTCCTGTCCATGCTCTGGTACCGGCTCAACACCCTGGTCCCGGCCCCGGGTTTCCTGGCCAACCTCCGGACGTCGATTCTGGAGTTCTTTTGGTCAGGACTGCACTGGGTCTCTGCAGGGGTTCTTCATCTTCCTCTGGAGGAGGGTGGGCAGGGCCTGAAGTGTCCACACACTCAGGTCCATGTCTTCCGTCTCCAGGCCCTGCAGAGGCTCCTTTATGGTGCAGGTAGTCCGGCGTGGAGCATATTGGCGCACGCCTTCCTGCGCCGTTTCCGAGGGCTCCGATATGACCGGCAGCTCCTTTATCTCCATCCGAGAGGTCTTCCGCGAGACCTCTACGGGCTGCCAGTCTTCTACCAGGACCTCCTCCGGACCTGGAAGCTATTCTCAGCGACCAGGTCTGTGGCGGCCACCGAGGGGGCAGATCTCCTCGCGGAGCCCCTGCTACACAACCCCCAGCTCCGTGTGCAGGTGGCGGAGTCCCCCTCGGTGCGCCAGAGGTTGGTCCTGGCAGAAGTCACTAGGGTCGGAGACCTCCTGGACTACGACCGGGGAGATTGGCTGGATCCCCTGATGCTTGCTCAGCGCATGGGGCTCTCCAGACCTCGTACTCCCCGGCGCGTACTTCAGGAGGTGAAGGCTGCTTTGCCGCCCGCTGCTCGGGTTTACCTCGACCGGGTCCTGCGAGAGGGTACGCCCCGCCCTCCCTCCACCCCAAGCCCTCCGGACCTTTTTATTGGGCCCCTGCCCCGTGGACCCAACCGGGTCCCCTGTCCCTTCACGGTGAGCCGGCTGCACGAACTCCAGCCGGTCCGCTTCCAGACCGCGCCAAGGAAACATCTCTACACGCTCGTGCTCCACACCCTTCATCTCCTCACCCTCACGTCCCGCCCCGATACGAAATGGCGAGACCTCCTGCCACCTCTAGAGGGTGAGAAGCCCCGGTGGGCCAGCCTTTACTCCTCCTTAGTCCCAAGGCCCGCCGGGGATGTCAGTTGGCGGCTCCTTCACGGAGCCGTGAGCACGGGCGTGTACTTGGCGCGGTTCACCCCTATCCCCGACACATGTCCCTTTTGCGGTGTGAGGGAGACCCTGGCGCACATTTATCTAGAGTGCGCCAGGCTTCAGCCCCTGTTCCGGCTCCTCTTAGACATTTTGTTGAGGTTTTGGTTGCACTTTTCCCCTCACCTTTTTATTTATGCACTTCCAATCCGCGGCCCCACAAAGTCACGGGACCTCCTGGTCAACCTCCTCCTGGCCCTAGCTAAACTGGCCATCTACAAAACCAGGTTGAGGAGGTTGGCCGATGGAGGCTCCTGTGACTGTGGGGCCTATTTTCGATCCTCTGTTCGTTCACGCATACGGGCAGAGTTCCTCTGGGCAGCATCCACTGGCTCCCTTGACACCTTTGAGGAGCAGTGGGCGCTGTCCGGGGTTCTCTGCTCGGTGTCCCCATCTGGTTCGCTTTGTTTGACCCTTTGACCGCACTCCCGTTCCTGTTTTTTCATTTTTTGTCCCCCGGACTCACTTGGTATCCAGGTCCTGTGGATCCCTCCCCTTAGGCTGAAGGGGGGGATCCTTTAGCAGTGGGTGGGCTTTGCCCGCCCACTTCCCGGATCCCAATAGGAACATACTGGCTCCTCACCACTTTGCTATAGCCATCTGGCCTTGCCCCATCACACAGGATACTGGCAATGGGATGCGGAACCTTTCACCTTTAGGTCATCACCACTTTGAAGACAGTCCAGGATCGTAGTGATGAAAAGTTAACCATGAGCATAAACTAACATTTACCAGCTGATGGTTGTTTGGTGGCCTGTGCCCGCTAACCATTACATCCTCCTACCACTACCCCTACTATTTTCTCTCCTCCATCCAATTTTGATCTTTCCCTCCCTCTCAAATCATGTGGCCCCACTGGAGCTCTGAGTGTTTGTAGCTCTAACACATGGATGTTTTCCTGCCTGGCTCTTGACCCCCTACTCTAGTCCAGTATACGTTAGCCAAGTGTGTATATTTAATGACTGTCAGAATTAAGGGGGTAGCTGTGCATCTTTCCTCTTTCTACTCCGACTGCACTCTCCTTGGATTGTCAGCTTCTTGCCAGTACTGTCTCAGGCAGGGTGGAGTCTCATGAGTCTTCCATTCTTAGCCCAGGGCTACACTAGGGGAGGGGGTCGATCTACGATACGCAACTTCAGCTACGGGAATAGCGTAGCTGAAGTCGGCGTATCATAATCGGCTTACCTGGGGATGAGGACGGCGGCAAGTCGATCACTGCAGCTCCCCCGTCGACTCCGCTTCCGCCTTTCGATGCGGTGGATTGCCGGCGCCGACGGGGAGCACGATCGGGGATCGATTAATCGCATCTTAACGAGACGCGAAAAATCGATCCCCGATAGATCGATTGCTACCCGCCGATCCGGCGGGTAGTGAAGACCTGCCCTTAGACTGGGGCCCAGGTTCCCTACTCTGCATATCAACTGTTTACCATTTTGCAGGCCCAGCTGGGTGTCAAGGAACTGTGTTTCATTCCCTCAGGAACCTGTAATTACTAATATTGACCAACAGCCTTCTTACAGCAAAGTTTTATTCAGCAGTTTGTGGGGGAAAAGCAGTAGAAAAAAGATGTTAAAGCAACATATAACTTATACATGCTTAGTCTCATCTAGTCTTATGCTTCACTACAAGCTAAGTTAGATAAGCTTTCCTCTTTTTTTATAGGAAGAGAACTGAACCAATTTACATTCCCCTAGCAAACCCAGATCTTCCTGTGTGTACATGGGACTCAAACATCTAGTTCTCTCCTATTTGAACTAGTTTGGGTGCTCCCTTCCACATTGGACTAGAGCCATTAAGGCTGCTTGCTCTGGCATAGTCTATTAACAACCCTTAAATGTAAGTTCTTAGGCCATTATTAGAAAGAGCCTTCTCTCTTTCCCCACATAGACCCATATGGTAAAATATTGATCCCCATTTACAGTACAGACACCATGATAGTGACAGATACAGTGTCAATAATTATTAACAATCACCCCCATATTTGTCACAGCAACTGAGGGAGAAGAATGGACCAACTTCATGCAGGTATATAGGATGACTAAATCACCAAATGAATTGCACAATTACGAAGAACAAGGGCAGATGGAAGAGGCAAGGAAGAAATGTGGAGTGGGGAGAAGGCATAGCTAGAAAAATAAAATGCAGGTCTCCTCTGCAGTGTTTAGGTCTCCTTCAACTCTGCCTGGTACTTGAGTTTAAGTGCACTGCTGAACTGAAGCCATAGTGCTGTATTTATGCAGGGGAACAAAGTGTCACCATATTTTTTATAGTAATGAATTGTTTCTGGTTATCTTGATGTGTGTGTGTGTGTACATTTTGAAATATTTTTTAAAAATAATTCTAAAAATATTTGCTGCAGATCACATACCAAGAGACAAAGACTACACATGTATGAATAAGCAGCCATTCTCCACTTTAAAATATGTATATTCATACTACCCTTTTATATATGTATGTACCACATCTTTTTTCTCTTTAATGAAGTTTGACAATTTGTGACAGGACAGAAAGGAAATTCATTATATTTAGTAATGGAAAACCCATTTCTCATTTTTCCGGAGCCAAGCAGCTGCAATGAAATTGCCTAAACCACTATATCACAATTCCCCACCTTTGTGGTTCTTAAGGTCACCCTCAAGGGTCTTCAATTTCCTTATGTTCACAGCTTGGCACCTAGTAATTTTCAGAATCAGGAAATATAAGAAAGCTATATATTTTTTTATTCTAAGAAGGAATTTTTTTGATTTAGGAAGAAATAAATCTGTCAGGATGAAAATATTAAAAATAAGAACCTTGACTGTAATAATCACAGCAGTGTCACTGCCAATTTTGTTTAGCAAACTTTTTTGAAAGAAATTTTTCAGCTTGACAAAGAAACTTCCCATCTCCCCGCAAAGAAATTGTCAACAAAAGGGAAATGGAATTTTTATTTCATTAATCAGGGAGGTTTAAGGGTAATTTATGGTAATAAGCCAAATACTATGCAGAATTACCTTTTCTTAAAAAGTTATTCTGCATGCTTGCTATTACCAACTTCAGTGAATTTTCAGTTACTAAAGTGAAGCAAGATTAGATCTGTTTCTTTGTATTATAAATGATCATACGCTTTGTATACTGGTATTAATTTTGGTGAATTGTTACAACTCACTCTGAAGGATTTCATGTCTTGTAATAGGCAATAATACAGTCTTCAACTGATTTCTCTAAGAACAGCTTCAGAGTCAAATTGAAGAATTCACTCTTTGGGCTGTGCAATGAGGTGAAATAAAAGTTTCCTTTGTGTATGATTCTATTTCCATTGAAGATATAGCAATTACATTTCTGAAGGTGGGCTTCAGTTAATTCTTAATAATGTATCACTTCTAACAGAAGGAGAACATATGTTCAGTTCCAGTTAAATGTTTGATTTTAGAAGGTTTCCTTGTGCCTTTTAAAATCTACTATGTAATGTTCCAGGGAAGACTTTTAATCTTAATAATAAGAAAATAATTAAAATGAATGGTGCAAAAATACTGTGTAGTATATTATAAAAACAAACACTGAGAAAAAAGTAAACACTGAGCAAATATTTATTCAGTTTGCTACAAAAAATATTTATCACCACAACTATGTTAGTTTTTCCTGTTACAATGTCTACTAACTGAAAATGAATTTGTTCTATCTGAGCTACTAGTATGTGTGATCAAACTTTCCTTCCATTCCAAGATTACAAGGTATCTTCTGCCCACTTGTTTTACTTCTGCCTGGCAAATACAATTACTACTAGGTTTCTGTAAGAAAGGTTAGTATTTTTATAAAACCCAAACCGCATGGTTACCAAGAGCGTTTGAGCCAAACTAACTTCTTTTGAATACTAATAAAAGAAAAGGCAATTACTTACCAGTTTGCTACTGTGCCATTATGGATCCAGCACACCCGCAAATACAATACATAACAAAATACAAATAGACAAAACTCAGGAAACTAAAATGTAACACGACCAATCAGTACCGTAGCTCAGCGTAACAGCATGAGTCATGGACTGTTTATTGCTAGTTACATGCTCCTCCAATCAATGTACTGGAGTTGTCCAGATGAGGTCTAGTCTGTGGTCAGGGTGCTGCCCTGGGACCCGGGATACCTGAATTTAATTTCCTGCTCTGTCACAGACTTCCTGTGTGACCTTGGGCAAGTCATTTAATTTCTCTGTGCCTCAGTTCCCCGCAAGAGTGTTGTGAGGATACCGCATTAAAGATGGTGAGACACTCAGTTACTACATGTAACCCTAAGGCAGATAGAAAGTGCCTTGCAAAAATTTAAAATGCTCCAAACGCTTTAGACCTAATGTTGAATTTTCATGGTTAAAGCTGGTTTAATGTCACAACTTTAATTGTCCATTTTCAGAAAACAGCACAGCTAATATACTAACGAAACAGAAGCTTGCTTGTTGTATTCTTCAGGAGCAGGAACTGTTTCAACATCAGTCCTGAATGCCTTCAGCCTGCATCGGAGCCAAGCCCCAAGTGCTGTGAAGAACTATCATTCCACTTTGCTGAAATAATCACACATGTTTAGGAAGCCATCTCAGACAGCATCCATGCTGCCTATACCCAACAACCAACAGCAGCGTGCATTCCCAGCATTCAGTCCACTTATCAAGTTTAGGACACCCTAATGGAGTCTCAATCTGTGACTTGTGAATCTGATGCAGGCCCTAATTGGCTTATGAAAGAGAGTCATGAACAATTGGTACAACTCCTAACCAAAAGAGCCAATGCATCATTCAGAGAAGGAATCTTACCTTCCTCCTTCAAAGATGCAATACTCTGACCAAAACTGAAGAAACCAATTTTGGATACATTGGTTCTAGCCAACTGATGCCAAGTACTGAATTTCCCATTCCTGAGTAAGCTCATAGAGAAGATAACCAAATGCTGGCTACAAGCTCATCTAACAGAAGGTAACATCCTGGACCTGGCCATTCAGGCCAGGATATGGAAATGAAACTGTCTTAGTGGCATTGATGGATGAACTTTTCCTATCAATGAATCCAGGACAGACAATGTCTCATCCTCCTGGGCCTCTCTGCAATATTTGACACGGCTGACCATGAGATTCTGCTGTCTCACCGAGAGAGGCGGCAGATTGTACTAAGATCATTTGAGTCCTTCCTGGAGGGGTGCACTCAATGAGTAGTGATGGGAAACAGCACCTTCACTACCAGACCCTTCACTTATGGAGTTACACAAGTACTGATTCTCTCTCTAGTCCTTTTCAACATCTACAAGGAACTACTAGGAGAACTGATCAACTTAGTCCATAGTTTTGGGTTACTCTTCGATTCATAACTGACACTGAGCTCTCACATAGCAACAGTACCCTCTCCTCTTGGCTAGAAGACTTCATCTCATCCTGGAAGACAAAAACCTGGCCTTGTTATTCATGCTTTTTGTAACCTCTAGGTTGGACTACAGTAATGCATAAAATTGGGCAGGAAACCTTCAGCACTTCAGCTAGAATAGAATGCTATAGCATGTCTCCTCAGTAACCCACGCTACAGTGAGCACATCAGACCTGTCCTCAGCTCTGTACATTGGCTTCCCATAAAATTCGGAATATTTTTTCATAACTACAGACAGCGTATCTATGGACATATTGTTCCTCACGGTGCACTGACAACCATCACTAATGTAGACATATGCTCATTACCGTATATCTCAGTGAGAGATAACAGAGGCTTATTGATAAATCTTTGTTTATCTTTTCCAAAATGGTAGGGTGATTCCTCTAATGTTGCACAGATTAGACTTAAGTAGTTAACAATATAAGTACTTTGTTTCAGGGGAAATCTGAATAGGAATCAACACCGAGGAGGGTTTTACATCTGAAGATGCGTTATGAGCCATTATAGCTGACTTCCTCACTGTGGAGGTAGTAGTGAGGTAAAACTCTACAGACGTGCTGAGCACCTCTTGATAGGGTGACCGGATGTCCTGATTTTATAGGGACAGTCCTGATTTTGGGGTCTTTTTCTTATATAGGCTCCTATTACCCCACCCCGCCCGCTGTCCTGATTTTTCACACTTGCTGTCTGGTCACCCTACCTCTTGAACACATGTAATTCCAAACTCAAACATTTTAATACTCCCTTATTTTCTATGTTTATTTTATATTGTCTTTATCTAGCATTTCTCTCCGAATGGTATATAGTGCAACAGCAGATTATGACAGTGACCATATGTTCAAATCATTTATTGTTGCTGTATCTGAGAGCTGTGGATCTGATGGTATTTGTTATAAACTCTAGTTTGGGGAGTGATTATGGTGTAGAATGACTATTCTAGCTTGCATCAGGCTGAGACATGGCATAAATATGCAACTTGCCAATGTCAAACATCAGGATAGAGAGTTGTCATGCTTTCAACTGGACTTCAAAAAGATTAGTACTGCAACTTCAAAGTTACTGGAGCATTGAACATTCATGTAGTTCAAAAAGCAGCTTCTGCCACTACCAGCATCATTACACTAGCGGCTACTGCAGCTGCCATGAGACTATTAGTTTAAACTATTAGTTAAAATTTGAATGGCTAAGACAGACACATTAAACACTTTATGAATTTTAATTGATTTTTTTTATAAGCAAATTGTAGAGTTTAGTGATAAGAGCAGGTACAATACATACCTAAGAAGTGAGATACTCTGTAAGTACAGATGGAAAATAGGTAAAAATAATCATTACACCCAGGTAATACACAGTCACAAGTGGTTGTCTTGAGAATGAAGCAATAAATTCCAGACAAATCACTGATGTTATTGCTGGGTAAACTTATCAAAACCTGAGTTCATAAATCTTCTAGTTTACAGCAAACCATGATGACGGCTTCTTCCCTTTGCTTCACGAATCACTTTAAATTAGGGAAAGCATTCTCTATCTAGCTGTCTAGCTGAGTTATACAGTAGCAAATGGTAAGCATGCAAATATATGTCAGATCACTAGATGGCCTCCTCCCACAAAATTTCTTTTTCTTTCCTACTTCTCCCATATAAACAAACCAATAATATGATATTTTAGTAAACAGGAACCATGTACAATACTGAGCACTTTACAATGCAAATTCCTGTAATCATAAATGGCCTGGTCCAGGAAAAGGAATCAACGCCCGAGTAAAAGAGCTCTGTGCTCATGAAAAAGTCTTGCACCTAGACGGTTATAAGGAAGGAACTCTCTGCCACAATAAGTGCAGCCGGGGTAGAGCACCCAGGTACCTAGTTCACTAATGGACGGTGCTGCGAATCTGGGGCAGCAATGGAAACAACCCCTTGCTTCTTTCCTAAGTGAGGTTTTTCAGTATATGAACATGTGCACGGACCCTCATAGGTAGGTGACACAACCATTTCCCCCTCCATATTCCTTGGCATAGACCTCTTGGGGACATGATATCCATGGAATGGGGTGGGGGTGGGGCAGAATCCTCCTGAGCATTTTGCTCCTTCTTTGGACCTTTCCCAGTGCACACAATCTCTGCTTCAATAGGTGCTCACATGGCTCCATAGCTTTCCTTTGAATTTGGTCCACAGGGCCAGATTTTCAAAATGAACCACACACAATGGCATCAATGTAGTTGAATGCACCTATGTTATACATACAGTAGTTATTTACATGTATACAAATGCCTGTGTAACTGGCCGTGCTTGAGGCCAAAGTGTAGAGTGAACCTAGGCCTTCTCACAGTAAATGAGCCTCTGCTGTTTTAGCTAAAGAACTAGCTCCTCTCAACTGGCAGCCTTTGCAGTTGTTAACCTCATCTATTGACCAGCCACTAGACAAGGACAAAGACCCACAATCTCACACTGCGGGTTATATGTGCACCTAACTTATCAATTCATCGTGTTCTTAATATTATTTATTATTTGTATAGTCACTGCACCTAGGAGCCCTAGTCATGGACTTGGATCCCTTTAAATGTTAAGGGTATTAAACAATAACAAACTAATGTGAGAGGACTGTGTTGCTAGGTGCTAGTAACTGAAAGGTGTTGCTTCACCAATGGAAGTTTATCACTAGACCAGGAGGTGAATGACTTTTTAAAAAAGTTATTATTTCTACTATGGCAGCACCCAAAAGCCCTAATCAGTTTTAGCCCCAAACCCCACTCCCACCCTGGGCACTGTATATACACACAGGAAGGCAAGGTGCCTGCGCAAAGATCTTACAACTTAATTTGAAGAGTCAAATTGAAAGTAGGAGAGTTATAATTTAAAATATGCTACAGTGTTTCAGAGCATTAGCTTTTAAAGCTGTTGGATAGTTAATTTGATTTCACAGCGCGATTAAAGTTAGTAAAATAAATTGCACAAGTGACTAAGAGAGCAAGGTCACTGAAGTGAAGAAAAACTTCCAGACTGTTTCGTGTTCTTCAAGAAAAAGAGACACCATTTAATACAATCTTATGCGCCTGAGGGAGTTCTACAAAGCCAGTTCTGTGGTACTCTGTAAGGCCATTGACCTGACCTCTTGGCAGGGACTGTGGTTTAACTGCTAATAACTTATGAAGATGCATTGGTATCAGCATCTGACTGCAGGAACTGTTATCTTCTTCTATAAAATGTCTCTTGTAGCTGAGGTTAGGTAAAGAGTAGCTGATGAGGGGAAGGGTTTTCAGTGTTAGCCAGGCTCTTGATCACCTTTCAGAAGTTTTAAGAGGCTAGCAAACAACGCGTCAGTTCAAAACTTCACCCACTCCCCTCTTTTCAACATCCAATGCCAGTTGATTCCACCCACTCGTCAAGCTCTTCTCTCCAACCACCAATGACTCCACCCATTTCCCTTGTCCTCCAGGCTTCTAGATAGTTCTATAGTAGTCTGATTGTTTTCTAACAGGCATAATGAGAACATTGATGCTTTCTTCATTTCCCTTTTTTACTTTTTAGAATAAAGTTTGTATTTTTAGAATAAAATTAGAACCTAGGTTTCCAGCATCAAAAATCTTTTTCTTTGAAAAATCAGAAAAGCCTGACTAAAATAATATTTACAAAAATACGCCATTTCTGGAAAAAATAACAGGGTACATGAGAGAACAGGATCAGATGTTTTACTATCTATAGGTACAAATTTTATGGAAGACTATTTAAAATACAATAAAAATTGTAGCAGTAGAAATACTTTTTCATTCATCAATACCTCTGTGGTAACTATGAAAATAGGGTACTTCTACCACTCCAAACCTGCTATATCATTTTTATACCAATAATGTGTCCATTAAAAGACCCAGAAAAAATGTGGCAGTTAATCACTCTGTTCCTCCAGTAACATCTGGCTCCTTTTGTAAGCTCTTGAGACAGTATTTTTGGTTGGCTGTGGAACTTGAAAAAGTTCAGAGAAGGGCAACAAAGAAGATGAAGGGTATGGAACGGCTCCCATACAAGAAGAGACTAAAAACTGCAAGGGCTGTTCATCTTAGAAAAGAGAAGACTAAGGGGAGATATGACAGAGGTCATAAAATCATGATTGGTGTGGAAAAGCTGAATAGAGAAGTGTAATTTACCCTTTCCCAGAATACAAAAACTAAGGGTCGCCCGATGAAATTAATAAACAGCAGCTTTAATACAAACAAGAGGAAATACTTTTCCACCCAACTCACAATTAACCCGTGGAACACCCCCCCCCCAAAAAAAAAGAAAAAAGAAAAAAAGAACTAGATATGTTTGTGGAGGATAGGTCCATCAATGGTTATTAGCCAAGAGGATCAGGAATAGGGTGACTGCACATCCCGTTTTGGCCAGGACAGTCCTTTTTTAAGCCCTGTCCCGGCCGTCCTGACTTTGCTGGCAAAAGTGGGCATTTGTCCCATTTGCTCTTGCTGAGTTGATCACTTGGCAAGAGCAAACAGGACAAATACCCAGTTTTGTCAAAAATGTGGCATACAGAGGAACGTGGGGTGAGTGACAATGCCAGTCCCATGCAGGGGAGGAGACAAGGCTCAGGTGGGGGCAGGCAGGGCTCGGGTGCAGTGACGCCAGCACCAGCCCTGCGCCGGGGTGGCAGGCATGGTTTGGGTGAGCAGTGATGCCAGCCCCACCCCCGTGCTGCGGGGGAGGCTTGGGTGAGTCACTCATGCCAGTCCTGCAGAGGAGGACTCAGGCAAGAGACTTTAGCCAGCACTACAGCGGGGCACCGGGAGGGCTCAGGACAGCCTTATTCAGTGTCCCGTTTTCCTCTTGGGAAATATGGTCACCCTAGTCAGGGATGTAACCTGATATACAAAAATGATTAGGGGGCTGGAGCACATGACTTATGAGGAGAGGCTGAGGGAACTAGGATTGTTTAGCCTGCAGAAGAGAAGAATGAGGGGGGATTTGATAGCTGCTTTCAGCTACCTAAAAGGGGGTTCCAAAGAGGATGAATCTAGACTGTTCTCAGTGGTAGAAGATGACAGAACAAGGAGTAATGGTCTCAAGTTGCAGAGGGGGAGGTTTAGGTTGGATATTAGGAAAAACTTTTTCACTAGTAGGGTGGTGAAGCACTGGAATGGGCTACCTATGGAGGTGGTGGAATCTCCTTCCTTAGAGGTTTTTAAGGTCAGGCTTGACAAAGCCCTGGCTGAGATGATCTAATTGGGTTTGGTCCTGCTTTGAGCAGGGGGTTGGACTAGATGACTTCCTGAGGTCCCTTCCAACCCTGAGATTCTATACTGGCCAACCTAAAATCTCAAACTGCTAGAAACTGGGAGGGGAAGACAGGAGGTTCTCTCCAAAATTGCTCTGTTCTGTATACTCTCTCTGAAGCTCTGGTAGTGGCCACTGTCAGAAGACAGGATGCTGGGCTAGATGGACCATTGGTCTGATCCACTATGGCTGTTCTTATGATTCTGTACCTATCACATGGCTATGCTGCTGCTATGGGTGTCTCACCTGTATTACCCTCCCCCTGGAACCACTTTTCTTTGCATCATCCCTTTGATTCAAAAATATGTGAACATTTTTAGCCACTTTATAAAAGGGTCCCTAGCAATCCACTATAGGACAGTGGGGTTTTTTTGTAATGCTGACTGCTCTTACCTCTGGATGAGATTCCATTCATACCTATCTAAATTTTGTAATCAACTGTACTTGCAGATTTAAAATGATGCTGTTCTATTATTTGTTTCCATTCCCGTAACATAAAAGTTTTCCCTCACAGTTTTTGTGTTGCTGAAGTACTGAAAATTGCTGTAGCTACTTTACACTGCAGTTGTTTTCATTTCTGCTCAGTCAGTTTATGTTTTTGTCATCTAAGCCACTAGTTGTAAATTGGCCAGTTAATTTTCTTGGCTACCAGTTGTTCCTATTTAACAGAATCATGAAGCAGTTTCACAAAATGTCATGTCTGCAGTGTAATAGAACTGAATAGCTGATTTACGGAAAATAAAAAACACAGATGGTAGCAGTGAAAAACACGTCACAAAAATCACACTCCTTATGTTGTTGCATGCTTTATTTCACTAGGTTGTCACTCTGAGATATGACAGCACATTTACAAAGTCAAGGTAAATACACTTGGCAATAGAAACAGGAATACAACTGTGTTAAAATCCTAAACATTAAAATGATTGCCATACTTCCATATTTTATTTCAAATGTTTTTTAAATTTGCTCACTAGTTATGGTGTCAGTTGACTAAGAACATAGTTAGATACATTTCTGTTGCCTGAACAAGTATTGTGTTACAAATTAGGGGTCTGATCCAACAGGGTGCTGGGATCTAGTAACACTCAGTGGGAATTGAGGGAGATCAGACTCTCTCAGATTCAGGTTTTATGGGTCTAATCCTTAGGCTATACTCACACAGGAAGTCCCATGGTAGTCAAAGGAGATACTTGTGACAAAACAGGATGCAAGTTTAGGCCCCAGTTTATCAAAAGTAATTGATGGCTTGTATATAGAGGGAAATTGACCGGCATAGCTATAGCAGAATAATTATTCTGGAATAATTTTTATTCCAGAATAGTGTGTCCACATAGGGAGCTTATTTCAGTATAGCTATAACAGTATAATTATTCTGCTATAGCTATGCCAGAAATATATCACAAGATTATGGGGCTATTTATATGAATAAATCATTAAATTGTGTTGCTTCAAAGTAAAAGTGGCATGTTTTACAAAGAGAGAAATTATTATATGAAGAGTTCACTGTTAGCAAGTATATAACTTAATTATTTAGTGGGAGATTTTCAAAAGCATCTAAGGATTTAAGAGCACAAATCCTTACCCTAGAAAGTCAGTGATAGTTGTGCTCCTAAATTCCTTTGGTGCATTTGAAATATTTCCCTTTAGCTACCTGAAGTGTGTAAAGAGCCATTTGCCACAACTTGCAACAATATGAAGTTTTCCCCTTCTAACTCTTGTGTTGTCCCTTGATTTGGTCATTTATCATATATTTTAATATGTAAAATATAAAGCCACCCATCTGACATATTGTGACCCAGAAGTTCTCTAATGATAACTATTATAATTTCCGCACTGATTATTTAGACATTGAAGATTAGAACTGTATAGTTCTCAAGAGCAGCAGATGCTACCAGTCAGCTCTCAGCAATAGCAGCAAGCAGCACCAGTAGTGAATAGCTCAGCGTATAGGTGTGAGAAATGGCAAGCAATATTGTCAGACAATGTCTGACTTTCCACACACACACTAGGGATGTCCCTCAGGAGGAAAATTCAGCTCTCTCTCTGATACCAGTTTTTATAAGCAATTCTGTGGAGAATTGTCTTTGAAAGTCACAGCATCCTTCCTTCTAGGTTAATTTACTCTAAAGTATGGGCAGAATTTTGTGCTGATTTACATTCCATACAATCCCAATGACAACTCAGCAAAATTTTAAAATAAATATTTTAAATAGGTGAGGAAGAGGACTTACAGGGATATATCCTGCTTGCTTTACTCAATATGTGTTAATCCCAGTGACTTCACCTAAGTACCAGTGAGCAATATTTCATGGGTCATGGGTTTCATTGAGTGTCTGTCACACATATTTTGGAACTGCAGTTTGTTTCCATAAAACATAGAATACTGTCAGAGGGCCAGATTTTTCAACCCTCATTCACACTGGGTAAACACTTACCCATCATTATTGATGTCAATGGGATTACTTTTTGTTGCCTTTGTCTGTACCTTTTCCAACACTAATATATCTTTTTTTTAGATAGGTTGACCAGAACTGCATGCAGTATTCAAGATGTGGATGTATCATGTATTTATACAGTGGCACTATGATATTTTCTGTTTCATTATCTATCCCTTCTAATGGCTCCTAACATTGTTAGCTTTTTTGTTTGCCACTGCACATTGAACAGGTGTTTTCAGGGAATTATCCACGACACCCAAATCTCTTTCTTGTGTGGTACCTGCTAATTTAGACCCATCGTTTTGTATGTGTAGCTGGGATTATTTTTTCCAGTGTGTACTACTTTGTGCTTATCAGAAATGAATTTTATCTGCCATTTTGTCATGCAGTCACCCATTTTTGTGGGATTGCTTTGTAACTCTTCCATACCCTTGTGCCCATGAGGGTCTTTATGCATTTGAGTAGTCCAACGGAACTCAAAAGAAATATTCACATGTGTAAAAGTTTTCATGACTGGGAAGTTATGGTGGCCACTCATACATTCCTGAAATACTGGCCAGTCAGGTATTTCCAGGAATGGCACGAGTCTGCCCCTGCTGGCATAACCCTGCCCCTGCTGGCATGAACTCAGACACACAGTGTGTGTGAGGTCACGCTGCACAGCGTGCGCCATTTTAAAGAGTGTGCCACTCCATCCCTGCTGGTGTGACCGTGTGTGCAAAGTCATGCTGGCAGGAGCAGAGCAGCATGCTCTTCAAAAGGGTGTCCCCTGTCTGATAACAGACTAATCCACATCTGGGTTTGTCAGAATACCAGATGGGGGCCAAACCGTAGAAAAGCAGGACTGTCTAGTTTAATATGAGCGCAAAGTGTGTGGAAAGTGTGGAATGAGAGGACTGCCTAGTTTTAGTATAATTGCCCTTCTGCCGGGGCAGGCTCTATGCACCAGCCAACCAAGCACGTGCTTGGGGGTGGCACTTTTTTTTTTGTTTTGGCAGTTGCGCTCTCAGAGTTTGGGGTGGCAAAAAACCTAGAGCCGAATGCTTGGAGTGGCCTTCTGCCAAAATGTTAGCAGATTTCTGGGACCCCACAAGACAATTTCCCATTTAGAGCAGTTATTGGTGACACAGGAGCCAGATATTTCCCAAGTGCAATCCTGTTTTCTGAAGTGGAGGTGGGAAGGAGGGAATGTAGCAAATAGTACCCAGGGAACCCCCTTTAGCAAAAATCTCAGGCCTGGCACCTTGCCCTGTCCCAAGAGAGGCTCTGTTGTTTCTCACTCTCAAAGTGCTTCCAGATGAACACACAATCTCTATTCCACCTCCAGCCCTGTGCAGGGGATACCTAATCCAAGCCTCTGTACAGCTGAATTGTTCTGGGAGCAGCCTGGCCATTAACATCCCCAAATTCCTAATGAGTCTCAGGGTGCAGTTACCAGCATTGCATTGTTAAATTTTTACCCTGGGTTACAACAATGATCCTTCATGGGAGAGCCATTAGCCTCTTTCATAACAACACATGACGTTTGGCAAGCCATTGAAACTCTCTGGGCCAGAGTGTCATTTATGCCATGGCCATTTACACCCATTTGCATTACACTATGATTAAAATGACAGCCACTTGGAGTCAGGCCCTTCTGCGCTGCTAGGGAGATGTAAGGGGGACTTTGTGTAAATGAGACTCTAGCCCATTCTTCCTCAGTCACTTCCTGGTCTGCAAGAATCTGGAACTGCTAATCTTTTGAAACATACTCTAAATCTCATCTCTTTGTAAGGGGAGCTGATAAAATGTGATGAACAGCATTGTAGTATGTAAATACATGGTATTAAATTGCAAACGGTCTTGTTATTTATGTTGATTTTGCTTGTGATATTTTCTATTTTTTAATTATTGTGAAAACACCCAGGGCAATAGATAGAAACTTTCGACCTGGTCCTCCAGTGCTTTGCATGGTAATTGTAAAGTGAATATAAAATGTATGAGAAACATTCCCATACTCTCCACTCACTTGTCCTGGTGGGAGCACTTTCCACACACTTTGCGCTCATTTTCCATATGTGTAGCTGACCACACAACTTGACAGGTAGTGGAGAATCAGCCCTTTAAATATAACTTGAATGAGTAATAAATAAATGAGTAGATAAGTAACTGTAGGTGATTGCAAACTAATAATATCAAAACACTCATTGTATCTTCTTACAGTCCTTTAATCATTGTTGGAATATATTTTGATACAGAGCTACCCAAATTTTCAAATGTAGGCACTTATTTAGCGTTATAAATTAGATTTTCTCAGATCTGTCACTTTCTAAAGAGCATTGCACCAATGTGTTAGCATGTCTGGGGCATTATTCCTCCAGCTGTGGCATTATGAAAATGTGCAAGGTGGCACTCTTGATCCACCAGTGGATCCATTACTCTGTATCAAGCTTCTTATTTGCAATTTGCTGTATGTCATGTGTCTGAGAAGACTCTGAAATATCATTATCACTAAGGTGAAGAACTGTTCATTGGACTGGAGGTCACTATTAATTAGAGGAACTAAAAATCCAAAATATGCTATCACAGGTCACAATGGATCTTGTGTAAAACCGGCAATGTATTCCTCAGTAGCTGTTTCTATTTTGATTGTTCTATCTCCTGGAAAAAAACATAGAAGAGCTCATTTCCAGACTTTACACTAATAGTATTTACAGGAAAAAATACTACTATTTTACTTCTAGCTTTATGCAATCAGACAAATGCACAAACCCTTCCCTAGTGTCTCCAAACATCTTCCTCGTCACCCTCCTAAATCCTTAGTTACTCTGACAAGAGTTTCCTAATCTTTTCAATTCATATTAACTGGTTTTCTATTTTTAATCTGAGAATTATGAGAAAGAAGACTGTGTGAGGATACAATTGCAGTATATGCACAACATTTCTAAGCAAGAATTATTAAAACTAAGAAAAGAAAACCAAATATTCAGGACCATAAACATCCTTGCAATGTTGCCTCATTCTCCGCTTGTTGTGGTGTCAGTTTTTCTACTAGTACAATGATCATTATTTTATATGGTGAGTTAATACAATTGGATAATAAATTAAGACTTTTGGATAATAAGGTTAAGCAAGAATTATGTGATCACGAAGCCAATTGGATAACTTGGATAATGGAAATGAAGAAAGAGAGTTGACATTTTTTTTCCAAACCAGTGAAATTTCTACAGTTATCATATCACTAATTTAATGACCTTTTGTTTGTTTTACTAGTAACTAGGGCTGTCAATTAATCGCTGTTAACTCACCTGATTAACTCAAAAAAATTAATCGCGATTTAAAAAATTAATCATGATTAATCGCAGTATTAATCACACCATTAAGCAATAGAATACCACTGAATTTTATTAAATATTTTTGGAGGTTTTTCTACATTTTCAAATATATCAATTTCAATTACAACACCGAATACAAAGTCTACACAGTACTCACTTTATATTATTTTTGATTATAAATATTTGCACTGCTAAAATTGATAAACAAAAGAAATGAGGCCCAATTCACCTCATACAAATACTGTAGTGTAATCTCATTATCGTGAAAGTGCGATTTACAAAAATAGATTTTTTTCTGTGACATAACTGCACTCAAAAACAATATAATGTAAAACTTTAGAGACTACAAGTTCACTCGATCCTACTTCTTATTCAACCAATTGCTAAGACAAACAAGTTTGTTTACATTTACAGGAGATAATGCTACCCACTTCTTATATACAACGTCACCTGAAAGTGAGAACAGGTGTTCACGTAGCAATTTTGTAGCCGGTCTTTGCAAGATATTTACGTACCTGATATGCTAAACATTCGTATGCCCCTTTATGCTTCGGCCACCATCCCAGAGGACATGCTTCCATGCTGATGATGCTCGTTAAAAAAATAATGGTTTAATTAAATTTGTGACTGAACTCCTTGGGGGGAGAATTGTATGTCTCCTGCTCTGTTTTACATGTATTCTTTCATATATTTCATGTTATAGCAGTCTCAGATGATGACTCAGCACATGTTCATTTTAAGAACACTTTCACTGCAGATTTAACAAAACGCAAAGAAGGTACCAAAGTGAGATTTCTAAAGATAGCTACAGCACTTGACCCAAGGTTTAAGAACCTGAAGTGCCTTCCGAAATCTGAGAGGGACAGGTGTGGAGCATGCTTTCAGAAGTCTTAAAAGAGCAACACTCCGATGTGGAAACTACAGAACCTGAACCACCAAAAAAGAAAATCAACCTTCTGCTGGTGGCATCTGACTCAAATGATGAAAATGAACATGTGTCGGTCCACACTGCTTTGAATTATTATCAAGCAAAATCAATCATCAGCATGGATGCATGTCCTCTGGAATGGTGGTTGAAACATGAAGGGACGTATGAATCTTTAACACATCTGGCACGTAAACTATCTCATGACGTCAGCTACAACAGTGCCATGTGAATGCCTGTTCTCACTTTCATGTGACATTGTAAACAAGAAGTGGGCAGCATTATCTTCTGCAAATGCAAACAAACTTGTTTGTCTGAGCGATTGGCTGAACAAGAAGTAGGACTGAGTGGATTAGGAGGCGCTAAAGTTTTCCATTGTTTTATTTTTGAATGCAGTTATTTTTTGTATATAAGTCTACATTTGTAAGTTCAACTTTCATGATAAAGAGATTGTGCAATAGTATTTGTATTAGATGAGTTGAAAAATACAATTTCTTTTGTTTTTTACAGTGCAAATGTTTGTAATAAAAATAAATATAAAGTGAGCACTGTACACTTTGTATATTGTGTTTGTAATTGAAATCAATATATTTGAAAATGTAGAAAACATCCAAAAATATTTAAATAAATGGTATTATATTCTTGTTTAACAGCACGATTAATTGTGTGATTAATTGCGATTAATTTTATTAATTGTGATTAATTTTCTTAACCGCTTGACAGCCCTACTACTAACCATACAAAACTGAACACTTTTTTCCCTGGAATTGGCCTTTCCAAAAAACCAAGCAAAAACAAACCCAAAACAAAAGCAAAACCTAAAACAGCAACAAGAACAACAACCACAAGAGTTTGACTTGGGAAACAAAGTTTCTAATTTCAATATTTCTGCTCAGCCAATAATGACAAAAATTAGATATACTAGGAAAACGCTTTTTAACCTTTATTCTTAGCATAAATCAAGAGGCTCATTTTTCACAGTCTCTTTCTATAGAATTCAATTAAAGGTCAGATTTGTAATGGCGGATCCTAATTATTAATGTATTGCCTATTTTGAATTATTAATAAGTTGACATATTTGCATAATGGGTAAAGAAAATGCCTAAGAACAACTTTTATAGCATATGAAGGTCCTTCAAAATATTTAATCAAAGTCTTTTTCATGTTCTTAGGTAGTCTATCTTTTTATCATACATTAGAAAATCCATTCAAAATATTTTACAATAAAAACTCAGTGTTGTTATTTGTCATCAGGTGGAATTCCTTTTTTTTTTTTTTTGTGTGTGTGTGTGTTTAGCTTGGACATCATAGCTATGATTAGCAACTTTTGGTTGGACATAGATCTCCTATAAAATGAAAACACTAACATGCCTATATTCAAAATATTGTTTTATATTCTATGGTATCACAACAGTGTAAAACTACTGGAAAATGCATCTCTGAGAACAATACGAATTATTTGTTCTATTTGTCTCATATGTTGTCATCTACTGTATTTGGCAAAATGAAAATGTAATACACTGAATGTATAAGCTTTCCTAGTATTGGAGCACACTGATATTGTGTGATCTCTTGGCAAGTATCTCCCGTACATGAGCTGCTACAACATGTTGTAGCAGAAAGCTGAAAGTTAATAGAAACATAAGGCAACTAGGAGCTATATTTCTGAAAACAGTACATCAGCATTTTGAAACCCTTTAATAAAGGGAAATCCCAGCAAACAATCACTTGTAAGCATGAAAGGCAATCAGTAAAATTGATAGTGATGAAGTGGTGATCCTCTATGTACCTTATATTTTACGTGAGTGCTGCTGAGATTGAAAAGTGTGAGAAACTGGTGGGTAAGTTAAGTTCTCTTTTAAAAATTAGAATCAAGCAGATGTTTGAATTTCCTATGGTCTTGTCAACATTTTGCTTTCAGAAATATTTATCATAGAGATGAGCTCAAACTGGCCAGTGATGATAGGACACCCATGGAACAGTAGGCTACTGATTGAGAAACCCCCTTTCTAACATGCTAGCTGAATTATTGGAAGGTCTTCTCATCCAAATCAAATGGTCTTCTCATCTAAAATTTCCAGACACAGGCTCTGATTACTATTCCATTACTCCAGTTTTATCTCAGTGTAACTCCATAGATTTCAGCAGACTCATACCAGTATGAAGATGAAATAAAACCATGGTGAATCAGGCCTATATAGTTTATAATTTGGACTTGGCTGATTGAGGAGTAGGCCAGGATTCATCTGTCCCTTTCCTGCTAGACATGCTTTAGGGTTAACACAGGCTACACAGCAACGTGTGTGTGTGTGTGTGTGTGTGTGTGTGTGTGTGGTGGTAGTGGGGGTTAATGGACGGAACTAATAATCATTAATTATGAAGTATAGAAGGTGAGATTCTTGGTCCCAGAGTCTGGTGACCTTATTATGTGGACTAATACCTTCTTTGTGAATAGCCCCATTGAAATCAATTTAACTACTGTAAAGTACTACTCAACATGAGTAAATGTAGAAAGATCTGGCGCATATCTCCTCCCAGGGAGATATATAACTCATCACCAAGGAGTGTGGGATTTGTTTTGGTTTTAGACTGACTATTCTTCTTGCTAGGTGGGCTTGCTAGGGATGCCATCCATAGCCTTCAGGAGTTTGCAGAGATGAGGAAACTGCTGTATGTGTTGAAATTGTCTTTTAAAAATAAAGATCCCGTGTCAAAACCTACCTTTGTTTATGCTTCTATGATCTTAATGACTTCAGTGCTATTGAATGGTTGTAACCGAGGGTAGAATTTGACTCCCTATTCTGTAAAATGAGGTTTTTGCAGTAGTATAATGAGGGAAATAAAAAGCATAAACCATGATAGCATGGCAGAATTGTTTCAGATAGCATATTTTTCAGTTTTTAAACTAAAGATGTTCATGGTTCTTTCATAGATGATATATGTGTAGACATAGTCAGTCAGATAAACTTAGCATTATTTTACAGCTGTACATCTTGTAGGCTCAAAGTAAATTTTTATGGCCTACTAGTATAGTTTTCTCTGCTTATTCTTACTTATTTCACACTAACACAAACACAAAATGTAGGGTTTTTTTACCCATATCTATTATCATTCCAATCCAACCATTAGCTAGTGAGTAACGTTCTGGCTTGAAGCCACTGGGAAGATCCTATTTTGCGGTTACTGCTACCACAAACCACAGTATCACTAAATGCCAAGGTCTAGCAATAGGTCAAGGTCGGGCCAGGGAGATTATTGTTTGGGAAGAAGGTAAATGCCAAAAGTAATAGTAAATATAGTTGTGCCTTGGTTGTTACACACCATCAATGGAATTAAATTATGAGGAATGAAACATAACAATTATAAGAGTAACAAAATTGTGGAGCTAAAGAGCTTTGCATCATAATACAGAAGACTTCTTCACATACACATCTTCCATTGTGGCTCAGGTAGGCTTTCTACTGATATTTTTTAAACCTACAATCTTATATGTCTCTTTTTCATCTACAGATATTTTGCATAGCAGGATTAGTCATTTGGCTACACATTACAATACCCTGATCAAAGAATCTGTCTAATATCTAATGCTATGCATTAACATCCTTTGGAAGAGGTTTCACTAAAAATGTATTTTAGAAGGGATTTTATGTATGGGCATGAAGACTATTCATTTTTAACTTAAGAAAGAAGCAAATCAGGCCATAATGATCACTTGGCAGAGTACTGTGCCATAAAAATAATTATTTGAGTTCATAGGAAATGGATGGAGATACTCAATGACATGTAGTTTACTGATGCTCCTATTCTGGGTATTAGTTCTCTGAAAGTTGCATGCTATCCACCTTCCGCTCCTTGTGCCAGTACTCTCTGGTAGTAGATTCTATTCTTTTCTTGTTCTTATACTACCATCATCACCTATTTGAGCACCTTCCAGTAGTGCATGGCATGACTAACAACTTGTATGCAGTGTTGCTGTAGCCATGTTGGCCCCAGGATATTAGAGAGAAAAGGAAGGTGAGATAATATCTTTTATTGGACCAACATCTGTTAGTAAGAGAGACAAGCTTTCTTCAGGTCTAGGAAATGTACTCGGCGTGTCACAGCTAAATACAAGGTGGAACAGATAATTTAGCATAAGTAGTTAACACATATTTCAAGGGACCATTCAGGGTGAACTGGCCCATTAGCACCTCTCCAGTCATAGGGAGAAAAGAGAAAAACAACAACCGAGGAATATGGGGGTTTAAGTGACTTATAGATTGTTGTAATAAGCTATAAATCTCTATTCAGTCCGTGATTTTTAGTTTCTAGCAAAGTTATGAATTTTAGCTTCCAGCTCATCTTTTGAAGAAGATGTTTTTCAGGTTTCCTTTGAGGATGAGGACTGAGCGGTCCAATATAAAGTGATCATTTTGTGAAAAGTGTTCACACGCAGGTGATACGGTGTTTTTGTCTTTTATCATCTTTCTGTGTGAGTACCTTTGAGAGTGTAGTGATTGTCACATTTCATCCACATAGTTGTGTTTGGGGCACTTAGTGCACTGGATGAGGTTTGCCACATATTGTGATAGGCATGTGTAGGACCTATGGATCTAGAAAGTTGTGTCGGGGGTGGTGTTCATCATGATAGCAGTGGAGATATGTCTACAGGTTTTGCATCTATTCTGGCAGGGTCTGGTCTGCTTTGAGTTGGTGTGTGTACTTGTCTGTAGGGAGCTTGCTTCTGATGATGTGCTTGGTGAGACTGGGTGGGGGGGGGCATTCCATGACATGATCTACTTTTCTGGTGGAGTGTCCTTGTTTGGTGAAGGTGTTTTAAGTATGTAAAGGGGTATATCCTGGACTTTATCCTCAGAGCATATTCTGTGGTAGATAACATATTTCTTGGTGTGTTTGGGGTGGTTACTGGAACTGTGAAGGCTGGTGTGGTGATCCGTGGATTTCTTCTGTATAGCCCGTAGGGTTCCATTGTTGAAGCTGATTGTGGTGTCCAAGAAATGGATGTTAGTGTGGGAGTGTTCCCGAGAGAGTTTAATGGACGGGTGGTGGTTGTTGAAGTTGTAGTAGCATACTATGAGGAAGTTTAGGTCATCTGTCCAAAGGATGAAAATATCAGCAATGTATCTCAGGCAGTTCATTGATTTTTGTAGTGCATATGTCCATAAATTATTCTTCAAGGTGGCCCATGAACAGGTTGGCGTGTTGGGGAGCCATCCTAGTACTCATGGATGTTTCCATGATTTGGACAAAGAGTTTGTTGTTGAATGTAAAATTGCTATGGATAAGGATTAAATGGATGTGTGACTAACAACTGTCACACGTAATTAATTCTGTCTCTCATATAGGACAAGATAGGCTGAGAACTGTGCTCTGAGGACAAAATCCTCAATTGATATAAATTGCTGTAGCTCCATTGATATCTATGGGTCTACATCAGGGGTCTCAAACACGCAGCCCATGGAGTTATTTCCTGTGGTGCGCCATAGGCGCTGACTCCGCTGGTAGCCAAGATCCCCTCTCCCACCCACCCCTCCTCCTACTGCTCCTCCCCCACCCAGCATGCTGCGTCCCCACTCCTTCGCCTACCTCCCAGGGCTTCCCGCCACCAAACAGCTGTTTGGTGGTGCTTAGGACTTTCCAAGAGGGAGGGGGAGGAGTGGGGACGCTGCGTGCTCAGGGAAGGAGGCAAAGAAGAGGTGGGGCAGGGGCAGGGATTTGGGGAAGGGGTTGGAATAGGGACAGGTAGGGGGCGGAGTTGAGGTGGGGACTTTGGGGAAGGGGTTGGAATGGGGGTGGGGAAGGGGTGGGAAGAGGCCCAGGGGTCTCTCTGTTAGGGGTGCTGGGCACCCGGCGGTTCCCCCCCCATTGCCCAGGGGTCTCTCCATTGGGACATTGGACAGTGTCTGTGAGGAATTGGAAATTTTCTGTAACATTTTTGTTAGTTATGGGCACCGGGCACCATCCCCCATCGCCCAGGGATCTCTCTGTTAGGGGTGCTGGGCACTCAGCGGTCACCCCCCACCCATTGCTCAGGGTTCTCTCCATTGGGACACTGGACAGTGTATGTGACAAAGTGGAAATTTTCTGTAACATTTTTATAATTCCCAGGTGAGCCTCAGTTTCCCACTCGACTTTGCGCTGTGACTGCGGGGGCGGGGGGATGGAAAGGGTTACACAGTGCAGTAGAGAGTTGGTGCCTGTGGCAGACCGCAGGAAACCGCCCGCATGCCACGTGTTTGAGACCCCTGGTGTAGATCATCATCAGTGTTACTGACCACATAAGGAATAGTTACAGGTGTTTATATTTTATTAAAACCCCTCTTCGCATTACAGTTTTAAAAAAAGTTAATACATTGACTTTTAATAGCATACTATATTACCCCTCATTTCTGACTATACTTTTGTATCATTGTATAAAAAGGTTTCAGTGATGCGGCCCTCGGGCCAATGTACTAGTCCTCATGTGGCCCTCGTGGTGATTTGAGTTTGAGATCCTTGGTCTACATCAATTTAGACCAGCTAAGGCTGTGAATCTTTTTGTGACAAGAGAAAAATAAATACTGTATTTTCAGTTTCCTCTCCCATTAAAAATATTAGAATCAACCTTCTGTGTCATTTGAAGGATCATGGAAATTAGAAGTGGAAAAGGTCTGTAAGTACATCATACTCCCACTGTAGTATGGTTCTCTATAGAATAGTTTTGTAGAGCGTCTCTAATTTCCATTCTAATTTCAATGTGAATTCTGCCAGCTCCCTCTGAAAGCTATTTCACATTCTAATAGCTCTCATTGCTAAGCAGTTTCTTCTGATAATCATCCTACATTTTCATTCTATAAATGTCATTCACTTGTTACTACTTACACACCCTTGCTTCAGTATAAACAATTCTCCTCCCTCTTTTTAAAAAAAATGTCTCCTCACACAGGTATGTCAGCCCCAGCCATTTTAATCAATTTTGTAGATCTTCTCTGAATTCTCATTAATTTGTCTGCATCTTCCTGGTACTGGAGTGTCTCAAAGAACAATAAGAGCTATTGGTTGCTTGATGATATTGTTGATGTCTTGAGCAGACTTCTTCCAAAAGAAGTGACATATTCTCCCACAAGCATCTTTAGATCCAGGCCCCTCAAGGGCCCCTCGAATTTCAAATCCAGAGCCATAGATTTTGCATTAATCCATGCCTGCAGAGTGAAATAAAGAGAAAAAAAATAGCATAAGGAGAAAAAAATTAAGAGGTATGAACATGTGAGAAAAATGTGTTTGAATATAGATTTTGATGAGGCAGGTAGACAAAGGAAGACTTCCAAAATAAACTAGCCATCAGTTGAGAGACTAAACTGTCATGAGGGTACCTCTGGCTGCACATTGGTTCTGCCAGGGGTGGTCCCATGAACAAAAAGAACATTTAGAAGGATTGCTTCTGATCAGGAAAGCTTAATCATATGGGGTCATATTACAGAACTCTGTGACTCAGTAAGAAGTTTTGCAAACTAATAATTAACCCACTGAGAGACAAGAAGCCTAAAGAGAAAAGAGGATCAGAAATATGTCTATAAATTAATTGGTTACTGTCAAAGGATAGAAAGAGAAACAGATTTAAAAAAATAATGGTTCGGAGATAGAATATAAACAGGATAAATAGCTTTCTTTAGAGAGCAACATTTTAGCTGCAAAATTGCAATTTATGTAAAATCTGCATGTTGTTGAGGTCCAATTCTTCCTATTGCTACTAATTAGCCCCTCCCCCACTCCAACCTGTCACCCTTCTGGAAAGGAAGGTGATAGTGCTATCACCTCTGTGTGGAACTTATACCACCTTGTTATACTTGGATGGTAAACATATTCTGTTCCAAGAAATGTTCCACCGAAGCTTATTCACTTCAGAGAAATGATAAGGATCACAAAAAACCTGGTCAGTGACAAATGTCTTCTAAAATCCTCCACCACTGAGCTGCTGCAGTTTCATTTACATACGCTGCCCATCAATAGTGAATGCACTTCAGCTAGTCAGACCACTTGAGGAGGAGTGCTACTATTCCATAACACTCACAGCTATTAAAAATTAGGAGACACTTTTTAAAGAGTTAACTATTTTTTTTAAATCCTGACCTTGTTCAGGCAGAACAAACATTGGCAGAGAAAGACAATTAGAATTTCTTCTACGTAGCAGCTTTCCATAACATAGCCCTGTCCTATAAATGTCTGTGGAACCACAAGAAACTTAAGCCGGTGAAGTAGCACTCACAGAGCCGCTATCAGTAAATGACTTGTTGAAATTTTAATTCTCTGAATGCATCATGTGGTTTAGGAGGACAACACATTCTAGAGCAATCATCCTTCTTTATGTCATTTGTTCTGGAAGACAGCAGTTAAAGCTCTGTGGCTTTATTTATTGTGAATGTTGCAGTGTCTAGGGTTACCGCGCTCAGCAGCAGAAGAGGCTGGAAGCTGATGGCATTATGAGGACAAGATCCCTTGACAGGAGTAAGATAGACAGAAATCATAGCATGATTGGCAGGTACTTTAAGATACTTGAAAATTGAACCAATTCTCTCTCTCATGCACACAAAAACCAAAAACCCACAACCAACCAACCAGACAAAACCCCCCACCACAACAACCTGAGTTAGGACTAAGCACACAAATAACCTGGAAAATATGTGCTTTTTATATAAAAAACAGCTGGTGTATTTTAATATTATTTCAGAAATCAAATCTCGATGTCCCTGGACAACTGTAACACAGTAATCAGATGCTACAAAGATGGGGGCCATATAAGTAGATAGACAGTTAATAAAAGTGTTTAAGTGAATGTCATCCTTGTGAAAGGAGCCAGAGTGACAGCTGTGAAAAGTAAGGTGAACTCTGTATAGCAAAAGCAGCAGCTGTGTAAGCTTCTGAACACTGCCTCACCAATGTACCTCAATTCCAACATGGAGAAAGAATCCTTAGGTTATCAAGTAGTTCAGGTTAATGCCCATTCCATCCTCGGTCTTTCTAAAACTGCCAACAAGACTGTAGATTAGTGGCAACTGCAATGATGGGTTTTGTGAGGTGTACAATTTTCTGCTAGGACTTGATTGACACCGCCAGACAGTCATCAGATGTTAACAACTTTTTGGTCACTATCAGCCTACATCAGATTACCTTTCTGTACTTTTTCTTTAAATCTATCTTAACCTTGTATGTGTGTGAGTTTTCATGTGATTTTTTTCCCCCTCTTTGAGCTTGGGGAAAGTGCTTTTGGGTTCCCCTAAAGGGAATGATCGATGTTCATAGGAGAATAATGAAAAAAAATCATTTAAAACAGACATGTGAACCAATCACTGTAAAGAAGACACACTGATATACAACATACTAGTCCTGTTGCTCCTAGCTTTTGCAGGATTTTTTAAAAAATGTACATGCTAACATGCCTTTAAAAATGTAACTACAATAAAAATGGGCCTGAAGCAAAACAACAATTGAGCACACCTGAATCCTGGGATAGTTTGAAATCCAAACCTGAAACCAGATCTAAATTTTGCAAATGGCTGGTATTTTACCAAAGTATAGTCCTGATCCCATAACTAGATTCAGGAAGTCAAACCCCGGTGCCCATATGGACCTGATGAGAGGATCCAATCCACCAGAGCCAAACAAACCTGAATTTTCTCATATTTAAAATTCAGTTCTAAATTTTGTTGCTTGAGATCATTTTCTGATGCTAAGCAAAGATCTTTTCTTTTCTTTAAAATGAAATAATGGACCTGTCTTCCCACTGGTATCTTCTGTACTTTTATTTGTGTCTCCTTGCTTGATGGTCTCCTTGCCTGGCATGTTTGAAAAATCGGCAGTTTATAAAACAACAGACCATCACACAGCTTGATTTTGACTATTAATTCTTGTTCACTGCCACTAGAGGGTACAAAATTAACAGATTGGACATAGTATTTTTAGGGGGGGAAATCTTAATTCAAAATCTATGGTAACAATTATCTCCTAAATGGTCTTATGAAAATTAGAATCTAGGAACACATGGCAGAGTGGAAATAGTCTCTTCCATAGTCTTGTCTCAGTGATTATTTTACCTGCAAAAGTTCAGGTTGCTTGACTGGGACACAAACCTGCTTATGTTTAAAAAAGAAAATGAAAGAATATATTTAGGCTTATTGGACCAAATTGACTGTTGGCTGAGGTGAGTGCAACTCAATTAATTAAGCTGAAGTTGCACCCACTTACCTCAGAGTTGATTTTGATCTATTAGGAAGATAAACACATTTTCAGAGCCCTGTTTGACGAGTGGGTTGCAGAAAATGTAACTACACCCATTGTGCTGGCGAAACATATGTGCGAGCAAAGTACCACTTGTATGCTCAAATCTAGTACTTCTGCTGATAACTGCAAAACTACAAACAAATATTTGTGTGTGGGTTTGACTTGTTCAATGGATACATGTGTGGGTTTGCATAGCTCACTGAATGCAGAACACTTTAGAATGTGGGCATGTGATGGGGTGTACCGGGCCTTCACGGGTCACTGCAGGAGTTGTCATCACCTTGAAAACTGCCATCTAGAAAAGCCACTTAGGCTTAGGTACCAAAAAGACTTAGTCATCCAGTAGGTAGGAGGGCTGGGAGAAGGCAGTAGCCAATCAGGAACCAACAGACAAGATAAGAAGGCTTGTCGATTTTTTCTAAGGGTGGGTGCTGTGTGAAGCTGGGACAGGAGAGGAGCTCCCTGGTCTTGTCCCAAAGCCTTGGCCAGGGCGTAACTGTCAGGCTGCACCTTCAGTTAAGTGATGCAACAACCCATTTTTTGTTGTTGTGAAGTTAAAAGGTTCAGGAGGCCAAATTATGAGCTTAACTTTAACTATCAAACGGCTAGCAAAAAGCTTGTTGAACAAGATGCCTTGCTCCAAGCAAGCTTTGATGGGCCCAGAATATCAATTAATTTTTCACCTGCTTATGTAACCAGTGACTTGATGACAAAACATTTATTTTCAATGCAGGTAATTACTTGCTCCCTTGTGTGCATGCAAACTGTAGGGGGCAGCTTTTCTCTCAAGCTTTAAATGACATCCCTTTGCTTTTTTATAATTATAGTCGAGTCCATGGAAAAGAGAAATCTTGGGTTTCTACAAGAAATCAGCATTACAATACCCGGCTTCCTAGGGTCAATAGAGGAGGTTCACAATATTTTTGCAGAAGAACTGTGCTTTGTAGTAATTGCTGCTACATAGTGGCAGCATCTTTAAAATACTATTTTGCTTTCTTTTCAATTTGCTAAATATAACTATAGAAACAAAGAACTACCCCTACCTAAATAAAGAAGCCCAGGTATATCTTGCAATCAGTGTAAAACGAACCCTGTATGAGCTATTGAATCTTTGTCATTATTTTAATCGCAACTCAATGTGCAACCACTAGACCGCCTCACAGTAGGATAAAAGAAGAAATTATGGGAGCTGTTGAATGCTCTTTTCATTTTCACAGTGGTTCATCACAAAGTTATTATTTAATATTTAGCACTTATGTTTCAGCAATTGTCAAACATTGGGACAAATCACAATGTTCAATGACTCTTGTGATTCCAGCTGTTTGGTGGTCTAGTATTAGTAGTCTGGGCTTATAGAACAAGCCATATGGGAATACTGGAATTTAAAGACACACTTATTTTCTTATACATTTTAGGTTTATAGATTTATCTAGATGTATTTATTTTGTCTAACTTATTTATTTAATAAATTTGACTACAACCTCTGTTACACTGTCTGGAGTGGCTCATGACTATGAGTGCCTATCCCGGTCAAAAACAGGGCAGATATCCTAAAGTGGTGGTGTGTTTTATAATTAGATCTCACCAAGCCAGTAACAAATGAGAACTCCTGAATCACTATAACAGCCTCACCACAGAGTCACAGACAGTCCTCTTAGACTCTCCGGTGTATCTTTCCACCCAGGCAAACTGGCCTTACTGATAAATGGCCACTTACACCAAAAATCATACAATATTTAGGTTGCTTCCATTCCCAAGAGACCAGTCACTTACCCTAGCTTAATTTGTACTCTGGATCTTACACCAAAGACAATGTCTGTAGCCAGTCCTGTGAGAAACTATTTGAAATTTTATTAATTAGGAAAAAGAAATAAAAGAGTTATTTACAGTGTAAAGTAAGCAAACATATACACACTAATGAGTTGCCATCTAAATCCTAAGAGTGACAGAGTTGTAGTGATCAGTCAGTTCGAAATGTCTTTCAGGATGGACCCAGGAGGTAACCTCTGGGGATCTCTGGCTTCAGTTTGGTTTCTCTGGCCCTGTGGGAGTTCAAACCGCAGAGATGAAAAATCTTGTCAACTATTTTTATTTCCCTCTTCCAGCATTGCAAGCAATGGGATGAGGCCTTAGGCCTTCTGCATGCACTTCTCTGTGGGTGGATGGGGCAATTAACAAAGCTTTTATTTTATAATGGCCCACTTAAATGTGGATAGTCCTTCTGGATGGGGATAGCAGGGCGGGAAGAGGAGGAGGGATGATTCCCATGTCTGGGTTCACAAGTCCAGAGCAAACAATTTCAAAGTTATAAAGCAACACATATATACTTTCTCATAGCATGAAATACAGAAAAGTGAGATTAATGCATGCAGCAATTTACAAGCATTTCATAGAGTCTAAACACTAAATACATTTTTATAAGACTAATACCTATTTTGAGCAAAACTAACATACAGGTGAACTGGTCTCCAGCTATGAAGTTGTCAGTCTTCAGCTAACACCTGAAGTCTTGGAAAGAGCTGGCATCTGGCCTGCCAGTGTCACAATCTCCCTTTCACAGATCTGGGATGGCATGTATTGAATTTCATAACCACGTAATAATATACAATGCTATTCTTTCAGAAAGCGCCATTCTCCACCAACAACCAGTTCCACCGGTTCCTTTCCTTCCTTCCATATCTTATTGCTGTGCCTACATGCATTACTCCCTCATTGATGCCCACTGCCAAAGTTCCCACCACTGTGACCCTTTCCAATGGTTCCCCATGGCTGTGCCCTCTCTTTCCTCCCCTAATTTTAATGAGATGGGGAAGCAGACTGCCTTTTTACTCTCCCACTTTGGATAGGCCCAAGAGGAGAGGGAAGTGCCAGAAGAAGTGGAGCTACTGCTGATTCCTGAAGTCTAACAGACTCCATCTAAGAACTAAGGGTGCTAATATGCTATCTACTGCAAGCAGCAAGGTAAGGGCGGAAGGTTGAAGCAACTGCTGCTGCAGTGACATCTTCTGGTAGGAGTAAGGGGAACACCACAGGTCATTTCTGCCTTCTCCAACAGAGATGAGTGGCCTTTCAGTGTGGCCCTTCTTCCACAGCACTGTGGCCCTAGGTGACATGGCTAGGTGGGAAGGAGGAGGGGGAAAGGTGGTGTTGCACCTGCTTCAGAAAATGTGTATGGTGATGATTCTTAGCATTTGTAGGTAGCGGAGAATCAAAATCTAGTATGACAAATAAGCATTGCTGTACCATCTATGTGCTACTACTAATCCAGCAGCAGAACAAGTGAGATCTTTCTCTCTCTCTCTCTCTCTCTTTCTTTCTTTAATCCCTCTATTCTGTCAAAACCCTTTTAAGGCTACTATGAGAATGGTATCATAGCATTCACTGAGAATGGTTTACAAGACCTATCAATTGATGTGTCCAGTGCGCAATTAAGAAACTACATGGATTGCTTTGTTCATCTCACTGTACACTTATTTAATCACTTATTTCTTCACTAATCACTGGGATGGGGATTTTTTCCCCTGTCTCCGTTATTTGCCCTGATTTTAATTAAACTCACCCTCTGATTGTGAGCTGAGTGAAAGGTCAGTTGTGGTGCCCTTTGAAAGACGCAAACTTGCTCACTCGGCCAATTTCCCCAAGCTCTCAGAGCTCTAATTAAAATCCACTGAACATATGAGCAATGTTGGCACAGAACTTTGGAAGTGTTTGTTACAACTGTGTCAAAGAGTAGATAAGGTTTTTAGGGGATTAGTGTAGCGTGTTTTGTTTCAGTTGGATTATTTCTAATGAAAGTGTCCTCTTTCTTTTCAGCCGGATAGCAAAAGGGGCACATGGACCTCAGAATCATCCTAATATTTTATTTAAACCAGGTGGTACAGGTTTAATAGAATACTAGTTATAAAAGAAGACTAAGCATTTAGCCCCTTTCCCCTTAGTATATCTACATTATGATGTTTTAACAGGTTCACTTAGGTTCACTTTTTCAAGGGGCCTACCACATTTGCACATACAACAGGTGGTTGGTTGTGCAGCTACCTACCTCTGTGCAGAGGAACTTTACCTGTCCTGCGCAGATGTCCCACAGAGTTGCAGGGAGGGGAACAATGTGTTCTGTTCCCAAGATCCCTCTTCCCATTACCTTCCCCTGCATAGGTCCCCAGACCAAATGAGTTCCCTTGGCAGATCCAGAGAGAAGCGGGAATGATGCTTTATGGGCAGCTTGATCCAATTCCATCAAATGGATTTATAGGTTACAGCAACACTCATTGTGCTTCTCTTTACCCATCCATAAATGGGAGTAGCAATATATAACTGGAGAAATTGGAGAAATGATCTGAATGAAGTAAATAGGATGAAATTCAATAAGGATAAATGCCAAGTACTACACTTGGGAAGGAACAATCAGTTCCTTGCACACATACAAATGGGGAAATGACTGCCTAGGAAGGAGTACTGCAGACAGGGATCTGAGGGTCATAGTGAATCACAGGCTAAATATGAGTCAACAGTGCAACAGTTTGCAAAAAAAAGCAAACATCGTTTTGGGATGTATTAGCAGGAGTGTTGTAAGCAAGACACAAAAAGTAATTCTTCCACTGTACTCTGCAGTGATTAGGCCTCTACTGAAGTATTGTGTCCAGTTGTGGGTTCCACATTTCAGGAAAGATGTGAACAAATCGGAGAAAGTCCAGAGAAGAACAACAGATATGATTAAAGGTCTAGAAAACATGACCTATGAGGGAAGATTGAAAAATTGGGTTTGTTTAGTCTGGAAAATAGAAGGCTGAGGGGGGATATGATAACAGTTTTCAAGTACAGAAAAGGTTGTTACAAAGAGGAGGGAGAAAAATTGTTCTCTTTAACCTCTGAGGATAGAAGAAGCAGCAATGGGGTTAAATTGCAGCAAGAGCTGTTTAGGTTGGACATTAGGAAAAACTTCCTAACTGCCAGGATGGTTAAGCACCGGAATAAATTGCCTAGGAAGGTTGTGGAATCTCTGTCATTGTCTAACCTGCTCTTAAAAATCTTCAAACACCAGCCAAGGATGGTCTAGATAATACTTAGTCCTGCCTTGAGAGCAGGGAACTGGACTAGAAGACCTCTGGAGGTCCCTTCCAAGCCTACAGTTCTATGATCGATTCTATGATAACTACCTTATTGGGATACTGTGAGGCATAAATAAAATAATGGGCATCTTTTTGCAGCCACTCAAGAACTTTGCCATTGACTATAGCAGGAGCAGGAACACATCTCTGGGCAGGACCATCTCTTCTGTCTTTGTACAGCACCTAGCACAACGGGATCCTTGTTCAGGCTGGGGTTCCTTGACATTACTGCAATACAAATAATAATGATAATAACTGAGGTTTAAACAGCAGCCTTCCACTCTGGTTGAGACTACTTGTAAAGTCTCTAGCATGTGTTTTTGCTCTGCTTGTCTAACATATAATATAAAATACACATTTTATGCTTTTACAGTGTTTGCTTCCCCCATGGCAAGATGAAGAGGTTTTGTGCCAATAATCCATTGTTTAAGAACACATTGGTTTTATGGTGGCTTTCACAAATAATAATGAAAATAAGCTTCAGAATGTGTCTAATGCTTCTACTGAGGTCTCCATTTTTTTTTAATAGGAAGGAAAGACCTAACGAGATCTTTTAAGCACCGTCAGGGCTCAAAATATGTTTTCTCTCTTCTGTAAAGCACATGTACATTTATAGCACCATGTCAATATTTTATTATAATAACAATAATGGTACTGAGGTAAATGTGGTTCTAAGACTGCCATCCAGCTTTGAATGTAACCCGCTGTGCTAACGTATCCCAGCACTTGTGGCACAATGGATAACCACATCCACTGCTCTGACTTCTGCATTACTTAGGTAGAATGAGGAAAAATAAAGGATGGGAATGAACACATTAACACTGAATGGTCTTCTCTTGTGTTTTTTCAAGGCCCTTAACATGACCTGTATGTAGTTTTTGTGCATTAATAACATGGTCTAGCAAGTACAAGCTATTTTGTTTGTTAAATTTTGTTTATTTTACCTTGATAATGATATTACATTGAAAATTGAGCATTTTTAAAACTTAACCTTGTGAGCAAAAAGAAAGATGTTTTGAATTTGCCATGTTTAATATAAAATTTAATATAGCTCAGCCATAAAATTTTCTATTTAAATTTCTGGCTAATGGTTAATACTTCAAAAGTTCTGTAAGCACATGAGACACAAAATCTAAAATGTTTACCTCCCCTACACGATAGCACATTGGAGGCAGTGCTTTGATATCAGGGGAAACCTTATATATGCTAGCAAATTGAGAAGATCCAAGGTGCTCGTTCACTGTGTAACTCAATTCACAATATCCATTATGTGAATGAGATGTAAAAATAATTTCCTGTATCTCTAAGGTATCACTGCACTAAGTGGATCGCTGGCTCCAACCCATGGAAAATAATAAAGTGATATTGCCCATATCATTACTTTCAGTGCAGATTGTCCTGTGCAGTCATACTCCAAACTCACAGGGAAGAGCTAGTAGTTGAATATCAGTGAAATCACCATTCTGCTTCAGTGAAAGTGTTTAATGAGCCTTTGTTGTATATTACATTTTAAGCTGTAGCTTTTAGCCCTTCAAAATTATACTGACTAATTAGAGGTATGTGATCAACGTAATTATCTTTTGGCAATAAATTGCAATACATATTCATAGTTACATGAATTTCATCTTCTATGAAATGGTCCTTATAAAAACAGTAATAGTTGGTATGTCATTAGAGCATATCAGCAATTAATCCTCAAAATGATCAATGGAGAGAATGTCCTTTTCCCTCTATCGTTGGTTTATTTATGTGTTCCCATTAATTATGCCTAATTTTCAGTTGGCACTTCTCTTCTTAATGTAATTCAATTTAAGCATATCTTTCTAGAGACTTATTAATAGGTAGGGTCATTTATATTGTGTAGCACAAATATTTTATAATCCACTAATCTTGACAAAAAGGCAATGCCTTCCTAATAAAAAATGTATGAGGAGTAATGGTTCCCTATTAATAACTTATTAGGTCAGATCACACAGTTTGAAGTGTCTATTACACTTTAATTTTATCAGATTTCTTCCTTTGGAACCTGCAACTCTTTCTTTATCTTTTTACTGAGATTATTTTTAATCCAGCCACTGGATCACTGACCAAAACCACATTGCTATGGCTGTTCTCCTTGTAGGACTAGGTATGAGGCTGGTTTTATATAAAGGATTTTATGGAACTTAGCTATATGTCTAACAGTGTAAACAGTTTATTTTTTCACATGAATTTCACATTATATTTAATAATGATATTCTGATACCTACAACTGAACTAGAGTGGCTTTTACTTGCCCAGCCAGAATATTGACTGATTATAATAATTTTCCCTTTCTAATAAGGTCAAATAATGGCCTTTGACAGAATAATGCAGTGCTAACATCACAGCAGTTTATGCCTGCATTTACTCCTAAATATAACACTTTGGGTGTGCAATGTCCTTTTAAAAAACTGTGAAAAATCATATCGAGGCTGTTAAACCTGTCTCCAGAAATGTCTTTGTTAAGGCCCCAATTGAGGAAAGCATTTCTATTCAGGACAGCACCTAAGCACATGCTTAAATTTAAGCATGGACATAAATCCATAGAAGTCAATGGGAATTAAACACATCCTTGAAGTTAAGCATGTTATCACAGTTACAGGGCAAACTGGGCTTTAGACCCACTTTAGTCCCTCTTGAGTACCTCTTTGGGAATAGCCTCACTCACCTCACCCCTCTCTGGGAGAACTATACAGCTTTACAATGCTGGAACTGGGTCACTGAGTGGAAGCCCCCTGGTTTCCCAACCATGTTAACGTGACAGGCCCATCTGGATTTAGTAATAATCCCTTTCACTCTGGGGACCTGTGACCAATGAGCTGATTAAAGTGACTCAAAAATAGCTATTCATAACAAAGCATTATTTATTTATTCATTCACCCAAAGGGACAAAGCATGCAGAGCTAAGAGTAAAAACAATAAAAGTCTACATGTATATTTCCCCTTACCTATCCCTTAATCTTTCATTGCAAGCTTTGGTATGTTACATCTAACCCAGGTACCTGCATCTTTCATTTCCTGGTGGTTTCTCCCTTTACTGTCACCTTTGATTTACTCCTGGCAGTCAGGTTGGATAACATCACACGGGTAAAGTGAGGTGCACATGATATTTATTTAAAAATAACCACATAACTTCCTGTTTCAAGTACATGCTTAAAGCACTTTCCTGCATCAGGACTGTATTTCCAAAATGCCAGTACTATGTTACTGGAGCATTCTTCTGCCCATCCCAAGGCGGCCTTCCCAGTTCTCCTGCTTAACCCAATGTGTAGGAACTTGTTTTAAATATTTATTTTAAAACAATTTTTGGAAGTCCTATGTATATCAGAGCACTGAGCAGTTCCTCATATTTATCCCAATGATGTTAACTCATAGGGTATGATCGTGCAATGAGCTCTGCATAGGCAGACATGTCCACACAGTGCTCACTGCAGGATCCCGGTCTTAGTTTGTAATATGATGCTGTGACATACCCAAGATACAGTCTAGATTAGTGAGTAGCTGTGCGACCCCTTCCCTCTAACCTGGCATGCCCTTTACACTGTTTTGCTGCTGTGGCCTCCAGTCAGGACTCCAGTATGTAAGTCACTCTCAGCTTGGTCTGTGTGTTAAATTCAAAGTAAAGTTTTTCTCACCACATGCTCTTAACAGTCTTACTGGCCAAACTTCTTAGGCCAGGACCCCTTCCCCAGTTCGATGGCTACTTCCTTTGTTCCTTCTGGTGCAGTGACTCAACGGACAGAGAGAGAGTGAGAAAGAGGGGATACCTTGGGTGTTTCCCCTTTCTTTTTATAGACTTCTCCCCTCTTTGAGAAGCATCTCCATCTGGGAGCATGGTGATAGGCAGTCTCTGTGGATGGGAACCCCATACTGTTTCTCTGCTAAAATGTAGATTTTTTGCCCATACCCTCTTTTCCTGCCACAGAATGTCCATTTAGCAGATAATGGCCCACTGGGCTTGTTTACACCTGGCTGAGGCACCAGCTTGTCCTTTGTCTCGGAAGAACTGGCTTGGCCACTCCTCAGATTTGGACCATGTTTTAGTAACCCCATACAGTGGACTCATAACTTTACATACAATGTTGCCACATATATTTACCAGGACAATTATGACCAGCAAATTACGAGTTTTCAAGTGATACCTCACAAGGCATACTTTGTACAAAGATTATTACAATAGTGGACACAGGGATATATTCTGTCACAGATGCAGTACTCCAATTATTATTATTACGATAGTACCCAGGGATTCCACTCAGAAGTGGGCAGATTATTTCCATTCAGTGCACAATACTGAACAAAAATACATCGGATTTAGGTGAGTTAGGCCAGATACCTAATCATCCAGTATGGAAATATCCTTCTTTAGGAAAACATAACAGACTGGACTTTGCTGCAGAATATTATGTACAGGAGTTCATAGTAGCTTCTGTCAGCACCATTGATCAAGTCCTTACACAGGCAAAACTTCAGTTGAAGTCAATGGGACTTCTGATTGAACAATAACTGATTACAGATGAAGGAATTTAGCCTGTACCAAACAGGTACTGGTTGGTTTCATGCTATCAAACTGCATCCACATGCTCTGCATATGCTGATGCTAGTAATGATGCCTCTTCAGCTCTCCACATTTGTTTTAGCTGATATCACTGAACAAGTTAGTTGATTAGCAGTTCAAAGATTGTATATTCACATGGCCAAATAAGGGGAATTAATATTTAAGCGACAACCTGGGGGAGGGATAGCTCAGTGGTTTGAGCATTGGCCTGCTAAACCCAGGGTTGTGAGTTCAATCTTTGAGGGGGCCATTTAGGGATCTGGGGCAAAAATCTGTCAGGGGACAGTACTTGGTCTTGCTATTGAAGGCAGGGGACTGGACTTGATGACCTTTTGAGGTCCTTCCAGCTCTATGAGATAGGCATATCTCCATCTATTATACTATAACTGATAAAAAAACCCAGCACTGTATGTAACCAAATGATGTTTATATATTTATTTATGATAAGTGGGGCAAAACAAATACACAAATATAGGCTTAGAATAAGATTCTGCATTGTATCACTGCTCTGGAATACTAAAATGTGCTAGGGAGGGCAGGAATCAGGCATACATTTTGAGAGGAATTTCCCTGCCTTGGTGAAAGTAACTGTTTGCTGAAGACTAACAGAGATGAACTGAAAGACATGCATTCCAGTAGTTGGAAAAAAAAGTATTTTTGAATGAACAGAGCACTGGAGACATTGTTTTAAAACCATTCATCCTTGTATGAAGATTACCTGGTAAGGTGTCACAGGCACTGCCATGGTTCAAAGAAGTACTTCAGGTTACAGCTGTCTGTCAGCAACTTCAGTGTTCTCAAAATGTTCCACGTTTTGTGCTCAGCAACATGATATTATTGATTCCACTTTTTTTTAGATCTGTACCTTTTCCCTCATTTCCATCCTTTGTTTTTGGACCAAGTCTTGACCTGAAGGGAAGTAGAGGGGATGTTGTTAGCCCTGTTAAACAAATACTTTGATAGCTGTGGGGAGAGGACACATGAAGAGGAAGTTTCTCTAATGTTTACCAGTTTTGCTCGATTTAGATCCTCAAGTGTGTGTTAGTATGGCCATGGCTACACTTACCGGTAGATCAGCACTGCTGTGATCGATGCAGTGTGTCGATTTAGCGGGTCTTGTGGCAGAGTGCTAAATCGATGGCAGAGTGCTCTCCCGTTGACTCCGGTACTCCAGCTCCCTGAGAAGAGTAAGGTAAGTCAGTGGGAGAGTGTCTCCTATTGACATAGTGCAGTATAGACACCGCGGTAAGTTGACCTAAGTTATGTCAACTTTAGTTACGTTATTCACTGATAAGCTATATCTCTCTAGTGCAGTGATGGGCAATCTGTGGCCCACGAGCTGCACGTGTCCCGTCAGGGTAATCCACTGGTGGACTGTGAGACAGTGTTTACATTGACCATCTGCAGGCACGACCACGGTTCACCGTTCCTGGCCAATGGAAGCTGCAGGAAGCAGCGCGGGCCCCAGGGACGTGCTAGCCACCACTTCCCGCAGCTCCCATTGGCCAGGAATGTTGAACTGGCCACTGGGAGCTGCAGGCAGCCGTGCCTGTGGATAGTCAATGTAAACACTGTCTTGTGGCCCACCAGCAGATTACCCTAAAGGGTTGCGGGCGGCCCATGGCCCAGAGGTTGCCCACCACTGCTCTAGCATAACTTAGGTCAACTTACTGCGGTAGTGCAGACAAGGCCTAAGTGTCTACCTATGTGCAATAAATCCATGTCCACTAAATCCATGTATCCCAATCCATGTTGATTAATTGTTTGTGCTAAACAGGACAGCAATGTACGATCAGGCAGTGAAGTATGTGAAGATATGAGAGCTCTTTTTCTGTGTGATTTACAGAAAATGTAATCTTACAGAGATACTTGCTGAGATATGGTATGAGCCTGCACAAAAATATTCATTGTCTACAGGTATTCTCATTTCCTCTTAAGAAAACCTGGGCATGGAGAGCAGGAACCCTCTTTAAGGTCCATTCGATTACGGCCGGTCAACATTTTTCAATGGAAAACTGGGTTTTTGAGTAATTTTTTTTTTTTTTTTGCAAAAAGTGTCTGCTTTCTTCCGAAAATTGATTTTTTATTGAAAAATGAATGCCTGAAAACCAAAAAGTGAGTTCATTTGGATATGTCACCATGGTGCCTCGTGGGAGTTTTAGTTTTGTTGTCTCATGTCCCATTCTCCTATATGGGCAAGGTTCTCCAGCTGTACTCCATCTCACATGATGCACCACCACCCCTCATGAAGAAATGCAACTGTGTTTTTTGTGCAAGCAGGGAGGCCAGTCTATATAGGAAAATGAGAGTATGAGGTATCCAAACCACAACTCCATGAGGTACTGTGGTGGTATTTCCAAACTGAACTATTTTAGCCTTTGTACAAAATATTTCAGTTTTCAATTTTTCACCAAAAAGTCAACATTTTCCACAGAAAACAACCCCACTTTCTGACCAGTGCTAGTTTAGAAACATTCTCTTGCACTGTAATATTAAGCACTGGCTGACAGTTTTTCTCCCACACTCTGAGACATATTGGGCTATACAGAGGCATTTAGTTACCAGACCCAAGCTTCACTGCTCCAGAAGCAATAGCAGTGGTGGCCCCCTCAACAGGTAGATGTGCTTGTCTGCATTTTGCATCAGTCATTAGGATGACACAGAATGCTCATCCCAGCTGACTACCTCCATTCTATAGTCAGAGAGGGGATGGGGACTTGTCCCTGACTCCTTATTTCAGCCATCTTTCTCCTTCTGCAAGAAATTCAAGGACTGCAGTTAGGTGCTGCCCCTTCAGTAGCCTTGGCTGCATTAGAAAGCTTCTTGTGCACCTCTCCTCCTCATTATGGTTGAGCAAACACATCTTACATTAGTTATGGGGCAGACTATATGATATGGATGAGCAGGATGAAGGTGGGCACTTTGGGGCAGGAATGGTTGAAAATGCTGAGTGGCACTAGGACAGAAAGAAAGGGTTATGCATGCGCAAACGGGGATGGATTCAAAAGTGATATTATAATTGATAAGCTATATATCTCTAGCTTTTTTACTTATATATTGTCTATCTGTCATTCCCTGTCTTCTCCACTGAGCCTACAGGTACCTTGGGGGCAGGTACCAGGCATCTGATATGTTTGTACGGCCCTTCAGCGCAATGGGGCACCAATCCTAATAGTAGTTTTTTTTATTTTAAGCACTTATCTAACAGGTAAAGCTGCTCTCCCTTACTCAAAGAGTGTAAAATGTAACTTAAAAGTGAAACAAGTGAGGGTCATAATCACACAAAGGTGTAAAAGGCAGGGTGGACAAGGATAACAATAATAAGCTCCTGTGGTTACTCAATAAGCTCTCCATCCTTCACTTCCTGTAGGCGAGATGGAAGGGGTGAATTTTTAGAAGCGTTTTGAGGGTTCTGAGAATATATGTGCCCTTAGAGGCTGCAATGTGCCTCCCAAAAGAATCCCGTGCAAGTGGCCTCCAGAAAGGAGAGAGAGAGAGCCCAGTATGACTACATTTACAGCAATGTAGGTTAAACATTTCTGAGCCTTTGAATAAATAAGTAGTCCAAAACAAATTTTAAAATAATTAAATACTTTGTGCTCCCACCCAGAGGCTTACTATGTAATATAGCAAATTTTGTGGTCAGTTTTCAAACCTTGCTTATAATGGAAATGCACACAGACACAGGACTCTATCCTGCAAGGTGTTGAAAACCTCCTGGAAGGGGCTGATTTCCCTCTGCTCTGCAATAGAGGAGCATTGATACACACCTGAGTGTTCACTGCTATTAACGTTCTGATATCTTTTGTAAGACCAGAGATTTATTTTGATTATTCCTATACATGAAACCCCATCCATTCAATATATATTGATCCTCTAATATACAAATACATGAAGATTTCTCTTAGAGAGCCACATAGTCAAAGGATCTGCAAGCTGGCCTCTAATTTTTTTAATTATAATTTTGCATTTAAGTGAGGTGTAGTTTTGTGGACTGAACATTGTAAGTGGAACCGATAAGACTTTAGATGTGTAACTGCATGATTTGCAAGGGCAAATGAATGAGGTGATTAGATACCTAAATTATTTAATTTGTGTTTGCAGTCGCTGTAGGCACAAAATTAGAGGCCATTTCAAAAAAATTGGCCCATGGTCACTAGTATGCATTATTCATTTTTATGCAGTAAATTGTTTGGGGGAAAGGAAGGGTAGGTAATTTGTTTTGAGACTTTAGTGGGAGATAATTAATTGGTCCCTGGATATTTCCTTATTAAAAATCCCTGCTCTTTCTAATTTGAGGAGGCCAGATAAAATATGTACAACAAAATACTTTAATGATAATATAGAGAGACACTCTTACTTCACCACAGGAATACAAGATCTTTTTGGGTGTTTGCAGCAGCGGCAGCTGCAAACTGATGTATTTGCCTTTCTGTTAAATGGAAGCTGTGGTGCAAAAATAGATGCTGGCATTTATTGGAAGCTTAAACCAACTGAAGTTTTACAGATTTAGAAAGTTCACGAATCACTATCAATTAAACAGCCTGCCATGTCATTGCATAAATTAATCAAGATGATGCAAACCACAGCAAGGCCTGCTGGAAATATTTATTTTGAACAAGTGTTACCAGCTTTAGCCTCAAAGTAACAGGCAGAAAAAAGACAAGAAGATTTTCATGATATATATATTTATATATATATTTCTAAATACTCTTATGAAACTCAAATAGGGCATAGTATAGATTCCATTAGTGACTAAAACTATAGAGCATTGTTTGGAATAGGAGTTAACAAAAAATCCTTAAATCTTGCTTTTAGCTTCTCAAAGTCTGGAATTAGCAGCCATTCCCACTAGGCAGCTTCTCACATTAACAACAATGAACTAGAAGAAACAGCTTTTTCCCCCATTCTTGCCATTTTTAACTTTTTCCAGTAAAAAAAAAAAAGAAAGGAAAAGAACACAACATCCAGTCAGTACAACCCTACACCTGCAGACTCCTGAAAGTTCTCATTGGATTAAAACTTAATTATTTTTAATGACTTAATTAACGTAATTATGCCCAGGATGTCAATGGGACTAATCTTGTGCTTAAAGTTAAGCACACGTGAAAGTACTAGCAGGATAGGGGCATACATTTGTCATTTGGTACAGATGATGGTACAGATGATGGTATCAAAAGGTCTTTAGGAGACTGTGCTACTTCACACAATTTTAAAGGGCCTTTTATACATGCATTAACTCTTTCACATTATTTAGCCAGCCCTCTCAATTATCGTAACCGCTGCTGTAAAAGTTGTCATAGGTCTCCATTACAGTGCTTTGGCCATGCAACAGGTACTGCAGCATAGTGAACTTCATTTAAGCTGCTTCAGGGAAAGCCACACCGTTGATAGCCCTTGCTTAGAGGGTTCGGTGAAAGTAGTTTCTTGAGGAAAGGCTCAAGGGAGAATCATGGGGACTTCAGGGTGAAAATGGGATTACATGTGCCTGCACCACTCCTGGTTTAAGGGATAGTGTTTCAAATACTGCCATTGCCTTAACCTTCATAAACACAAATATCCCTGACCTGTCTAAAAAAAATGGCTTTTACAGGGAAAAGCAAGTGGTAGAACACATTCAGCAGTGATAATAATGCTGTCATTAAAGATTGATGAAGACATTCAATTAGAAAACATTCCTATCTGGAGCTGTTTAAACCAGCCCTTCCTACTACTATCTAAAGCTTTGAAATAAAGATAAAAGGTCATTATAATCCATTGAATTCAATCATGACAAATACATTTACTTGCTGGGAGCTTGTTTGTTTGTTTAAAAAACTGCATTAAAATAACATTATGGGTTCACTTAAACCCACAAAAACAAAGAAATGCATAGTGAAGGACTGGGTGGACTTCAGAACAGAGGTAAACCTCTTAAGTAACACTGTTGCGGCTAGGAATTGCAGCTCAACTGAGGACCATATGAGCTGTAATATTTATACATAGAGAAAGGTAGTTAAAGTAGCTTTGCAAAATTGTCATGAACATTACCAATTAAGGCATGAAGTTTATTTACCCACTCTCCTCCAGGAGGATGAAAAAAAAGTAAAAACATTTTTCTCATCTCTGTCCAAAAAATTACTCAATCCAGATAAGTAGGTAAGTTAAGTTTTCCAAAACTCAGTTAAAGGCAGAGTAAAATTCATCTGCTTTTCCATATGCAAAGTTATGCAGTATTACCAAGTAGCTGACTATCTACCAAATTGTGTTGAAATCATGGTACCAATGAATAAAATTTTTGGAGATTAAGACCAATTGTATTTGTGAAAAAAAATCATACTCATAGTAAGACGCCAAATATATATGATAAGTACAAATAGAAATGAGCACAAACCAAAAGTCCAGAACTTGATTTGGGGGATGGAAAGTTAGACTCTAGATCTGAATCTTGTAATGAGCTAATACAAATTTGACATCACAGAATTATGGGGAAAGAGTGAGGGGTTTTAAAGAACAGATCTAAATTTTGTGGCTCATGTTTAAATATTTATAAATGTTTTCAAAAACTTAAATCTAAAATCTTGGAACTTAAGGTTCATGGAGTCATTATGGTTTTATTTCAGATTTTACCCTAAATATGAAAGGAAATAATTACAGGTGAAAAAATTCAATTTTTCATTCTACTGTTGGCCACATTTGTGAAATTTCTCAAAAATAGTGGGTTTTTCTGTTTGGGGAATTAGTAATCTTCATTTTATTTATTTATTGTGTGCATGTGCCTACAAAGTTGTGAGGTGATGTATTTGGATTTTAGACAGTCCAAAAGTTCAGGAACTATCTTTCAAATGTGATCTTTTTCTTTCTGCAAAAAAATACCATTCCAGAGAAATGAATGGGCGCCAGATAGCAAAGATTCTCGCTTCTTACACAAATAGCCTTTACGCAACTGAGCAGTCTATTGACTTCAATGGTACTAGTTTCATGAGCGTGAGCAACCAAGGAGGCAGCTCCAAAGAAATCAGAAGAATACGGATGACTTGCTCAGCCATGGCCTCCCTTAAAGTGTGGAAAAACCATGCCATCTTGAAATGTGCACAGGTTCAAATGGTGAAAAGGCTGATGGAACTGAATCCTGGGAAACTAATGCTGCTGATAAAAGGAAAACTGATATGGTGCTAGATATGGTGCTAGTGAAGACTCGTGTGTATCTCTGAGATAAACGTTTATTTTAGAAATATTATTAGAGAGAAGTGGACTGCTCTCAGAAATCAGCAGATGCAGGCTTACATACTTTGGTCACATCAGGTGAGGAGATGGAAATAACCTTAACAAAGTTATCATGGAAAGAATGGTGATGGTTCATCATAGAAGGGGACAACTGTGAGGAGCTGGATAGATGGTGTGTAGCAGATCACTGGAATGTCAGCTACTGAAAATTCTGCTATAGTATCATTAATGTTCAGACTTAAATAAATGGACTTTGCTTCCTTAGTTGCATTTGTTGAGGCTACTCATGTGTTTGCAAAATCAGGTCCTGACTTCTTAGATTAAAGCATTGTGAGCCCAGTCCTACTTCCAATAAAGTCAATGCAAGTTTTGTTACTGTCTTCAATGAGACAAGGATGCGACCCTCCACTTTTCAAATTAAAGGCATTTTGCTAACTAGAGTTTGGAAGTTTGATTTCTTTCCGCTTAAACACTGTTTTGTTTTTGTTTTCACATATGAACCATATAACCCTGTAACAGATCATTTATACTTTTTTTTTTCATTTAAAGAAAACAGCTCCATCTCTACTCAGCCAAATGTTCAGGCTGAAGCAATTTGCTTGATTTCTGTGCCCCTGTTCTGCTTCCACTAAAGTAAATGGCAAAATTCCCATTGATTTCAAGTCTTGTGTATATTTTTTCCAGTAAAAACATCTGGGTTGAATTAATAACAAAATCAGACTTTGTCATGACTGTTTCGAATAGCTTTTTAATTGTTATGGGCATCATGTGTAAAATAAGTCCAGACGTGCATAGATCGCAATGGGAATTATGCCTGAGGAAGACCTGAATTTGACCCAATATTGTTAAGGCTGATGTAAAAACAGTCCAAGATGGACTTCAGCAGACAAACATAAAGTATTCACAATTAAGGGCTACATTTAGTGTGGCTCTAATATGGCCCTGCCGGTTAGCAAGGGGGAGTAAAACCGCTCTCTGACCTCGGGTGGCTCTATTTTGAACTCTTTAATCTTAGGTCCTGGCGCAGGATAGAAAGCAAGGAATGTATACTTGGTATTGCCCATCCCATTGAAGAGGGAGGAAATGGAGTCTTGGCTGTGGCCCCTACAAAATGATCCAGCCAGCAAAGCTCATTGGGTACCAGGAGAATGATGTTCTATAATCAGTAAAGGGCTGTAACACATTACTCACCCCTAGGAGCTAGGATGATGGGGAGCAAAGGAGGATTAGCGCAGCTATGTACCAGTCCACACTCAGAATATTGAGCAAAGACTCAATCTAACTCTAAATATGCACAAAACTAGAATCAGGGGACATATGATAGCCATTTATCTATACAATTTTATATAACTTTGCTTGTGTACTTGATAAGAACCTTTTAGGGCCTGATCCCACAAATATTATCAGATGCAATGGTTAGTATTGTGAACAGCCCATTGACTTCAGTCATTACTCCTGCAGTATTGCCAGCCTGAAGCATTTAAAAATCACGAGTCAGACCCCCACCAAAAAAAATCATGAAAATCGCTTAAAAATCATAGGGTTAAAATTTAATACATTTTCGGCTCTTTTTCTTTGCCTTCAAGTTTCTGAGCCCTACAGCTGCACTTGTGTCATGTTTTCAGGCTTTTGCACCCAGGAGGCCTAGAAACATTTTCTATTTTTGTTTTAAAGAAAGCTGAGAAACTCATGTAACCACATGCCTACCAGAGCTGGGGCTGTAAGAAAAATACCAGATATTGCGAAGCTTGTAATAAAATCATCTGGCCACTCTGATATCCTGCTACTAAGTACTGCACCTAGTAATAAGGTTTTGCAGAGTCAAATCTATGGTTAAGAAGAAACCATATCAGATTTAAAAGATGCTTTTATCCTGGTGTTCCATCTGAGGCTTACCATATGGTGGCAGCATTGCATCAGCCTAGAACAGCAGAGCCCAATGACTGGGTTTGTGACTGTGGTACTAAATTCTACCCAGTTTTCTTAAAAATCATGCTGGATAATTATGGAGGATCTGATCTCCTTAAAACACAATGCAAACAGACCCAAAGCTCTGAATTTTTCATTTCATGCAAAATAACACAATAAAAGGAAGAAAATTAAGGTGCCATTGAAAAGAAAAAAATATATGAAAACCCAGGTTTCCTATTAAGCCAAAAGATGAAGTCCTAATTTATGATAAAATATTTCTTTCTAATGAATACTAATAAATGAAGACCAAATGCATGCATATCAGGTTGGTTACAAGCTCAGAATACCATGGTTAAAACACGTATTTCACTAGCAGGCATTTATTAAGTTACAAGTAGTTTTTATCACTAACGGAATAACTAGTAATTAATCTTTATTTGGCTAGAGTTTCAAGTGGAAGCATCTCAAATCTCTATGGGCTTCATCTTTTCTGACATTTCTCAGGTGTTTTAAAGAGCAGTCAGTAGTCTTAGCCTTTGGCACATGGTAGTGAAACCAACAGCAGTGTCTTAAAAAAATACCAACCCAGCTTCACAAACACTGACTCACAAGTAATAACGTAAAATAAGTAACCTGTAATAATTAGTTTCAGTTAAATTATATATAGGTTATGTTTCAAATGAATATGCAACCAAAGTCTCTTAAAATTACCTTTATTTCAGCAAAGTCGACATCCTGATTCTCCAATGTGACTATAAACTGCTGCCAAATCCAAATGGTAGTGTTTTACACCCACTTTGCCCTGGGGTAAATGACTGCCGGAGGTACAGGGCAATAGAGATTCAATCCCAGAGTGTTTTGGATTATTTTTTTTAATTGCTAGAAAGATAACAAAGTTATCCAGCTATGTATATGTATTAGCAAAACATCAAAATAATTAAAACTAAGAGCTATATAAGTGTGGGCTAAGGTGCTCCATATCTGAAAGATGATTCCCAGGGTTCAGACCACGTTTTAGTTCAGCAGTATATAGTGTCACTTAGAAGGACAGATGTATAATTAAAAGGACACCTACAGAAAAGTCATATAGAAGTTAGTACGGATGAAACTAATTGGATTCTATAGAAAATACCCTAGAAATCTATAGAATTTCATGGTGTTTTAAAAATCATTTTATAGAATTCTGTAGCAAAATATAATTTTTTGTTAAATCCTATAGGGCGATTTAAAAAAGTATAGATAGGTGATCATTTTCTTTGGGGCTTCTCTGTAAGAAAGCAAGGGGCAAATCCTACCATCATGACTTCAGTGGTAATTGCTCCTCTTTGTTTCAGGGCAGAATTTGGCTTGGGGCTATGTTAGGCAGTGTCCTTTTGTTTAGTAGCAACAATTCTGTTATGTTCTGGGGAGATAGTGGGGGATGAACTTATGTATAGAAATTATTTGCAGTGTTGTAGCTGCCTTGATCTCAGAATATGAGAGACAGTGTAGGTGAGGTGTCCAATAAAAGATACTACCTCACCTACCTTATCTCCCTTATGTATAGAAAGCAATTTTTATGAGTGAGGAGTAACGCAAACTTGTTATTCTCCTGTATGCTAAAGGTTCTTCTTCTACAACTGTAGACCTTTCCTAATGTAAATTCTTGTATATTAACAAGATGAATAATTGTTTACCTAAACAGTTCTGTCCCATTCAGAGTGAGGGGAAATCTTGCATTCTTCTGCAATTGTTTCAGTGACAATGGGACAGATTCTGATTTCAATAGCACTGGAGTAGCTCCACTGGATTTAGTGAAGTTTCTCTGAATTTAAATCATACTAAAATCTGGCCCACTGTGCCCTGAGGTGTATCTAATCTGGAAGCAAAGGATTAGAGGGAGATAGAGAAAGAGAGTACAATATAACCTCAAGTAATTCATTTCTTGAGAACATCCTTCCATCATGTTATGTCTGTCTGCAGGAGATGGAAATAATTGTTACCACATATATAGCGCTTTACACCTTCAGTGACTTTTACCACTCTGAAACATTGTAGTCTTCCACTTGAAATATTCTAGCTGCTCTGAAGGCTGGGGAAACTCAGTTGTCAGATCCTCAGATGGTGTAAATTGGTGCAGCTCCATCTGGTTATTCTTACCAGTAATATTACCACAGTATCTCCGTTCCCTTGGAACTCATTTTCCCAACCACAGCTGCAGGGTATTGACAGTGAATAAAAAGCACCAAATCTGTAAATGATCAGCTGAAAACAGGGAAGGGTTTTAAATGGCAACCAGATTTGAATGGGGTGAAGGAAAAGTTATCACTTGCATTTCCATTTTTGGACTCATCATAGCAAGTATACAGTAGCTGTAATTAAAACAAGTTCTAAAGATATTACTATCTGGTTCTAAAGATATTACTAGCTCTGGTGTTAAGTATAGAAAATGTCTCTAAAACCATTACTAATCCTAAAGTGTTTTAAGTGTGTCCCCTGTCTATGGCTTTTTATTATGTTAAAAGACCACCCGATGTGATGGGAATCCCCGTTTTTGAGCTTTTGAAGCAATATAGTTTATTGAATGGAGCACAGGACTGAGAGCTACAAGCTCCTAAATTCTAACCTGCCATTGGACTAGCTGTGTGTGCGTCTGGTCAGGTAACAAGCTCTCTGTGTACAAGCTTCTCCATCTGTCTAATGGGGTAATAATGTCTACCTACAAGGGGGAAGATTAATTAGAAATGCTTTGAAGATGCATATTGCTGTATAAATAATAACCACAATGGCCCCTATTCAAATCTTGACATTTCCCATACTATTCAACAGGATAAGTATAAGAATGCCACAAACACCACTGTAAAGCTGATTTTACTTTCAAATGCGAATTGGCAATATTTTTAATAGCAATCACATATAAAGAGTCATTATTGTTATGTTTAGAAAGTTTCTGTCTTTCTGCAGGTGGGTCATGATGTGGACAATGTATCCAAAGATCTCACATGTCACGTTAAAACAACACACCTGAAATGATCACTGATGATAATGTTTCAAAAGATTGCAAAATACGTACTGTATAGAAGCCATTGTTTCCTTTACATAGAATGGCATAATTTCCCCTTATCATTAATACAAGTTTTCAGAGACTTGAGGTGCCAATCAACCAGCAGATTGGTACAGTGTGGGCTCTTTCAAAGCTCTTAACATTTTTTCAAGTCACTTGGCTTTGCACAGTGCAGATCAAAACTGGCAGACTAGAATTTTGCCCTTTTTAATGGCTGAGCTGTAACCTACCACTTTGACACCGTGACTGTGGTGATGGTACCTTTTAGCTTGCTTTTCGCTACCACATCCCGCTTTCATACATGGCTTCTGAAAGCTGTTTTAAGAAGCATGTATAAAAAGAAACACAGTGATGGGGTCAGTGGAGGCCAGAAGTTTTATGAATGGTTTACAAGAAATGACATTAAAATGGTAACATCAGTTCAAACATCAGCTCTGCCAGCAATGTTCTTGTTCCAAGCCTGTGTCTCCACCTGCTTTTCATGGCCATCATTTTATGTAATGTCATCTGTCATGGGCCAGCTCTTCATGTTATAGAAGTTTCTAATTCTGTTCTTTTATGTTTTATAACAACTTTTTTCACTCTCGGGAGTACTAAGCAGAAAGAGAGAGAGGGAAAAGGATGAGAGGAGAGCGGACTTGGATGATAGCCCAGTATACACAAACTATATTGTTGCACCTGCTTCTCCTCATAGCTAGACACTGCATTTTTTGTTTTCTTGATTGTTTCTAACTAGAACTAATTATGATCCCTTTGACGTGGTATTGTCCATGTTCTTCCCTGAATTTGTACTGTCATTGGTGAAAATGGTAAGCTATGGTTGTATAGCAATATCAGACAAGTAAAAGAGTTGTTCTGGCACAGCATTCTTTTTCACTCATGGCACCAGTGACTCTCTAAATAGAGCGAGACTGACTGACAGCCATTGCCTCCCTAATAAATTATATATACCATCTGTACCTTAAAGAAGTCTATTTCTGTACTGGTTGAAAATTGTTTATGGAACATGCTTTTGTTTTGGTGGGCTGTTACCAAATCAGCAGATGTGATTCTTTTCTTTCCTACTTTGCTCACACCATAACATAAGGTAATTGAAATCAAAGTCCCATGCCTCTATTTCTCTAAAGGAAAACCACAATGAAATATTTTGCTTTGTGGGTTGTTGGCATGTTCTGACTGTGTAGAGTCACTGCAGCAAACAGTGAATGATGATGTGTGAAATGAAAACTTCCTGCCCAGTGCACAGCAAGAATAGAACTAGGGTATCATTGCCCCGCTGTGTTATTCTGTTATTTGATATGTGCTTTTGTTTACTCTATATTATATCAAGATACACAAGAGTACATTTTCAAAGCGTTGTGCCAGATTTTCACCTACATGCCAGGTTTTTACCTGCTCAGTAGAGTCAATGGGAGTTCTTCATCTAAAATGCCACTTTGAAAATTTACCTCACAGAATTTGATTTAGTTGTAATCAGAAGAACCCAGAGTTCTGTCTATCCTTCCTTAAAAGTAATTACTTTTCCCTCTTATGTTGACTCTCCTTCTTCTCAACAACCAAGGGATTACAGAGTCTAGCAGAGGAATTTTCAGAGTAACTGAAACAAACAACCTCTTGAAACAAACAACATTATTTGAAAATGAGACATATTCTTACATTTTAACCAAGAGAAGTTTAAAGAATTTTTAATATACAGTTCTTAGCAATTTTGGAGTCAAACACAAATTCAATGAAACCATATACCAATGTAGCAATACGTTTGTGAGGTCTTGGAGGGCATGACACAGAAGGGCAAATTTGCAAGCTTAGAACCACAAATGACTCCTGCAAAACACATAAATGGGTTACTATAAGCAAGTACCTTGTTGCAGACATAAATACCCATTTTGAAAATACAAGGCAAATTCTTCAATATAGGTTCTTAAGTTTAGGCTCTTAGGTCGATATTTAGAGACCTTTTTGAAAAGTACTGAGCCTCCCATAGCTCCCTTTAACTTCATTGGGAGCTGTTCAGCACTCAGCACTTTTGCAAATCAAGCAACTTATTTAGGTTCCTAAATATGGATTTAAGAGCCTAACTTTTAAAAAATCTTGGTCACAATCATTTGCTTTCATGTATTCACACATATTTTGCAGCTGCAACACACTTACTTACGTTTGAATATTTGGCCCAGAATGTTGTATATCAAAACACTTGAAGTTTCTAGTTAAGCTAAATATATCTGTGGGGTTTAGATGGGTAGCCAGAACAACAGTACCTAATACAGCAGCTATTGGAGAATTCTGCACAGTAGACAAATACATAGTCTATTTGGATGGTGTAAAAGAAATTGAAGAGCTGGATAGGCATTGCGTTGTCCCTCTGCACATGGGTGAATTTCACCCTATATGATTATATTGTTGTGAAACGTTTCTTTCATGTATGACCAGGTAGCATACCAAGGGAAGATTTTCAAAGGCACATGACAGATAGGAACCTAACTTTTATTTACTTTCTCAGGCATTTACTAAACCGTACTAGTCTTGTTTTAAAAGGTACTTGCATTATAATTCTATCTTGAATTTTATGAACCTTTTAAATCAATTAGTATTTTAGTTTTGAACCTTGCCTTAGTTCCTCATAGATCCTTCAGTTCTGCATTTAGCAGGGTACCTCCTTATTTGAATCAAAGCATAACAAAGACGCATAAGAGGGACCAAAAGAAACCACAACATTCCACACAGAAAATAAATGTTTGGAAGTTTCTAATACTGTGTGATTGATAAACCTCACAAAATGGATTTGTTTTAAGATTGGCATTATTTGGCTCCTAGTTATTCATTTAAAAGAACATCCAATGCATTTTTCATTAAGAATTTTTTCATTACTATTGCTATTAAATCTTGTTTTCTTAAAACCAGAAAGCAACAACATTTAAGATATTAATAAGTAATGATCTATTTCCCCACAATGTGCTTGAAAGAGACAATTATGAGATTTACACAAGATGTCAAAATATATGCCTTGAGGATCACTTTGTAGGGGTAAAAGGGATGATTTAAAAAAATTAATGTGTGTATTCATATTTAAATCACAATCACTTAGACTTAGAATTTCCAATTTGGAGTTCAGAAATCCCACTGCATTCTGATCACAAACACAAAATTATGAACAATTTCTCAGTTCACGATAAATTTATATTTATCATGAATTGAGTAATTAATTTGCAATTGTGTAGTTTTGTGAATAGTATGCAATGGGACTGTTGAACACGCTAATCAATACTGAGAATGCTCTCCGTCAGTTTCCCTGGAGCACCCGTAGTATAACTAATACAATTAAATATTGATGTCAGATGTCTTTTACAATGTTCATGGGACTTTACTATTCAACAGTATTTCTTTGGAAAACATCATCTTTGGCAAGTTCTGTTTTAAAGGCATTTAGACTTAAAGGGAGATGCTTAACTGGGATTCTGCTCCCTTTTCTCCACGCGGTGTCTGCTCTTGAGAATTCCTGGTGAGCACCTGTAACTCATATTGACTTCGGAGAGGGTTGGAGGTGCTCAGTCCCTCTCAGATCAGTGTGTTAGCATCTAAGGCCCTGATTGTGCAAAAGGTTATGCAGGTGCTTAACTTGACATACATGAGTTGTCCCATTGACCTCTGTGGGACGACTCACATATGTCAAGTTAAGCACCTGATTAAACTTTTACAGGATCAGGGCATTAGGGTGTGATTCTACTTTCCTTGTATGCTCAAAGCTCTCATTGTGTCCGGTGCAAGATCTCGATGTCCAGGAATGAAGGATCAGGCCTGTTATGTGTAACCCTGGAGCTCTGTCCCAGGACAGAGGACTTTGGGTGTGGCATGAATATGGACACTATTTTAACAGTGCTTACTATTTTCTCATTCACGCTTCTCCCTCCCGCCCCCCGCCCCTGATAGTTGATATCTCTCCCCCTACTGTATATCCTGTAAGAAGGACACATCAAAGAGATTCCTCAAAAGCTGACACTGTGATCTGATTAATCAAAATAGGTTGATTTATAGTTTTTATGACTCTTTAGAAATTTGCTAAAAGCATTGTATGATCCCTTATATAACTGATTTATGAAGTCTTTCATTCAGTATAATATATTAAGTACATACTATTGATAGCTGCTAGCATAAAACAGTGCATACCTGTGCTTTCATCCACTATAACAAACTACATATCCACTAAGTGCAAAAAGGGGTGGGAAAGCCAGAACCTGTTTAATTTATATAAAGGGTAAAGGGTAGTACATATTTATATTTCAATATTTTTCACTTAGAATGTTTATTTATAAAGTGAATGAGATAAGACACCTGTCCTACATTTTATCCAAAGTATCATGGAGCCATACAGATAAACCAAGTATAAATCTGCCTTTACTGTGTATGTGTATTAGTGTGATAAACCATATTTCGGCACAAAAGGGGGCACACTGACTTTTCCATCCAAATTAAAAGTGTGTTTAAAAACTGAGTCACATTAACCCAATCAAAAAGGATCTTTCATCTGCAGCTTTAACTGTACACTGATCGTGTTCCAAAAAAACAACAGCTACAGTAAGTTCAAAGGAACCAAATGATTTGCAAAGCTCCCTGTCAAATTCTTACAACCTCTCGGCTTTTTCAAAAATTAATTAAAGCAGCCGCTGCTCCTATACAGGAAAAAGGCACTACTTTTATTTCTGTAGCCTAATGATATAGCTGTAACCTAAGATTAATTATAAATCATATAACATATTATGAAAAATAGAAGTACCTTGAAGTCTCCATTGAGAAATAACATACCACCACACAAAGGAACAATATATTATCCAACTTCATCTGGCAGACCCCCGTACATGTTGCTACCTTTACATTGTGGATCTCCTCCCCTATTTCTGCACTCTGTCCTTCAGAGGTCCTCTTTACTCATATACAGTGTTGAATTCTTTCTTTCAATAAATCTAATGCTAAAATTATATAATACACAGGTTAAGGAAAGAGTGTACATTGAACTGTAGTGCTTAGATTATCCCAAAGTACAAAATCTGGTTAGCCAATCCTAACCAAGTGGCCTGGTTTGGAGTTAATTTCAAAATAGCAAACTATATTCCATCCCTTACCTAATGTCTTCTTGTCTTACTGATTTCGCACACGTTTACAGATATCATCTGCTACTTTACGGTTTTCCACTCAAAATGAAATATTAAAATCAGCCGCCTGCCTATGCTGATTACTAATAATGTACTTGCTTTCAGACTCAGTTTTCAATAGTCATAAACTTAAGATTTTCCGTAATTGAATACCCTGTCCCTACTTGCTATGGCATAGTGTAATTCACTTTTAGTGATCAGCTTGTTGTCTTCTTCTTGCATGCACAACATGCCTCAGAGTGGCACATGACCAAGATTCATCACCGAATTTGGTCCACTGATTGGATCATTAGCTTCCTCGGCCTGGCCCGGTACTGAAGGAGAGTGGGACATGAACACTGATCCATGCTCCTCATCTTGTTGTGATTAACCCACATCAAATTTTACTTTCCAAAAGTCATTCCCTGTTTGTGCCTTTTGACTTGCCCCTTTGCTTAAACTGATAAAAGGGAATTTGATCATAAGGATCAGACTGGAGATTATTTCTTGTTTTTCCAAGGTTGAAAGGGCTGTATGCTATGTGAGTGCCACTCATTTGCAGGTGAAGAAGAGTGCAACTAAAAGCCAGCATTAACTTGACTAACTAGCCATGATACTATAATACCTTCTGTTTGCATCTCCAGTTAAATCCTGGGAGATGAAAACCAGTCCATTAAAAATCTAAATGTGGATTTGATGTACTCTGTTACTACAAGGATCTGCTTCTTTACTGGACTATATTACATTATTTTGACTAGTTGAACAGAAAGTTTTCTCAGTTTTTCTGATAAATTTCCCATTGTTGCAAACACCAGCACAGCTCCACTTGTGGTACTAATGGTGTGAAACCTAGCATAAACAAAGCACTGGCAAACACTGCTATTTTTACCATTATGTTGTGTAGACTTCCTTGTTGCTACCATATGTGACCTGAACCAAAATCATACCAGTGGGGAAATATTCAGAGAAAAGTCTGGTGCATACACAGCCTCACAAGAGTATGGGGCAGAACCTAACATGAATATCAACCTAACCTTTTACTCTATTTCCTTGTCCCCCAGAAAAGATGAATGATGTACCTACATGCTGCACACTCACCAAGAGTTCTGTTTTTCCTGTGCATCCGTTAAGTAGATCTTCTCAATGAGAGAATGTGAGAATATTTTGCGTTTGCTTTATTACTGTGAGATTTAGGGATTTTTTTCTTTTTTTTCTTTTTGTTTTTTTGTTTTTTTGGTGTAACAATCTGAGATTCCTGGCTTCAAACACTTCTCTTATTTAAAATGGCCACTATCCCTCATTACTGAAGGCCAAACTGCCCTTTGATAAGATGGCCAGCATTCCCTACAGGCTTTGCATGCATAAGCCATATTACCCTAATGAAAATGGCTGCACCACCCACTGTTTTCAAGAGGCTGAAGCTAGGGTACCTTCAGGAACTGGAAACTATATGAGACAGGGGAAAGTGGGAAGCAGGAGACAGCCTGAAGAGCAGGGGACACTGAAGGATTGCAGCAGAATGTGGAGGCAGGGGGAAGCGAAGAGGGTGGAGGAGAATGTGGAGGGAAAGAGGGAGACTGAGGATGTCATGTGGGGAATGGGGAAGCTGAAGGGGGCACAGGAGAAGGCTAATAAAGTGAAGAAAGAGACTGAGCAGGGTGCAGGGGAATTTGCGGTGCTGATGCTGAGACTGAAGAGTGCTAAGGAATGTGGAATACAAATGGCAGAGTTTGGGGGTGAATGGGAATGTGGGGTGCAGGAGGTAGACTGAAGAGGAGGAGGTGATGATTGAGGTGATTGTGCAGGGAAGTAGGGTGTGACAGAAAGAAAATGTGAGGAATAAGATATTTAAAAGGGAAAGGGGGGAAATGTGGGCCAGATAAATGAAGGGGGTGGGCAGGGGACTTAAGACTGCAGGAGTGCATGGAGAGGGAAAATGAGTGGAGGAGGAGACTGGATGGGCTAGCGAGGAGGGTGGGGAGTCTAAGGACACAGGGTAGTCGGGATAAGAGATGAAGATGGAGGGGGTGGAGAGGGATAGAATAATAGTTCCCCCACTCCAGCAATTATGAAAGGGTAAGGGGACTCTTCTCTGAACAGTTAGGAGATAGGTCTGCAGTTTTGCATGTGCATTTCAGGTTGCATTTAGATCTTGAAATGGTGACACACACTTTGCAGGTTGTGATCTACACTAAAGACACAAAAATCAGAAGGCATAACAAAACAAAACCCTCAAATATATTATTAATTATTATTATTATTTATTATTATGCGTCTTAAAAATAATGAGTTTTACAAATATCTTATGATTTGGGGGGCGGGGAGCTAATTCATTATTTTTGAATACTTGGGGTTGGCAATTCTGATTCTGCGAGAGAGTTAATAAAAACAGGGAACTATACAGAGAGAAAAAAGAACAAATATATCCGGTCAGAGAGGATGGAGTCCTGAAGAAGTGTAAAAATAATACAGTTCAGATTTCCTTATTAGATTATACTTGAAGGTTTAATGATGCACTTCTACCTATCAGCGCATATGGCAGGAATCTTCCCACCTTTAGCTTCCTAAGTAGTTGTATGTCATTTAAAAAAAAATCTGGATTGTACTTTGAAAAGCTATTCATTAAAAGGTTGTTTACCAATCCAGGCTAAAATTCACTATTATAGGGCCAGCTGACTTGCATAAATTGCTATACCAATTTACACCTGCTGAGATTCTGGCTGCTTATGATGACACTCACATTAAGTATCTTCTCTTGGAAAAAAATGGTAGGCCATCATTTTGGTTTTGGATATAGTTTGCCATACACACAAGCTGCAACTTGGAAGAGCTGTCTTCTACTAACATCTCATATGGAATGTCTGTTTTTCCTTCACAGCCTCTTTGTTCAAATAAGGTGGGAACGATTCATAATAAGGCACATATACCCTCCAAGAATTTACAGAACGATACTTAGTACATCTCTCATTCAAGCTTCACGTCAGCAACAAAAGTACTTCTTAAGCAGGAAGAAAGATAAGTTTTGATACAGTGCTTTCTTAAAAATTCTGAGTGAATAAAGTAGTCTCGGGCGAAAGTTTCCAGTATGGATTACCTATAAAAAGAATAAAAGAGATGAACACTGAAGGTTTTTCATGGCTGTAAACAAATAATTTGTGAGCACTCTGCACTCAGACCACAAATAGAACCAAGAATTAGAAGTGCCCCTAGCTGACCAGCATATACATATATCATTGGTCTGGTGTAATGAAGATTACCTGATAAAGATCACAATATGACAGTTTTCCTTTTGCACTGGCTGCTGAACAGCCAGAAACTGTTTTCTGCGGCCAGCCAACTATTGATCCAGCTCCCTCCTGTCAGTGATGCAGTTAATGGGAATTCCACAGGCAAATAAAAGCTACATTTTGTCTTCATTTTCATCTGAAATATGAGCTGGTCCTTTGTACTCTAGACAGTCATTTATTACTCATTTTCCTTTATTGATGTTTATGAGCTGAAGCATAAAATGATTCTCAAATGTAGTTTAATTGAGGCAGCAGTTGACACTGTGACCATGATTACTGCTGCACCATCAGCTGCATTAAGTCCATGAATCAAGGTTTGCTTTTCATTGGTCTTTGAGGCAGCATACGGTAGAAAGTATCCGTAAAATGCAACTGTGCTGTAGCTGAAGAAATATGTCGATTTGTCTTCATAGGTACTGAGGGAGAAAAAAAGTGCCCAAAGTCCTTAACAAACAGCAACAGAGCAGTAAAGTGTTTCTTATTACTTTACATTCAGAAGCTCTTTCCTCCCATGACTGCCTTAAAACTTATTTTAAAGTCTTTCTATTATGCTTTTTAATTTTTTTAAAGAAAATGGAATTATTAGCCCTGAAATGAGTAGGAGGAAGAGCTGCCATGCACAGCAACAGGGGAAGCCAGGGCATTCAATTCATTTGTAAAATGGTAAGGACAATCAATACTGTGGGGAAGTATTTTTTATATGCAGTTATTAACTCATAAGCTACAGTATATCTCATCTCATTTCAACAACAGCTGAGGTCTCCATTTCCCCCTGGAGACCCCTGCAGGTCCCATTATGAGAATCATAAATAATATGTGCTAATGAGATATGAATTGATTATGTTGGAAAAGCTGACATTTTCATCCATCATTCTAAATGATGTTTAACAATGGATTACCAGCCAGTAATTCCTCTGATATGAGATTAAATAAAATAGCAGGCTGTTTCAGCAGGCTAGCTCAAGGAGATGGCAATAAATCTGCTCAATTACTGTATTACCAATCCGTTTTTCACTGCTAAGGATATTATTATTTCATTTAGACTTGTTCATGCATCATAGATTATTTTATTTCAGTCAGTCAATGGGAGAAACTGCAGTATTTTATTCACTGAGCTGAAAAGAACTGGGCTTTGATAGAGTACAGTATGTGCAGCTCAGTAGGCCTCAAGCTGATAGAAGAAAAGCTACCAAGCTCTTATAGGACTGAAAATACATTGTGAAATCCAGAATTTAGAAAGAAGCATTTTGTTTTCAACCTAATTTACTTTACTTATCTGAAAAGTCTCAACCGAAGGATACTGCCTAAGAAACTGATCAATTGAAACAAAATTATTGGATCCTCTAAGATGATTTGTACTTCACCTCAGTCCTGTAGTATATTGAGAATTAGATCATTCAGACTATCCTTTGGCTTGGCAAATTAGATTGCAAATAACTGTAATACAAATGGTGTCTCTTTCATGCCACCCTACCCACCTCCCGCCCCACGCTTCATGCTAAGGAAAAAACAAAGCATGCAAAGTTTATTAATGACAGCCTAGCATAGAAAGTACATGCCTTTGCCATCCAAACCTTCTTATGTCATAATAACGTTAGCTTTTCAGCAACAAAACTTTGTACATAACACATTGTCCATACTATTTTAGAATGCTTTATAACTGGCCTTTATTTATAGTGATCTAAGGGGAAAGTCCAGTCCCAAATGCCCAGCTGAGCTACTTGACTGAGCTCTGGGGGATTCTCTGGGGAGGGAGGCATAGGCGGCGGAACTAGGGGTGCGGGGGTGCTGCAGCACCCCCAGTTTTGTACGGGGTTCCACCTGCTGTGCTGTGCCCAGGGTCCTGGCGCTGCCAGCCTGGCATCCGGGGCTCCACTCCTGGCCCTGCCAGGAGTCCTGTCTGCTGGTGGGTCCTGGTGGGAGTCAGGACTTGGGGTCCTGACTCCCACCTGCAGGACCTGTTCCCGGGGCTCTGTTCCTGCTCTGCACGCGGAGTCCTGGCTGCTGCTGGACCCAAACCCAGGGCTCTGTTCCAGGCCTGGCACGTGGGGTCCCAGCTGACCCCTGCCACTCACCCAGGGCTCTGCATGCGGGATCCTGGCTTCCACCAGCCCCGCGCCCAGGGCTCTGTTCCTGGCCCCGTGCCTGGGGGCTCAGCTCCTGGCTGCCGCCGGCCCCGCACCCAGGGCTCTGTTCATGGCCCCACACCTGGAGTCTACATGTGGGGTTCCGCCTGCCGCCGGCCCCGCACCTGGGGCTCTGCTTCAGCCCCACATGCGAGGTCCCAGCCTTGGCCCCTTACCCCTGTCCATGTCCCCTCACCCACCCAAGGCCCCACTCCTGGTCCCAGCTCTGGGGGGTCAGAGGGCACGGACAGGAGTAAGGGGGAGTGAGGTAAAAAGTTTGGGGTAGGGACCAATGGCTTTCAGCACCCCCACTGTAAAAAATATTCCAGCGCCACTGGAGGGAGGAATCCTACCCCTTCAGCCCAGGTTACAAAGAATTTGCGCCATGGAGGCTAAATCTGTTTTATGGTGGGAATTGCCTCTTTGACCTTAGCATGCACTTTCCAAAGGGGAAAAAGGAGGAGCAGCTCCTTCAACTCCAGCAACCAACTATATATGCTGACAGCAAAAGCTTCCCCCACTAATGGCTTTGCCACAAAAAGCTGTGCCATTCCACACCAGGGAAAACCCGTCCTTTGTATAACACCTCCTACCAAATCTTGTTCCCCACTTTGCTCAGCTGAACCATGCTCATTCCACAGCCCAGGGCCCATCTGTAAAGGAGGAGGTACCAACAGGGATAGGATTTACCCCCAGACCAAAAGCACCAGATAACTTGTGTTCTAGATTTACAGTGTTTGTACCATTTATACAATATTTAGATGAGGAGGAGAAATTAATGGGTGTGACAAATTTGATTCCCCCTCCTTATTTTGTCACTCTGAAGGCTCATTCAGTGGTACAATATGAGGCAAACTGGAGGCAATATGAGGCATTCAGTGGTACAATATGAGGCAGGTGCTGAAAAAAGGACGTTCACCAGAAAATCTGCCAGCAACAGGTGTGAAGCAGAAGTTGCCTGCCCCTGTACTTCCCCCACCCTCATAGGTGCTGGAACTAGGGGTGCTGCCGCAACCCCTGGATTGAAATGGTTTCTTTTACATTCAGGGTTTATAATTTGGTTCAATGGCTCTCAGCACCTCCCCTATAAAAATTGTTCCAACACCCCCAACACCTGCAGAAAAGCTGCTATACAAGCTTCGTCTGATAGGAGCAATGCCAGCACACTCTGGGCCATGGATGAGCAGGGTTAAAGGTTTTGGTCTGCATGTTCATGTATGTACAAACCCTGCCACACTGATAAGCCCATATGCACAGCTCCCAGTGTATATTATTTCTTTTCTTGTGTGTGTTTGTGTGGCTGCCTAGATCTAGAATATGGGTGCAAAGCAAGTTGATTTTGTGTGTAACCGTTCGAGGGCTGTTTGTGCCACTTTCTCAATTTGGCTTTGTTGGCTGGATTTTCAAGAGAGCTCGACATATTGAACCATAGACATCCCAAAGGGAGCTACTGGATGCTTGCTGAGTGCTGGTTAAAATATGGCCCTTATTTAGGTGCCTAAATGGGAGCTCAGCTCTTTTGAAAATCTAGACCTACCTAGGGTACGTCTATAGTGCAATCTCTGATTGCAGCATAGGTAGGCATGCCTGTGCCAGCTTTAATGTAGCTAACCTGGCTAACAATAGTAGTGTAGACTTGCTGGCATTGGTTTAAACACTGGCTTGCAACCAGAGAACATACCTAAGGTCCCTGAGGGTATGTCGGTGCTGCAATTGAATAGCAGTGTGAACATGGAGGCTTGGGCTAGCCACTCAAGATTGGCTCAGGGGGCCAAGCAGTCTTGGATTTAGGTGGCTAGCCTAAGCCACTGCCTGAGCTGCAGTATCCAGCATGCTAGCTGGAGAAGAGCTAGTGTAAATCTACCTACCTGCTCTGGGAATCACACCTCCCAGATGCAGTGCAGATATGCCCAGGAGGGCTTATGCTCAGGTTGCTAGCCCATGTTTAAACTAGTGCCATCACATCTGTACTCATAGACTCATAGACTTTAAGGTCAGAAGGGACCATTATGATCATCTAGTCTGACCTCCTGCATAACACAGGCCACAGAATCTCACCCACCCACCTGTACTGCTGTTGTTACCAGTGCTAGCTAGCTTAAAACTAACAGAGGTATGCCTACTTGTTCTACAAACACATATTTCACTTGCAGGGTAAACATCAGTGTAGTAGGTGCTCAACATTTGAAAATCCACACCTGAGCAATTTTGATAATCTGACCCTATGTATTTTACTTGCCAGAGGTGCTAAGACTTAGATATATTAACATTCAAAAAGTATTAGAATGCAGAAGATAATTCTGAAAATGGTTTGACATTTTTTTATGATGAGGGAAGGTCTCATTGCTGATTGTGTATATTCAGTAGTGATATTTTTATTGATGAATGCTGACATCATGATTACATATGAGTCAGTGTCATTAAATACCACACATTTGAGAGATATGATAGGAAATTAATAATTGCTGTGATTAAGGCTGTAAATACTCATGGAATTGTAAAATCTCAAAATGCAGGGTTTTTACATTTCAGTTAAATTTCATAGAATTCATCAGCTTCATGCTAAACCTATGAAATTTCATGAATTTTATCTCAAAATTAGTATAATTTTTGATTGGCAGCAACTTCATTTGCACTTAGAAGCAGCCCTATATTCAAGCAAAAATATCCCATTGTGAACTTGTGTAGTTTGAAATTCAAAATTTTATTTGGACATATTAGTTTGCCCATCACCACCTTGAATGTTCACAGATGTCAGTGTAACATCAGATACATTTGCCAAAAGCAAAATATTCTGGGCCAGAATGAAATTATAAATATATTTTAACAAGTTTTTAGGACAAATTTCCATCACTTTCACACATCCCTACCTGTGATCATTTACAGAAGACTAAACACGTACAGCTGTCGTTAAGCAATAATATGTAATGAGGTGTAAGTTCATCATGAAAAACAATAGATTCTGGTAAATTGTACTAATGACTACCTGCATCATTGCTGAATTAGAATTTCTAGAACTACAGTAGGAAAATGGATCATAACATGTACTTTCCTTATTTGACAAAGCTGTATAGGTTAGTTTTAAAAATGCATGATATTTCACAGTAGAGCTGGGCAAAAATTTTCAGACAAATAGTTTATTCATTGAAAAATTCAGTTTCAGGTCAACTGCAACTATTTCTGACAATGATACAAATTCATTGGAGCTGGGATTTGAATCTGAATAATCCATGTGTGTGCTCTAACCACTGAGCTATAGAGTCAACCTTGCTCTCTGGTCTAATGAATATTTAATTATTTATACCCAGTGGAACAGCCTCAACAAGAGAGATTGAAGCACCCATCTGCTAATAGCCTGGTGGTTAGGACACTTACCGGGATGTGTGTGTGACCTAGCTTCAAGTCCCTGAAAACAGGTCTCCTACATCCCATGTAGTGCCTTAACCACTGGGCTATTTGTCATAACCAGCTGCATGGTGGTGGTGGGGTGTCGCTCTTTGTTTTTTTGTTCGTTTGTTTTTTTGTGATTGGGCCTAGACACCTAATTCCAGTATATGGTTCACAGCTGAGAATCTCAGGCAGAGACTGGCACCTTTCTTCTGCCCATCAGTCAGGTGCCTAACACCCAGGTCAGTGGGAGTTAGGTGCCTAAATACCTTTGTGGATCTGGACCCTAAGCCCTTCATTTCCTCTGCATTGCACATGTGGCTAGCAGTTCCCTGTTCAGCTTGCTGGTTTCTGAGAATCTCCTTAGGCATCTAACTCAATGTATGGAGGGACCAGATCCCTAATTTGCTGCTAAGAATTCCACTAGGCAGCAGGGTACATGGGAGTTAAGTGTTGCAATGATGAGCATTGCAACACTTAAGCCCACTTTTTGTGGATCTAACCCTTAGGTGTGTTTGAAAATTTTGCCCATTATCCACATAAATGTCTCGTCCTGCTTTGAATCATAGTAATCGCTTTGCTTCAATAATATACTCTGGCAGTGAGTTCCACAGGTTGTACGTGTTGTATAAACAAAGTTTTTTGTTTTCAGTTTTAATTTTTTGATGCATTATAATTTCATTGTGGGACCCTTTGTATTATAATAAAGGGTAAATCGGAACTGATTGTCCTTGTCTATACCCTTTATTATTGTATATATTTCTATCATGTCAGCTCTTATTTATCTAAGGTAAAATTTTCAAAAGCACCTAAGTGACTTTGTGGTCACAATAGGACAATGAGAAGAGGAAACTTTTTCCTACTGCAGTGGCTCTAGTCTAAGTAATCCTTTAATGGGTTGTGTAGTGGTTAGATAACCCTGAGGAATTATTTAGCACCAACGACCTAGGAAATGAAGCCTCATAATTTCTGGTTCACAGCTACTAGGGAAGCATTGAGGTAGTATATTCATTTATGGAAGTTTCCTGATACTTCTGCAATGAGAATTAAGAAAAGTGTACATATGGGTCTTCTCAGAAGATTTTAATATGTTCTATTGGAGGTCTGGAAGCTTTTAAGTGACTGTGTGTAATGATATCTATTATAATTTAGTATATACGTTTCCATGATGGCAGTATTTTTTGGACACACTAACAGCATTTGCACACACAAAGCAGATAGAAAGTTGGCATGTACTAACTCAGTTTGCGTACACAAATTGTAACTCATGTACATGTCCAAGATGACATGCAGGTAAAATCCTCCTCATGACAAATTGCATGTGAAAAGCCACTCTCACAAATTTTCAGGGCTACTTTTTGGAAAATTTGCACTGATTTGTTTACACATGTAGAAAAAATACCACTAGTAATATCCTTAATTTTAAATTATAGATTACAATTGGCCCCTCATTGTGAAGATTTCATCTAAAATCTACTCTGGAGCTGAGCTTCCTCAGTGGGTGTGCTGAGGTTGAAAGGCTTTTTTATACTATACCAAGCATGTTTCTGAAACAGCGCAATAAATTAATGAAATCAAAACTGTTATGAAGGTGTTACGGCTGGGTGCCAAAAAGCAAACATGTACAATATGAGGCGTATAAAACAAAATCAATGACAGAGTTATTGGAGATTAAAAATAAATCCAATAATTCCATAGTAAACAAGGGTAATGGTAGCTATAAACAGTATTTTAGATGGCAGTATTATTTGGAATATCCTTCAAGTATTTCCCAGCTGCCTTAATAACAGCCATGCTTAAATGATATTTTTGATTATAATTTAAGCACTTAGGGCTTGATCCTGCAAGGTGCTGAGTGCCCAACTAGCAAACCACAAGTTCTTATGGTTTAGATACAAAATGTATTTTTAGTGACGTTTCATTCTGAGATTTTGAGTTTCCTCAAAACTGAAATTTAGAGAAATGCAGGTTGTGAGCCCATCCAGACCACAGTAAAAAAAAAGAAAAGAAAAAAGAATGAAACAGTCCTTAGAATCAGTCACGGCCACATTGTGCAGTTCTTACTCAGGTTGGTGAATCCTCAGTTACCATATTGGAGCTCCACACAAGCACAGAAGAACTTGCCAGTGTATGAGCGGCACAATCAGGCCCCAAGTCTTGCTTAGCTCTTGGGAGGTATTGGTGGTAATGCTTTGTGTCATCTGTCTTTCCATACATCGGTAATATGTTTACCAATTAACCCCTTCTCCGCCTCTCCCACCCTTTTCCAGGAGGCACTCAGCACCTTGCAGGAGCAGGCCCTGGACTAGATGGGTGCAAGAATAAATCAGATAGTCAAAATAAACATTAATATCAATGTAAAGCAGATGTGCAACTAATAGCTAGAGATGTAATATGGATGTATACATAAAAAAACTCAAACCCTTACCTAATTTACTATATTGGCTACAAAACGGGACATAGAAATTTCAATCAAATCCAGACCCCCATTTTCTTCCCAGATGACATTTCCTGTCTTTTCCCAATTTCTTGTCTTTTCATTCTATGTGAGGAGACCAGCATTGGGAAGCAGTCACCTCCAGTGTTGTGCTGCAAAATCTCGAAAATGTTCTACCTCCTCTTATCATGTATGTGACATGCCTTGAGTAAAATACTTTCCCTCCTCCACCCCCGAAATCCAGCAACTCAATTCTTCCCCTGCAAAAAATCCACACTATTCCCACACCCCCAAAATACCCCTCAGTCTAATACTTTGACCCATCCCCCTTCAAACCCGTCAATACCACCACCATCACCCTGGCCCACTGTACTTCTCCTTCCCTGTACCACATCGAATCTCTTCTAGGGAGCTCTTTTACCTGGCAGCTGTTCCTTACAGCAGCAGCAATGGTGGCAGTAACCTGCAGCTTATGCTGGCAATATTGGCGGTAGACAGGTTGTGCTGCATCCTCTTGCTGCAGAATAGTTCTTCAGGTGAGGAATCTGGTGCTGGGATGAGTGATCAGTTGGGGAATGGATCCCTTCTGGTCCCAGAGTTGGGCAATTGAATGAGGGAGTGGGTCTCTTGCAGTTGCTCTGTATGTGACATGGGAGAGGAAGTGGGTATCTATGGATGGTGTGGGGGATGGGAGATAGGGAAAGGGCAAAGAGAAAAAGAATCAGCTGGGTTACAATGATGGGACTGGGACTTCAATCTCTTCCCCCAACCAGCACCTCATCAGTCTGTCAGCTGGGTCTGAGCAGCCCAGTCACCAGAAGAGTGTGACAGACTGTGGCAGTTACAGGATGCTGACTGAGCTTTGTTTGTTGTCACCTCCCCCTACCCCGTTACACTTCTGGAATGACCATCAAGGACTGAGGGATACAGGAACTGGTTGGTATGTTCCACTGCGTGCTCTTGTTTGGTAGCAGCACTGGTGAAGTGTGCATGAAGGGAGTGTCTCTTGCAGCAGCTACTCCAGCAGTGTTGCAGACAACCATGGTTTGGCCTCTGCCTGAGTAGTGGCAGCCGTCTCAGTCCTATCCTCAACAAGTGCTGAACATTTTAGAAAGCAGAGACAGCTTTCACATCATAGAGAGTGCAAAAAGTTTTAGATGCTGCCCAGTCCCAATGTTTATTGACTTCTATGCACTGTGCTCACCCCATTATATACAGGACTGGCCCAAGGATTGAGGGGAAGGCTAGAAGCAAAATTATTTGGGATATATTCCAGTTTCCTGTAGCAGAGGTCAATCCCAGCTACTTGTTTCTTTTAACCAGCAGTTGGTTTGTTTGCGGACAGGGGCTCAGTCTAGATGATTTAATAATCTATAAATCCATTTATGCTGTTTTATATTTTCAAAGCTACATTTACATCAAAAAGAGCTAGAAGTGCCAGTGGAAATGCACCAGAATTTTACTGGGGCATCTGAGAGCAGAGGTTGGTCCTTAACTATAGCAGGCACTACTAGGTTCCAGCTATATTCAATGAAGTGTAAAGAAAAATCATGGAGATAACAGAAATTATAATATTAGACACCTCCAAAACCAGAAGAAAAATTTCCAGCATTACTATACTTCCCATAAAGAAATGTCTTTCCAGCTCAAATATAATTTCAAATTAATATATTCAGATACACCACTCAGTGTACACATTTGAAAAATACACACAGAAATACACATACCCATAAAAAAAGGAGAGAAATGTGAGATCCTCCCCCTCCCCCCAAACCTGAGTCATTTTGATTTTTGTAATGTCTTACTTTCTGTATGTTTCTAGTTTATCTCAGGTGGAACTCTGAGGGAAGGGGAGGTGCTCAGAACTAGGCTACATGCTGAAGTTCACATTGCCAGAAATGGCTGGAAAATGTGCAAAATGGAGGACTGCAGTTTCCCCAATCCAAGGATGTTTCCAATTGCAACAAAGTAAATTTGCTTTAGTTGAAAGGAAAAGAAAAAAAACACAAAACCCTCCTGGTCTTGATAGTTTGGTCCTGCACCAGATGCTGCCATCTTATATTATTTACAGTTTCATGAGATTTTAAAGGTTCTCACCAATTGTCCCTGTTGAAATATTAGCAATATGCTTATTTTGTTTTTGTTTTTCCTCTCCAGCAAAGTTCAGACTGATAAAAATTAGGGCTGCTCATAGCAATTAGTGATAAACATCAGAAAGAAAGTCCCATAGTTTTTTCTCCCTGGTAGAAGTGTTAGAGAGGAGACCCAGATGTTGCTCTCTTCCTTTTTCATGTCTTAATTAAAAACAAACCTGAACTTTTCTGTTATTGGCTAACTTAGAATGAAAGAGAGGACTTATTTTCTTTCTCTTTCATAATCAAAAATTGTTGCCAGATTGCTTAATAGGGAGATCACAAAAAGCTCATTCAGTTTCAGCCAATGCATATAAATAACTGCATAAGGATAGATCCTTTACTTTCCCATTCTTTCATCAGCAGAACAGTAGCATTAGGGCATGACAGCCAACACGTGTATTTGACACTGTTGTAAACTCATGTCTTCCTTTTACAGCTGTTTCTGTAAACACATATGAATAATAGTTCTCTTGTGCCTTGTGCCGAACAAGAGCTGCTTTTCTTGGAGACTGGCCAGCTACTAATGGGAATGCACTATGTGTGCATGTATGTGCACTGTGTGCCCTCAGCTAACCCTGAGGCTAGATCTGATGGTTGTTCTCCTCTCCCTCAGGGCATTCACACAGTTAATGACTTTTCCTTCTGAGAGGCAGGGGAAGATTTCATGCAGTGTTTTGGGCGGGTGGGATAAATTGCGTCGTGTCAGCGACATAGGACTCTTGGTCGTGTTAACATGGTTTAGAGCCACTACTAGGTAACATTCAGACCTAGAAAAGTTTGACTTGTTTGAAATTCCTCTCAAAGTACCAAAGGGGAAAAAAAATCCATTTGCTCCATCTAGTTAACATTGCTGGTTCTTCTTCCCCCCATTACTGCAACGTTATAGAATGAAATGCTGCAAAAAGGGCTAATTTAGGAGCAAATCCACCCTAAAAAGTAAAAATCAATCTCTCTCCTCACAGAGAAAGCCCAAGGGAATGGAATGCTGGGGATCATGGGTATTTTGCTACTAGTTTTTGACGTATGTTCTGGGCGAAAAGATCAATGGTTTTCTCTTGGGAATAAAAGATTGCAAGGTCCAAATAGCCAGAAGTTTGTATGTCTATTTATCTAAAGGCAAGCAGCACAGGAGTCAGCAATGAACACCTTTTCCCTGACAATAAGTGACAAGTAGCCCATTGTACCGCAGTGTTGCCATGGTTTAAGTCCTTCTTCCGGGGGGGTGGGGGGAGGACAGAGCAATTGTTAGAGTAAAGGAGCTGAATAAGATACCTTCTGCACAGTCAACCCTAATTTGACCCTAGAAGCTGAAACCATATACATTTTTGGGGTATTAGGGAGTGCTAAATATATTTAGTTTTAGATCTAATCATTACAGGGTTGTTCATGGGGTGTTTTGCTAACCCTTATTATGTATTATTACTGTAGAACTTGGGGCCCTAATCATGAACCAGGATGCTTTTTTCTGTAATTCCTCTCTTTCCTCTTCCTACTCACCCATTCTTGTCAGGGATTGTGTCAAAACACCAGATATCTCTAAAATTATTATTCTTATATTGCTACCATTTAGAGGCAGTGCTTTCAAGAAAGATGTAAAAGTCAAGGCAAACCTCTATTGGTTTCGGGTGCAAGTTGGGAATGGCCAGATAGTGTGGTTTCTCCTCCCTGATGTATGAGTGTGCAAGCACTTCCAGCACAGATACTTGTGTAACCCACACACCTTCTGGGTGTGGTGTTCTGTCCCATCTAGTGGCACCGAGACCACTTAGAGAGAGAGAGAGAGTTAAATGAATCTGCTCTACAGCCTTAGTTAACAGCCAGTTGGTTTTTAGCTCATGCGGTAGAGGCTCATGCACTAAGCTCCAGAGGTCCGCAGTTTGCTCCTGATCGCCGACGACCAGGGTCTGTCGGCGTTACACTTGCATATCTTATTACAATTATTCATCCATGTGATTTTGAAATTCACTTTCACAAACATTCATTCTATTTTATTCAGGTTTTTTCTGTTGTATATAGATTACTATACCATCCTATCTGAGCACCTTCCAGTAGAGCATTAAGCACATCCATCACGTGTTGTTTGTTCATGTACTGTGAAGTGTCTTGTTTTGATAGTGTCTCTTTCTCTTTTAGATATGCCTGTGGCTATGTATTTATGTTAGAGAAGGCAAGGTCAAAGAAATGTGCTTTACATTTGGAGTGGCTAATGGGGATGGGTTGTGATGGTCCTTAGTTTCTGGAGGAGTTCATTCCATGGTCTCAGGCCAGCCCTGTAGAAAGTTCTCTCTCATGCTCAGACAAGCTTTTCTCCTATTGTTGAGAGTCGGGTAGCCTGTGTTGCTGAGGAGATGTGTTGCTGCATTCTGAACTAGTTGGAATTTCCTAAGTGCTAAAGGCTTCATGTCCAAATATATTGCATGGCTGTAATCCAGAGCTGTGACAAAGGCATGAATAACTGAGGCTAGGTCTTCTTCCACCAGAATGGGACAGCATTTCCTACCCAAGCAGAGATGGTAGAAAACGTTGCTCACAGAGGCTGCTGTGTGAGAGCTTTGTATCAGTTGTGTATCTTCAACCAACGGATACTGCAAGCTCCTCAAAATACTTTCCTCTGCCCACCAGCATCACCTCACCTCTGCTCAGGTTCAGCTTCAGTATAACTCAAATCTAAGAATAACTAAGTCAAGCCAGGACGGGGCTTAGGGAGACCCTGTGTTTTGACACTAAGAAGCAAAAGCCTAGTTAGTCAAGGACCTAAGACAGGCAGAGGGATCTACACAGTAAATAAAGAATCACTTTTATATTTATTACAGCAAAAACCTATCTTTTCTCTGTTGTGAAGCACACTATAACTGCTACCCAAGAAACCCATTTCGGTTTGATAGATTTAGAACTTGTGTACTAATTCCTCAATTAAAACACATTTTGGGGAAAAATATCATCTTTTGTTCCCGCTTCTATCACTGGTATTGCCATCAGCTATTCCCTAGTTTTCACCAGCTATGCTGTGGTCACCATTGCTTCTACCAGGATCCAGTTATAGCCAGCAATGTTGCCACTATTACAGACACATACTGTAACCATATTGTCTCTTCCTAGCAGGCCAAATCAGAAAAAGGTAGCAATACTCGGACAAATGTTATATCTACTGCTGTGTGGAAGCAATTCTTCTTGGACCCAGAGAATGTTATAATGGTGAGTACTTACCATTGCAAGTAATTAGCAAAATCAGTATAATCAGTTAACCTCAGATCTCTTAAATCCTGTATTAAATAAAATAAAATAAAAAAGTTCTATGTGACCATGACTTGTATGAGGCTCAGCAGCTCATACGAAAACTCTTCCTAGTACATCCAAGTCTAATCCAACACCAGTATGCCTGAGACTGGTGTTTAGAGTTATAGAATTCAACTGCAGCAGAAAGACCACAACTAACCACTGTTCAAGTTACTGAGAATAAAAATGTTTTTGGTGCTAGTCATCCAAAATATTATCATAGAAACTGGTGAAAATAAGAACCTGTCTTCCTTAGCAATCTGTGCCACTTTAACTATATTAGCATAGGGTGGATGCAGTTATATTGGCATAAAATTGCTTTATACAGTGTAGTTATAAGTTACAGTATGTTCCGTATAACTCTACCGCATGATAACGGGAATGACTATGCTGGTATAACTACAACTATGCCGGAGGGGAGGGATAGCTCAGTGGTTTGAGCATTGGCCTGCTAAACCCAGGGTTGTGAGTTCAATCCTTGAGGGGTCCATTTAGGGATCTGGGGCAAAAACTGAGCAGGGGGTTGGACTAGATGACCGCCTAAGGTCCCTTCCAACCCTGATATTCTATGATCTTTATACCATGTAACTGTGGCCACACTTGGGGTTGGACCAGTATAACTATTTTGGTTAAAAATCCCACCCATAACTGAAACAGTTATACCAGCAAAAGTTGCAAGTGTAGACCAGGCCAAGAGCTGCTCTGTCATTTTCTGGTGGAAGACATGCATTTTGAACACTAAAAATGTTTTTTTCATTCTGACCAAAAGAATCCATCAACATTTAAGTCACTCTTAAACATGTCCACCCTTAGGCTGTGTGCTCCTAATTCACTACCCCAAACTCCATTACAGCACATCATGATATTTCATCCCAAAAAATGTATAGACAAACTGTTGTGCCATCCTTTTATAGGGCTAGGAAGGAAGAAATACTGGCCAAACAACATATATATGCCAGAACATCATGTAATCTATTTTACCAGTGAAGTCTGGACCAGAAAACTATGCTGATATACCTTTGACGGTTCATTAGGCATTGCAAGAAGCAGGTGGTGGCAGAAGTGTGCTGGTTGAGTACAAGTAGATACTATTACATCCTTTCTCTGTTTAGATGAAGGTCGTACAACCTTGCTAAGTTTATTTGAAAGCCTTCAATATATCTTTATATATGACTTTGCTATCACATTGTACATTCATTTTAAATACGTTGTTGGTGAACTGTATGGCTATTGCTACAGAGGGAGCTGTGCCCTTAAAGATATGTCTTCACTGCAGCTGGGAGAATGCTTCCCAGCTTGTGTAGACAGATATCCACTAGTTCTGCTCAAGCTAGTGGCTAAAAATAGCAGTGTAGCATGGGTGGCAGGTCAATCACCCGAGTACAAACCCAGGATGTCTGGGTGCATTTGTACTCAGGTGTCAAACCCGACCCTGCTACCCCTACTCTGCTATTTTTAGCGTGCTAGCTTGAGCATAGCTCGGGCATGTCTATCTATCCGAGCTGGGAAGCATGCAAACAGCTACTGTGTAGACATACCTAAGAGTTGTGTAGACATACCTAAGAGTTCAGTCCCCAGCTCTGACCTTTGCCTGGTTTCCTCCTAGATTAAGGGAATTCTGGGATTTGTAGTCCCAGGATTTGCGTGACTATAGGTTATATGAAGGAATGACGGGTGGCACAGCAAAAGACTATAAATTATCTTCCTTTCCTCACAACTTGGAGAGATCTAGTGGTAGGGTTCTCCAATGACCCAAGTTTGGGCAAAAGAGCTTTGGTGGAGCTCCCATCTGAGTGGGAAGAGCAAATCAAATATCTATTTCGAAAGTGGCTGGCCACTTTTTTAAGACCTCAGGGCTGAGTCACATTTGAGGCTGCTAGGAAGTAGTTTAATATAAATAATATTATTTAGGGCCCAGAAGTGTACTAACTGCTTCATAGGAATCAGAAAAAGACATGGTCCTTCTCCAGTAGCTCACCATCTAAATTTTAGTTGCGACACAACAAGAGAGGGAGACAAACAGTAGAAAAGGAATGAGCAGAGTTCATTTTGGGTGTCTTATGTCCCAATATGTGCACAGATGGAGCAGTTCCCAATTCACCCCCACCAAGGGCAAACACAATCTGGCCCATAAACCAGTGAATATTATCGGTGCATCACACATGAAGGGATCAAGCCCTAAATAGCTGTCTACAGTGGTTCTGCTCTCAGAAATAAACAATTTTTAAAATAATGTTTGATATAGTTCCTTCTGTACACAAGAAATAATACAGTCAGGCATGAGGCAAATATGTTACATTTCCCTTATTGAATTTATTTTAAGTATACACCATGTGTGCTTTATCTCTCTGTGGCAATAAAAAATCTCATTACATACAAACAACTCCCCCCCACCAACAAATACAATTACTTGAAACACAGATACTAGGCCCTATGCACACTTTTATTGAATAAACTAGCAGAAGAGAGCCAGAAGGGAACACCAGTTGGTGATTCTAACTTCCATCCTGCTAAATCTGGAAAACACTGGAGTCCATAAGTAGTGAAATTCTCATTATCATTTCCGGTAAGATAATATGCTGTTGTGGGACCTGTGAATAGGCTTTTTATTGTGTGCACTACCCATTTAAAAATGTGAGAGTTGAGTTGGATGTAGCTAAAGGAGCCTCAAAGATCAGAACAGTGCAAGTACTGAGATTACTTATCTTGTATATTTTATTTGTTTGATCCCTTAAGCTGTCTGATCTTTTATTTTATTCAGCAGTGGGAACCTCTGTCTCCCTGTCCCCCAGATAGGAATTTGAAAAAAACAGTGGCAATTCAGCATTGCACGTAACCAAAAATTATCATTCACTTGTAAACTGCAAACTTGTCAACTGTGGTTCAAAGTTAAATAAATGTACTAGTCCTAGTGAGGTCTGTCTGGAGCTGATTGTAGCATTAAAATGTAGCACTAGATCCAGAAAGAAATAAAAGTGCATACGGACTACAATATGCCCTTTATGTAAATGGAAGTGGACCATAACTAAGGTCAAACTCAAGGTCAAGATGGGGGTCAGTGGTGAAGCTGTGATGAGGCTAGTTCTTATTGTAACTTCATTCAATCTAGCTGGCCTGTGGATAAATAGAGTTCTTTAGTTGCTAGCCGAACCAGCTTCTTCACTTCACAATCAACAGACAAGCACAAGCAATTTACTGCTGTGATCATTTCAGAGATATGCTCCAAAAGGCACAACACAAGTATAGAGTTTAAGTGAAAAGAAATCAACCCCACCAAAAAAAACTTTCGCTACCAAAAAATTAACTGCCTTTGCTAGACAATTGCTTTACCAAATTAGCAGTTACTTATTAAAATTAATGCATATATAAATAAGATAATTTAGTAGCTTGGTAGCTCAGGCATTAAAAATGTTTTCTTAATATATTCAGTGCTGGATTGTCTAGGTATTTAATATTTAGCAATTTGATAAGTTATGAATTAATTACAAGCTACTAATTCACTATTAACTGGCACGTGTGTTCAGAAATGGGATCTTTTGCACTACCTACGCTCTGACATTAAGAGGCCAATCCTGCTGCTTCTAAAACTGATGAGAAAACTCCTATTGATTTCAGTGAGCACAGGATGTGGCACAAAATTGTAATTCTGTATTTTTTCCTCCATGCGGTATAATAATGTGAATCATGCAAGAACTGCCATTTAAAAAAGTGTCATTCAGTGACAATAAGATCTACTGTGTGTGTATATTATATAATCAAAATCTGACTTTTGGCAATAACACCCTCAAGCTATTTTCCTTAAATAAAACAGGGGGAAAAGGTTGAATCATTTTAAATAATATGATTCAATCTAGTCAATTTCATATTTCACTATGTGAAATTAAAAACTGTGGTAAATAATGCCTGTTATATTTAAACAAGTCTCAGAAGCAGGCAAGAAATGACAAAGGTATTGTTTGGAGCTGAAAGCTTGTATTGCTGCAAATTTGACTTTGGGTAAGTTCAATAATTATAACAGTGCCCAGCACTGCCTCTATAATTAAGGATCTGACGGCATTTCCAATCTTTTAAAGAGGTTTAGAACATGGCTGTTCTAAATTGCATCAAGGTGAAATTTGGTAGACATGTTTTCAACACAAATTATACATGAGCTCTGGCATTTAAAAATTGCTTAATCTATTATTTAGTGTTAGACAGTTTAAAAGCAAAGTGTTTTAGTAATTTCAGTCACTTTTTTGGTCCTTCATATAATTCATGAAAAATTGTTTCATTTAAGACATTTTTGCCAGCATTTAGGTGAAGTTCATTCCTGTGCAGAGGATGAACAAAGCTCACTACTTAAGTCCCACCTGACCTAAGCCCTTGAAGGAGAGATTGGGTTAGAACTCAAGCGGTGCATGGCCCAAGAGATGCATAGACCTTGTGCTGGTACCATGTACAAGGGTGAATTTCACATTTCATCCTTTTTGAATAGCTGGTGTAATTTGCTGGTTTTATTCCATTTTTAACAAAGTTTCACATTTGTCAATATATGCCTTCCTTACAACGTATGGCTGGTTAGTGTGCCAGTCAGCACTGCATCCCTAGGGCTGGCTATGAAGCATATCTGGCCCAAACCTTGCTGAGGTGCAAGCTGTTTGGATCCCATAGACACACCCCACAAAAATCTGCTCTGACTGACAGCCCTCCTTCTCTTAGCACTACTGGGCAGGGAAGAATTTGGTCTGAATCATGGAAAGTGATGTGATTACAATGCTCATGATGAGATGACAAACTCATAAAAGACTGGAAACTCAGGGCTAAGATTCCTATTGCAACTTTAATTCTACCCACTGGACCATATGCATTGTGTGTACTAACTAAAGAAAAATATGTGCAGCTTCCTGAAACCTGCAAGACCTAGGGCACATATGCTGGGCCAGCCTAGCTAGAGAAAAGGCTGGTCTGGTGTGCAAAGTCAAAAAAGGTATAAAATAAAATTCCCACTCCAGGAAGTTGCTGAAGTGCTTTGGGGCTGTGCATAGAGCTTATATAGATGAGTAGCTACTCACCTCGCTCACATGGCTCCTTCAATGCTAGATTCTTTCCTCTCTCTCTCTCCCCTCCAGGACCAGGTCTCCTCAGGGCATGTTGCTGGGGTACTACAGTATACACAACTCCAATGAGGAAGTCGTAGACCATTTTCCCTTGATATTTAGACTTGGTCCATTACCAGCTGAGCGTTCATTCATTTAGTTTTAGGATTAGATTGTTGCTTAATATTCAAGCAACTCTTTACAACAAACACTGCTCATCAATTTTGCACAATTTTTTTCTAAAAACCCCAAAAGCTGAAGTTCACCTTTTTCTTACTGGACTTTTTAAATTAACCCTAACCCCTGGAGAGTCCTCTCTGTGATACACCCCGGGGCCATGATCTTCCCCTTTGTCATTAGATTTCATAGTTCTCACAGCCTCCTTGTTCTGCTATGTATATATTTTCTGCTCTTGGTAATTCTCTGCAGCTGATCAGCGTTGCTCAGTAAGATTGTACAGATAATATCAGTTTAATTGTATCTGTTTTTAATTCCAGTCTTTGCTATATTATTTTGCCCTTATTAACACACCCATTTTTTTCCCTTTTGGACATGTGACTCAGCCTTGTTCAGAATTCATGCTGCACAAGCACATATCATTTATCCCACTGAATTTCCAGTAAGGGTCAATGAGAAACCAATTTGGGGCTCATTTCTGCAAGGGACAGGATTCTTTCTGAGGGATACTGAGTGCCCCTTACCCATGTCAAAAGTCACTGGGCGAGAGAGGGAATAGCATCCACAGAATCATTACTCCTCCTCCCATGCAGGTGTGCAGGGCAGGGAATGCAACTACTTTTCCCCAGGATTTTATTGCTAGTATAGAAGCTCTGGCTCCAGACCCACCATATGCTGGCCAGCACAACTGAGTCAGACCCCCATTATCACAAAGTTCATATTGGGTACCCAGGCCCAGATTCAGCAGGGCACTTAAGTACATGCCCAATATGAAGCACCTAAGTAGATTCATTGCTGTAAATGTACCTTGATATGACTGTATTAGTACCTTGCACAATCAGGGCCTTAGAGTGGAGAAAGGGTTAAAGCCTATATCCTGTATCTTCCAGAATGTGATGGGGGTGGTGGAGAAAAAAGAGCAGGAGGGAATTGGTGAGTAAAAATAGACGTAGGGCTTGATCCTTTGGGACTTTCTGAGGCCTGCTCTACACCTAAAACTTGTTGCCTTAGCTAAATTGCTCAGGTCTGTGAAAAATGTTGTGCCCTGTATGACATAGTTAGGTCAAGCTAATCCCCACTATACATGCAGGTAGGTCAACAGTAGAATTCTTCCATCAACCTATCTACTGCTTCATGGAGAATTGGATTACCTGCATCTATGATAAACCCCCTTCTGTCTACACTATAGCGGCACAGCTGCATCTACAGTGGGGGTTAGCTATAGCATAGACTTACCCTAAGGCAAAACTCCCATTGATTTCAGTGTCAGACTTGACTCAGTTAGACCTGCAGGCCTGATCCCACTTAGTACAAAGAGCTATTCTCCACAGCAGTGTTAGAAAAGAGCTTGTGAACATGCACATTTATATATAGGGTTGCCAATTTTGGTTGGACGTATTCCTGGAGATTTAATCACATGACATAATATTTAATTAAAGATTAATCTTTAATTCCTGGAGACTCCAGGCCAATCCTGGAGGGTTGGCATGGCAACCCTATTTATATATATTAAATATAGATATGAAGTACATAAAAATGATGGAAGTTTAACAAAGCTTTGTGTGTACAGATACAGATTTATAAACTATCTAAATGATCGGCAACCATCAGTCATTACCAGAAGCTAATGAAACAACTATTTTGTTAAGTATTTTGGATTTGTTTGGAAATAGTCTAATAATCTTGCATTTACTGCAATGACTCTTTACAAGGGTTTTAGTACTAGCATAGAAACCATTATTATTATAAAAGACATTTATAATTAGCACTTTATGACAACATGATTTAAGAAAATAATATTCATTGTAACTAAGCAGCTGTGAAAACAAATAAAATGGTAATGCTAATTAATTTATTGCATTAATGCAATTAAGGTGAATTCAAAAAGCTGACAGAAAATAATATGTTAGTGACAAATAACAGATTTTTCAAAGAACTAGGACACATTTTAGGCTTTTAAAACTGTATTTGTCTCAACAGCTAAAAAGCATGAAAAATAACCACTTTATTGATGCATATCAATGTTCATTATAATAAAGAGAAATCTTGCTAAATAATACCTCAGGTTAACCTTTTGACCCCTAATCACTACATAGAAATCTTTATTGTTGTTAAATACATTAGTGAGGTTAAAGCAAACAAGGCTATTGTTCTACCACCATGTAAATATCCAGTGTTTACACCTCAATCTTAACAGAGCACATTCTCCCTCCTTCTTGATCCAGCTTTACCGATATTGCTCCAGTTCCTATAGTCTCATTTTCCATTTTCCAGTTGAAGGCAAGTCTTATGAATAACAGGTAGGATCCAGGACAAGAACATCTGAATCACCATACGGCCCTTTATAGATTTTTGTTACAAGCACAACTTTATTATCTTAGTAGCTTGAAATAATAGGCTGTTTCTATTTCCTGTGAATAGCACAACCATTAACCACTAAGCAGGGCCGGCTCCAGGCACCAGCGCAGGAAGCGCGTGCCTGGGGCAGTAACCCACGGGGGGCGGCGTGACGGTCGCTGAGAGGGCGGCAGTCAGGCAGCCGTCGGCGGCGTTTCTGCGGGAGGTCCGCTGGTCCCGCGGTTTCGGTGTCAATTCGGAGGCGGGGACGCCGATGGCACGGGACCAGCGGACCTCCCGCAGAAACGCCGCTGAATCCGTGGGACCAGGGACTGCCTGCAGGCGTGCCGCCGAAGGCCATGTTTGGGGCGGCAAAATTCATAGAGCCGCCCCTGCCACTAAGGGCAGGTCTTTACTGCAGACTTAATTTGGGCTCTTACTCAAGTTTTGGTCCTAACACAGCTTCAGGCTGCACACAGACCCTTTTCCCATGGGTGTGGTGAGCCAGCTGGCCCACACTGGGCTATAAGCTAATATCTGAGTGCTTCTTATATTCAATCTGGTAACCTGTTCACTTCAAAGGGAAGATGAAGGCTAAACCACTCGATAGCCCACCAATGGCTTCCCACAATTCCCTCTGTCTGCCCAGAAGTACAGACAAGTTCTCCCACCATTCTCTGGGAAGGAATAATAGAATGGCTCATCTTACTGCAGAACGAAGAACCATGGGATATGAGCACAGAAGGCCTAGTGACACACATGGGTAAGCGCAGCAACAGTGTGGATGCACTGACTTGAGTCTGGCTTTGCAATGTGGCTGCTTCCACCTGGACTAGG